>JAPSGF010000001.1:34274930-34647439 GCA_035772895.1 Perdix hodgsoniae
GAAAGCGAGAGGAGGAAAGCGAGAGGAGGAAAGCGAGAGGAGGAAAGAAGAAAGCAAAATGGGATTCTACCTTGCATCTGATCAAATGTTAGATTAGATTACCTGGATGACACATGAAACATTAACTTCCATTTATTTTTCTTGTACCAATACAAGTGAAGTTATATTTTCTACAGCCTGTGACCAAAGAATATGAACAAGTATACCAGAAGTTCCTGAACAGGAAAGGTTGGCCTACCACTTCAAATGCAAGAAACCATGCTACCATCACAACCAGCAAATATCATTATGTTTTTATATTCACCTTTAGGTTAACGTATGCAGTATGCTTGAAGTCCTTCTCGCCAGCCTGTAACTGGCTCTGATTCCCTTTAGGAGGTCTGGAAACACGTGATAAGCGATAAATATGTTTTACAGAAGAGCATCAAGGTACACGCAGTCCTTCCCCTTACAGCCTTCTGCAGCCTAGGGAGACAGTTTTGTCCTCACTCCTTTCTGAAAGTCACTCACTTTTTCAGAAGACGCACAGGAAAGGGCAGAGGAGACTGCTGAAAGCCATGATGTTACCTCGCAAGAGTAAATTCAAATATTGCACCTATTAAGAAACAGCTGTATACTTCAATGTCTAGGTTGGGAAACAAAAGGAAGGGTAATGTGAAAAGAATGATTTCATGTAGCTCAGAGAGCTGCAGAGAAAAAGAAATGTTTACACAGAAAGAAACTCGAGATAGTATAAAAACACACATTAAACAAAAACTTCCACTTCACTATAATGCACATGTATACCTGGCTTTTCATCAACAAATTCTCAAGCATGCAAAATAGAGTAACAGAGAAAGTTAGGCTTTTTCATATCTTCCCTCTTCTAAAAAAGAGAAAAAAAGCAAACATCTAGAACAACTCCAAGCAAATAAGAAAACCAATACCTTTTGCAGTTAACACTGAACATTTTATTAGCACTAATTCCCCACTACTCCACAAAGAACTTTCCCCAGCCAACTACCCAAAGCCCTATGAACAATACAGAACAAACAAGACAAATGAAAATCTCAACTCGTTGCAAATTTCCTGGTTGCAAACTGTTGTGAAGTAACATTGACTGTATTTTCCTCTACCTAGAATCAAATACATTCAGATGCTATAGTATTCGGGCATTCATCTAACAGCAAATTTATTTGGGGGAGCTTATCAACTGAATCATAAAATCATAGAATGACTTGGGTTGGAAGGAATCTCAAAGATCAAGTTCAAACTCTCCTGCCACAGGCAGGGTTGGTGTTGGATCAACAAAAATCTGTTTTCTCAGAGATGTGAAGTGTCATCATTACTGTTATGGAAGAGGCATTCTGCTTCTAAAGAAGACAATATCACAGTGTGAAGAACTGAAGCTAGCTATGGAAGATAACCTAGAATATATTGAAAAACAAAAAGGTGCCTGTAAAAAACTCCAATTCAAGTGAAAGTTGATTGTATGATACAAAGAAACACGATTTGAAGGTAGCCACAATTTAACTTCTAAACTTACAGAATACACCTTCACAGCATAGATGACTTGCAGGCACTAACAGTTCATCTTTTCTTAAACATGACCTAAGATCTAATATCTACATTCTCAGCTAATTTTACATTAAGAAAGTTTGCTTTTAATGCCATGAAATTACCCACGTAGATGTTAAGCACTGTAAGCAAAACGCTTTTACATGCTATCTTACTTTTATGAAATAGCATGAGCTAGTAGGTGGTGCACTTTGTGCCTAGAGCAGATTCTTATCCACAAAAATGGATTGGCAAATCGTCACTCCAAAGGAACGAAAAAGTAAATGCAACAACTATCTACGGCAGCAAGACTGAATTCAAGCTGCCCATTTAGAGAATGAGATAAAATGGGGCAGGGAAGGGAGAAAGAAGGAGTAGAGTAGAAGAACAGGATCAGTAGCTCAATGAAACCAAATCGAACATATGTAGGAATGCAGCATTTATGATGCAAATTTGATATAATGCACTCCTCAACTAGTTTCTTTCAAATCTGCTTTGTGATTCATTGTTAAACAAATAATTGAAATGATTCATTAACAAAAGAATGAATGATCTAATATGGCTTTCAGTAAGTTAGACAGTGCACAACCCAGGGGAAGGCTGCCACAGGTTAAACAGTATTTTACCTTAAGAAACGAAACATTCTTCCATTTTGGTTTGGAAAAGAAATAAAATAAAATACAAAGGAACGGATTCTAGTCTAAGTAATTGTAAGTTATAAGTAAAATTGGAATAGATCCTCACCCATATCACACTACTGTTAATTTCAGAAGTGATGAGATTATCCGGTATTAGTTTAAATATGGCATATTTATCTTCCATACTGATTTTAGCAACTTTGTGGATTTTGATCCACTAATTCAGAGATTTCTCTACTGGATCATTTCAAGTTACTGAGAGAGATAAAGTACTGCACTGCAACACATCAACTTTAGCAGTTCATCTGATTGGGAAAAAGCACCACAGTACTTAACGTCATACAGTATTTTATAAAACAAGTAAGCAAACAAAACCATCACAGTTGGGGATTCAAATAAATACGCTACATATTTTAAATTACTGCATACCAGAACTGAGTTTCATTGGTTTTACTGAGAGGAAAAAAAAAGGCTTCAAATGTGAATGAGGTTGGAAGAGAGGAATACAGAAATAGCAATAAATATCTTCATACATAGTAACATGCTTCATGACAAAAACTTAAGCTTTTAAGTGACCCAGACACATAATAAAGAATATTTTGAGGCTATTTATCCTATATGGCTTGAATTATAATATTGTTTTATTTCCAGATGAATGGTAGACATGTTCTCTCCCTTAGTAGTAACAACTTCCAGTCATTTCGTTATATTCTGGAGAACAACTAATGCTGTAGCTCAGTGTGCCAAAGACAAAACACACTTAAAATTCTGGCTTCAAATGGACAGATTAATAAAAACAAGCAAAGGCAAAGCTACATGCTAACATGCTGAAAGTAATACTCAACTGGTGACCATCTTTGCTTCCCTTTCTGCACAAGACTGACAGTACAAAACAGCATTTCACCTCAGTCCTGAAGTGAAAAAGAAAAGTCATTTGCACTAGTGAACATTCACAGCAGAATGACTTCAGCCTCAAACATACTACAAACAAAGGTATGTCTTGAGAAGATAACATTACAAGCTGTATTTGAAGGTGGGGAAAATAGGTAGTGGTACCAGTAGGTAGCTGGTAGTGGTGGGCTGTCTTTTATAATTTATTGGTTTGGGGATTTTTTTTGAGGGGGGAGAGGAGGGTTGGAAGTTTCTTAATGTGGAAGCAGTAGAAATACACCAGCTAAAACCTGAAGCTGCTAGCAAAGCGTTCTGGGGTCCGGAACAACCAGAACTATACTGCTTAAGGTAACTACAGTTGCTACTTTGTTCTTCAGAGAAGTTTAAATATTTTAAGACTGGAAGTAAATACTTACTCTGCATACAAAAGCATTTACTTTAAAAATTACCTTTCACATTCTTTAGTACTTAGACAATGGACTGAGGCTATGTGACTGCTTTCTAGCCGGGGAAAAGATGAGTAAGAATTCTACGTCTAATAAATGAAGAATCTGCCATGAAACAAACCTGTCTGATAGCACCGTCATTTTTTATGATTCCTGAGGTGCAAACTGCAAGTTAATGCAGAATACCCCCTGTTGAGCAACCGGCAACATAGTTTTACTTGTTTCTTTGCTACCTGCAAAACGTAACTTTAATCCTATTATGGGCAAATTGATGCAAATTACACTTATTCTCCACCTTCAAACAATGTGGTTTACTGGGAAGCCTTTCACATTAAGTATGCTTGGCAGGTGCCCCAGAACAGCAGCACAGGACCAGAGGGCAAGTGGAAGTTGGTTATAAGCCACCCCTCCAATTCTCTTACCCTTTGCCTGGTAGGAATAAGACCAATCCTCAGTATTATGCACAAAAAGCCTGAGGGCTGCTCCTACACATGCCCTTCAAGCGGCTGTTGCACAAGCTGAAGATTGCCAAGACACCGCGGCAGCTCTGCACAGCACAGAAGTTTCTTTCAGTGGGGATTAATCAGCTATAAAAAAAAAAATTAAAAAAAAAATACTGTGTGTAAACACACTTCTAGCCCTCTGCAGACCTGATAAATCAAGTGTTGAACTCTGCTACCATTACATTATAACCAAGGACAACAACATGAATAGCCTGTCCAAAACCTTTCCTCCTCAAGATACCAAATCTGTATCACGTTTCTTTCTCATCTAACATAAAAGCAACACTGAAGCTCTCTGCACTAGACATGCAAAATCCTACTTAACTGTTTTATCCACTGAGGAAACTACTTTAACACCCAAGGAAAAAGTCCTACACTTTCAAAGTTCAGTTCTCACCTCCACTACGTGGCTATTGAGGTGTGAAACAAATCTCTCCACAACAAAGATTAATTACATCAAACTGCATCTCTTCCACTGGAACATCTGGTACAGAGACCAAAAAACCACAGAACAACAAAAATATACAGCATATGTTTGTAAAACACATCTTGCATGTATCTTAGAAATAAGAAAAACTACCCTAAGCTTAATAGATAGAAGGCAGGAAACATTCTGTATGGAAAATAGTTTCCACTCACCCTTCTATAAATGGAATTTCAACACTTTAAGTCTAGTGCAAAAGAACAAATGATCAGCAAGTGCTCTGATTTGACATATGCCACAAGCAAAACCCCAAGTGTCTATTTTGCAAATAATCTACTTGCCAAAATAAGAAGTTTCATCGCTCTTACTGCAAAAATGTACTGAAATCTACTTACCTGGTTTCGTATTAATGCAACATAATTGAAATACTTAACAGCAGAAGTGAGAGCTGCTCCCTGGAGTGAGGGGCCACAGGCTTCTTTCCCAATCCAACCTGCATCTGGTATCACTCAGAACACTAACAATGAAAGAAGAGCATGGCAGAAAGGCAGTGTCCAAGCCAAACAGCCTTCTCCTTTTTAACTTCTGTTTTTATGTACAGTATTACAATCTAGATGTCACACACTTGCTTGGGTCTAAAGAACTGAGAAGTTATGGATGACAAGACCATGTTGTGTGTACCAAGTCTCTGCTAATTCCAGCTCCAGAAGGTCTCCATGCAGACGCAAGAGAAAGAAAGAGAACCTTTGTAGGAATTAAAGACATCTAAAGAACATCATCAGTACTAATAAAATAAAAAAACAATCTACCAGCCAGATGCAGGAGAATCTTCCTATGAACAAAGCCAACTTCTTGGAGGAATGACACCTACTCCAATTCAACTGTAAAAAAGGTAACAGCAAACTTCCAGCCCTCTGCTTCTGCTGGGTGCACTGTCCATCTGCATCCTTCTGTTCTTCCTTTTGCTTCTTCATTACTCCAGTCTCAACCTTAAGCAAAGGATTTTTCTCAGCCCATCTCATTACTCATCCACCACTTTCCTGCACAAAAGTTGTTATCACTGCAATATAACAGAAAAGGATGAGTTCTAATTTCACCCCTGTTTTCAGTTTCATCTCTTTAATGTATATACAAACCTAAAGAACATTAAGTTCATTGGGGAAAACATCTCGCTTGGTTATTCTCTTTTGTTGTTGTTGTTTTGTCATGCGTAGTGAAAGAATATAAGAATAAAAAAATCCACAGTGACTTTTGCAGGATTTTATTTAAATCAGGAATAATGCTGGCTAAGAAGTTGGTCCTCTATAGACTTAATACATCACGCAGAACCAATCATATGACAAAAAGACATTTAATATTGCAACAAAAATACTCAAAAGTACAGCTAGAAAGAAGTAATTTTTCCTTAAACTAAAGTAGTTTTCCATACACTCCAGTTATGTTTCAAGTTATGCTCCACTTACATAGAAAATAATCATAAAATATATTCACCATATATGAACAGAAGCAGAACAGATGTAAATGCCAAGGAATAATGAAACCAAAGCAGGAACATAGCCAGAACAACCCTTAAAGACAACTTCAAGCCTCCTCAGGTCAAGATAATGTTCCTGCTGCTTCCTTCCCCTACAAAGTATTTTATTTACATGCAGAGCATAAAGAACTAATGATGGCACGTGCTTTCAGTATGCTGAAGTTAGAGCACCAGGAGCTCAGAGAACACAAGCTGAACAAGAGTCAGCGCTCTGCACTCACTGCCCTCTTACTGAACCACAGAGACATCATTTAGTGAGGGGGCTTTCCTGAAAATGCAAGATAAAGACAAAACTAAAACAAAACTGAACAAATTTTGGCACACCAGAAGCAGATCTTTCATCGTGTGAATGCTTTCCATGTATGACCTCCCTCAAGTGGCTGGCCAGTGCACTCTGAAAACCTACTGTTATCAGGTACTTGAGTGATGGACACAACAGAACTCACTCCTGTACCTGAGGGCTCCAAACTCTGAGGACCTCTATTACCTAAAGTACTAAAAGTTTCCATACAAATGTACAAAATATAAAAATAAAAAAAATTACAGGGCTTGCATACAGCGTCTAATACTCACACTGCAAATCCTTACCTGTCATCAATTTGTCTCAGACTTCTTTGCAAATTTTTTGTCAGTGGAAAAACAGCAAAATTTACCAGAGACAGAGTACTCACATTTCAGAGTTTTCAAAGTTAAAAATACACTTCCACAATTACAGGCAAAAAGAAAAAAAGAAAAAAAAAAAAAAAAAGCTTAGCATTAACAGAGAAATCAGAATAGTTAGCCACTGCTCTGGAAACAAAAAAAAACTCTTACAGGTAAATATTAAAATAGAGAAATACTACCATTACTTTAGAAGAAAAGATAACCCACCCCCACAGCAACTGATCTTCAGGAAGAAGTACTCGCATGGAATCCAAGGAAATACATACTTGACCCAAAATCTATTTGAAAGATCAACATTTCCTGCTAAATTGCAACATCTGAGTAGCTTAATGTTGCTTTATGCTGGCTACTCTGTCACTCCAGAGCTGGGGAATAATTGTGACTTTTAAAGATGTGAAATTACTTTTGAGTAGTATTTGCCAACTATGTTAAAAATTAACATCTAAGTTCAAAGTATTCTCAAATATCTCATGCTCAAGCTCATAACAGCTCTTTTGAAATGTTGAACACCATGTTTATGAACTACAGCACAGTTCAGGCAGCAGAGACAGATAAATCCCCTCTGTCTTCACTTCCTTTTTCTCGAAAGCAGTACCTTCAGACATGTCTTTTTCACCACCCAAATCAAAACAACCCTCCCCGAGCCTGAAACCTGTAAAGACAGGAAAATATCATAAAGGCCTTTTGACAGCCCATCCAACAATGGTGCTGCAGAGATCCAATTCAATCCATTTCTCAACCATGTACCTTAAATCAAGTGTATACTCAAAGCTCCATACAGCATTGCAAATTCCCGTTTCAGAACTTGCTCAAGCCACTCACATTCAAATTCCAATCAGTAAAATACTTAGCATGTATCATCACACAAAACGTTTGGTCTGAAAAATAGATTTAATGCTGAGCTACACCTAAAGCCTCTGCAATAAGAAGCTTTGAATTCCAAGTCCTTTACAGCCGTCTCTCTGCTGCACTATCAGAACCATCCTTCTGCAGGCTGCACACTTGTTGCCTAAAAGGCAGTGATTATAATCTCTAAAACCCCCTCCTAGTTCCTTTACTCTTTTTTGCTTCTCGTTAAAATATAACGCTTCCTCCCTGTAAGCATTTACAGAGCTTCTTTAGTGAGAGGAAGAGGAACACAGAGCCCGTTGCTACAGAGGTCATTTCTCCATACAACATGACCAAACTTCCTGATAGCAAATCTATTTAGAATTTGTTCAAAATTTGCATTTTACAACTGAAAGGCCATCTCAGTTGTCTACTAGAACATTATTTCCCCCTCAGCTTCACAGCGACTGCTGCATTCCTTCAGGTAGTCTGACACAGAAAGTTCATATAAAATTTCACCCCCACCTCCTTCCCCACCTGCATTCACACGCTCTTAGTGTCTTTTAAAACCATACAACAAAGAAAAGGAAAGTAAGTCAACGATTACTCAATCCTAAGTGCTAATTTAATACTATCCACTTTTTTTTTTTAATCATGCATCAGTAAAGGAAATTTGAAGTATTTTTTTCTGCTCAAAGTGCAAGTATCAGCTGTGCACACAGGATGAAGGAGCAGTTCTCTCTCTTCCCAGAAACAAACAGCTGCTAAGTTGTTTTTCTTTTTTTCCTTGGGTTGCTTTTTGTTTGGTTGTTTTTTTTGTGTGTGTTTTATTTTTGTTAGCGTGCATGACATTGCTCACCTACAGGTGACGAGGAGTGAAGAGTCATTTGGAAGTTTCCCACCCTGTGCGTTTCCTGTGCTTCCAGTACAATGAAAAAATTAAATAATATTTTGACCTCACCAAAGCACAATTTTTGCCTAGCAGCTGTAAAAACGCCCATTAACAATAAAGTTACTGACAGTAGTCAACGTTTCCCTCACACAAAACATTTTTCAGAACACAGATGACAAATGAAACTTTACAAAGAATGATTCACATATCCTGGTAGGACAAATATTTTGTCTGGACTGACTATAGACTAAAACCACATCAAAAACAAAGTTTTCCAGTAAGAGTGAGCATATCTTATAGCCCATATGTATTTAACAAAAACTATCTCCTCATCCTCCCACCAAAATGGCATTAGTGCCAAAGATGAGGCCAGTCATCATTTCTACTAGCTGAACCCAACACAAGGTACTTTTGTAAAGCAACCTAAGGTGGTCTCAAGACTTGAACCCCAAGTACTCAGGCACTGCAACAGTGCTAGTGTCACCATTCAGACATCACAGAGCTGCCCACCAACAGCCCAAAAGCATCCAAAAGAAAGATACGACACTTTACCTGGAGCACCTTTTACAAGAACAAACTGTGGCATAGCTGGAGAAGAATGACTTTTAGGCCAAAATACCAACAGTCCTGAACAATAGGGTCAAGTAACTAGCCACAAAATGCAACTGCATCAATACCTTCATGATTTAAACCAAGTGGAAATAAGTACACACCAGCAATCACGTTTACAACCGCAAAAGAAAGATTATCACACAGTAGTCAAAACCAATTCATGATGTCATCCTACTAAGCTACTGCATGACCAACTTTGTTCTTCACAGCTGCAGAAAAGTCTCAAACAATATGTTTAGTTTCCAAACCAAGAACAAAAAGAATAGGCTGACTTCAAAAAGGCAATCAAAATTAACACCATTGTTTGAAACATCCACGAATTTCCACAAGTTAAACAGTGTTTGTTTGTATTGCAACTTTCAAAGGTTAACAGTTTATGTCACCCCCTCCTTTCACAAGAATGCAGCTGCCAAAGTGATTTAAACTAAGTGGGGATCAACACAAAGAATGCAAACATTTATAAGAGATATGAAAAATAATATTGCATCAAATTTCATTTAAATCTCCACACTAGAACTTTGAAACATCTGAAATGTTACTGTGCATTACTAGTCCTCCTGACACTAGCAATCAGTTTAGAACAAAAGCTCAATTTCCTATCACGTGGATTCTACTTTTTCCATGAACAGTATTTTGCATTATTTTCCCTGATCTCCATGCATACCTACATAAGTACAGCAAATGCTGGTAAATACTTATGGAACCAAAGTGAAAAAGCATAAAGTAGTAAACAGTTTTAAAATAAAAACTCGTTTGTGAATTAAACAATGAGTATGTTCCTTCAGTTGGAGATAATTCTCTTAAAAATGTACTGCAAGAATAAAACACGATTCTGTGCTTATTGTCCCAGTAACCCAAAGTGACAGATTCCCTTACTGTATTCTCTCTCCCCACAAACAAGCCACATTGCCAAGATTCTACAAGTCAAAATGCATTTCCAGTGCATGCACCACTAGCAGTAAAAAATTAAAAACAAAAATAAAAACAACATAAACCTCAGCCCACACTTTGCAGTTCTAAGAAACCAAAGGAACTGCTTGCTTGAAAATAGAGCATAATTGAAGAAAACAAACCTGCATCTACATTCTAGCAAACAATTAAGTACCACTTGAATCTGAGCCCAAATAAGTTATGTTCTGTTAACTTGCAGCCAGCTCAGAATACTAGGTGAAGCATACAGTAGCATAACGCCTCTATGGCAAAGGAAAGCACATAGTCTTCCAAATAAGAGTCAATTAAGTCTTTGTAACTAAGAATACCACTTTTGGATAGGTTCCCCATTGAAGCAAGGTCTACGTGATTAAGTGCCTTTAACCCCAATCACAGTGGCCAGTGAACCAGAGCTTAAAAGAATGCAGTGTTTCAGAGGTAGGACAGGACAGTCAACTGCACCCACACGGGAAGGCCAATTAGCTGGGTAGCAGCTTGGTTAAAAGGGATGCAGAAGTTAAACACCAAGGAAGCGTAAGTGCTGTGAGGGAAAGAAGAAATAAATAAATAAATCACAGTGATGTCTACACACTAGAACTGCCTGCACAGCCAGGAAATAACTAGTGTCACTCGCAGTATTGGCAAGATTTCATGTAAATTACCATATGCAGTTTGATCACCACACTTTAAGGAGAATAATAAGCTTAAAACAGTATCAAAAAAGTACTTAAGTTAAATACTCTGAAAGCTCTTCTAGAGGCCAGATTGAGAAGCACTACAACAGTCTGTCACTGGAAGCCGTGAACCTGCAGTCGCTGGGAATGAATGAGTTAGACAGACACCCGGCAAGACCAATGAAAGCCAAAGCTAAATTGGCCTGGTTATAAGTGGCCTGAGGCAAAGAATGGATCAGATGATTCCCAGAGGTGCTATCCACTCTTTCATAGCATTCACAGATACAAAAACCAAGGCTAAACAGGACCTGTTTCAACACTATCTCCTGCCTTCTATTAGACTATCAAGAACAGGGACTACTGAGAGTCAAGAACAGGGACTACTGAGAGTCAAGAACAGGGACTACTGAGAGTCAAGACCACATCTAGAGAACAGACCAGTGAAGCCACGTATTCTTGAAAGCAGTATTCTAAAAAAAGGACAAGTTACTAAGAAATGAACCATAATTTCATAAAAGATAAAGAAATCAATATACAAGCAGAAAAACACACAAGCAAAAATTATTTATAAACAACAACAACAAAAAGTAAAAACATCTGACAAGGCTAGAAGGCGTGTTTTCTGAATTTCAAGACCACATGCACACAAAAAATACAAAGCTTCAAGTGACAGTCTTGCCTCTTCCAAAAGCATGGCCATGCAGCAAGAGAGAACAAAATAATAAAAACGTCCTCTGCAAGGATATTTTGTGAAATACGTATGATCTCATCTCTCTTCACAATAAACACTATAAACAAAATATTTGGAAAGCACAGCACTGAAACAACAACCTTATGAAAGTATCACAGCCTGAATCAACGCTGTTTATTCAGTGGCAAACTTCGTATCGTTATTTATGCAGATTAATCAAACAGGAAAGATAATCTTTTGAAATATGAGTTTGAATTCCAAATCACAAACGTGGGTCTGCATGGTTTTCTTTTCTTCTTGGTTGCCTGTAACTGAGAAAACATGACACTTGCTTTGGCTGTCCTGCCAGGTTACAGTGTCATCACAGCTGACACAGCACAGCCTTGGCACAACGGTCCTACTAAAACCCACTGAGATGATGAGGGATGTGAACACCTCTCACTTTTCCTCAGCAGTTTTCTGCTAAAACCTATCAGCGCTCCCCAGGCTGGGAACAAGAGTCTCATGCTTCAGTCATGTCAATACAAATTCAGGTGTCTCAGCTTAAAGCACGTTCGCAGGCAACTCAAGTCAAACCTCAGCTCATCAGTCAAACTAGCAAGGAACAGGCAGGGTGTCTAAAATCGCTGTATGAACAGTTGCCTCCAGCTAAAGGGCAAATCTAAGACTTCCACAGGCATTATCTTAAATCCCTCTGGCAAAGTTGCCCAGTTGTTATTAAAACTTCAGTGCTTATTTTAAGTACCCATAAGAAAAAAAATCTAGAGAGAACACTTGTTTTTCTGCAGCCCTATGAACTGGCATGCTTTTCTGAAGACCAACTCTTAGCTCTGAGCACTTATTTCCATGCGATGCATCACTTCATTCTGTGTGTGCACTTAGCTAACTTATCTTTAAGAAACTGTTAAAAGTATCCATGCCAAACCTTGGACTGTCTACCACTGATGAAACTCACTGATCATGAGGAACATGCATTTTCAGCTGTTCATTTTGCCAAATCAAGCAGCTCTTCAGGAAAAAAAAGAAAAAAAAAAGAATTCATTACCTTCCAAGAAACATGAGGTGAATCCCCCAAAATCAAAGGCAGTGCTTCAGCAACTCTTCCTTAACAAGGAAGTCAAACTGAGTGCTTTAGCTGCACTCAGGGCCCAATCTATTGCTCAGATAGAAGCACCAGGCTAATCCGCTTTACAAAAACCTCACTTCTTTCCCCTTCACAAGATCAAGAAGAAAGGACAACGAAGAGCTCTGGTGCCCACAGCTAAAATGACATGTACTGAACAGTTTAAAAGCAACATATAGCAACAATACAGAACAGCAGAAGTTCAGTTATTGCACAAGCTTTGCAGAACTACTATAGATTTTGGGAGAAGAGACTGCTCATGGAGAAATAGCACTACAAAGCACGTGGCTTTCTTTTTTTATGCCATTTACATTCTTACGAAATACGGTTTGAAAACACTAGAAATTAGAAACATTAGAAAACAGTTTCCTAGTTTACAGTTACTTAAGAATTACGCCGTGTCCATTCACCAGCATTTAAAATATTAATGCCTATTGCAGTTATCTTTATGCTTTGCTAATAGCCAAGACCACAGCTCTGTACTTTTTCAAAAGTCAACCATATTTTGTTAGTAGTATATACTATCATTTATTTGTACTTCATAGAACAGAAGACACGGACCAACACATACACTTCTTTATCCAGAGCAGAAATGCATATGCTAAATTTACACAATGAAAATGTATAAATGAAGTGTTCATTAATGCAGTGTTGAAACTACAAGGCTTACTGTGCTACAAGTGCAATGCTTTTTAGATAAGCAAACAGCTCACAGCTATAAGCATTACCTGTCCTTTGTGTTTACGTGATGAACAGATATTTATTTTAACCATTAAACATTTGAAGATTTAATCTAAAAAGAAATATTCAGCACTTGTCTTATCAGCCACTCAGCGTCTGTTCATGAGCAAAGGTGAGAAAAGGAGGTGCTACAAAGATCAACCTTTCTGTGCTAACAACCACTGTGGAAGATGTGCCTAAGAAGAGGCACAGGAATACGGTACCTTGCCTCAGTTCCCAGCAGAATCAACATCCCTTAGTGAACAGCCAAGAAGAAAAACTGAAAAAAAAACTGAAAGAAAAAAAGAAAAGGGAGAAACCAGACTGGGCAGACAGAAGGACTTGATATCAGAAAAAAGTACAGAAAAAATAGAATTGGCTAAACAGAGACTAAAAGAGAAGGAAAAGAGAGAATAAACAAAGAGATACATTAAGGTCTGATGTTCTTCCAGGGTTAGACTGGAAAACCAAACCAGATGACAGAAAATCCCAAAATACCAGGATAGGCCAAGCAGAGCAAGCAGGAAGAGTCATCCCTGCCATAGACAGCAAGGATTCTCAAGCTGCACGAACACAAACTACAGCCCACTACTGAGCTCAAAGAGGGTGCCGCCAACTGACAACACGCAATGCTGCTGATATTAATCATCCATTTCCCAAAGCACATTTTTTCCACAAACCAAAATCAAGACTCTAGAAAGAGAATCATCATTCTTTTGCATTTGCAAGCTTCTCTGAAATATTACACCAGAATGTCTCATCTTCCTTTGAGTTACCATTTCATCAGGTCCAACACGCCTATTTAAAGAGCGTGATATACACCTCCAGCCTGGCCAAAGACCTACCTGAGTGTAAGATAATGACTTTTTTTTTTTTTTAATTTGAAGTGTGTTCTTCAATCCTATGAACATACATTCAGAACAAGGTAAAAAAGGTTAATCCTACGCTGATTTCCAAGATTTTGAAACCTCAGTAGCACTCTTTTGCCTCTTTTTACCCACTGAGGCCTTCTAGAGACCAGTGTAGTTTTATATGCTGCTGCCCCAAATTTGCATTCGGGATTATGAGGATTTGATACCTTCTGTATATTAACGTTCCCCTACCACATCTCCACAAAACCTCTGAGTGAGTGCACTGTCACCAATACTGGTTCTGGCTGTGGCATGAAGCATGCTACCTATGTCCAGTTTAACAGAAAATTTGTGATTATTTTGTCATATTTACCTCCATACCCAGAGTACTACAAAGCAAACAAAGCGGAACTGTGTTCATCGATGCCATCCTTTCATATCATACAATCTGCAGAAAATGGAGAACTGTAAACGTTAGAGACACGAAATGTTTTCAGTCACTAACAGATAAGCAATAACAAGCATGTTCTTGGCTCACTGAGCTGGGATTTAGCTGCCAAATCCCAATCAACACTAATTGGATTGTCCCTGACTTCAGAATATACCACTGGCACCAAAGGAATGGTTGATTTCAACAGATTCATATAACTAGAATATAAGCTCCACAACACCAAACAGAAGAAAAATAATCTCACCAATAGAGTTCATCATTAGAAATAATTATTTTCACGAGCTGCAATGAGCTGCAAGATCTTACACTGCTGCTCAGGAGTAAATTAAGAGATGAATCAAAGGAGGAATTCCTAATTAGCAGTATATATATTTTAAGACGCAACTTTCACTGGTGTTATCAAAGTTGAGAAGTGAATTTACTGCTTCTTATCTGGAAATGATTTCCATGGGGACTCTTCAAATGGTTTCCCTTCATTTTTTTTATCTCATAAGTATCAGTAGGTGGAGAGGTGGTTGGTATTTTAAAGTCATGTCAGTGAACTACTACAGCAGAATAATTATCTACCCCAGTGTTGTGAGACAAGACTATTATGCTTGTGACACTGGAGGAGTTAAATATCACTCTCATTGTCCCCCACTGAAAAATATGCTTGCAGTTATAGAAAGCCAGTGCTTAAACAGTATTTGGACTTGCATAACAAACTGTTTTTCACAAACATGCTGCATGAAAAGCGTCTTTTTGTTAGATAATCCACAATGTTAATCTAGAACAAAAAAGGAGAGAAAGCTTCTTTATTGCCATTTAGTCTTGAAATATCTCCAAAGAAAGTTACTTCCCTCAACTGAATCTACATCCTTACATTTTAGAGGGAAACAAAGATAACTTACACCATAAACATTCCAGAAAAGGTCTAGATATAAATGGAAAGGTTGAAAATAATATTATTGCTATGGCTGTGATGGAGGCAAGACCAAGTGGGTAAAGAGTTTCAAATACGAGATTAATTACCAGAGGTTCAAAGGAAAGAAAAGTTAGACTGAGTCATGTTATTTTTTCGGAAATGTTAGTGGATCTATAAATCAAAACAAGAGTCCAACTTTTTAATTATATTAGAATAGGCTGAATACATTCAATGAAGAAATGCTACCAGAAAGAAAATGAGTTTTTCCCCTGCAAGTAGTTTTTCACATTAACCTTATCTCACAATTAAAAAAAAAAAAAAAAAAAAGGCAGCCAGAAAGTGCTTTTCTCATTGTATTTCATTATAGTGTAGTGGAGACTGAAAGTAGTACTGAAAGAATAACCCAAGCAAAAAAAAAGTCACAAGATACAATTTCTTACAGTCGAGCAACTAATTCGCTTAAGAACTGTCTAGGGCACTCACATCCTTCCTTCTTCAGTCATACCCAACTACAGTAATCTCCTACCAACACAAAGACACACACACACACCCCTGCATTCTGACTCGGTTCCAATAGCACACTTGATGCTTCACTGAAGTACAATTACAATAATTTGTTTGCCCCAGAATGGAAGAACCTAGCTTTTAAGGTCCTCTTCCCCCTTGGAGATTGTCATGTTCAGATCAAGATTGCACTTGAACCAAATTAAGTCCCAACACAGGTGAGAAGGCCACTGATGCCCTTATTTTTCTACTTCTTCTGTTTTACAAACAGTTCATAACAAGATCCCAAGAAATCATCCCCTCCTTAAATACGTGCTAGCCCACAAGACTGCACAACTATGAATATACAATACCCCTCAAAATCTTACCATATTAGTATGAAAGGAATATTCCTTCAGGGGAAAAGTCTGCCTACAGGAAAAGAAAAAAAAAGTCACCAAATTGATGACTGTTTAGGAATTTATCCCAGTCTATCAGTAACCACTTGTCTACTTCCAAAATCCACTAAGATAGGAGATGACGCAAGACAAGAAATGCTTCCCTGAAAAGTTGATAAAAATTCTAACAGGAACAGCCACAACAGAGCCGACAGGTTGTATCAGCATTTATCAGTTATGACAACAGGCAAATAAAACTGCTATACTTTTACAAGCTTCACACCTTCTGTCACACACACTGTAATTACGTACAGCAAGGACAAAAAGCACAGGCTCTCCTCCTACAGTGGCCAAGTCTCATAGAAAACATTTTCTCCCTCTCTCTCACAGGATTTCACAGTTAACTGCTGAGTACACAACAGCTTCCTATATCAAAACCATCACGGGTGCACAGGCAGAATAAACAAATTCAGTATTTAGTTCTCTCTCCTTTAACCTTGCCTTCCAGGTCCTGAGCAAAGAAGATAAAGCACTGGCTCTTTTACCTTTTTCATGTAGCACCACACGTAAAATCAAGCGATAAATTTATGACTATGGTTTTTACCAGCAAAAACAAGACCAAACCAAACAGAAAGGCATTTTCTCATGCCCTTCCGCGATCTCTGCAAACATCTGTATTCTTTCCCAAATTCCATCCACATTCTGTTACGCAAACATATTAATTGGGAATTTTTGGTGAAATGCATCAAACACACTTCAAACTCCATGGAGAAAGAAAACGGACACATGGTCACATCTTCCAGATCTTGTCTTGCTTTTAATCCAGAGCCAACATTTTCTAGCACCTCTCTTCCCTCCAAAGAGCCTTCTGTAAATGCCTTCAATACCAAGTTCCATAACAGCTTTACATTGCGCAGACACGTTGGAGACAAATGCCACCATCTACCTTAGCAAAGGCCCAGGTGAATGCAAAATAAACACCGTAAAGCAATCAACCTTGGCGTATCACTGAAATCCCTCACATCACCACTGTTGAAAGCAGTGGGAAAGATTTACTAAATGCAGTTCCTCCAGCTCTGCCAAGACACCGAACACAAAGCTGCAATGGGAGCTACTGCCATCATAATTCTTCACAGTGGTTCCAAATGCGTTCTTGAAATACGCAGCAGCAATTGGCTTATTTTATTGGTGAAAGATACAAAGCAGTTTTTACATGGGAACATTGTCAGCTGCGTCTGAAATAGATAAAAACCTAGGTGGATTAGGTGAATTAGATCACCTTTTGTGAAAAAGATTTTTCCTTAACTTTCCACGTGCCTGGAAGTCTACTAACTATCAGGTGGTAGATGGCAAAGCTCAGTCTGCACCCAAGATGAATTTCTGTGCATCTCGACAGACCTGAATAATCTGCCTGTGAGCAGACCCGCTCTCTAAGGCAACCACTGCTTCTTCCAAAGTAAGGAAACTGAGGCACCTGGCCATCAGTTTTGTGCTCAGGGTCCTTGGACAATTCAAGTTGATCGAAATTCAGGCTGACCTACATGCTGCTCCTGCACTCCTTGATACCCTGGTGAGCCAACTCAGTTAAAAAATAATAAAATAAAATAGAAGAATAACCCAGAGGCAATGGGGAAAAAAAACAGGCAAAATATTTAGAACAACGGGGTAACTCTTTTTAATAGGTCAGCATTCTAAAATATGTCATCAGAAGGTCCAACAGTGTTAACACAAATGGGATGGCAACACTAGGACTGCAGTAATAACAATTCACACGGATGCAGAGGATAATAGAAATGAACTTCAGAATGTTTGAGACATGGATCCTTACAGGATTCTCCTTTCAGTTTACCTGAAGAAAAAATAAGTTCTTCTATTGTTTTGCACAAGGACTGTTAACATCAAAATGAAAGTTCTCCTACAAAAGGGAAACATAGAAACCTGCTCCTAAACTGCACAAGATATTTCAGTAAGTGTAGCGAATGTTTCTGAATAAAGCTAGACAATCTATACAAGAAAGCAGTATACCTTCACTGCATTTTCAGTATACTGCAGATACTGGCAGATGTAAATGGGTCCATTCAACCCACACGAAGTTGGGATGGCTGCTATAGAAAGACAGACAGTAGAGGAAGGAGAGCTTTTTTGGCACAACAGTTGTTAACATAAACATCCTTCCTTATTAACTTCAAGTGCATATTATCCAAACTGCTGCTGCCATGCAGGTCAAGGAAGAGAGAAGGATTTTTGTTTGCTTGCTTATACAAAGACATTCCCGAGATTATCCCTGAAATGAAGATGTAATCATACTCAGCATTCAAATCAAATGTATTCAAACCAGGCCAGAACATTGCAGAAGATACGAGGGGAGGAAAGAAAACAAAGCAAAACAAAAAACAAACAAACAAAAAAAAAGCAAAAAAAAAAAAACTTCAGTGCTTCATAGGTAATAAGTCTAGAATCCTTGAAACGTTTCCCTCTGCTTTTTCATGAACAAGGAAGCATAAACACATCAAGTAAACCATGCATTCATGAGAAAAAAGAAAGGTCAGTACTCCATGTATTATGGGCCTGCACGTGGGGGTAAAGGAATTTGGAAAACAATGTATGCCTAGTCTCCAATAGAATGTTGCTTCTTCAAACATTTTTAGCACAAAGCATTAAAGTAACAAGAAGTAATCTAAATAATGAAGTCTAAATAGTTACTTTCTAGGCATGGACTTTTAAAATTAAGATTCTGGAGTTATGTTTGGATATGTCCAACTTCATACCAAGGAACAATTCTAATAATCCGAATGAAACAATTTATGCACAGGAAGATAAACACGTTCTTAAATGCTACAGATGAAAACATTTTACAAACATAAGGCTTTCCAATGTAATCTGCAACTTTGTAACACATACTGGAAACATCAGATCAGTCATAACCTTCAGGAAGGCAGCCTGCTCGCTTTGTCTGCAGCTCACAAGCACCCTTGGATTTCTTGGTTATTTGTTTAGACTTGGGCTCTCTGTTACCGCAGGGGAGCATGTTGCAAAACGCTCCCAACAGGCAGAGCGTCTTCTTTAAGAAAATTCTCCATACCAAACTTTCCGTAATTTTACCTCTACAGTTCAGACAAGTTTATTCCCAAAGTGAGCAGAGGGGCAACCATGTCATAATTGAAGGAATGATGATGCTGGTACAGTACAGTCCAGGAGAACCTTGGTGGAATTTTATTTTGTGAGCTACTGCATCTTTAAAGACAACTATCACGCTTTCTCTAGATGTTATCTTCCCTAAAAGATGAAGAGACCTTACTCCAATAGCTGATTTCACACTACTTCACAGTGCATGAATGCAGGGTGAGCAGCCGCTGCTCCAGAGAATCACTCAGAGTAACCAACTTGTGTTTGATGCACAGCCAAATAAAACACAGGACGTTCGACCCTTTAAAATGCTGCTTTATTGATGCTGCACATTCAAAGGATCGCCTGAAGGACACAGATGCACCAGCCGGCAATCAGATCATTCGCAAACGGGTTTATACACCCAAACTGAGGTGTCGAAGTGCGACGCTGCGGTCGCAAACTTACACGACAGACACCACCCACAGAAGGATAACAGAAAGCACCGCTTTCCTTTCATCAAAGCAGACAAAAACCACAACCGTTTTCTACAAGCACCCGGTTCCTAAAGAGCGCGCCGCGCGCCACGGCACTTCCCGACCTCAGCGACGGCCCTTCTCAGCTACCGATAACCCAGTAACACGTGGCGAAAAGCCGGGCCGGCCCGCAGCGCTCAGCACAAAGCAGGCCGGGGAGCAGCGGCAGATGGAGCCGCAGCCCCGCGGGGAGGAGGCGGGAAGGCGGGAAGGCCCGCCGCTCCGGGGGCCGCAGCTCCGCGGGGCGCCCCGCGCGGTCCCCGCTTTTCCCGAAGGAGCCCGCGAGGCGCCCGGCTCGGCGGGGCGGGCGGCGCCGCGCCCGCCTTCCCGCCGGCAGAAGCCCGGCCCGGGGAACGGCCCCTCCGCAATCCCGGGCCGCTCCGCCCCGCCCCGCGAAGGGGCGCCGACCCCTCCCGCGCCCCGTCGGACCGCGGAGCCCCCGCGGGGCGAGGCCGCCCCCTCCAGCGGCGCGGTGCGCGCGGAGTCTCCTCCTCCCGCGGCTCCCGACCGGAGGCGGGAGGGGGTGGGGGGGGCCGGGGCCGGGCAGGAGCGAGGGGAGGGGGGAAGAGGCCAGGCACCGCGGAGCGGCCCCGCGCGCAGCCACACCTACCTGTCTTCTCGTGGTCATAGCCCACCACGATGAAGTAGTCGGCCAGCCTGGCCATGGCTGCGAGAGCCGCGCCTCGGGCCTCACCACCCGTGCTGCGGCGGCGGCTCCCGGGAGGCTCAGCATCCTCCGCCGCGCGCCCGCCGCAGGAGAAGCGGCACCATCTCAGCCATGTTGGAGGCGCGGCGCGCCCTGCGCCTGCGCGCCGCCGAGCCGCTGCGCCGTGACCCCGCCGGGCTGGGCGTGGGCTGCGGGCGGCACGCGGCTACGGCCCCGCGCTACCTTGGGCCGGGCGAACGGCGGAGCGGCTCCCGACTCCCAGCGGCTCCCAGCTCCCGCCGCCCGCGCTGCCGCGAAACGAGGCGCCTGGCGCCGGCCCTCCTGCCCGCTGCGGGCGTTGTCCGCTCGGCGCGGCTCGAGCAGCAGCCCGCCCCCGGGCGCGGGGCTGTGCCGCGTTCTCCCCCGAGCGCTGCCCAAAAGCCAGCGGCGGAGCGGAGCAGAGCGGTTCGCCTCCCGGCGCCCGTCCCGCGCCGCCGCTCCCTAAGGGCCGTTTCCCGAGAGGAGCCGCGGGGGGCCCGTGGCAGCGCATCTCCCGTGCGGGTATAAAGCCGGCGGCGAGCGCTGGCCCGGGGTTGCGGGCTCGCGCTTCCAGGAGGTTTCCCGTTTCCGTCCCGCCCGGGATGCGCGGAACATGGCGCTGCCGTGACACGGCCCCAGCGCGGCGCGGCTCGCGGGCGGTGCCCGACGGAGGGCCGGGGTGGGATTTCGGCCGTCCCTCGCCGTGTCCCCTCCGCTGCCCCCGGGCGGGGGCAAAGCGAGCCCCGCGCAGGCTGTCACGCCGTGCCCCGCCGCTGCCCGGCCTCTGGCCCGTGGAGCGTTTGCGGAAGCCCTACTCGTGTTTGTAACGCAGGCCGGCACCGTTTGGACTCTCGAAAGCCCGGTCGGCCGCCTTGTCTCAGAGACGCGGCTGATAAACGGGTGTCTCTCAGCACTAACTGGCAGAGAGCCCGCCTAAACGATACGATAAGGTCCCACGTATGTCCTGTTTGACGGCACGGAGGGAACAAACAACGCGAAGGACGCCGGTTCCACTGCAGCGAGGAGCTGCAGCAGCCGTGGTGCACGTGGAAATGCAGCAAGTTCGTGGAATTCTCTCCTGGCCGTCCACCGTCCAGCAGGATCCAGCAAACAGTCATTAGCAGTGTCACAGAGACGTTTCTGTTTGTTTCGAGCATGCAATAAGTTCTCACACCTCCTATGTAGCCAAGACAGCAGTGCAGTGCAATGCTTTGCTGATAACCCCGGCACAAATCGGTCAGGAAGCCTTGAAAATTATCAGTGTTTTTTGCTTGTACCTCTTCAGAGAAGGGCCGCAGTCCTGGAGAACTCAGCTTCGCAGCTTAATGTTCTTAGGTCAGATACCACATAGAAGGACACCTAATAAAAGCGCCTGTTGACACTGGGAGTAAATACAAAACGAAACACATAGTACATAATGAAAACAATGAAAGTATTTTTTGAGATGCATGCAGTGGAGTCAGTCAATTCTTGAATTAGATAGGAGCTAGAAGGATTCCCTTTCTTGAGTTACACATTGACTTTATGGATCAGGATCCTGAAGTAATGACTGAGAGTCGCAGAGCTGCTTTCGAAGCATTGAGACTTTTTCGATTAAAGCATTTCTGAAGTGGCAAAAAAGGACTGCAAATCTTAATGAAGCCACGCGTGAGTGGTTTGTCCCACATGAAAGACAAGGATAAGGCTCAATACCATGGCAGTGGATGCTGCAACTGCTCAACAGCATGAAGCCGGGGCATGCAGCAGCTTAGGATAACATTGTGATCCTTAGGACAACATAGCTAAACCTGGAGGAGCAGTTCAGAAATGCTAAGAAATTACCTGATGGAGCTACAGGACCTTAGGGTTATCATATCTGCATCCATACAAAAGTTCAATATGTAATAACAAATCTCAGTACTTCAGCCTCACTTCTGTTTTAAGCCAGCCTATGGCAGGAGGATATCACCTAACACTTTTCCTAAATACTGAATCAAGAAGTGTTGCTTGCCAAGTCCCCAGTACTACTAGCACCCACAGCGCTCTTTAATCCACCTTGACCAATACAACCAAAGTTTGGTCAGTCTGTAAAGCATGTCCCAAGAAGAGGCACGTCTTAGGCAGTGGTGACAAGAAGGGCACGGTTCTTCTGGGTCTGAGCACAGCTATTTGGCTGTGTACCTGCCTGGACTCCAACAGGATTCAGTCATCCATAGCTTACTTCCCTAACTTCCCTTTGGTAGAGAGCAATCTAATGCTCTTATAGGACAAACGAGGAAGTGAAACAGACATTGTTTGCTCACCTAAAGTCTAATGCAAAGCAAACTGAGCTTTTATCCAGATCACTAAAAACAAAATTCCCTGTGTTCCAGCAGAGTAACCTGGTAGGAGCCTGAAGAAGCTCCCAGAGCAGCTTCTGTGGGTCGACACCAAGGCCTATGTTCCCAGAAGGACCCAGTAAGCAGCTGCCTTATTTACCCTGGGGGAGGAACTGTGAGGCAGTAGCTCCCCAGGAATCAGAAAGCACACAAGTGACAATGTTGCACCAAAAAGATGTGAAGGTTCACAGTACCTTCTACAGTCAGCTCTTTCAGGAAATACAGCCTTCAGTCCCTTCATCCAGTGTCACCCAGCAGTTTTCTGGCACCTCTTGCCAGAACAGGAGAGCAGCCACGACCCCAAGCAGTTTTCCCCTATCAGCATGCATCCCACTCTCATTTATTTAGCAGGCTTCTTTTGCTGTTGGCTCAAACCTATCAGACATAAGGCTCACCAAAAGCATCACGTCTCCAGTCTGACTACTGGAGATGGAATTGTCCCTTGGCACAGATAAAGCTGACTAAGGTGCCCTAAGGTGCACCATCAGTAAGGCCTTTTTGTGTGTGGAAATTGACGGGTTTTTATACCCTTCATAGGATGCCATTCTTCTGTTAGTACCATCTTTGTGCTCGTCTCATACAGCCTGAGGTACAATCGTGTACAGTCATACTCACTGCATATGATTTCAGTGAAGTTTGAATCAACCTGAGCTGAAACATACAAAAGCTGGCTTCACATAACACTTTTTTTTATTTTTTTTTTTTCCTTCTATAATCATCAGAGAATAGCTGTCTCAAACTGATTCCCAGCAGATGCCCACAGATTTTAGACCTTTCCTTTTGGAATAAAACACAGCACGAATAAAACGCTGTACAAAAGAGCAAGCGATCTTCAAAACCTGCTTACAGAAGCAGGTATGTGCTGTGAAGTCTGTACATATGGCAACACTGAGAGGATGAATGATGTCCCCAAGCTAATCAGTAAACAAGCCCGAGAGCCAGAAGGTATCCTTCCAGGCCAGCTTCTCCATGAGGCAGCATCCAGAGGAGAGCTGACCCTTCTGAGAAGAGCCCAGACCTGTTGATCTGTGTGCCTCAGAATAGTATTTTGCAAGAATATTTGCATGAACCATTCTGAGCAAGTTTATATGTATATATATATATGTATGTATATATATGTAAATAACTATTTTCAAAGTTACTTTTACAAAGTAGACCCCGCTGCTACCTCACAGCACAAATTCAGTGCCTATTGCTCATTTTCAAACCGTGTAGGACCGCGAGGGCTTAGGAAGGGCAAAACGAGTATCCGAATGGAGGACGTGGTTTGTGTTAGCTCCGAAACCTGTACCTGCCGAAGCTCTCGCACAGATCTCATCGGCAAAAATAATCGTATTTTGCCTGATCATCCTGTGCCCACATTTGCCACCACGAGAGGCTGAATGAGCTGACTTTGTGTCACTACAGTGGTATTGTAATCAGCGTGGCACTGCACGTGACTTGGATTACTGTTATTCCTAAACCAAGTAGCATTCTTTCAGCACTGTTTGCCTAAGAATATACAAAATGCAATTCCCTTTTGGCCAAAGACGTTAATGAGGGATTTTCCAGCGTTTGGGGAAGCGTGTGGCTTTTTACTGGAACAGGAGATTAAAACTGAATCTAAGCAATGCCCGTGACAAGAAATCCTGCCTTATCTTCACAAGAGTTAGATTCAGTTTCGAATCCTGCCGGTCGGGGACACGTTTGAACTCTGGAGCCTAAGCAATGCGTCGCGACGCGCGGCTCTGCCGGTGTCACCGTCCCTTTCTCGAGCACCTATATTACCCCGCTCCTCCCTCGGAGGAAGGAGCCCGGCATCTCGCTCGGCGCATTTCTGCTTCGCAGCGCGGTCAGCGGGGCAGGCAGCGGGACGGCGGCTAGGCGGGGACGGGGCAGAGCCCGAGGCCGTCCGGCTCTCGTCGCTCGCGTTGCCCGGCGGGCAGGTGCGCCGAGGCGGCGGCTCCGGGCTCGCCCAGCGGGCTGCTCACGGCCACGGGGGTCGAGGCGGCCCGGCGAGCAGAGGGGCAAAGCGAGGGGCGAGCAGCTGCCCCGCACGGGCAGGGGAGAGGGGGGGGACAGCACCTCGACCGTGCTCGGGAAAGGTTCCCTCGTGCCCTCGCGCGTACCTGTCCGGGGCGCAGCGCGGACCGCGGCTATCTAGAAAGGCTGAGTCGAGAGCGCAGCCTCACCCGACCCCTGAAACGCTTCGCTCGCGGCGAGGTGCGAGCGAAACGTCCTGCGAGCGCCAGCCGGCCCCCCGCCAGAGGCAATCTCCGGGGCTCGGCCGGCGTCGGGGCTCAGCTGCCGGAGGCATTTCCCTCGGAGCGCTGAGCCGCGCTGCGGCAACGCGGGGGAGGAAGCGGGACGGCTGGTGCAGGCGGCAGCACCTCTGCGAGGGCACGGCTCCGCGCGGACGGAGCGAGGTGCAAAGGTGATAAAGGCCGGGGGGGAAAAAAAGGTTTGAGCGCTGCTCGGCGCTGCTAGAGACCCCGACCGTGCAAATATTTGCATCCCGGATTAGCTGTGGAGCGGTGAGGTCGGGAAGGTCACGTCCAGAGATCCGCGGACTGAGGACCCAAACGCCCTCGCACGCGTGCCGCCCCCCCGGGCTTGCGCCAAAGCCAGCCGCTCCCTTCGGAACGAGGTGCAGACGGGCTCCCTTGCCCCCATATTCCGAAGCCATTCAGTCTGCTATTTATCCGAATTGGCCAAGTACATAAGTACATTTTATTAGATGAGAAACGCACCCGCGTTGACTCATAAATATTATCGACGCCGGATTTGTCACCTCCGTGCTTGTGTAAAGAAGGCTGACATTCATTGCAGTCGGTCAGTAGTACTCGCGTTGTCCAAATATGGATTGCCGAAGCCTAGCTATCTGATGGATGTGGAAGGACCTTGACACGGACCGGGTCCGGTCCCGCACCCCTTCCCCCCGGCCAGAGTTAACGTGCCCGCAGTGAAGACCTGCACGGACGTGCAGGCGCCGTTCTGCAGAGGCAGTTGAAGGCGCCGTCCCCGGTCAATCAGAGCGGTGGGCTTATCAGTCGTGCAAGGTATGCCACGGCTCCTAACCCACATCTGGAAGCTGGCGTTATCGACAAAATACCCACGGGGCGATGATGACCATTTCCAACAATCCTCTTATTTTTACCCTCGGATGGGTCGCCCCCGGCCCATGGTGAAATGCGGGGGGGGTGGGGAGGGGTAAGTGTCAAAGCGGAGTCGCCCGGGCGGGCACGCAGAGGTCCTCCCACTTCCCCCCCGGCGCTCTATAAAAGGGCGCGGAGCAACGCAGCCCGTCAGTGGTTACTTCACACACACAAAGAAGGAGTTCTCGCTCCCCAGGAAACTGTGCAACTTCGGATCGCTACTACCAGAGCATTTGGCTCAGTGGATTATCTCACTGCCAGGTAAGCGCCTTTTTTTTTTAAGAGAGGAAAAAAAAAAAAGAAAGGAAAAAAAAAAAAGAGGGAGGTGGAGAGAAGTGAAAATCTCCAGAACTGGGCTGTGTGGAAGTTGGAAGTTGCGCTGCAGAGCCCTGCACTGGCTCTTGGCGACAGCAGCAGCCCGCAGCGTGAGATCCGCAGCTCGCCGCTCTGCGTGCGGGTGGGAGATGAGAGCCTCGGGGTGCTTCCCGGCAGCGCGGCACTTGTCGGAGCTGCGGGACGGTGCGCCCGAGGCAGCCCCTGGTCTCGTGTGCTCGCTTAATCCCGATGCGAGCCGCTGGGGGTACTCTGTCCGTCCTGCTGGTATTCGGCCGCCACTGCAAGCACAGCTTTCAGCAAACGTGTGTTTTGGAGGCTAAGTTATTTACTCTGTGCTGTGTAGCTGAGCAAATACTAGCTTTGGGTTCATAGCGCACGCGAAGCTCCCGGCAGCCTGGGGGCTCTCCTAAGGGAGGAAGCGCTATAGAGCTACTGGGGGGGGGGGAAAGGACAGATGTGACTTGTAGCAGCAAGCATGCTTATCATTCTCTTCTCGTTCCACCAGGAGTTCAGCCAGAATGAAACTGGTTCACGTAGCCCTACTCTATCTAGGCTCTGCGACTTTCTTCGGGGTGGATGCTGCGAGGGTGGACGTAGCCACAGAGTTCAAACGAAAGTGAGTATGGGATCGCAGCCCTCCGCCCGTCCCGAGCTTACGAGCCCCGCACCGGGTCCGGCAGCCACTAAAAGAAGGGAACTGTGCCTCGCGGGAATGGCACGGATCCTAGAAGGCCCCATACTCTTTCGGGAAACCCCTCCCCTATCCCCCCCCCCCTTCCCCGATGTCAAAATCTCTGCGTTGGCAGATTATCGCCCCTCGAATGTATTTGGTTTGGCTGCTGCCCGCAGGCTTGCGCTAACAGGCTGTCCCTTTCATTTGTGCTCCTCGCAGATGGACGAGCTGGGTATTGAGCCGGGCCAAGCGGGACGTGAGGCCTCCGGGCGCGCCCCGAGGGCTGGGAGCGGCCGCCGACGTTCAGGCGCTCGTACGGACCCAGGACGTGAAAGATCCCCGAGCCTCGCAACCCAGGTAACTTCTAGCCCCGCCGCGCTCGGGACGGTGCGAAGCGTCCGGATCCGCGGTGCCGGGGCTCCCTCACGCCGCGCGTCCACGAGCTCCGCGGACGGGTCCCGCAGGGGCTGCGCAGCTCTGGGAGCCGCCTCCCACCTCCCTTTCCCCGCGCCCCGAGCTGGCGGGAGATAGCAGTGCCTGTACTGCGAAACTCAAATATAAATAGTAACTCGAGCCCTGGCTCCGCAGATAAAGTAACAGCCCTCCAGCGGCGGGGCCTCTCCTCCTCTGTGGCGGGCTCAGCTCCGCTCCGCGCCCCTCTCCCGCCGCCCGGCGGAGGGCAGAGTCGGGACCGCACCGTCGGGGCGGGTCCTCCTCCGGCCGGGGGCTCCCCGCGCTCCGCGCCCGCGGGCATCTCTCCTGTCCGGCCCCTCCGTCTCACGGCCCGTCTCTCTCTTCCTCCCTCGCAGCGGCCGTGAGGATGCTCACATCCGCGTCAGACGCTACCGCCAGAGCGTTAACAGCTACCCCCACCTCCCGACCTTCCGCATGGGGTGCCGCTTCGGGACGTGCACGGTGCAGAAGCTGGCCCATCAGCTCTACCAGCTGACCGACAAAGTGAAAGACGGCGCCGCCCCCGTCAACAAGATCAGCCCGCAGGGCTACGGCCGCCGCCGGCGCTCCCTGCCCGGCAGTTTCCTCCGGACCGTGCGGGCGGAGCCCCGCGCCCCCGTCGTCGGCGTGTGAGCGCCCGCCGAGGCCGCCTCGGACGGACGGACTGAGACCGAGCCGGGAGCCCCCCGCTGCCCGGCAGGGACCCCGAGGACAGAGAACGGCAGGGGAAGCTGTGAAGGCCGCGGCCGCGGAGCCGCCCCCCGACCCGGGCGAGGCGCCGCCGGAGGCGCCGATCCCCGCGCCGGGTCCGCCGCTGCACCCGGAGCCGGGCCTCCATCGCCGGCGGAGCCGCCCGGCCCCTCCGTCCCGGGAGAGCCGCTCAGGGGAGCCCCGCCGCCGGCTGTGGTGCGCGGTCCGCCCTCGGCGCGGAGACGTGGCACTCACCTGCTCTGCCCTCTGGGCTCCGCGCAGCCGGCAGGGAATCGGACACTGAGCGGTCCCTGAGGGGACTGCGATATACTTGAACAGAGAGGAAAAGTGCAATCGTACGTGGATTTCGTTAATTATAAGTGCGGTGTGCGTGGATCATGAGATACGTATCGGTATTTAAGATTGTTCTGTGTCGTGTCCTGTTTGTATCTTTTTTGGGGAAATATATTTTATTTTTATACGTTTTATATATATATATATTGCATATGGGCATTTTAAAACATTGTAACCCCTCTATTTTTCATATCGTGAATGTCAAACGTTGTTAAACTCTTTTTCCATACCTTTTTTATCTTGCATTCCAGACTGGTGAAAGATGTAGAGAATGTATCAACTGTTCTCCATGGGTAATATGTGAAATAAAGTAAACACCATTACATAAACCACTTCTGTTGTTTTTAGTGGGGGCAGAGGGTCAGATGGAAGGCTTCTTACTTTCTTCAGCCCTATCCTTGCTAACCTAGCATGGCCATTCCCCGACAGCCTCAGCCCCCTGGTTAGAGGCTTCGTTAGCCTTATCTCATTAGAGCAAGCAGATTCACGAGTAGGCATGCGTCTTAAATCCTGGGGCAGAGCTGCTCTGAAGGCACCAAGGCCTTCCCTTACCCACACGTTCCAGGCAGGGCTGAGACGTGTCACGGCTTGGATTGATCACACAAGTTTATTTTCTGCCCTAATTAATCAGGGGAACAACTACACGCTTCAACATTGCACAACAAAGTAACAGATTTATTGAGGGAGCGCGTTCCAAAAATGGTCATAGCGGCCTCCAAGGTTATTTATGTTGAAGGATTTCCTGGGCCACAGTTCAGGTTAAAGTTAAATGGTGACCGGTTCAGTGTGGGCAGAACATCTTGGATGAAAGCTTAGCATTAGGGATTTTGTTGTTTTGTTCTTTTTTTTTTTTTTTTTTTTTTTTGTTCCCTCCGAATTCCAACCACGGACCAGAAAACAAATGTGAAACTAAAACTGCAACAGCACCATCTATTGGTATCCACTCCGTGCTCCAACAAAACAAAGTCTGCAAAATGAAACAAGTGCACTTGGGTAACAGCTTGGATCAAACGCAGCATTTCCTTCATTTTACGCTATCTCTGAAGGTAGTGCACACACACAAGAGGCAGGGGACAGCAGCACTTCACACTGCTAGAAGAAGTTAAGGGGCTGTATTTTTTTCACCTCGTGCTAAATGCCTAAGGAACACATTATTTCCAAGAAAAAAAAAAAAAAAAAAAAAGAAATCAAAAGAATGAGTAGTCACACATTTCCAGAAAAACTGCTGAACCCCCCCACCCAAAAAAAAAAAAAAAAAAAAAAAAAACCAAAAAAAACAACCAAAAAAACAACCCAAAAAAACAACCGGGGTAGGAATTCAGTCAGCTAGATCACTGGTACATACATCCAGCATTTTTCCTTCCAAAGTTTAGAAATTCTGCTCAGAATTGCTTATGTTAAATCTACTTTCCTAAACGTTTTCAACTAAGAACCCTGGAATCTTGAGAGGTGTGATTTCTATTTGAAATATTCATTCCTTTCTTTCTTTTTTAAAAAAATATTTTCCCGTGTTTTGTTTTTGAAGGCACATGATGACAGTTGCCAGATTTAATCACCATCTGTTTGTTAACAGCTGAAAAATAGTTTGCAACTCTGTTGCTGATGGCCTTTCGGATCCAGATGTTTTAACATGTAGAAACAGGATGAGTAAGAACTGAAAGACAGCAGAAATACAGTGACATGTATCACAGTTCCAAGTATCACCTGTTCGGCTGGCAAGAAATGACAGCAAGCACATGGTCTTCATGACTGTAGCTGCCAGCTGAGAAACAGACGAGTGGCTCTTCTGAAGGTCTTGAGCATAAGCTGGTTGCTGCTGCTTGCAGTGGGAACTTACGACATGTAAGTGAATGCATGATCCAACTGAAGGACATAGAGTAACTGGAATGACTCCCACAGAGCCCTACGATGGAATAGCTCCAATACTTATGGGTTGAACAGCTAGCATGGAAGTCATCTGAACTTGGGGCATACTGGACATACTGGATTACAGAATGACTAAGTATGCACATACCAACTAGATGCCTTTGTAATGATCTTTTCTTCATTTACTGCCCCAAACTGGTCTCCACTTAAAAAAAATACTTTTTATCCTCTCCTTTCCGTTTTACTAATAAATAAAAAAACCCTCTTTGCTCAACACTGAAAGATCTCGCCTTAAATAGTGTTAAAAGCAGCAAGCTGGTGCCACACGGTGTAATTCTGACCCGACAGGAGCTTCCTAAGTGCCATTGGAAGGATCAAGAGCACCACCTGCCGTGGTTGTAGGGAGAAGCAAAAAGCTCCATAGTTGCAGTAAACGAGAACTAAAGGAAGGGTTCCCCCATCCCCATTCCTGCTAATCTTGAAAACAAAAACATCTTTTAGAGTATCAAGACCTGCACTGCTGAACCAGAAACGCCAGAAAGTAGTGGGTAGCCCTGTCTCTGGTAGTCAGGAGGTTTCTGAATATAAGGAGAAATGGAAAAAGTAAAGTTTACTGAAAAGTAAACCCTCTGGAAAGCAGTAACTGTGCATTTCAACTAACTTATAGGCTTAGAATGACAGAGCAAGCAGAGACACCTTTGCACACTACATAGCTGAGCCCATATGTGGTCCGTAAAGAATAAACAGAGACAGTCTCTTCCTTATCCATTTCAGCACCTGCCCCGGGTGAGATCTGACCAGGTGACAGCTCTTCCTCCTGTCCATGAAGGGGACGTTACCGAAGGACTTTGCTAACACATCTTGCTGTGAACATCCTGGAAAGCAAAATGCTTGGCATGAACCTTCAAATAGTAGTTGAAATCCATAGATGAACTTGATTAAAATCTCTGAGGAATGTTGATGTTTTGACCCTCTTGAGGTCTCAGCAAGAATGAGCCTGTGAAAGCAAGCAAATTCAAATGCATCCAAAATCAGTAGTATCTGTTAACAAACCAGATTAGTTAGAGTATCAGGCTCTAAGAACAGTCTGGTGCCTTATAAACCAGAGTTTCAATGGCTACTTAAAACATGACTATAAGTTCAGTTCAAACAAGGTTCTAAATTAAAAAAAAAAAAAAAATTGCAATAGCAAATATGTATTGTAGCAGGAATTCATCCTTGTTCATCAGTCCATCCAAGAGCAAATGCCAAAGGAGTGGTCACCATTCTTAGCAGTCTCCATGGTGAAGTATCAGGAGAGTTCATGAAATATTCTCTTTAAACTGTTATTTTGTTTTGTGCCCACCTCATAGCAAACAAAAGGGATTTTGCTACAGACAATTTTTATTATGAAAATAGATTCCAAAGGCTATCTTATCTCTGGAAGACTTCCGTGGCACTATTATTTGTGCCATATGGAATGGTGGCACGGAGCCTAAAATGCTTCTGTGCAGCACTTTCCTACAAAATCTTAGTGCAGGTCCCCTAACCAGGAGGATAGAGCTAAGTGTCTGTACTTCTCACTCCAGTAGGCACCACAAAATTCATCGCAAGCAACCATATCACAAGGAGGACAGAAAAAAAAATTCATTCTCCAAATACCCCAGAGAGATATCTAAGAGTTCTGCCAATGTTACCTAGGAATGACTTCTTCTGTAGCCAAAAAGTAGAGACACCGGTGTGCTTTCAGATGATTATCAAAATCTGCAAACCTTCTTGCTCCATGCTAGTAAGAACTGCAGTCAGGTGCCAGATATAAACTTTTTCTTCAAGTACAATGACAGAAAGGGGAATACTAATGAATACTTTGGCACATAAGAAGCCTTTTCTGGCTCATTTAGTACCCAAAGGACAGCAAGTCATAATTAAAGCCAATAATGGCAACTCCAGACAGCCATCCAAATATTTTCCTTGTGCCGTCAATACACCATTTTACATTATCTCACATCATACTTTAGTAGTGTAGAGCACACAGGCATCAGAAGGAAAAAATCCAACATGACTGAGTACAACCAATAACCAAATCCAATTATGTCTGACTAGAATTTGTTTATTGTGGTCACAAAGGCTTGCTTTTTCTATCCAAATATTTCTTAAAGAACACTTATTTTCACCAAATAATTTGTGTCAACTTGAAATTGTTTTAATTTTTAAATACTTAATTCTTTGGAATAGGGCCATCTTTGGAATAGGGCCATCTATCCTTCATGAGGAGAGGGAGCATAATTTGTTCATGAGGTAAAGAACATTGCTGTGTAAAACACTCTTTTCTACACAAGAGTCAAATATGCTTGACAAGTATAATGTCTCCAAATGAAAAACAAATGGTTCCATTAAAACTAGAATCAATGTCAATGATTTGATAAGACCAGAGTTCTTTGCAACTACAACAGCATAGAGGAGTCCATGTGAAAACTTTTGAATCAGTTTGATTATGTGATAAGTTCTATCAAACGTTTAACTAAAACTCCCCAAGATTTTCATCCACTGACAAAAGCCTGGAAAGACCAGGCTAGCTCAGCTGAAGTGAAATGTTTTGTAATAAGTACTGACTCTCAAAATATGTTTGCAAAATAAATATTTCTCCAACATTTTCAGTTCACTATTGCTTTCAAATGACAGCTTGCAAATTACACGTTGTTTTCTGGCAATTATAAAACTGTTAATATTTTTTTATGCTTTCCTAATGTGGTGTAATAACAAACAAACAAATGTCTGGGTCTTAATCTCTGATGTCCAGGAGCACTGGCAGAAACAGGATAACAAACATAATGAATCTTATCTGTTAGTTCAGGAGCAAACTAAGCAGCTCATCAAACAAACACGATTGTTGTCCTCTAATAGGTGGTTACTGTCACAGGACTTACTGTGGAACATAAACACCCAAAGACTAAAAGGCCACTGTGTAATCCATCCAATTGTTGTCAAAGGAGAGGATAAGAGAGTGCCTGGGTTCCTCATTTCCTCACATGACCTGGCTCCTGTGGCTCTCTGCTAGAAAGCAGCAAGCCTTCAGAGGCCACTATGCTTCGCTGTCTGTATATAAGGACTCAGGAACAGATCCGAGTCTGTACGCTGGAAGAAGACAGCTGCACCTTGTAAAGTATATTTGTTCTCTTCAGAGCCAAGGAAAAAATGATGGATTTCTACGTTCCTTTTTCTAAGCTGTTTTTTTTTTTTTTTTTCCCCCTGAGGCTGTGCAGCTCTGCATCCCATTCTGCATAAGGAACAAATTCATACTCTGGCCCTTTGTTGATAAACAACACAAAAAATATGCAACTGGCATATATCATTAGTCTCCTTACTGCCTATAGAAATCAGACATTCTGCTGGTGATGAACTGGTGAGCCAGATAGGAATCTCAACACCAAATCCCAGGCCTGAGACAGATTCCGTCCAATTGAAACAAAACCTCTACTGACTTCAGCAGGAAAAAAGATTCAGCCCTAGGTTTTCTTTCAAAAACATGACCATTTCTATACTGAAAGATGGTATTGTACACTATCTCTGATTTATTCATAAGTTTATGAAAACTTATGAAACTGCTAAAAATCAAATTTTTTGATTTAAAAATCAAAATTGCTGCTCCTCTCGAGTGGATATGGTACTGATGGCTTCAACAAACATAAACGTATGAAGTGCAGTGCTAAATGTGTCCATGAGTAGGCATCAAATCCAAGAAACTTCCAGTGTTCTTGTCCAAAATTCAGACTCCTTTGCTTATGTAATGAAGTAGGATTTTGGAGTGTTTTAAATACTGTAACTTTATGTAGTAGCATTTCCTTCCTTTCTTTCCTTTTCTCTTTCTCTCTCTCTCTCTCTCTTTTTTTTTTTTAAACTTGTCACCTATTCTAAAGCCTCAGAAAAGGATGTATGTAGATAATCACCTCAAATGAGAGAGTGAGTTTTGTGCATACTTTACAGCAGAGGTTGGCAGTCAGAGCTCCTGCATCAGTCAGGGTCCACTCACATTCAGTCTAGTACTTTGTGATCGTACTTGCACAAGATAATTGATATCTCATTAATGAAGGATATAAAAGAAAAAAAACTTGCACAAAGAAGTAAGCCCTGCAGAGACAATTTGCTGAAAGATTACTCACATCACCTTGTCCCACTCTGATTCCATTAAGTCTTGATAACGGGGAAAAAATTCCTCATATTACAAGTGCATGAGGGCCATTAAACCTGATTTATTGTGCTAACCACACTGCAAGACAGACAGAAACAAATGATATGTTTTTTCCATGGAATGTTGTTAGAGTTTGTGTATCAAGATATTTTTCTTCTTCTACTAGTTTGGCGCATCTGTATAACTTTGCTGCCATCTGCTGTCTTCTAAAGCAAAATAAATCACTCTCATTTAAAATTAATGCTGGATGTAAAAGTGGCACAGTGCTGTTGCCAGGAAGGAGGCCTGCATTTGGAAGGATTTTCTGTCTGGCCTGGGATAGTTACTTGGTATGCTGAGTAAGGCCTAGGCTTAAATTTTTCATTCCTCCTGGGCTTTATTCAGAAAAAGCAAAAACAGCACAATACCTTTACATGTTCTGAGGAGATGAGAAAGAAAGCTACCCTGTTCTTTTCGTTATTCTGAGCAAGCTCAGGCTTTACACTTTGCCTAGTGGATGCATGAATACCTTCTCTATCCCAACATCACTTTTGCTGTGGGCTGCCAAGAAAACAGTGAACACGGCAGCATTTATGGAGAAAAGAATGTTTTCAAGGTGTGACACGAAGAGATCAAAGAACACTGGCTTCTCAATTGTTATGGGAATTACCTATCCAGTGATGAGCAAAGAAAGCTAAAGTTAGACCCCCACTGCCTATTTACGAGAACTCATGAAACGAGACATATGCACATGCTTTTTGTTTCTAGACAGAGAGATTTTTTAAAGGCAGGAATTAGAACAGTGTGATGAATGAGACTGACCTCCCATTTATCTAGATAAGATATAAATAACCCAGCCTCTCAGCAGTAGTCAGGTGTGAGCTGCCAGCTTCTACAATCACAGAACTGAAGTTGTTCCTATAACTGATGCAAACAACAGAAAAGGTTTTTTGTTTGTTTGTTTGTTTGCTTGTTTGTTTGTTTTTAAATGAAGTTTTACACTGGGTTAAAGTCATGATCATATTTACTCTGATATAATCATGCTATATACACTTATAATACAAGCATTCTTATTTTAATAAGTAACCCTCTACAAAATGTACACATACATGTAAACACACCTAACTAGTAAGGCAGATTGATGGGAAAAGGCTTGACAAACTTGGACCCACTGTCACATACAGGGCATGTTGTTAGTAATAAACACACAGTTGACAGATATAGGAGAAGAGGAATCAAAGCTATTGCCTGCCCTCTTCCATTAAAGGCTGTTTATAAGAATACTGGAGGCAGGCATCTGTATATAGAAGCCCAGCAACACAGAGCAGCTGGGACAACCTTGCTGCAGTTTGGAAACAAAGACTTGTACAAGAACTAGTCTAAACAGTCCCTGTGTTGAACAGACCTCTCTTAGGGAATGTCAGATCTTAGTCAAATTTCTGTTTTGAAATAGTAACTTTTGTACATATGTATGTCTGAAAAAGTCTTCAAAGTAATATTTCAAATTCTGTTCCAGATACAATTTCGGTTTCCAGTTTGGATTCACTTTTGCTCTCTGGTTAGAAACACAGCAGTTTGAAGCCACCAGCCACTGAATTAGCCTGGATTTTAACTCTTGCAGCTCTCATATGTTCCAGGTACATATAACAGGAGGGGAAAAAACAAAACAAAACAAAACAAAACAAAACAAAACAACCCTAGATTTATGATGGAGAAAGGGGATGGAAAAGCCTGATCTTTTTAGGAAGAGGGTAGATGCTGTAGGCCAAATCAGAAATGCCAGCTGGGACATCTTCTGTCTCAGTGTCTAGTAGCAGCCCAATGTCTGATGTCAGTTGGACATCATCAGAAAGATTACTGAGAATGTGCGAGTCAGCCTGACACTCAAAACCTACATGCAAAACCTTAGGACACCTCCGTCTTGAGTCTGACATGCAGTTGTGATCTCAGTATCTCAAGAAGGACATAGTGGATCTACAGAAGGCAGAGAGAAAAGCGATAACAAACAAGGGCATGGAATGCTTTCTGAGAAGAGACTAAAAAGGTCAGAACTCTTCAGTTTGGAAGGCTTCTATTGTGTGAGGCCTTGTGGTTTAGACAGCAAGAGAAACCTCACAAAATCTCTGGATGTGAGGCAGAACAACTTGCATAGGTGGGCCAGTAGTTGTAACTACTATGAAAAATAGTTTGGAAGGTCAGAGGAGCAACCAGCCACTTTTTCTCTAACAATGTTGTCCAGTGAAATAAAGCATATTCATAGGAGCACCTTTAGTCATGTTCAGCTTTCTCTTAATTGCTACTTGCTTGGGAAAAGTGTTTTAATGCTTGTCTTTTTGTCAGTCACTGTAGCAAGAGAGACACCACTCCTGTTGACTTCAGTTAAGATCTGCAGAGGTCTGTGATGTGTCTTATGAGTATAATCAAACTGAGAGTTATTCAGTTAAAAAGAATGTTTGTATAAGAAGCTTATTCTTTGCTTTCATGTGTCTTGCATATTTCTGTAGTCACAAGTTTTTTGTTGAATAAGGAGTTTTACCCTCCTTTTTTAACACCAGTCTCTCTACTGATGAAGGATGAATAGGGAAAGTGTTGACCTTTCTCTTTATGTTCCAGTTAATAAATACAAATAACATTTTCTTGTATCGGTGCCCGATGTGGATAAAACACAGTCTGATAGGAACTGCATCCCAGATGTTACATCTGATAATTAGTCAGCTTTAAAATGTAACATAGCTGAATGTTACTAAAACAACTGAAATAAAAATAAACCTTCATCCCTGTCATATTTTTTTTCTGCAAGAAAACACTGTTTTTTGCCTTGAAAAGATCAGTTTAAAGAAACAATATAATGATTTAGAGGAAGGTAACTTTCAATCCTAGCTTGTCAGTGTTAAATATTTTGCAATAAACTGCTCGTCAGTGGCTTATCACAGACAAAACAGTCAGCTGGTAAGCTCTGTTGCTTTTGTGTACTCTAATACACTTTTAGTATGATCCAGAAAATCCAGGCAAGAGGTAATCTATTTGATCACATGACTTGTTATCTTAAATGGTTTCATATGTGGTCTTTGCTGTAGTTATTTGATATGACTCAGGCTGACCTCATTGTTTGTATGCTTGAGAGGGAACAATTATGTAACTACTAAATGGTATGGTAGACAGCAGTGCCATACAGGACTGAAAAAAAAAAAGTAGAAACGCAGTGTCTACCAAATTGTCAAACTGCCTTACATCAATATAACCATATACATCAATATAACCGTATATTTTCTTTGTACTGCCCTGTATCTGAGAACATGAAAAAGCTAACATCCATGCTGGTAGATGTGGGTTAATCAAGTAATCTTGTAGGTCATGTAGTCAAGTGGAAGCTATTATTTTTGTGATTCTCACATCAAAGCCTGAGTATTTTTAAACAAGTTCTATGTTTGTCAGACAAAATCTAAAACAAGTAAAACAGGCAACAGTGGTACTAAGAAAAAACAAAAACAGAACAGTCAATCCTGTCAATAGATAACATATATGCCAATCAATTGAATCGTAACTATATTTAGTTATAAAATTCCGGTACATACCTGAAGTCACTGACACTATCTTAAAGAGTACGCTGAGGCAAGTATATCTTTAGTTTTATTGGTGGCTTATAAATAACAAATAAATAACATAGCATTAATTAAAGCTTAGCAAGTCACAAACACTACAACCTCTTGGTATTAACGTGTCCTGTGAAAGCATTTGTATTAACAAGGTAGAAAATGAAAGATGACAGAGTTCTGGAAAATTCACTGTTACCTATTTAATCTGATTTTGAGGTTCTTTCTTTCAGTTTTCCTGGCACAGATTTCAAGGTTTTTTAAGTGAAAACATGTAATATCCTATGAAACTGCAAGCCTCTTGGAACTATTTTGCTAGACTTCCATTACGTTTAAGGCTTTATGGAGGTTTTTGTTGAGCATGCAGAAGTTACAAGACAGACATCCCAGTGTTCAGAAGTCTCTGACTCCAATTTCATTTTATCAAATGTCAGTAGCCAGCGAGTAACTGAATGGACAACACTCAGTACAACTACTGCAATGGGCAGCGTGTTAATGTTTCAGAAGGGCAAGCAATTTCTGCTGATTTCATAAGAGACCAACTTGAAATGCATGAAAATAGCCTGCTGGAGATACTTGAATATCTTCAAGTATCTTCAAGTATTTAACATTATCATGGTAAATTAGGTCACGATTAAAGAGTTTGTTAGGCAGTTTGTACAGATTCCAGTGTCCTGACTAAAGCCCACACCTGAGAAATTGCAATCTATCTTTCTTACTTCTTCCTCTCATTTCAGAATTTTTCATTTCCCATCTTTACATATTTTTGGGGTGGTTTTGTGCATTAATGGAAAGTGCTCAACTGAAGCCGTGGAGGAAAGCAAACTTTCCAGAAAAAATGGGAAGTGCCTTCGGCTATTACACAAAAACCAATCAATAATATGTGCTGATTTGCTCTCCAGCCTAATAAGACTCTCTTTTCCTATTGACAGAATTGTTGATGCATGCTGAGAGGGCGTGAGCCCAGGGAATACAGCTCTGAGGGAGACACATGCTGGTGTATGATTTATTAACGCTTTCCTGGGTTTCTTGACAACATGCTCTTGCCTGAAGATACTTTGTTTCTTTCAATATATGAGTAGAGAAATCAGTTTTTAAGGCTGATCAAAGCAAATACAAATTACTGTCAGCATTGTGATTTCAAGTAGCTTACATACCTGGCAACAGAAAAGTAGCTCTTTATGTGTTAGAAGCGGTTGGCAAAGGAAAGAAAACATGATTTAGCTCACAGCCTAGGAATCAAGAGGAGGATGAGAAAAGTATTTTTACTTACTGTAACACATTCAGTGTTTTGTTCTGGATTTCTTAGGACTGCTCTCAAAAATTTAGTGACAGAAAGGAAAGAGAAGCAGACAGATTCCATGGCTGATCAAAACGCTCTTGTCCTCCAAATAGCTGGGATGGAACCATGCCAAATGGTAGTTTTCAGGCCATGGCACAGTGTTAGAGCCTGCTGTTTTAATCTGTTCAGCACAGATAACTGCTCAGTTATCTCCCTTATAGCTGCTACTTCCCAGTCTGAAAGCAATACTGCACTTTGGAACCATAACATTTCCCACTCAGCCCAAAAGCCCACCTACTGATACTCTGAGATGGTACTGCCTGACAGCATTATCCTGAGCCAGAGGAGCAATTACTTTCCCAGACACACACTGTCAAGTTTTTCCACTAAAACAGCATTCAGCTCTTCAGAGCTCTTTCTCCGTAGCAACCAAGTGGGGAGCACCAACACTTCTGCTCATTTGTAGAGCTCGTTAGACCAGGTGTTCCCACTTAAGTTCATTTCTCTGATGTTGGTCTCAAAATCATTATATGCCTTGAGAAGGTAATGGCTTTTCAACATGTGTCTAGGTCATTCCGACCTAATCTCTTTCCTGCAACACTGTCAGACAACTGGCTAACTGTCAATGTGTTCAACAAATTTAAAATGCCATTAGAAAGATTACAGTCTATGTTCAGCCCATATTTCCTCCATCTGAAACTGCTGTGAAAATGTCTGAATATTTAAATATTGTTCATACTGTGCAGGGATAGAGTAGAAATTTGTTTCCACTGACCCTTACCTGACAAGCTCCTCCAATCTCACTTAATTTCATCCATGTTGAACATGCAAGATTTTTGAAACACCATTTAGCTAAAAATGGGAGCTGACAGAGAAGTGTAAGCCAGCTTCCCAAATGCTGAATTACAATTCCTTTCTTGCCTCATTGACACCTTTGAAGAATCTGGCTGTACAGACAGTTCTGAAATGGGCAATCTCAATCTGTAGTACAGCTGTTCTTGACAAAATATCTGTAAGTAACTGCAGAATTAGAAAGTTGAACCTGTACATTGGTACAATTCATCAGCTTGTGGGGATATCTCTCTTTCAGAAATGCCTTAATCTTATGCAGTTCTAAATTGTCCAAGAACTCATGGGATGGGCAGCAGATTGTGCTTCTTCCAGTACTTCTGTGCACATGGTACTTATTCTGTGAAGTGCTGGAACTTACTGGGCAAGGAAATAATTGTCAGTAATTATTCTGATGCAAGAATAGCAAATAAGGATACTAGGGGGACTCCAGGAGACAAATGGATGCAAACAAGCTACACCTCGATGGATGATGTCATGCCCTCCAAGGAACAACACTGATCCCTAAGCCAAGCAGCTCTGCATGTTTAATGCCCACTCTGCTATGCTGCCATGGGGAGTAGTTGCCTAACTTTGCTGGCAGCTAGGGTGTGGTGGAAGAACTGGGACTATCTGGATAGAAAGAAAACATTCAGGGTTCAATCACTAAGTGAGAAAACGTAGACACCCAAAACAAGAAGAACTAGGTGAGGTCAAAAACCTGAAGAGAGGAAACTAGGATCCAATAGTCAAGTAGAATGGATTCAGCTACAGGCATAAGTGTCCATTTTCATTTGCTTTCTGTAAAAGATCAATATCAATGCTCCTAATAGATAGATTTCCAAAATACATAGTTGCTCAAAATTGACCTTTAAAAAGAAATCTGCATGTATATGCCAGTGTTTAGGTGCTACTGTCCAGCTTTGGTAAAAGCTTGCTCGAGGTTGAAAGAAGTGGGAAGTAGGAAACTTTTTACTACAATCTCTCGAAAGAATCTGTAGTCTTCATGAGGTCAGGTTTTCTTTCAGCAAGGTTTTTGCTATTTTCGTTCTCTCTCCTCTCCATGCAATTCTAAGAAGAATTTATATGTATGTGGGATTAGAGAGGTTGATTGAGGCATGCAGATATCTAGACAAAAGACTTAAAAATTCAAAACATCTTGAAAGGTGAAGTGGTAAGAGAGATAACAGTTCATACAAACTGATATGTTTTACAACACAAAACATAATTTTGGAAGTTATAGTTTTGGTTTACTTTTGGTTTACTATGTTGAATTCAACACTACTAATGGAGCTCAGGATATCTCTCCCAGACTTCACTTTTTCTACAGTACAGTGCCTTTTCCGTCGTGTTTCTCTTCTTATCCAATGTGATAAATCCCTTCCCTGATTTTTTGGTTAATAGAAAGCACCGAAAAGAATACAGATAATACCAAGAAGGACTTCTTAGTCCCACAGGAATATCAAGGCATGCTTTAGCACACAGAGGAGCATTACCTACAGCAGGAAAGAAGTAAAACTTTCACCTCTAGAGTTGTAATTTCTGCTCCCCTTCATAACTTGTCTCTGGAAAAAAATCCATGGCTAACTGTGTTTTCTTTAAGGCAGCACGTCATTGCATTTTGCCAGGATGGGCATTTTTAACAAAGCAGCAAAAAGCAATGTCTACTGCCTGCAAGCAGTGACATTTTCAAACAGAGCACTGCAAAAAAGTATGAGGGAAAACTTGGGTTTTCTAGGGCTGCCAGGCAAGACAAATCACCCCCTTCCTGTGGCTCCATTGACATGCTTATGTCCTGGTTTGGAAAGCTCTGCAGGAAATGATGAGACAGAAACCAATGCCTTCTGGCAGAGAGCAGTTAACCTTTGGAAAACTAACTTTTATATTACAGCAGAGGCTTTGATGCGGCTCTTTGTAAGAATCTTTGGGAGCAGAGCAAACTGACTTCAGTGCCTACATTCACAGATTTCTCGGTCTAACAGAAGTCCAGTTACTCCCCTCTGGGTTTCTGAAGCAGCAACTCATCTCTGTCCTTTCTCTAGCTGCAGACATGTAGCTTTCTACTAGACAGTATTTCTGGCAAGGAAGCCGTTACTTTTGCAATAGTGGAAATGGGAAAACCTGCATTCCTCCTAACTTGCCAGGCTACCCAGGGCTCAGGAGGACTCCTAATAGGCTGCCAGCTGAAGTAAGAATAATGAAGTTCCAGGGTTTAAGCAATGGTCTACTGTGGCTGTTCTTGATGTAAAAAGACACTTTTACTCCCCTTCCCCTAGATTCAGTCTTCCTACTTGTTCATTTTCAGTTGCCTTTCTTGGATTTCTATTGGTTAAAAACAGAAAAGAAGCAGCATCCCTTCCTCCACCCCAGAACACTTCTCCCGCTTTTCTTGGCTGAGTGCTCCCTTCATACTCTGTAGGTATCCCTGGTGTATCTCCCAGGGCAGGCTCTGCACAATGGCCCAGCACCAAGAAGTGTGGCTGTTGTGATCCCAAGTGGCTTAATTTTATAATTGCTGTCTCCGATAATATGCATGCTCAAGCCAATCTTCCAACCTTGTAATTATATCAGAATCTCCTGAAAGCATGTGCTTTCCCTGGCTTCAGTTCCCTTTCTGAAGGTTCCAAGAAACAGAGCATGTTTTCTGTATGTTTCATTCATGCAATAACAGGAAATCCCACAGAGAGAAGAACGAGAGATTTCACTGCTTCCCAGAACAGATAACACCTAGATGGCTAATTTGGCTTAGGACAAAATTAACTGGGAAAAAACAAAAAAACAAAAAAACGACAAAAACAAACAAACAAACAACCACTAACAAAAACACACACCAAAAATATCAACAAAAACAAACCAAACCAAAAAACTCACCCTTCATTCGGCAGTCAGTATTAAGCAAAAACTGCAAACTTGCTTTGACCTCTGTGGAGCTGAGATTTCATTCCCAAAACATTATCAGCACACTTGACTATTCTCTACTACGCTGGAGATTTCTGATCCACAGACTCCAACTCTAAGAATTTGAAAACAGAGATGCCTCAGGCATCAACTGAGTAACATCAGCAAGGAATTACAGTGTACAAAGGTAGTTGATGCCCTTTGCAGTAACTGATTTGATTCACAGCATAGGTAATTTCTGGATCATCCCAGAGGTACTGTGGCACTATTTAAAATGAGGATTGAAATTATATAATTTGTAAGTATTAGGGTAGCAGATTCTGGTAGCTCTTCCAATTTTCGATCAAAAACTTAATGGTTTGGCAAAAGTCCTTCGGAGAAAAAAGGACAAACACAGAATTTGGATGTGAATATTGGCTATGTCATGATCTTTACAGGGATAAAAATGCAACCAATATTAAACTTACTCCATAAAAATGTTTCCAAACTCACATCTGCCTGATAGGTTTGCCAGCTCTCTGGCCTTTTAAAATTTTGGAGGCAATGTTCACTGTGAAATCAAACTTTTGGGTACTTACTGTGATTTGCTGCAGACTAGTGACTGACAGTTGCTATGACAGATATTTGTACTTCTTTTTGAAGTTCAGCACTTGCCCCCCTAACATGTGAAGGCACTGACTCACAGACAAATTTAACTGCTGGTGCCTTCAACAGCCTATCTGTCTGATTGTTCTTTAACACCCACATCAGGGAAACCAGAATAATCCATCCAGCCATTTTTTACATAGTCCGTTATAAAACCAAAACCAGTTCTGGTTAAGTTACAGAATGGGGAGATTTGCAAGCATTTCTGAATACATTTCAATTGCCCCTGCAGTAGAGGTGACAATTGCTGGCAGAAGGGCTTCCCAGGCACCGGGAAGACCTCCATTTCCAAGCTGAGTTCTTCCACTATGCTGCATCCTACTGACTTACTCTTGGGTGTTATCTACTGTCATTTTTATACGAGACATTAACAGCATGTTGTTTATGAATCTCAACAGATAATCCCAGTTAAGTTGGGATATGAGTAATAACGCCCTCTGGATGGGACAAAGAACAAATGCTGACCTTTTGTTATTGAATTGTTGATTCAAAGTGAAATACACTACCAAATTATTCTCTTCTAAAACATAACAGACACAAAAGTGCAGTACAGTGTTCAGCTTACATCATTATCTGAATGTAAACACAAGCTAGGTCATAAGTGTTCTAAATGTTTTATAAGAAATGTTTGCAGCGTTTTAACTGCATAATATAAAGGCTAGACTAGACGTAGTTTTTGTAGTTTGTTAACCCTTAGCTAATTTAATGAGAGGAAAAACACAATGAGGACTCATTCATCTCTTTCTAATCTTTCAAACAAAGTATTAGTGTGCAGTAGTCTACGTCCCTAAACTAGAAGACTGTCCCAGTCATGCATCAGATGAAACCAAAGTATCTTTCATACAATTATCTTATAGGGGGAAGTGGCTCAAAGCCTCCTCAGTGGCTCTGCAGAGCCTGCTTTACCACTCTGATGTGTAGAATTAACCTCAACAGTGAAATAAGGGGCACTTCTTGTGCTCATTTGCATCTCCTTGTGGAACTTCTGATAGTAGGTCTTTAAGGACAGCTTATGAATCGACAGACAAACTATGGAGACATCAAATAAATGGTTGGTTTTTAACAGCTTTCCCATGGTTAAGAAGTCAGGCTGGGAACAGAACCCAGGGAAGTGGGCCCAGTACCAGGCTAATTTCCTGGAGTTCAGGAAGTGTTTAGACAATTATTTCAGGAATATGTCCTGTCTATGTCCTGTGTTGAGCCAAGAGTTGGACTCAAAGATCCTTTTAGGCCCCTTCCCACTCAGGATATGCTGTGATTCTGGGACCTTCCATTGCTATTTTCAAGACCTTAACAAGAATTATCTTACTGCTCACTGAAATATTAACTGAAGTTCTGAAGAGAACTGAAGGATTGATTGATCTCATGTGCATATGGGGAAGTACACAATACACTTCAAAATGATTACAGTACATAATACGCTGTAAAATACTTGCTCATTTTCTTTGGTTTCAAGACTAAGCAATTGGTCTGATTAGTACTCCAACATAGAAAAGGCTCAAAAAGCTCCCCACAAGTTCTCCATGATAATAATTGAAAAATATCTAATGAAATAAGAGATCTCTTATTAAAGAAACTGGGACAATTCTAAATGGTTCATGTTAGCCAGCTTTGAGTTTTTAATGATAGGATCCACAAAACTTATCTCTGATGTCCAGTAGAGTACATCATTCCCAAAAATTCTTTATTAATTAAATATGTTATTAATTTTCATAATAAAGAATGTATGTAATCATAATTTAATTGTAACTGCATTATGTTTTTAAGCGTTTTGTTAAAGGTGAACTATTTAATAAGCTTTCCTTTTTCATTAGGTTAATTTAACTTAACTTTGCCATCACACAAACGTGTATTTTTATTTTTATCTATTCAGATGTTTAAGTCATTAGAATTAGTCTTACACAATCAGATTCTAAGGAGGCTTACTCGCATTTGCAGACGGAGACTGTTTGGCCCAGCCCAGCAACAGGACTTATGGCTTCAGCAGAAGGAATGGCTGAATTAAACGCACATCCACTTCAGCAGCATCAGATTGAAGACTAATCCTTTTAAAGATAAAATTAGTAGGAGCTTTCACTAATACAGTCATCTGTAGAGTGGGGTAGTTCATTGAGACCTTTTAGTTCTAAGTACTTTAAACTCCAAGGGAGCAAATACATGTGAATGAGCAATCCCCCTCAGGAGCTTTTAGAGGCAACCTGAGGAACTACTGTTACTCAAATTATAGTCCCGTCACCAGGACTATACAACTTACAAATGCGAGAGGGACAGAGTATTACACTCTGAATTATACTTGCTGTTCTCCTGCAAGACTTGTCATTCCTTGTAGTCTGTTCCCTCTCCCTCTGTTATGGAATCTTTTTCCATGTTCACCAATTTCTTGCTGTGTGTATATTGCAAACTTCCAACATAGTGACAACTCCACTAAGGACCACAAGCCCAACATCCCACAACATGCAGTTCCAGCATTGCTTCAAGCATCAGACAAATTTCTCCTGAACTGTTACAAGCAAGACACTTAATTAATTCAATTAGAATTTAGAATTCTCTTTCTAATCTAGTTTTCATAAGGTTATTTAAAAAATAATCTAATATATGACTACTGTTATTAACTGTATAAGTTTGCTTCTTTCCAGTAAACAGTCTTATTTTCACTGGAATTGGTTGCATAAAGAAAGCTTGATTCAAGCCCGCTATAAAAGTTCAAGTTCTACTTTCTGGAAAGAAACTGGATAGAACTGGATCTTCAGCTTTGACTTAGATACTTTTTTTTTTCTTTTTTTTTTGGTGTGTGTGAATATGAAAAAGAAGTAAGAGTTATTGAAAATAACAAAATCAGTGATATGGCATGTAAAATTTTAGGTTAAACAGGAAGAACTTCTTACTGTGAAGTGCTAGGATGAGGCATTGGTACCCAAAGGACTAAGAAGAGCTCTGCTCCTGGGATTTCTAAAAGCAATCTCAACGCTGGAGCATAATAGTGAATGAATCTCAGCCATTAAGGGTATACATCACACATTTTTGGGATAAAGATATAGTATATTCTGTTATTCCTGTCAAATGCCCTTTGCTTACTTTCTGGTGGCCTTCTCTGAAGAACGAGCATGTGATCTGAGACAGCCAGCATGGCTTCACCACTGGAAGGTCATGCTTAACCAATCTGGTGGCTATCTACGATGGAGTGACAGCATTGGTAGAAAAGGGAAGACGACTGATGTCATTTACCTAGACTTGAGCAAGGCCTTTGATGTGGTCCCCCACCACATCCATATCTCCATATTGGAGGGATATGGATTTGATGGGTGGACCACTCAATAGATAGGAAATTGGTTGAAAGGCCACAGACAAGAGGGTGGTGATGAATGGTTCTGTGTCCAGGTGGAGACTGGTAATGAGCGACATTCCCCCCCCCACCCCGAGTCTGTCATGGAACAGTGCTCTTTAACATCTTTATCAGTGACATCGACAGTGGAATCAAGTGCACCCTCAGCAAGTTCGCAGTAGAAGGAAGGGATGCCATTCAGAGAGACCTCAACAGGCTTAAAAGGTGGGTCCGGGTGAACCTGATGAGGTTCAACATCAAAGCGCAAGGTTTTGCACTTGGGCCGGAGGAATCTCAGGCATCCATACAGACTGGAAGGAGCAGTCCTTGAGAGCAGCCCTGCAGAGAAGGACCTGAGGGTCCTGATGGATGAAAAACTCAACACAAGCCAGCAGTGTGCTCTTGCAGCTCAAAAAGCAAATGGTATCCTGCACTCCATCAGAAGAAGGGTTCCTCTCTACTCTGCTCTTGTGAGGCCCCATCTGGAGTATTGCATCCAGATCTGGAGCCCCCAGTACACAAAAGACAGAGAGCTGTTGGAGAGGGTCCAGAGGAGAGCCACAAAGATGATCAGGGGATTGGAGCACCTCCTCTACAAAGACAGGCTGAGAGAGCTGAGCTTATTCAGCCTGGAGAAAAGAAGGCTGTAGGGTAACCCAGCTGCACCCCTTCAGTACCTAAAGGGATCCTACAAGCAGGAGGGGAGTCAGTTCTTTGAAAGGGTAGATAGCAGCAGGACAAGGGGAAATGTTGCTTAACTTGTGGGAGGGAAGATTTAGGTTGGATGTCAGGAGAAAATTCTCTACAGAGAGGTCATTCCAAGATTCTGTGAATGCTCACCTGTATCCAAAGATCTAGGATTGGAGGAAAGACTCCACAGAGCAGGAATCCCCAAGAAGAGATTCATCCCCAGGAAGAGATCCTTCCCTAGTGGCAGTCAGCCCTGAAGTGGGGTCTAGGAATTGCCCTCACCTGTGCTCCCAGCGCTGACTCAGTCCTTGCCTCAGCTGATCAGTGAGTGGTTCAGGCTGCGTGACTCAACAGTTCCCAAACACCAGGCAGCCAATTTTATTTAAATATATTAAAAAAGTTTTCCATGTTGACTGGTTTTGTTTTGCCATAGTTCTGTACTTGATCTGTATCAAAATGGTGTTACATTCAGGTATCACCAAGATGTGGACTCAGTTGCTTTGAACAAAAGGAGTACTTGTCACCACCTTGCAATGTGGCTTGTATTAGGAGGAAAATTAAGGTCTTCTGGGAAAAGATGATCCAAGAGGACTATTGTGTTTTTATTTCTTGTTATCTTTTTTTTGGTAATGGGTTCTCTCCTACATGTATGAGTTGGGGGGTTGGAGATTCATGATCCTTGAGGTCTCTTCCAACCCTGGCCATTCTGTGATGTAGCTTACTCCTTTTACTCCCTCTGGTGACATCCGCGTTCTCCTGTGAATCCTGGAGATACCTGGGTCTGAAGGCAGTTTGAGAGAGGGAAGGAAAATGCCTGAGTCCCACTGAAATCCTATGAGAGCAAAGCCCCAGCCTTCAGTCCTGCTGTTTTATTTTGTCTTTTATTCCTTCAGAATGGAATTAATAGCTCTTTGACCAAAACAAAAGGATTCAGATATGACTTCTAGCTCACAAGCTGATGATTACTGAAATTTGGGAAGAAATGTAGCAAAAGGGTCCCTCAATGCCTGACTTGTTCTTATGCCTTTTGTGTAATCACCTGTTGAGTTTTGCTTTAGTTGCTGTGACTTACACTAAGTATATAATAATGTTCAATGTCCATTAACCAGCTCACTAATTTTTATGATAAAATGCTCCATTGCTCATCTAAAACCAGAACAGAAATCCTTAAATAGTGTAAACTTTAGAATTACTTTGACTTGCCAGAGGATAGAAAACCATATGAAACCCTTAGGCAGGATCTTCCATGAAGCAAAGGAAGAAAAATGTCCGATATATAAAAATCAATTCCTATCTTGCAAACAATCCACCTAGATTCACGTAGACCTTGGAGAAATATTTTTGTGTAGTCCCTGTATCTGTGTACAAGGCAAAGCCCTCTGACTTGATCAGAGTAAGGCTGTGACTAAGGCATGTGGTTTATTATTTTTTAAAAGGACATTTTCCCTACACTTAGGATGCCCATCAGTGTTTCTGTAAGGCTGGTGGAGATGGCATGACTCTCCCATGGAAATGGAGCGATCAGAGGAAGGCATCACGGCTGCTGTTGGGCAAGAGTCACCACCAGACATGTAAGTCTTCTGCTCTCTTCCGCCTCTAAGGCTGTCTCTTTCCTTCACCATTCCTCCAAATAATTATTTTTCTCTCCAAGGACTGAATCATGGCGCTTTGCCGGCGTCCTTGTTAAGATCTCCACTAGAAAAATGCTTTTGCTTAAGAAAATAACATCACGGGAAAGGCCATGGCAACACAAACACTTATTTTGCCAGAACACATTTATACTGGATGGGTGGGTAGTTCAGATGGCCATGAACACTTAATAAAGCTCATTTTTCTATAATTCCCCAGAGCACATTCTTAAAAAAAACAAAAAAAAACAAAAAAAACGAAAAACACAACTATCAACTATCATAGAGAGACAGGCATTTAGTGGAAACTTCCAGATTTAAAACAAATATGACTACTTACATTTCATAATTTCTTTTTGTCACCTTAGCAATCTAGGGAAGGCAATTTCCAGCTTAAACAGACTGTATCTCATTATGCCTTTCCAATTTTTCAGTCTTCTCTTTCTTACTTTTCTGTCCAAAATCCTAATAACAGCCTGTAACACATTCACATTCCTGCATTCTTGCCCCTGTTTTGTTGGGTACACAGTATTCCTTCTTCTCTTTTTTTTCCCCTCTCTGTCCCTTTGGTAATATAATCTTTCCGCATTTTTCCAGGCTTGGACAAACAGAGATGTTTTCAGTCTCCAGTTAGTGTTCAAACCAAGAGAGAGAGACAGAAAAAAAAAAAAAAAAAGCCTCTGGCTTTCAGACATGCGTTTAAAACATATGCCAACAGCAGCAGCACAAACTTAGGATGAGAAAGACAAAGCTGTCTACCAAATTTCGTAGCTCTGGAGACTTTAAGACCAGAATGAACCAACAGATCTATTGGCTGGACCTGATCTATTTATTGTTTGTCATAGCTATTAAGTTTTATCCATTCATCACCATATTTAGAACTGCAACTATTTTGAACTTCCAGAAATGCACACTGTTTCAAAGTAAGAACATCAAGAGGTAGAAAGTCAACCACTTCCCCTGGCATCGATATGCACTGATAAAAGCATGTGTAACTTCTCATTCGAATTTGCTGGCTTATAGCACTTGCTACTTATTTTCCCCTCTTTCTATGATATTAAATATCATAATTATATGATATAACACAGAGAAGTTTTTTTTTTATGAACTCACCTAATCATAGAGGGTCTATCTTTGTACAAAGTGATCACACTGTGTGGTTAACACTTGCAGATACATGAGATACCTGTGCTGCCATAATGCCCCACTGTATGCAACCAAAGCAGTTGGCTGTGTCTCCTTCCCCTCCTTCACTGCTGGCCACATATTCTTACTGCTTCTCTTGGACCAGGTTTCCTGCTTGTCTCACTGTACGAAGAGATAAGTGAACCCTCTCTACTAAAGGAAAAATAGTTAATGCACCTCCTCCAAAAAGGGAATATCTTTCCCTAGGCTTATTGATCACAGAATCGTAGGGGTTGGAAGGGACCTCCAGAGATCATCGAGTCCAACTCCCCTGCCAAAGCAAGTTCCCTTTACCTGGTCACACAAGTAGGTGTCCAGGCGGGTCTTGAATATCTCCAGAGAAGGAGACTCCACAACCTCCCTGGGCAGCCTGTTCCAGTGCTCTGTCACCCTCACCGTAAAGAAGTTCTTGCGCATGTTTGTGCGGAACTTCCTATGCTCCAGCTTCTGGCCATTTCCCCTTGTCCTGTCTCCACACACTCCTGAAAACAGTCTGGCCTCACCACTCTGCCCCCCACTCCTTAGATATTTATGGATCTGGATCAGGTCCCCTCTCAGTCTTCTCAAGGCTAAACAGACCCAGCTCACTCAGCCTTTCCTCATAGGAGAGATGCTCCAGGCCCTTCACCATCTTTGTGGCCCTCCGCTGGACTCCTTCGAAGAGATCCCTGCCTTTTTTGTACTGGGGAGCCCAGAACTGGACACAGTACTCCAGATGAGGCCTTACCAGGGCAAAGTAGAGGAGGAGAATCACATCCCTCGACCTGCTGGCCACTCTCTTTTTAATGCGCTCCAGAATGCCATTGGCCTTTTTGGCCACAAGGGCACACTGCTGGCTCATGGCCAACCTGGTGGCCCATGGCCACCAGGACATCCAGGTCCCTCTCTGCAGAGCTCCTCTCCAGCAGGTCATCCCCCAACCTGTACCAGTGCATGCAATTATTCCTCCCCAGATGCAAGACTCCACACTTGCTTTTGTTAAACCTCATCTGGTCTCTTACTGCCCAGCTCTCCAGCCTGTCCAGGTCTCACTGAATGGCAGCACAGCCTTCAGGCGTGTCAGCCAATCCTCCAACGTTGTATCATCAGCAAACTTGCTGAGGGAGGCCACTATCCCCTCATCAAGATCATTGATGAAGATGTTGAACAAGACCAGACCCAGCACCGACCCCTGAGGAACACCGCTAGTTACAGGTCTCCAACCAGACTCTGCACCGCCAACGACAACCCTCTGCACTCTGCCAGTCAGCCAGTTCTCAACCCACCTCACTGTCCACTCAGCTACCTCACACTTCCTCAGCTTTCTTATAAGTATGTCGTGGGAGACAATATCAAATGCCTTGCTGAAATTGAGGTAGACTACTCTCCCCCCATCCACCCAGTCAGTGACAACATTGTAGAAGGCTACCAGGTTGGTCAAGCCCAACGTCCCCCTGGTGAATCCATGCTGACTACTCCTGATAACCTCCTTTTCCAGTTGTCTGGAGATGGCATCCAGTACAAGCTGTTCCATCACCTTTCCAGGGACACAGGTGAGGCTGACTGTCCTGTAATTACCTGAATCTTCCTTCTTGCCCTTTTTGAAGACTGGAGTGACATTGGCTATCCTCCAGTCTTCAGGCACCTTCCCCATTCTCCAAGACCACTCAGAGATGACAAAGAGCGGTTCAGCAATCACCTCCACCAGCTCCCTCAGCACCCGTGGATGCATCCCATTGGGTCCCATGGATTTGTGAACACTGGTGTTGCCTAGGCCCTCTCGGACTGCCTCTTCCCTGATTAAAGGGAAACCTCCCATTCCCCAGACCCTCTCGCTAACCTCTGGGGTCCAGGATTCCTGAGGGAGAGCTTTTTCACTGAAGACAGAAGCAAAGAAGGCATTCAGTATCTCCGCCTTCTCAGCATACCCCATTACCAGAACACCCCCATCACTTAGCAGGGGAGCCACATTCTCCACTAGGCTTCCTTTTACTGTTAACATACTTTAAAAAGCCTTTATTATTATCCTTTATCACCTTCGCCAGATTCAATTCCAGGCTGGCCTTAGCTTTCCTCGTCGCACCCCTGCAGGCCCTGACAACATTTCTATATTCTTCCTAAGTGGTCAAACCCTTTTTCCAGGTTTCGTGGACCCTTTTCTTTCCTTTGAGTTTGTGCACAAGCTCCTTGCTCACCCACACAGGTCTCCTGCCACCCTTTCCTGATTTCTTGCTCACAGGGATGCACTGATCCTGAGCTTGGAAGAAGAGGTGTTTAAATGTCGACTTGACCCACCTCCCATACCTACTGGTGCAGAAACAGGCAGTGTGGTGCTGCGTTCACACTCTGCCTTCCCTCCCTTATATCTGTGGGCAGTAACACCTTTTTCTCACCAGGCTTACTGCTGTGACTATTTCTCAGTTGGGGTAACATTCCTATCTTGATTGTCTCTGTTCTTTGCACTTCAGTTTGCTTCTTTCCAGTTTTCCTTGTTCTGCTGTTCCCCTTCTGTCCCTGTCCCTCTTTTCTTCCCGTTCCTCAAAGTTCTTCTCCCTGTAATAATTTCTATTTTTTCTCATGCTTAAGTCCAATTGCCTCCAATCAAAAGGTTTGCTAAGCATTCTCAGTCATGCCATGTCATGTCACTAAGCTTTAATTGTTCAAAGACAGAGAAAACTAACGTGATACAGAACGTTATTTCAAGCTGCCTATAGAGTTGTGGAGAAAATGCTGCAGAAGTCTAAGTGAGTGCATGTTTAGAATATTATAATGGATCTTTTTCTCTCTAGGGAATGCGATGGGTGTAGCCACTGTAGCATAAACTATTCCACAATAGTTGCTCCTAAATAACTCCTTGCAGCTTTTAGAATAGCACAGAAATAGCTACATGAGAGTTGTATCAGTCAATTTCCTTGTGTAGACAAAACCTTTTGTAAACAGGATGGCTTGGCACATGGTCTACTTTAATGTAAGCTTACATTCTGGAGAAAATGGATCTATCATGGATTTGCACAGTATATCAGCTAGGAAAATGGAAAGACTCCACAGACTTAGGTTTTTTCTTGTCTCTGTTTTCCATGGACCACATTATTGTCTCTTCTCTGTCCTTAATTGTTGTATTATGATCTTTCTGGCCTCTGGCTCTTTGTTTTAATGATTAAACAGAACTAGCATTTTTTTGAGGTCACAGTGATAATATGATAGTCCCTTTGAAGGGATTTGGCCATACGCAAGTAATGCACTGTGATATTATCAGAACCTTAATTTTGACTGTTGGCAATATAATCACTGAAAAACCCTACATGTTTTTTAAAACTTTAAATATCTATCTAGTAGATGGAAGAACCAGCAATAACAAACAAAACAAGGCTAAACAAGCAGAAGGCTCATTTGGTTTCCTTTCCGGAGCACAGTGGGCAATTACTAAAAAGCAGTACAGCTGTTAAGTGGTTCCTCTGAAAGACAGCATTCTTACTACATAGCCCCTCCTGTCTAAGATTGCCATCCAGAAGTAGCTTCCAAAATAACTAATACAATTCTGCCTGAGTCTGAGATTCCTGGTAAGCCAGTGATTTTAGTAGTCCCTGTCAGTCACGTGGGATTCAATTCCTGAGGGTTACTCACTCCAGCATTTTTGGGCACCTGTCTGGAGATCAAAACCAACTTTTGGCAGTGTTTGTTTTGCTTCTTCTCACGGACTACAAGGAATGTTGGAACATCAGCTTAGATTTAGAGAACTATCTTTAAAACATCTAAAGCCAGATAAGTTCCCACACCCTTGTGGCTTGTCCTACCTTTGAATTACACAAATGCCAGATGTAATGTTGAACATTAGAAATCAAATAAATCACAATGTGCTGCCTTGGAAATTCATAGTATTACACCAGACTTGGACGGAAACAAAAAGGAAAAAAAAAAAAAGAATACTATGAATGGTATCATTTAGAAGACTGGTAGATTTTTACTTCTTGATATCAGGCCCTACTTCTACAAATCTCTGCTCAGTTAGTCTGAATGACTTCATTTTGTTTAGGGCTCACTTTGTGAGAGGCACATAAAGTCAACTAGTTTTGAATTTGTTGGAACAGATTCTCGGTGAACATCCTTAACAAATATGTAGAAGATGAAATATGTTACTAAAATTTGCCAATGATGCTAAGCAGCATCATTACAAAAATGTGAGGGTAGTGAAATAATAAACAGCTCTTAGCCTTTCTGCAGCACTTTCCAAGATGACATATTAATGTAGTTTACAAACACTGGTTTAGCCTCTTTACCTATGGAACGATCATTACATAATGAATGTAGTTTACTGATAAGAAAACTGGCCTATGGGCAAATGGTGCAAGATTATTATACACAGACGAGGTGTGGTACTGAGTATGAATAGCAGTCTGCAAGGAAATTTTTACTTGACTGACACACGAGCCATTTTAAGGAATTGCCAGAGCTTGCACTGTGAGAATGACCTCTATTTTTGCAGCATGGATTATGACAATACACATCTTCTGTGTACACTCTAGTGAAATCAACTGGTGAAACATACGCACCCTAAACTGATGGCAATGAAGGTGCACAGGTGTATAAAGAAAAAAATCAGGATGTAGAACTAAAAATAATACTATAGAAATGGTTGAGACCAAGCATCAGGAAAGCTTTTTGACTAGTCTTGGTACAGCCTGTCTAGTGAAGCAACGGAAATTTCCACAATTTTAACACTGTTAATTCAAGTACCAATAATTGTAAAGCTTGTAAGAAGTAAAAAATGTCAGGGATTGGTATGAAATATTGACTTTTTCCTTTTCTGACTGTGGAGACTGCACCCAGACGGTCTCTTGCACACAGGAGTCCAAACCACACACAACACAGCTTTTCTAACTGAAAACACTAGGTGGCTCTCTTGGCTTTTTAATGCAGTATTTCCCAAGCTCACACAAGATCTGAGAAGTAGATACAATTCATAACGATGTGCTCCATTTACAGTCATTATGGACTACAAACTATTAAAATAAACAAATAAAGAAAAAATAAAGAAAAAGAATTGCCTTCATTGCCTGTGATCAAATTGGAACTGTAGCACTAGGAGCATGAAGGAATCGCTTTTCAGTTTCTCTCCTGTGTTTTACAGGCCTTCCACAGGATGGCTGTGCGGTGACTAGGAAGGGGGAAAAGGAAGGCTCTGAGTTCTGCTCCCATCCACGGAGAAAGCTGGCAAAAGTAGTTTTAACATGGTGATACACTCATGCAGTTCGTGAGCCATTTCACACTGGCCCATCCAACTGGCATGTGTGAAGAAAATTGTCCTTTTCACTTTGAGATTTGAGGTTACAAGTAACTCAAGGCATCCCTCAGGCACCCGCAGATCCCTAATGCGCGGAAAAAACCTTTCCTTCCCTTAGTGCTGAAAAATGCTGAAAAATTGCCCCGAGGCACTTACTCTGGATTCCTTTCTTCACAAGAGATGGCTGAGCTAACTGCTAGTCAGATAGCATCTCTTCAGAACAAGAGACCCAAATCAACTTTACTTTGCGGCAAAAGTGGCTCCATAACACAGAGAAGGAAAATTTATGACTAAAGTACATTTACATGCTTTTTGGAAGTGTCACTGGAGATGTTCAGTCCTTTTTTTCTTCTCTAGCCTTCAGCCATATTAGCACACCTACTCATGTCAGAAAAGAAATGGATGAGTTTTTTCCTTCCAGCAACTCTGCAACTATCTCCCTGAACATGGCCTTAATAACTAAATCTTTAAAAACTTTTCATTCTTCCCAGGTGTACAATTTCATCTGGAGTAGACTTAGGAGACTATTTTGACAATCAGCAGTTGATATGACCACACCTAATATGACCAGGTTCAATGTATTATGTACTGTAAAGCATTTATTTATGCAAAGAGATATAATGGATGAAATTTACTCTTGCTGCTTTCCTAAATACCCAAATTCAGCACTCAACTACTAAATAAATACACATTTGCTTACAATAAATTAATAATTTCCAATTGTTTTGGAGTAGCATATATGTCATAGTTTAAAATCTACATCTCATCTATATGAAATAACACTACAATCTGAGTTTTGAAGAAAGACTGAATTGAATTATCAATATTGAAGAAACAGCAATATAATGTTATCTTTTTCTCTATTGTTTATTAAGTTCTAAATTCTTCTAATATTTCTTTATTTGTAAAATGAAAGGTAGTCAAAGTTCAGAAAGCAGTTAATTAAGGAAGCCAGGCAATGACTCTAACAGCTCATTTTTTCCCTCTAGTTTTGTCTGGATCTAGGAATACTGCTTGCTCCCTTACTCCCTGCTAACACCCACTGGATCATACTGGAGAGGACAGGTATAAGCCATTCAAACACTTGACTAATCAATCAGGGCATCTTTCATTTCATACTTTCTTTTCTCTGCTCCAAGCTCTACTGGCTGCACAAGTCTCAGAAAGATTTCTCTGACACGGGCACCAGATTAAAAAAGGAAAGGCATGTGAGAGCTGCAGGATCTGCATGAATATAGAAGGAATTGAGCGAGGCACTATATGAAGAAATTCTGATGGTATACGCAGTGTGAAAGCACCCAACACCATCTGATGATGTTCTGCCTGCATGGAAGAGAACAAAGCAATAGAAACATCACCACCTCTGGGAGCTCTCCAGATGCCTGCTGGAGAGAGAACAGTGGGCTCTTCTTCATGTCTTGACCTTGTATGTTCTTAAGCAACGTGGAAATTTACCTTTGCAGACAGACATGATCTTCTGGTTGTGACAGAAGCAGAAAACTTGATAATTTCCTTCCCTGCAACCATACTGGATTAAGTTCCCTTTGTGCAGGAACTGTGATTCGGTGACATTTTCTCAGACCCTCACAAAAGGGCACAAACATGACATGTGTATAATGTGCTGACTTTTTTGAACATAAAGGAATTTCCTCCAGGTAGAGGAAGAGACTGGAGTATTGTGAAATTAAGTGAGAAGCACCACAGCAGCAAGCAGGCAAACAAGTCATTTTTGAACCAGAGATAAACATCTCTAATAACACAAACACCGCTCTTCCCCTTCATCTAATTTGTATGAACCAACAGTCTAAATAAACCGGAATGGGAGCGAGCAGTTATATAAGATGAAATCTGCATTCCTTGCATAACGGCTGTTTACATAACAGCAGCAAGGTCAGCAGCCGCAAGGAGAGCAGCAACCTCGGGCAGCAGCAGGTGGTGCCACAGCCCAGGCAGTCAGCGCTGCGCCAGCACCCGCATCTGGCCGACTGATGCGGCTGGATGGCACCTCCTGCCATTGGGTAGCAGCAGGCTTGCAGTGCCCCTTGGCAAATCACATTTACAGAAAAGAGACTGTCATTTTTCCGTCATCTACGCGATAGAAAAAAAAAAAAAAAAAAAAAAAGGATGGAAAATGTCACAAGCCACCTGTAGCTACTGTTTTAGAGGAGCTATGTGGAAAGAACACGAGGCATGCCACAGAAATTTGGCATGTATGATTAGGCACAGCCCAAGATATGTGAGTGAGGATGTTCTGGGGACACTGAAGACTGCAGCAGACTGATGTGTAACCCCAGGCACATATAAAGTTATATGAAGTTCATGTAAGTTTATTCCTAAACCATATCTTTCATTTCCCAGTTTCTGGGCACAGTTCCATGTTCCATCTGCAACACACAGATACCTGTCAGTTGGGAAGAAACTTTGGACTGGAGGGCCAAATAATCCAGATGCCAACCCTAGCCACAGATCATCACAAAAACCCCAACGTAAAAGCAACGCTGATACAGAACTTACTGTCACTTAATGAAACTATGTGCATTTCCACTGCTAACATAATATGAAAAACAATTTTAAACACAGGCGATGGGTTTCACTACTGATTTTTGAAAAAAAAAAATAATCCAGAATATTCTTTATTTTAGGGGAGTTCTAAAACAGACCACTGACTTCCCATGTGTGGGCCAAAAATTCGGTGTTTCATTATTTATCTTGCACTGGCAGAGTCAAATGTATTAGATGCTACTTGCTGAATATCCTATGTGCATACTGAGCAAATAAAAATCCTCCTGAAACAGCCATGTAAAATGACATTGTACATCAGTGGTAGTTAAAAAGGATTTCATTTGGACATTATGTAACAGATGTGAAATGCAACTTTCAGAAAATCCTCCTTTTTATAAATCAGATTAAGGATCTTTCAGTTCCACACACAGGTTTATCTCGTAATATAGTGATATCCCTTTCTTAGAACAGACACAACATTTCAAACAAATTATGTGTAACTTCAGAGCAAAGTGGTCTTCCACCATGGGTAAGTACCTGCAAATCCAATCTCAGTAAGTTTAAGTTCCAAACTGGCATTTAACATGGCTGCTATGACAAAGCATGGCAATTAGCAGAATGCCAGCAAACAATTTTCCAATGTAGCTTGTGATTCCAGCTTACAAAGTGTCCCATCTTCCTTGTAAAACCTTCTTGTGCAATAAAATGTCGTGGTACATTCCATTTATGTGCAATAAAATGTCATGGTACATTCCATTTATAAACTCATGGAAAACTTCTATTATGTTATTTCAGACTGAAGTTGTTAAGATTGCAGTTGTTAGGGCCACTCTCCCTGAGAAATATTTCCTAACATCCAATCTGAATCTCCTCTTGCACAACTGGAGGCCATTCCCTCTCATCCTTTTACGTGGGACAGGAGGCCAACCCTCACCTCACCACAACCTCCCTTCAGGTAGCTGTACAGAGCACTAAAGTCACCCCTGAGCCTCCTCCTCTCCAGACTGAACAATCCCAGCTCTGTCACCTGCTCCTCATAAGACCTGTGCTCCAGACCCCTCACCAGCTTAGTTGCCCCTCTCTGGTCACACTCCGTGGCCTCGATGTCTTGGAGTGAGGGGCCCAAAACTGAACACAGTACTTGAGGTGCGGCTTCACCAGAGCTGAGTACAGAAGGATGATCACCTCCCTACTCCTGCTGGCAACACTATTTCTGATACAAGCCATTGGCCTTCTTTCCCCTGGGCACACTGCTGCCTCATGTTCAGCTCAGTGTGGACCAGTACCCCCAGACCTCTACACGGCCTTCAAGCCTCTCTGCCCCAAGTCTGCAGCGTTACCTGGGGTTGTTGTGGCTGAAGTCCAGGACCTAGCACTTGACCTTGTTGAACTTCTTCCTACTGGCCTCAGCCCAGCAATGCAGCCTGTCCAGATCCCTCTGTAGGGCCTTCCTTCTCCCAGGCAGATCAACACTTCCAGCCAACATAGCGTCATCTGCAAACCTGCTGAGCATGCATTCAATCCCCTCATCCAGGTCATCAGTAAAGATATTGAACAGGACATGCCCCACTACCAACCTCTGGGGAACACTACTTGTGACCAGTCATCAGCTGTATTTAACTCCACTACCACCACCAGCCCTCCAGTCAGTTCTTTACCCAGTAAAGAGTGCACATGTCCAAATGCAACTGTCCATGCCAGTTTCCCCAGTAGAATACTGTGGAGACGGTGTGAAAGGCTTTGCTGAAGTCCAGGTAGACTACATCCCTCATCCCTCAGCCTTTCCCTCATCTGCCAGGCAGGTCTCTTGATCATAGAAGGAGATCAGGTTGGTGAAGCAGGACCTGCCTGTCAATGGAAGTAATTTTCAAAACATTTTGCATTTTATATGTGCGCAGCTTGCAAGTGTATAATTCTAACAACACAGCTATCCGAGATGTGGTTTATCAAGACTGGGCCTAATAAACTCTTCTCCTCCTTGATGCCTTTCAGCTTACTCTCTCGAATGGCATTCAGCACTTGCCAAAACATAGGATATTAACTGCTTATATTTAGAATAGGAAGAAAATGTTAAGACTTTTGAATTTTAATTTAACTCAGTTTTCTGTACTGGGAGTCCTTAACTGGATCTAATTCAAGTAGAGGGCTGAATACTCACATGTTTGAGGAATTTTTACAAGTTTTGGATGTCTTTTGATTTTCTGGCTTTATACAACATAAAGATACGATTTATTTTGTGTTATTTCAAACAGTCATTGGAATAATTTTCTCTTTTTTTTTTGAGTCATTACTCTTTTCCGTTATCACAGAACCACAGAATGGTTTGGTTTGGAAGGAACCTTAAAGATCATCGAGTTCCAAGCTGCTGCTATAGGCAGGGACACCTCCCACTTGACCAGGCTGCTCACAGTCCCATCCAGCCTGGCCTCCAACGTCTCCAGGGAGAAGCATTCACAGCCTCTTTGGGCAATCTGTTCCAGTGCGTCACCACCCTCAGAGTAAAGAATTTCTTCCTAATACCTAATCCAAATCTCCCCTCTTTAAAGTTTAAAGCCGTTTTCCCTTGTCCTGTCACTACATGCCCTTCTATATATATGCCCTTATATATATATATGCCCTTTGACCTGGTTCCTCACCACATCCTTCTCTCTAAATTGGAGAGGTGTGGATTTGAAGGATGGACTGTTTGATGGATTAGGAATTGGCTGGCTGGATGCAGCCAAAGGGTTGTGGTCAATGGTTCTGTGTCAGGGTGGGGCCAGTCACAAGCGGTCACTCAGGGTTCAGTCTTGGGACCGGTGCTCTTCAACATCATCATCAATGACATAGATGACGGCGTCGAGTGCACCCTCAGCAAGTTCACAGATGACACAAAGCTGAGAGGGGCAGTTGATACCTTGGAAGGAAGGGAAGCCACTCAGAGGGACCTGGACAGGCTGGAGAAGTGGGCCCATGAAAACCTAATGAGATTCAATAAGGCCAAGTGCAAGCTGCTACACTTGGGTTGGGGCAATCCCAGGTATTTATAGAAAAAGAGCAGCCCTGTGGAGAAGGACTTGGGGGTCCTGGTGGACAAGAAGCTGGACATAAACCGTCAGTGTGCGCTTGCAGCTTGGAAGGCCAACTGTGTTCTGGGCTGCATTAGAAAAGGTGTGGCCAGCAGGGCGAGGGAGGTGATTGTCCCCCTCTACTTGGCTCTTGTGAGGCCCCATCTGGAGTACTGCGTCCAGGCCTGGGGCACCCAGTACAGGAAGGACATGGAGCTCTTGGAGCGGGTCCAGAGGAGGGCCACTAAGATAGTCAGAGGGCTGGAGCACTTCTATGAGGAAAGGTTGAGGGAACTGGGCTTGTTTAGGTTGGAGAAGAGAAGGCTCTGGTGAGGCCTTATTGTGGCCTTCCAGTACTTGAAGGGAGTATATAAACAGGAGGGGGAATGGCTGTTTACAGGGTTGGATAGTGATAGGACAAGGGGGAATGGTTTTAAACTGAGACAGGGGAGGTTTAGGTTAGATATTAGGAAAAAGATTTTCACACAGAGAGTGGTGAGGCACTGGAACAGGTTGCCCAAGGAGGCTGTGGATGCCCCATCCCTGGAGGTATTCAAGGCCAGGCTGGATGTGGCTCTGGGCAGCCTGGTCTGGTGGTTGGTGACCCTGCACATAGCAGGGGGTTGAAACCTTGATGATCACTGTGGTCCTTTTCAACCCAGGCCATTCTTTGACTCCATGATTTTATGAGATGAAGGCCCTCCCCAGCTTTCCTGTAGGCCCCTTTCAGGTACTGGAAGGCACCTGTAAGGTCCCTTGGAGTCTTCTCCAGGCTGAAGAGCCCCAGTTCTTTCATCCTGTCCCCATAGGAGGGACAGGAGGCTTCAGCCTCTGATCACCTTTGTGGCCCTCCTCTAGTCCTGCTCCAACAGCTCCATGTCCTTTTTGTGCTGGGGGCCCCAGAACTGAAACCAGTACTCTAGCTGGGGGTCTCACAAGAGCAGAGTGGAGGGCCAGAATCACCTCCCTCTCCCTGCTGGTCACATTTCTCTCGATGCAACCCAGGAGGATACAGATGGCCTTCAGGGTGGCAAACACACATTGCCAGCTCATGTTGAATCTCTCATCACCTGACACCCCAAATCCCTCTCCTCAGGCCTGCTCTCAAGCCATTCTCTAAATTCATTTATTGTTTTGTTTAAAAAGTTGAATCATTCTTCCCTTCTAGAGGAGAGTATTTCACACAGTGCAATTCACATTTCACACTTGGCACAAAATTCCTCTCCAGCTTTTGGAAATTACTGCATTTAACTGTATTTTTTTTGTTGTTGGAATATCTGTTATTCTTCTGTAAGTAAATGCATGTGTGCCAAGCACACAATTAACAGAACTGATTAAAGATCAAAAGACTGAGTAAATAGGTGTAATATTGCTTGGATGCCACTAATTGGGCCCATTATAGAATAAAATATTTGATTTGATCCATTGGTTGTTCTGTTATTATGAATATCACAGTCAATAATATGAATCTACTAGGAAAAAAAAAATTCAAAATCCATTAGCTTTTAAAGAAGCGTTGACATAAAAGTATGTTTATAACAACTGAAACAATTTCAAGTGAGAATGAGAGACCATTTGCTAATTTTAATGACTGCGCACCCCAACTGCAGTCATCTCCCAGACAACATTTGCCTGTTTCTAAAAAGAAATATTTATAATACAAATACATAATCAGTGCTTTCTTTTCATCCTTTCCTCGGTAGGGGTTGACATGCAAGCCTATCTTTAAAATTTCTGCTGAATGTCTTTTTGTTACAATGTCAGACTGACTGTGAAAAAGCAGTCTAAATACCACATACATTGGAATAACCACGACTTTCCATTACAAACAGAATTATCTCTAAAACAGGGCTTAAAAGCAGGGCTTAAAGCAGATCGATGAAATGCAAAATGTAATGAATAATATAAAGAAGCATAATCAGTTGTAGTTGTGTGGTAAAAGGCAGGAGGTAATTTCTTCTGTGGTAACATTTAAATTGTAAAAAAAAAAAAGAAAAAGAAAAGTATTTATACACAGTGCAAAACTTACCTGAGGGAATTGTACCTAAAAGAAGGGAACAAAAACCCATGTGGTTCCAGAAAAACAATAACATTTTACATCAGGAATCAAAACATTTAAAATTACCTTGCAGACTTATGCTACTTTAACATGTTGCATAGAAGTATAATCTACCCACAGAGTGGGACTGACAGGCTCCCTTACAGGTCAGATACTAAGTGCTTAATGAGATGTTAAATGACACTGCTGGGTGTTCTGAGTCTACACGCAAAGCCTAATGCTTTATGTGCTGCAGGAGCTAATGGAAGTGCTCAACAGCTCCTACTGCTGAAAATACACTATTTCACAGCTGTCAGCCTAGTGTTAATTTCAATTTCCAATGATAAAAGTGAATTGTCCATTATAAGAGCAGGGATAGGACAGGAAAGCAGCTGGACCTGCTAGTCAAATATATGTTCTGAATATTGTTCTCTTTGCTAAGTCATTTTTAAGGTCTCCCTTCAATGTCAGGTCCTTGTGCAATGAACTCATACTGCAACATTTTCTTACTATGGGACTCACTGAGCTGCCTGTTTCCACGAAAGAAAACTGTAGAAACTTGTTTATCTTCAAGTCTGCTGTTCTTTCATTGTGTTTGGCAGAAAGCTAGCAAGGGGGAATTATCAAAGCTCTCATATCCCTTAGAACAGAAATGAAATCAAGAGTGCAGGCAGGACCCATTTGCCAAGCTGAGAAGAGGAATCCAAGAAGCCATGAGATATCTCAGACCAGCAGGCAGGGAGGGCACGGTTATGATTAGAAGGCCCCTAAGGACTGCCAGGCTGCCCTGGGATGGGGAGCAGTTAAGTCTGGGCAAATTCAGGCAAGTGGCTAGGAGAGGAAGGAGGGCAACAGGATGAAGGAAATAGGACAAATGCACCAGCAATCATGGGGTGTACAGAATGACCAACAACAACAGGTGTCCTTTACTCATATATCACATGGGCAGGACAACCATGAGTCAGAGGCACAGACACTTACAGGATGTAGTTTCCTGGGCAGCAGATGGCTTGTCTGGCTGTAGCCTGGCAGCAGCTAATAAAGACGTCTAGTTACTGTTGGAAAAACATTCACAGGCAGCAATAGCCTTTTTTTCAAGAGACAACAGTTTTCACTATCATTATTTTGGAATGAATCTCATGATTTTGGATGGCTGACTTGCTTCCAAATGCTCAGGACTGATGCCTCCATGTTTCATACATGGGCGTAGCCTTTAGTTTGTTTTTTTTCTTTTTTTCTTTTGTAAGTCCTGTGACAGATGGATGTGATCACGGTGACACCTGTTGATGCTGGTGTAAGACAGAAGGCCTGGTCTTTGCAACTCCAAGTTTGCACACTCATCTCTTTTCCTTCCATTTTTCCCCCAGCTCCGTGAAGTAATGGAAGCGTTGCTCAAGACCCTGAGGTTCAGGGACAGAACATTTCCTCGTGAGCCAGGATGGGAGCGCAGGGCAGGGGCAGCCCCAGAACTGCCCGATCCCTGAGGTGTGTTGGGGCACCTGCCTTCCCCCGCTTCTCACCTCACCCTGGGAATCTCGCTCCCCAGTTCCTCTACTGCCACGGCTTCCCTGCGCTGGAAAAATGCTTCTTTATTTAAATGCCCATACGCTGTAATGCAAATGTACCATAAACACCCCTACACCGCTCAGCTCCGGGACTCCCACAGACCGGGAACAAATTATTTCACACACAGAAGTCCTTGTTGCTGCTGACTCACGCTTGTTCCTCAGTTATTTGTCTTGGGTGCACGCAGACGTACTTATGCAGGGAGGGCCGCTTTCACTCGACCCAAACTTTCCCACGTGAAAGCGCTTATTGGAGACGGTCCGAAAGAAGCGCCCGGGGCGGCGGCCGGCACGGGGCACGGCGGAGGAGAGGAGCCGAGGTGAGCCGAGGCGGCCCGCCCCGGGAGCTCCCTCCCCCGGCTGCGGGGAGCCATGTGACGGCGCGACTTCTGCCTCGAAGCCTGACGAGGAAAGCGGCGGCGCGGAAATCTCGCTCCGCTCTGTCCGAGGTCTCCTCGGATACAGCCGCGGGACGAGCGGCGCCGGACGGTGCCCGAGGTCGCGGCCGCCTTCGCTCCCCGCTCCCGACACGGTCGCGCCGGCCGCGAGCTCCTCGCTAAGGTACGGACAGGGCGTGCGCCGCCGCCCCGCCCGCGAAGGCGACCGTCACCGGCTCCCCGCGCCCGGCCCGGCTCAGGGCGGCTCCCTCGGGCCGGGCCGCGCCGCGCCGCTCGGCGCGCTCCTTCCGCCCGCCGCCCCACCTGCCGCGGAGCCGCCCCACAGCGATGCTGCCGCCGGGGAGCCGGCGGGCCGCCCTGGCGCGGTGCCGCGGGGGGCCGGGGGCGCGGCTACCATAAAGGGCCGGGGCGGGGCGGTGGGGGCAGGTGGCACTGCGGTAGCGGGCGGCCGAATGCGGCACTGGGGAGCCGTGGCGGCGTCGGGCGGGAGCGGCTCCTCCCTCTGTTCCTCGTTGCCGCCGGCTCCCGAGCGAGCCTCCCCGGCCGGCGGCGGGGCCGGGCCCGGCATGGAGTTCCCCGCGGAGCTGGGTAAGTGCCGCGGCGGGGCGGAGCGCCGTGCCGGTGACCTTGGGCGCCCGGGGGCCGCCGGTGCGGTGCCGGGCGGGAGGCCGGCGATCGGCGCCGTGCTGATGGCGTGCGTTCGTTAGAAATTCACGTCCGTCAAGCTTCTGATCAGTGATTGCTTTTTAAAACAACCATTCCGTCGTGTTTGATGCAACGCGTTTCAGGGGAGGTAGCTTCCTCTTTCGCGGAGGCAGCGAGCTGAGGAGCAGCTCGTGTTGCCCGGCTGAAGGAGGGCTGTAGCACAGCAGCGCGCTGCCGCTCACTCGGTGCCATCTGCACCCATCCCACGGCACGGGCACAGCAAGGCGCCGCTCCCCTTGGCCCCCCTTGGGCAAAAGGCGCCTCTTAGACGGTGGGATGCTGAGTGTAGGAGCCCTAGTTTGTTCCCAGCTGGGATGGTGCGGTTTGCACGAGGTGCCGCACAACCTTTTCGGGTCTGTTAAAGCCCTTCCAATGCCATGAGCCTGCAGTGATGTGGCTCACGCTTCCATCCTGAGCACCCTGTGCCTCGGACTTTCCTCTTCTTGAGCGAAGAACAGGACACTGGCTCTTGTAAGAAAGGAAAACACAAACCCAGAAAAAACCTAGCACCGGCCTTCACAGAAGACTATGCTTATATTACTGCTGTGAATTAAGATAGGATTCCTCGCGCAATGCACTTAATACTGCATTTTTTCTTCTGATGTCAATCTTTCAAGAAATGGTTCACTTATACTGGGATATAGTTGGCCAGTCAATGATAAACCCCCGGGCATGGGGTTTTTCCTGTCCCAGCTAGTACTGAAAATAGGATAGTTGCTGACTTCACAGCAGAAATTTTCCAGACTTGACTCAGATCCTTAACATGCTTACCGTGGTTGAATTACTCAGTGAAAATATTGGTTTTACTTTGGCTGAAGTGGCCCAAAAGGTCTCCATTGCTGGCAGCTGGATGTCAGTCGCTGCTGCTGACAGTTGTGCTCATTCAGGTCAGTGGAAAGACTCCTGTGACTTAGTTGAGGTTTAAAATTGAGAAACTGAATCTAAGTTGGGATGCTCCCAAGACATCCTGGTGCACTGTCATCAAATCATTCAGCTGAGCATGTATGCGTTTTTGTTTGTTACACAGTGGTACTTACTGTAGGAAGTCTGAATACTAATTGCTGAATACGTGGCAAGAAAAAAGACTGCGCTGAGTCAGATCCACAGTTCATTCATTCTGGAGTTTTCCCACTGGGCTCAGTTTGTTTAAAAAAAAAAAAAAAAAAGGATGGAAAATAATGTAGGTGATCACTAAATTGTTGTGTTGTAGTCCAGCACTTCTCTCATCACCACTTAATACTGTGTTTGTTTTTGAAATAAAAGGGAAAGTGTTTTCAAAGCAACTGTGAAAACAGGTGGACATTAATTAGAATCTTTTAGGCTGAAGACAACAGTATCACATGTCGAAAGGATCGCATATCAACAGATGAAACTTGTGGCATGCCTTTGGAAATACTGCAGTGGGCCTGCTGATAAGTTGTGCCTTGAGTGGTTAACAACTGCCATGCCCCTGTGGGTATTCAGCATGCATCTTGTCATTTGAATGAATACCGTCTTATAAAACACGTCTGTATTCTTGTGACCAAACAGGATTCTGCAGTGCCAGTTTTGGACCCAAGTTTCACATTTTGGGAGTGCTCAGATCTGTTTGTTGTGACATCTTCATTGCTATTTTTAACTTATGTGATTAGAGCTGAGTCTTCTTTGTTACAAACTCCATCTCACTGAAGGCATTCAGAAAGCTTCAAAGCACACCAACAATCAGTGCTGGACAGCGGCTTGCAAGAACTGTGTATCTTTTTCGGTCCAGAATGCTAGCAGATGTCAGAGCTCACTCAGTGCAGGGGAATGAGATACAAGTAAGGTATTCAAACTGTAGAAAAAACAGTAAAGGCGGTATTTTCAGTAGTGCTGGTGTAACAAAATGGAAATACTTTGTTACCAAGGGCTACATAAGTAGAAAATGAAAAAACTAAACCTGTCTGGTACCTAAATGCCAAGAAGAATTTAAGTCTGTATCCTTGCTGCTTCCTGCATGCAGCTCAAAAGCAGAGTATGAGCCAATGAAAGCAAATTGAAGAAAGAGAACTAGAGTTAACTGCAGCATTTTCACTCCTGCTGCACAGCCAGTTTATCTCACAGCAGCACCACGACTTCTCAGTAGAAAAAATGGGGCGGGGTAGAAACGTGCAGCATTCTTTGCTAACTTGCTTGTGGTGCTGCAATTGCTTTGAAGTCATTGAGCAGCAGAGGAAAAGTGGATGAGATTTCTGAGTTCACTGCAAGTACATACATACAGCTCAATACACACTGTCTTGCAAATAAGTCTCTTTGGTTATGCAAGTGAATGGAATCTATTGGCAAATCTGTACACATCTGTCTTAGGAATTTTTATGATGCAAGATAACATCACGTGTTAAAGAATGAATGCTTGTAGTAAACCTTGTACCCTTGCCTTTTGTGAGGTACTCAAAAGCAACCCAGAAGGTTTATGTTTTAATACAGCTTCTACGTGTCAGCAAAAAACTGTTTCACAGTTAGTCTCATACATAGGTCTGCCATTAGATTTACTGTTACCACAGAATGTTCCTTGGACTGCTGTACTGTCCTCCAGGAGCTTTATACTTCCAACTGAAGTATAAGCACCTTAGGAACCACACCTTAGAAACATATTAGAAAGAAAAAAACAGCGACAACAAAACATTTCAGTGAGTATAGTCAGAAGTTCTGAATGTACAGTTTATCATGGCCATGCAAGAAAAAATACTAAGTGGATTCCTGTGATTGCTGCATATTGCACAGTAGTTTAAATTCTGCATAGCCATTCTACTTTATTCTGCTTATGAAGAGAAGGTCCCAGGAGATCTAGTAGTGGCCTTCAAGTACTTACAGTGGCTCTACAGAGGTAGATGAGGAGGGACTCTATCAGGGAGAGCAGTGACAGGAGAAGGAGTAAGAATTCTAAACTAAAAGAGGGTAGGTTTAGGTTAAGGCAGAAGAAAAAAATTTTGTGATGAAGATGGTGAGGCATTGGTACAGCTGGCCAGAGAAGCTGTGGATGCCCCATCCCTGGAGGTGCTCAGGGCTGGGTTGGATGCAGCCCTGGGCAGCCCAATCTGGTAGGGGACAACCAGCCCGCAGCCGAGAGCTGCAACTGCCTGGTCTGTGAGGTCTCTTCCAACCCAAACCATCTGATGACCCTATCATTTTTTGCTGAAGCTCTTACTTTCAATAGGCATGCTACCAAAAAAAAAAAAAAAAAAAAAAAAAAAAAAAGTTTCTCACACTTTTTGTTTCTACTTAGAAGTTACTTAAAAATATAACTTTGTCAAATGTCTTTCTTGTTAGCTGAGATGCCCAGACAGTTCCCAAAGCTGAACATATCTGAAGTTGATGAGCAAGTGCGACTTCTAGCAGAGAAGGTATTTGCTAAAGTTCTCCGAGAAGAAGACAGCAAAGATGCCTTGTCACTATTCACTGTGCCTGAAGACTGCCCTATTGGGCAGAAAGAGGCCAAGGAAAGGGAACTTCAGAAGGAACTGGCAGAACAACAGTCTGTGGAAACAGCAAAAAGGTTTGTTCAGTAGCTTTCTTAGAGGGAAAAAATAGTTTTTAAATGAGTTTGAGTTTATTTTGAAATATCTGGCAAAGAACATTCTGTCTGTTGGTACTTTTTCACCCTTCTCCTGAGGTGCCCAAACAAGGGCACCTGTCTGATATCCTGTGCTATGCAGGTGGTGTGGGGATAGGCAGTCCTAGGGAGCTTAGACTGGTGGGATCACCTCCTCAGCCGCATTTCCAGCTAGAGCATAGATGGTGCTCATAAGAGCTTGACATACATCTCAACTGGTTAGAAGTGAACAAAATGCACTCATTCTTCAAAATAAGAGTGTCCCAAAATTAAAAAACAAAACAAAACAAACACCCCCCCCCCCCCCCCCAAGTATAATAGATTTATTCAGGAAAATGGATAATTTTAACCAACAGAAAATGACAGTGGTATGATATTTCTTTTAGTCTCTGTAAAAATAGATGAAAGTAAAGTTTTGACATTTAACATCAAAGGAGAAACTAAAAACCGAGACTGGCACAATGAGGTTATTCGTAGGTTTCCTGAACTCCCAGAGATAAGACCTAACCATTATCAGCCATAAAAGTGCCCATTTTGAGTTTGCTAGTTTTATTTTCCTAGTTCAACATACAGTTCAGCTTTGGCTTGATTAGATTAATGGGTAAACCAAACTTGATTTGGTTTATGATTTTCTTCTGAGAGAGAGAGAACCTTACCTGGGTGTCAGGCTGTCCCAGTGTCATAGTCTTTAGTGGGCTGGTTGGACTTATTTGTTAAGAGTCACGTGAGCTCAGCAGCACTCTGACACCAAATGGCTTGGGTGTGTACAGACTCATCAGACAGCACGCAACCAAGGAAGGCTTTGAAACTGATAGCTAAACATGTACCCTGTTAGCTCCAGACCATCAGTTGGGCAGCACTTGGCATCATGTTTCTCGAAGAGGAGGGAGAAGAGCTAGTTTAATTGAATTAAGGTATGATACACAGATGGAATGGGCTTAGGTTTTGTGTTGTGCAAATGGATTTCCCAAATCTAGATGTTATTCAGACACCTCTCTGGTTTATTTTTCTTCCTGAAATACTAAGTTTCACTTTTAATGTGCAGAAATTGCTTTACAAAAGTAGGTTCCATCAAACTGTGTTTCTGTACCTAAAGCTCTCTACAAACCTAACTGTGGGAAATGGGCTATCACATGTGTGTTGCTTGTGTGTGGGAACAGAACAAATGTTTGTCCCTGTCCTACCGGGCTGAAGCGCACTTAGAGAACAGTTACGTGAGTAAAGATTCTGTTGCTTTCAGTTGCAGTTGAATCAACGTTGCCTTTCAAGAATTTAATACAGGTTTCAGAGATGGTTGCAAGTACTTGTGAGGATGGAATTTGGTCATAGGGTCTCATGCCACCAGTGTATGTGGAATGTCACAGAGGTAACATACAGCTTCCAGAGAGAATTCCAATATGCCTTTTCCTTTCTTAGTGGTTCTTACTGATATTTTAAAGTGTTAGAATCTACTGTACAAAATGAACGAAGATAGTATTTCCACAGTATGTAAGAAAGTACATCAGTTTATCATATCTATTTGTTATATGTGTATTTAAACTGAGAAAGGAAAATTAATTACTTCTTTAGAGATAATACAGACCTCCACTCAAATTTCTTCACTGAAAACTAGAGGCAGCATGCTTCTTCAGCTGTTTTGTCTAAGGTACATATCTGTCACAGTTTACTGAGAGAGAGCAAAAGTTTTTAAGCCTGTGAGGGTTATGCATTTACGGCCTCAGGAGGAGGAATGGACTTGCATATCAAAGCCATATTAAGTTATTACTCTCTTAAGCAATGCTAGACTTTTGCTTTAGTCTCATCAAATGCTACCCATGGCATAACTGTATTTGTTTGTCTTTTTTCTTACATGTTCAACTGAATATCTGAAATGGTGCATACCTGTTGTTGGACAAGTAGATAAGATTTTAAGTCCTGAAAGTTTTGGTATGAATAAAAACTTTGTGTAATAGCATAATAGCGTATAACAACCTACCTGATGTCACATTCACTTATTTTCTTTCTCTCATGCTTTGAAATCTGATTTTAAGTAAGGCAGCCATGCTTCCTTTCTGCATAGTGACTTGCTGATACTGAATTTGTAAGAAGTGAAACAAAACAAATCTTAGTGATTTTGTAAGTGATAGTAAATAAATTATGGTATATTGTATTTGTACTGCAATTGTACATAGAAAATATAATGCAAAGAGTCAAAAGCACAAAATGTGACCGACATTTTCTATGTCGTATAAGAGATTTCATCTTGTAAACTTTCTTAGGAGATGTTTTCTTTTGTTGTAATCTGCTTTGCAAAGTATTTAATGTTTTACAGCATGGCTCATTTAACGCTTTATACCATGAATTCCTAGGAAGAAAAGTTTCAAGATGATTCGATCTCAGTCTTTGTCATTACAAATTCCATCTCAGGAATGGAAAGCACCATCGGCCATTCCTACCCTGTCTCCTACAACACCAGTTCTTCAACATGCTTTCCTGCCAGTCCAGGTGCCATATGATGTACCAGAGTTTCAGAGAGTTTCAATTAGTGGGGACTACTGTGCAGGGGTAAGAAACTATTTTTTTCTCTACTGTAACTAGGGCAAAAAATCCCAAACCACAGTCGACTTTTCAACTATTTCCAGCGCAAAATGACAGCTCTATCAGGGACCTCTGAACTGTAGAGTGCTCTGTGAGCAGGTGGTTTTGTAGAATGTTTGAAGTCATTGTTGTTTAAAGTTGATTATACTTTTTTTTTTTTTTTTTAATAAAAGCTGAATTAATAACTAGATAACAACATGATCAGACATGGAATACGTGGGCAATATAAATGCTAGGAGAGAAATTTTGCATGTTTGTATGTTTTGCATTTTGCCTTTGGTTTCTGCCTCTGTCACTGTCTTCATGCAACCACCGTCAGGATCAAGTCACATACATCAGTGTTGCTGGAAATCCAGTCTCCTTGCTACTGGCATGGATCTCATTTGTGAACAAGACCACCACTCTATTTGTCAGTATTTAGCCAGCTTTTTTTTGTTTTTTTCAGGTTACAGTTGATGATTATGAGCAAGCCGCCAAGAGCCTGGTGAAAGCTCTTCTCATTCGAGAAAAGTATTCACGCCTTGCGTACCATCGCTTCCCAAGAACGACATCCCAGTATTTGTGTAGCATGCAACATGAGAAGTGGAAGGTTGAAGATGAAGTGTGTCCACGTGAGTATCTTTGTTCTTTTTAAAACGAGAGAAAAAGAGAATTAAGCCCATATACAACTGTAATCAAAGGTGAGTTGTTTCTTTGTGACATTCTCTGCTGAGTATTTTTGCCTCCATAATTTATTCTGTTAGTGGTGAAGAGTAACTGATGGACTTGAGTTATAAAGCCTGTATCTAATCTGAAACTTTGAAACTGTTAAAAGCTAAAACCTTACTGGACAATCATTGACTTTTTTTCCAGTAAAGGAGATGGTACGTAGTACACATGTGTTACTCCAGGAAAAAAAATATGTGGAGGTGGCTTCAAGTGAAAAGCCATTCATTTTGATCTTGGCGTACTGAAAAAAAAAAGGATGATGAGCTCATTCACGTTGTAAATTGAAGAAGTGTACAGACATGCCAGTTTGCAAGCCCTGAGTCAGTAATTTCACTGACCTGGCACACTTGCCAGGTCAGGTTTGGAAGCTAGATTGTCACATTTATGGGGCAGTTTGCCTGGCTTAATAAACTCTGATCTCTTAATGAGGCTTATTAGGTTGGATGTATTCACCACTATTTAAGTCACAAGTTATATTTGTCACTTTGGTGGGGTGTGTCAGGAAAGCTTTGCTTGTACATTAAACAGTGCACATTTTTTGATTAGCCTGTGTGGAGCAACCCTTGGTCTGTACAGACTTCCCACTGTAGACGCATCCATATTGCTGGTAATGTATTCTCAGCCATGAAATGATCTTTTAAGTCATCTTAAATAAATTACCCTCTAGTTCTGTAGTCAGAAGAAGAGAGAATAGAAGTATTTTCAAACATGTGTCATACAGAAAGAATGTTAAGAACAGTACACTGTATATTCAAGACAGGAAAGATATCCCAGAACAGCTGCTGGGGGGGGGAATATTTCCAAGCTATTATTAGGTTAATAAGTTCTTTACAGTTATGATTTTAAACTTACAGTATTACTAATAAAATCTCCTCTCACAGTATCTTAATTTGCATGAGCTAGAGATGGATAGTTAGAAATATATGTAAATTATCAGTTTATAACATATATTCATGTGCTCTAGGTGGATAAACGTGTATAGTTACCTTTTGGTCTTGATTTATTTGAACAGGCAAAAGGATTGAGCCCAAGGATACGGCTGAGTTGACATAAAGAAATAACTGAGATTTATTTTACTTATTTTTATAAGGGATTACAGAACTATATGGATAAAATCCTGACTGTGCTTCTGATACTTTCTGATTCTAAGAATGATCAGAAGGCCTGGGTGAAAACTACATTTGTGTCTTACTCTCTATGGGTTCTGCTTTTTTTTTTTTTTTTTTTTTTTTGGTTCTTGGAAAACCTATTGTACATAAAAGTAAGGAATTCTATTTGAAATAAAAACAAAAAAAAACCCCACCACTCTCTTGGTCAGAGTGAGAAGTGCTGAGTCTTAAATTATTTCTAAACCTGCTGGGTGACATATATTTACTAATGATTGAGAGAAAGAGGTGACCATGGTATGTGTGCACTAGTCTGCATCACTGGATTATGGGAAGGGCAGTCTGTTCTTTTCTGGCTAATGTTTCAATATGAGAACAGCTGAATTACTGTGTGCTTAAATATAAACGTCCAAAATTACTACAGTGAGTCAGAAGGTTAAAAACAAACAAACAATGAATGTGGGTGTAAGTCAACAGCTGTTACAAACTTAATTTGAAACTTACGTCACTCTATATTAATTTTTACTATTAAATCTATTTCTATATTGGTTTAGAGACCTCTAATAATTGAAACATTTGAATAAAGGTTATCACTTTCATAGCTTAGAGATGGCAATTACAATACAGTCCTGTTGTGACACTCATATTTAAAAACTGACCTACTGTACTAACCAAAAATATGATCTTAATGCACGTATTGAGATCTGCTAAATTTGAAACATTATAGAAGCAGAAAGTCCTCTTTCCAATTATTCAGCCTTTTGTGTAAGTTACTTGTAAATATAATGTAAATATATTTCCAGATTTTCATTCACCCCCAGAAGAAAACGAAGATCCTTACAATCTTGATGATGCTCCAAATAATTTGGATTATGTTGTCAAGATAAAAGGTGGCATTCCGTTTGTTTATGATAACAAAGAAATGATGGAGCTCAATGAGCCTCGGAGTCTGCCCTATCCTGACCTGGAGACCTATACCCTTGACTTGAGCCACGTTCTTGCTCTAATTGCAGATGGTCCAACGTACGTTTTTTTTTTTTATTATTTCTTCTCTGCCCCTTCCAGCTGCTGGTTCCCTTCAGTTTTACACTTTTAATTTCTGTCATAGAACATAGAATTGCTCAGGTTGGAAAAGACCTTAAAGATCATCGAGTCCAGCCATGACCTAACCATACTACCCTAACAACCCTCCACTAAATTATGTCCCCGAGCACCACATCCAAATGGATTTTAAACACATCCAGGGATAGTGACTCAACCAGTGCTTAACTACCCTTTCTGTGAAGCTTTTCCTGATATCCAACCTAAACCTTCCCTGGCTGAACTTGAGGCCATTTCCTGTCCTGTCACCAGTGAGAAGAGACCAACCCCATTCTCAGTGTAAGCACCTTTCAGGTACTGGAAGAGAGCAATAAGGTCTCCCCTAGGCTTCCTTCCTCAGTCTAAACAGCCCCAGTTCCTTCAGTTGCTCATTGTAAGGCATGTTCTCTAAGCCCTTCTCCAGCCTTGTTGCCCTTCTTTGGACCTCCTCCAGCACCTCAGTGTCCCTTCTGTACTGAGGTGCCCAAAACTGAACGCGGTACTTGAGGTGAGGCTTCACAGGCCTGCTTCACAGGTCCTGCTCACCACTACACCATTCCTGATCCAAGCCATAATGCCATGGGCTGCCTTGGCCACCTGGGCACGCTGCTGGCTCATATTCAGCCAACTGTCCATCAGTACACCAAGGTCACTTTCTGTCAGGCAGCTTTCCAGCCCTTCCTCCCCAGCCTGTAGAGTTGCCTGGGGTTGTTGTGACCAAAATGCAGGACCTGACACTAGGTCCTGTTGAAACTTATATTCAGTTTCCCAAAGAAGTTGTTGGTGTCCTATCCCTGGGGGTGCTCAAGACCAGGTTGGATGGGGTGCTAGGCAGCCTGAGCTGGTGGGTGGTGACTCTGCCCAGGGCAGGGGGTTGGAACTACATGGGCGTTAAGGTTAAAAGAAGAGGAAGACATTGATCAAACACTCCCATTCAAGTGAAGCGTGACCTAAACTTCTCGAAGCATGGGAACTGAATCTCACCTTTGTTTTGTTTTGGCCTAAACTGAATTTGAGGTTTTGTGCAGTGGCCTGGAATTCCTTCATGTCTGATCTGTTCTTCCTGCATGGAAAGAAACCCAGTGTATGTATTACAACATACAGAACAGCTCAGCAACATACTCAGTCCAATTTATTTCAGATGTGTATTAACTGCTCACGTGCTTCAAAATTGCATGCACACTCAAAAGAGATGTCATGCTTCCCTTCCCTGAGCCATCAAGCTCAAAGAAATCTCTAAAAAACAGAAAGAAAGCAACTCTGGGAGTGTCACTGGCACACTTGTAACACGCTAGTGTCCTTACCCAGTGAATAGGGAAAATGTGTGTGCATCCAGGTTTTAAAAGTGTACTTCCTAGCTGAATTAGTATTAGTGTTAATAACACTGTATTAGTGTTTTATAACTTAAACACCAGGAAAGGAAAAGAATCAATGCTAGGGCAGAAAAAAGCTGGAACCTGGACTTTTTTTCCAGACTATTTGCCCAGCCTGCCAGCACTGCATTTCTATTCCTCCTGCCTTTATGAGATAAAGTTAGTTATGATGTGCAAAGTTAGTCACACCTGATGCATTTCTTTTTCCCCCTGTTGGAGATTTCATCTGGCACACGCAGAGTAATCCGCCTGCCTTCTGCTGGCAAAGCAGCTGATCCAAATGGAACTGTCCCATTCCCCAAGCACTTACTAAAGAGGAAAAGCCTGTGCTCTTGCCATTATTATCCTGATCCAGATCAAAGCTAGCTTGAGTGTAATTCCTTACAGTCTGAAATAGGTAAATGCATTTCTAAATTCAGTGTACTGTATTCCAAGAGAGAAGGAAAACTAAAGGGCAAGGAGGAAAAACTCAAACTTACTGAAAACTCTTATTTTTGCATCAATTGTTAACAGTATTTATAAGCAAACTGAAAGAAAGGACAAATTTGGTAGAACATGTTAGAAAGCTCAGCAGCTCTGTGAATGCAGGAGCGATCTTCTGCTCCTTTTGCTTTTTCAGATTAAGCGATTGCAGGCTGATTCACTCTCTTTGATAAGTATGTACAAACAAAAAGGAAAAAAAGTCTTTTCAGTAATCCTGTTGCATAAACTTTTCATACTCTATTTAATTTCCTTGTTTGTAGCAAGTGCTTTCCTGTCATTTTTGTCTGTCAAATGTGGACCTGCTTGGAGATCAAGAATCCATTGTTCTTTAACCTTTGCTGTTCTTCAGTAGTGAAAGTACTCACCCCCTGCTCCTAAGAAAGAAAGTAGTGAAATCTCACCCCCTGCTCCTAAGATTTCTGGCTTCTTGAATAATAGTATAACCCAAAAATACTACGAATTGGACTTTCAGATTCATTACAGGATTTGTATTCTGCTGAGGAGAGATTGCCAACAACGAAGCAGAGAAAAGAAGGCTATTACTTTAATGCACTATCAAAATATTGTAGATTTTATAAGAGTTGACAGATGGTGAAGGGAAGAAAAACATGGCATTTGTTAAAAAGAGAATGAAAAATGTAACAGGAGTTGAAAGAAGCTGGAAGAGTAAGAGGAGTTGGCAACCAGGAACAAAAAAGCAGTTATTTTTTCAGAAGAGCACTTGGAAGTATTTTGGGGCAAAAAAAGGAAAAAGTAACATAGCTACACAACAGGTGTGTTTTTAAGGCACCAGAAATGAAACGAGATTAAATTTTATTTGGCTTCCTGAATTCACATTGAAAATCAAACAGAAACTGGGAAATAAAAGTCTTAATTTTCATAGTGAAGTATATACAGGGTGTTTCTGTTATATACAAAGTGATCTGCTTTATTGGATAGAGAATCATAGGACCAGCTAATGGTTTGGGTTGGAAGGGACCTTTAAGATCATCTAGTTCCAACCCCCTGCTAATTGGACAACTTAAAGGACATAACAGCATTGTTATGCAAGTCGTTGGATCTGGAAGGGACACCTAAAGGCCATCTAGTCCAAGTCCTCTGCAATGAGCACCTGGTTCTGTTTCATTAGAAGTTTCCTTAATAACTCTGGTCTGAAATAATACTGGATGTTAACTTATGTATTTGTTAATCACTAGGAAAAAAATAAATAATTCGTCTGAGATTTCATTAAAAAATATAATCTGTTTTCACTAGAAAACTTTCAAGTTCCATCTGAACTCAATATACAAAGAAGTTCCAAGTCAGTAACTTTTGTGTTTTCTTTTGCAGAAAGACATACTGCCATCGCCGGCTGAACTTCTTAGAATCTAAATTTAGTTTGCACGAGATGTTAAACGAAATGTCTGAGTTTAAAGAACTGAAGAGTAACCCCCATCGAGACTTTTATAATGTGAGAAAGGTAGGTGTAGAAAGGATCAGAGGTGTGGCATTGTTTTCAGCAGGAGTACCAACCATTTTGCTTTTTTGTGTGTGAGGCATAGATGAGATGCACGAAGCTGAGTGTGTATAGCACTGAACTGAATGATGTTATTTTTACTACCTGGGAAGACATGAAAATTGCTTCAATGGAAGTGGGTTAAATCAATGATCTTAAACTCTTTTGTTTCCTTCTTTGGAATCACAGGGACTTAATTGTATGTAGATCATTTTTAGGAGTGAAACTATTGATCAAATTATGCTCACATGGGTTGTGAGCAAAAATATCCACCTGGAGTCTTAATTCAGTTTGATGAATTCACTTACAGATGACTCAAGTGCATTTTGCTGCTTTCATGCAGATAAATTATACTAGGCTGCAGTTCAAGCAACTGCTTCTATTTTGAATAAAATTTAACTTCAAATTGAAAATACAGATGTGTTCAAATACACATTCAACAACAAAAAGATCTTACAAACTGAACTGATGTTTCATGCTGCCATCAGTACCTGGTTTAATAAATAAGTGTGCAAAAAAAAATCTTAGATCTTGTAATATTCTGAGCTGCATCTGAGATGCACTGGGATGTAATTAGCAGACAGGTAGGGGAACCAGGGAGGCAGTTTCATTTCTTGACACATAACAAAGGGAGCTTCATTCCCTCAAAAGCACAGCACTGTTAGGCTGCTTAGTTTGCTTCCCTTTCTTCATTTTAAAAGGAAGCTACTTGAGAGAGAAAACATTTCATTTCCATTGGTGAGATTTCTTCACAAAGTGGTAATTGCTGCTGGTGTTTTTAATCATTTCAGGTCTATTTTGCATTGTGTCTTTGTGCAAAGATGTTGCGCTTGATTTGTAACTGTGGAGTTTGGGTCAACAATACTTTTATCTTGTTATGTTTTGAATTCCTCAAAAGTCAGCTTTGCTTTTCCCAGTAGCATTCTGGCTGTTGAATGTTTGCTACTGTTGTAGTAATAACTATCAAACAGCAAAGCAAAACTATATGATTGTTTCTCACAAAGCTAGATGAAGATGGGTTGTTAGATAAATTTGAATTTTGTGCATATATCTGCTAAGTGTATGGATGGGAGGATCTATTAGCTAGCTAATTCACTCAAACAGTTCTCAAGAAGCCAAGGTTCAATTCTGAACTTGATAACAGGTTTCTTGTATAACCCTGGCCGAGATATCTACTCTGTACCACACTGAGATAATGCACTCGTTTAGCTGATTGAGGTGTTAATAATAAAAATCACTGTGGATGAGGAGTATGGTGGACAAGTGTGGGGATCACATAACTGCCTAGACAATCAAATGGAATACTGGGAAACAGCACTGTACTTGCTCAGTTCAATTTTTAAAAGCAATCGTTCAGAGTCTCTGGGCATATAATTATTTTCCAATTACCTTCTAGTGAGTAAGCCAATTTACAAATGAACTAATGTTGTTCAAAAGCACAAAATGTGTACCGCTTCCTCTTTGGCAATATTCTAATTCAAGAAAAGAGGAACAAGCTTGTTCTCCTGCGGCAGAGACCCGTCCTGCTAATTACTGCTTATGAAATTCTTGCAGCAGAGAGTTAATCTTGCTTAAACCCTTAAACCGTTAGAAGTAGTACTTCTACAAAGCACTTTCTGTAAAGTAAAAGCAAGTAAACTGCAGTGTAGGCAGGGTTTCTATAAACTCCAAAATAAACTCATTTTCCTAATGTCTTGCTAAGCAGAGTAGCATCTTCGAATCTGTAGCTCACCAGAAGTCCTTCTTCAATAGTAACAGTATCAACAATGAATCTTACAGTGTGAAACAGACTGCTAAGGCCAGTATTTGCAGGATCTCTCTCTTTCAGTCAGTCCTATTCAAAGCAAACACATAAAGAAAGCAAGAAATAATATTCACCACCCAAAAAAGCTGAAGTTGTCTACTACTTCCCTCAGGCACTGGAAATGCTGGTGCAATCTTTTTGCTTATATAACGAAGCTAAAGTAGCTGATGGAAAGTGCCAAAATGAAAACAAACATGAATATAGTGGCAAGGTGAATCAGTGAGCACATATCACAGTATTTAGGAAGCTGGCCAGCATTATTTGCTGATAGAACTCGCTGTTATATTCCCTTCTCTGTGACCTTCACCCCTCACCCTTTTTTTCTGTTTCTTTTTTTTTTTCCTAGTTTAATTAGAATTCTCCTCCACTGAGCTCATCAAGTTCATAAATCCCAAGATAAAGTTCCTTTTAAATAAGTGAAATGTATGTGTATATCTGGAAAATTATCCTTTAATAACCAAACAAGTATTTCTGTACACAGATGGGAGTCCACAGGTGGTAGGACAGTGGCTGGCTCTGCTTGGCTCTCCAGGGGAGGTGGACAACTGGCTGTGTAGGAGTAGGCTAACTTTAGAGAAAACTCTGGAGTCGGCTATTAGCAAGGCCCTCCCACACTGTGCAACTGATGCATAGCAAAGTACAGCCACACTGACTTGCCACATAACTCCTGAGTTGCCTGCATTGAGAGTGAAATAAAGTACTGAGTTTAGCTCCACAGCATCACAGCTTAAAACTTGAGTGTTAGCCTTTGTGTAGTGGATCTCCCAACAAACTGAATGAAGTCAATCTACATAGCGGGATTGACAGATGCCTGCCTTTTAGATATACAATTAAAGCCTGGTGAGTGAACAGCCAATCTATATCATAACTTGCCTGAACTTCCGTTCATTTGGAGGTTGCTTTTTTGTTTGTTTTCAGTAACTACTTTCTGACTTTGGTCACAATAATCTTTCAACATACAAGCTAAAAGTTCTAGTGAATAGGAAGGAAGTCCTGTGGGTTAACATCAGATTCGAAAGAGAAGAATACTTCTGTTCACCTTTGCTGCAAAGTTAGCATTAGATGTACTGGTGCCCTATACATGTTAACTGGCAAAACAGTATTTTGTATTTCCAAAGCACTGTGCACACTACTTATTCCCTTCTCCATAGCAATTTGTTTCTGTATTCACATGAATATGAATGCCACAGGGCTCAATTCTGTGCATTTTACAATTAGTACAACCAAAACAGAAGCTGGAGACACAGGGATTCACATCTCCAGTGTCTCCTGGCTTTCAGGTTGTTCCAGATGGCACAAGTATGAATTAGACAATCTCCTGCAGGGGCTCTGCTCTGCCCTAGGAACTATTTCAGCTGCCAGGAGCTTTTCTGTGCTTTTTGCAAACTTATCTTTTAAACCAGGTACTGACTGCAGCATGAAAAATCAGGTCAGTTTGCAAGATCGTTTTGTTGTTGAATGTGTATTTAGATATATCTGTATTTTTAATTTGAAGTGAAATTTTTATTCAAAATATATGCAGTTGTTCAAACTACAGTCTATTATAACACAGGTGTTGTAGCCTTATAAAGTTAAATGTTTCCAGGTGAATGTTAATAACATAGCTAAAAACCAGGGCATACAATGAGTCCTAAGGATTAACATTTAATTGTTAATCATTGCCCAGTTCAAAGATGCTAGGTGCTTTACATCTCCTTGAAACAAAGCAAGAAAGAGGCCTGTCTCAAAGCACACAAGATGAGGCACACTCGTAATGTACATCCCACTGGATTCCCAGCTCACTGATGTGTTCGTACTGGGTTAACTTTTCAGAGAAGATGTATCAACCTTTTAGGTGACACTTTTGATTCTTTACTTGATGGTCTGTAATAGGCACATGAGGAAGAAGAAACAAAACACAAAATTGCAGTGCAAGCTTTTACACAGAAGAAACAGAGATCTGTGAAAGCTATTTATTTTATTTTATTTTTTAATAAGAATTCAAGGGCAAAAAAAAAAGGACCTGCAGGAGTGTTCTTGGCCCTTCTGTGAAGCTTGCACTTTCCTCAGTGTGTAAACAGACCTGAAGGAACTGAAAAATCTGGCAGTATTATAAGTTGCCATATTATGATTAAACATGGAAAAAACAGTGACAGAATCTCTTGTTGCATATATTACAGTTGTAGTGGTCTGAGATATTTCATGTGCTTGAAATACCAAAATGACTTATGCTTTTGGAAATAGCTGAGACTTCCAAGTGCTTCCAGTCACCAAGAACAGTTACAACGACAGTCTATAACTATACAGGCATCACTGATTCACTGATGAAGGATACTGAAGGATCAGGGTTCTTGAAGGAAGTATCGTGTATCATTGCCTCTGACATCAACAAATTCACAAAGTTTGTTTGAGTCTATGGACAAGGAGTACAATTAACCTTCTTTTGATTTTAGGTTGATACTCATATCCATGCTGCTGCTTGCATGAACCAGAAACACTTACTGAGGTTTATTAAGCACACGTATCAAACAGAGCCAGACAGGATTGTAGCAGAGAAAAAAGGCAAGAAGATGACCTTAAAGCAAGTCTTTGAAAGCCTTCACATGGATCCATACGACCTCACTGTAGACTCTTTAGATGTCCATGCAGTAAGTAACACACAAAAATAAAAATCTATGATTTCTACATGTGAAATGCTGGTTTCTACAGTTTTTTCAGAATTTGAACTTGTGCATTACTTCACATACTTGAAGTGATTTAGCACAAGCTGCTGCTTCTTTGTGCATGTTCTTGCTAGGCAATTTTATGTATAAACTATCTGTATATTTAATTTCTGTAATTATTGTGTTTTTTTTTCTTCCTATAGGGTCGTCAAACATTTCACCGATTTGACAAATTCAATTCCAAATACAATCCAGTTGGTGCCAGTGAGCTGAGGGACTTGTATTTGAAAACTGAGAATTACATTGGTGGTGAATATTTTGCTCGTATGGTCAAGGTAAATGATTCTTTGCTTTTCCCAGCTGTACAGAAATGAGGTTTTCTAGAAGATTTCTGATGCTATAACTGGATCTCGGGTCAGAACTGTGGTTAAGTGATTCCCAAGTATTGCGACCTCTGCCAAGTCAGCCACTGCTGCTTTCAGAACAACCGTATGAGCTCTAACCTGCATATAACTTCAAAGCAGAGCATGTGCTTTCAAGCTAACGGAAAGCAGCCAAGGCTGAAATCACTGGCTTAATGTTTTGTTAGGATGCAGTTGCCTGCTGTTAGTTGTTAGGGAAGGAGGACCTAGGAAAGTGCCTTGACATAAATCTGTTTCTACACATGCACAGGCTCCAAATTTGCTTCTTGTGATACAAGAGTTAGTTGTATAGTTAGCATTCATGAACCAGATATCAACTGCTCATAGATTGACAAAAGTGCTTGTCTAAAATTAACAGCCTTAGAATTAGTTACTAACATGTATTCTATTGTATGTATTATGTATTCATGCATATTTTATGCTGTCATTTACTACAGTATAAAATAGTTTCGTTCTGGTTTGTCAATTGTAAACGTAGGTCTTAAGGTATTATTATTTATAGCACAAGAATATTGTCATCTAACTGGAAGGGGTACAGTTAGCTATACCTAAATAGCATTTTGGCAGAAGATTCACATATTTCCTTTCCCCTTCCCCCCTCCCCCTCCCTTCCAAGAAATAATTAAAAAATAAGACAGATGAGCAATTCCCTTTGTCTTTAAAAGATGACAGTATAGTGTTATGCCTGATGTGAAGAAAATATGATGGTAAATATAGTGGCTGTTAATGATTTTCTGTATCTGTGCTAAAGCAATTGTATGTATTTTCAATAGGAAGTAGCCCGTGAACTAGAAGAAAGTAAGTACCAGTACACAGAACCCCGATTATCCATCTATGGACGGTCTCCAGATGAATGGCTGAGCTTGGCAAACTGGTTCATTAAACATAAAGTCTATTCTCCGAATATGCGCTGGATAATTCAGGTTCCCAGAATCTAGTAAGTAATCAGAAACTCTTAGTAACTGTAAGACTTTGAAATCATCCAAATTATTTGGTTTTAATTTCTGATATTAGATTAGATATTTCTGATTTTAGATGGCTTAGAAGCTGTCCCATAGTTCTATTTATAAACAGCAGCCTGGGTAATTTATTCTCGACCACTGCTGCAGTTCTGACAGTCTGGGGGTGGAGGAGGAGATGGAGTTTAAATGTACTCTTTATTGAGCTGTGAAGTGCTTTGAAATTTGAAGATATGAAAACCAAAAAATCACAACTGGATGAAATTGAGCTGCATTCAAAGGCAAGGTAAAATGCAACTCCATAGTTAAAATAAATCAATTCCTGAGTTTCACGAGGAAGTAGAAAGTGCTCTGCAAAATCATTATCATCCAACTTTCTTCAGATCAGTGTCTAAATGACAGTGAACTTAGAAACACAACCTGGATTGTTACCATTTGCAAGCTGCAATTGATAACAGTACTTACTAGTTTTTAAGCATCTGTTGTGACTTTAGGTCCTTTATGAAAAGGCTTGTGTTTCTAATAGTATATATTGTAGCTAATACAATCTCCCATGATAATTTTGTTAGCCTTAATGGCTGAACTTCATGTTTTGAAAATGTACAGCTGGAATATGAGTAGAGGAAGTGCTGCCATGGTTGCATAAATCTCTGAGCGTATTCCTCACTAGTGGAAAAATTTCTTACATAGCAATTTCCTATGCATAAAGTGAAGTCAGCACATCCATAAAGACGTGCACTTAACGACACACTGAAGTACTGCCTCACTTTTGTGAAAGCCTCAATAAACCAAAAAGTTCTACTTTCATTTAGAGTAGGTTACACCTTTGGAAAACAGACCTTCGCAAGGAGTGATTCTTTATTCCTTTTAGTACTTGAATTGCTGTAAGAGAAGGTGCCATTCTTCTTGAGATAACACCTACCACTGCATACTGTCTTTATTTTTAGAGCACTCAGGAGCTGCAGCAGAGCCTGGATGAAGCAGAGCATCAGGCAGTGCAGGGATCAGAGCACAGAGACAGTTCCTGCCCTGACATAAACTTTAGATTTCTCACTCCTGGCAGAACTGAAGCATTAGCATATAAACAGAAATAAAAGGAAATGTGAAAACTGGGGAAAAATAGAAGCTGATGAAAGAATAGTCACAACTGTGTGTATTTTTCCTCCTTCAGTGATATATTTAGGTCAAAGAATATTCTGCCTAGTTTTGGAAAGATGTTAGAGAACATTTTTATGCCTTTGTTTGAAGCAACAATCAATCCCAAAGACCACAAAGAATTACATCTTTTCCTCAAATATGTAAGTATGCTTGCATTTTCTGTCTTAGGTCCTGTGCTACTCAACACAGCTGTTGCCAGACAGTAAAAGAACTTTTCTCCTTGATAGTACACCTATTGTTGTTTTAAAACAACAGTATTTATTTGTCTTCCCAAAATGTCTAAAGTGTTCACGTGTTTTTGTGCAGAGGGAACACTCTAACCTGGGATATGTACCTTCAGCTTGCATCTGGGACTTGCCTTCAAAAATGAAGCAACTGAAGGGCAATGACTGTAGAGAGATGTGGGGATGTAACTGCTGAGACTTAATTAATAGAGACATTTCTGAATGCACCCCCGACCAGAACTTAAGATTTCTTGGGAGCTTCAGGCCTTCTGCTGCTTTTCAAATTAGAGAGCAGATGAGTTTGAAGAACTATAATGTGTATCTAAGTGAATTTGAAAGGCCTTCTTGTCTGCTTCAGAAGATGCAGGAAGCTTCCTTAGGAATTTCTTTCTCTTTTCTCCTCCTGACCCAACTGTTCTTCTCTGTTAACACTGAGGCACTTCAGAACAATGTAGCATCAATGGCGGGACTTCTTTTTTGCTGTTCGCTCATTTTCCTGCAAAACAGAAGGAACGTGCCATGTTCATGCTTCTTGTGAGCCTGTACTTCTGCATACCCTGCTTCATCCTAGGACAAGTTTCTGGAGCAAGTGTTGCTCTTTGGGTGATGCTACAGAGAAAACATGATTCCCACTGTCTGTGTGATAGGGAAGGAGGGCAGAACGGGAGGACATCTAGCTAGGATGATGAAGGAAATGTAGAGGACTGTATGCTTTGTGAAGAAGTGTCAGAGTTGGCTTCTTGAAAACACTAATTCCCATGAATTTTCTCTCACCAGGTGACTGGCTTTGACAGTGTTGATGATGAATCCAAGCATAGTGGCCATATGTTCTCTGACAAAAGCCTTAACCCTGACCTCTGGACCAGCGAGAAGAATCCCCCATATAGCTATTATTTGTATTACATGTATGTCAACATCATGTTGCTAAACAACCTTAGGAAGTAAGTAGCCATTGTTCTTTGTTATGCATTTCCAGAAAGAAAAATCAATTAGTAATCTTGGTCTTGATGCAAAGTTGCAACTAGCTTGAACATCTTTGCAAGCAATGGTTTGCTTGAGGAGTTCTTAAAACTCCAAGTCCAAGAGGAATACGTGATTGATTTATTCTGAAAACATTAACTGCAGACTGAACTCAAATGAAATACTCAGAAGCTGTAAAGGCATCAGATTAATATTTTCATTTTATATCTGCGTGTATCTTTGTTTTGTGAATTTCTTAATATATCTCTATATATTGATATACTATTATATATCAATTGATTGAATATATCAAACAAAATAAGAAACTCCACAAAACTAACTTTGTTGGCTCAGAGTTGCAGTGGATTTCCAGATCTAACATACCTCTTGGTAAATTGTTATTTCCTGGTGATTTGAGAACAAAGTTGCATTGTGAAATGTTGGTAGACAAAGGAAGCCATAATTATAAACCACACTTCTAGCTAACTGCCTTTAAGATGTTTGCTGATTCATTTGGTTTTACTGCTTCTGATAGCAATGTCTAGGCAAGTAGTGTTGAGATGTATCATAGTGAATATGAAATCATGACTGTGAAACAAATTTTGGCATTGAATCAGTGAAGCCTGAAATACAACCTGAGGTTATGTTCCTGACTTCATAGTTGACTTGCTGAGTGATCAATGGAACTGACTCAAATTGAGGCACAGTGAAGTTATCCATTGACATTTCACTTAACTTGCAAGGATTTGATTAATTATTATTGATAACATGTTATCAATGCTACTGAGGGTATAGTTTTATGTTACAGTAAACTTTGTGAGATGGCAAGTTGACATCACACTGGGAAGTGTTAGTTATTTTTGGCAATAAGCTTCTAATTCTTCCCTTTATTTATTTACTTTATTTTTTATTATTTTTTTAATGTAGCTACTCTGTAGCTAAGGGCTGCGTCAGTTCACTTAGCTTTCCATCTGCCAGTTCCCTGGACTGCAGTCAGTACAGTAGGTTTTCACCGAATAGTGATTACATGGCTAAGAAAGACGTAACTGGGAAAGTAAAGAAGAAACACACAAATACATCAGGTGATGGAAGGGGCTTGGGTAGAGGGACCAGCTGTATTAGACAGCGGCTCGTTAGGCTGGTATCTATGCATGATGAGATATCACAATACACTGTAGTGTATATTTTTAATTTCATTTCCTGTATTAATGATAATTATCTGCATATCCGGTGAAGTACAATATATTTCTTTTAAGTGGAACTCGCTTTTCTTTTCCTCAGGGAAAGAGGCATGTGTACTTTCCTGTTTCGACCTCACTGTGGAGAAGCTGGATCTATCACACATCTTGTGTCAGCCTTTCTGACAGCAGACAACATTTCTCATGGACTGCTCTTGAAGAAGGTACTGCTTGCAAGCTCATCTAAACTGATCACTGTCTGCTTGTAGCAGTCACCAGATTAGCTTTATCTAGACAGCCACACATTAACTTCCTTAGCATGGCACAAGAACTCTTCACTTTGATTAGAAAGGAGTGAGCTCAGGAGAGCTTCCTACTTTTTTGAATTTTCCAATTGGCAGCTCTGTTCATGGAAAAGTTCATTAAGTCTGTGATTATTTGTATCTAGAGTAATTGGATCACTTGACTGTGAAATTTAACATAGCTATATAATGTAGTAATGATATTTTATATACAACTGGATTGTTGTAGCTAGGACAAACGCTATGCCTGGCCTATCAGTAAATAACCATCACACAAATCCTCATCTGCAGACCACTTTTTTTGTAATTAAAATAATTGGTCAGTGGGTGGCAGGCTTGCTTTGAGATTATTGCAGTTCTTTTCAAAAAGTTATCCTAAGTTTTGCCTGAAGTCATGTCTGATGTAATGCTCTGAACCACTGATTCCCAAAATGAGACAGACAAAAAGTAAAGCAGTACCTGATCCAGAGTATCTTCCCATTTGCTCCTGCTTAGCCTGGTGGGATAACGTGGCATAGCAGACAGGTTCACTGGTTGGGTAGGCCAAAAACAGGAATGAGTAAAGATGAGGTGACTATGCGTGATTTAAATTAAGCTCTTCAAATTGGACTGCAGTTTTGAAAATAACAGATTGCTTAGCAGTTCTGATACATCTGTTATTATCTGTGACTTCCAGTTCTTGGGGAAGGTGGAGATACACTTCTGGGATCAAATGCAGCACTCTTACTAGTCATATACACTTTTGAATCCACAGTAAAGTCAGCACGTTTATAGACAAGACTGCAGGTGGTTTTGAAGAATGTAAATTATCACTGTAAAGATCAGTAACAATTTACAATTTAGACTCTTAAACCTGAAAAAGTTCAGCGTCAGTGTAACACGTTTTGGTCTTCATCCTCCCTCTGTCATGTTATTCCACTTTCTCCAAGGGAAAACTTTTATTTTTTTAATTCCCATTAACTGCTGATTGTGTTTTATTTTGCAGAGTCCTGTCTTGCAGTATCTTTATTATCTTGCACAAATACCCATTGCCATGTCTCCACTTAGTAACAACAGCCTATTCCTGGAGTACTCAAAAAATCCACTACGGGAATTTCTACATAAGGGACTTCATGTCTCTCTCTCTACAGATGACCCTATGCAATTTCATTACACAAAGGTAAGAATTGCAGAAATCACTTGTCTTTTGAAATTGGCAATAGTACTACGTAGGCCCAGAATGACCTGAAATCTTTTATATAATTGCTTAGGATGTAAAGTTTCATATCTTTTAGTCACTACGTTCATTATTCTTCCTCATTCCCAGTCTACTTCTCACTATTAGGTTTCATAGGGAAATGTCTGATTTCCTAATTATGTTTCTTTTGTACTCTTGCCTCTCCAGTGTTGGCTGTTGAAGTATAGAATGAAGGATGAGGCTGAAGGGAGGTTTGAGCCTTCATAAACAATCCTCTAGAGTGCCAGGAAAGTCGTTTCCTTACTAATAAATGTGGGGAAGTACATTACAAAAATACCATGTGGAGTCTCTGAAGATCACATAAGTTGTATGCTCGGTGAACTGAAACTGATTCCTGCCCTTGGGTAGCCTGGCAGGACAGAAATACCTGGCCACTGCTTGCCACGATGCCTTGATTTTGTGATTGGCACTGACATAATATACGCTGTGCCCCACAGCGGCCCATCCAATACTCGACTGTCTGAGTTCTGAGGATGAGCCAAGCTCTGGTGTGCTTTGCGCAGGCTTGCCTGTGATGTGCCTTTGTTAGAAAAGACAGAGAGCTCTGGGGGGGGGCTTTCTGCATGGAATGGCACCTGAATTACATGTAGTGTGGACCTCCTCAGCTGTGACAGCCCTCTAGAGTCAGACCCAACACCCTTCTTGTAGGGGAGGTCAGAAGTGAGAAACTGCCCTGCTGTCTGTCTATGTAATGTGTCCATTAAAGATTTAAGACTAGGTTCTCCAAGGTTTCTATAAACCCTGAGATCTCATTTGTAATGATACAGAATGCAGGCTGCAATTTCTTAGGCTGAGATATCTGGATACCCAGTATCTATGAATTATTTAAGTCATCCTTCAGAAACTAAAAACGAACAGTCCTTTTCATTAATAATGGCAATGTTAAGTCTTTAGCCTCTAAGTTTTCACAGCTATCTAAAGAGCATGTATAAGTTCCTTAACTAGTAATGAGTATATATCCACATTTACACCTTATTTATATATCATTTGATACTGAATGTGTTTTGGCAATACAGGAAGCGCTCATGGAGGAATATGCTATTGCAGCCCAGGTGTGGAAACTAAGTACCTGTGACTTATGTGAAATAGCAAGAAACAGCGTGCTACAGAGTGGATTGTCAGATAAGGTAATTGGGGCTGAAAAGCTTTCCTCTTTGCTGAATGTTAGGGTGAGTAGAAAGAGAGAAGCCAGCAGTTTGAAAATTGGAAAGTGGGTCTTTATGTGACATACTTGTGCACATCCCTATCTTCTTTTCCCTGAATACCTGCAAAAGATCTGCTATGCCTCACTTTTAAAAAGTATTAGTTACATTTTCCTCATTAGCTTTAGCTTGGAATTCCCCAAATGTGCAGAGACTAGGTGCCTGTTTTTACTCATTTCTCCCTCCACTCCCAAATCTTTAATCCTTTGGATGATATCCCTCTGCCAGTAATTTTATGTCTTGCAGTAAGTAAAAATAATCTGCCTGTCATTAAGCAAGACGTGCTTATAGCTAGCAAGAACTACTACAAGAAGTGTTATATTTAGATATGGAGCCATATTACGTTATTTTATTTCCTACAAATCCACAGCATGCTAAGATTCATTTTAGAGCATCCTCTCTTCAAGCCCCTTTCAAACATTTCTTTCAAGAAACGTGAAGGGGCTTTTCATGTACGTTGTTTTGTTTCTTGCAGTATTCTCTAGTGCCAACTACTGATTTTCCTCAAGTAAACTTCTAACTAACAAAAGAAACCTAAGTCTCTTTTTTGACCTCTCCTTTGAAAGATGTAGTAGAAAAGACTGAATACTAGCACAAGGATTTATATTGACCTTAAAAATCTCCAGAGGTGATTAAGACCCTGATGAAAAGGTCAATGGCCAGCTGGTAAAAGTTGCTCTGTTCACTTGCATTGGACTCATTCAGCTATATATTCAGTTATGCAATAAATCAAAGCATTTGAACTGACTTCCTCCTTTAATCCCGTTCACAGGAAAAACAGAAATTCTTAGGGGTTAACTACTGTAAAGAAGGGCCGGAGGGAAATGACATTCGTAAGACAAATGTTGCACAGATCCGGATGGCCTTCAGGTACGAGACGCTGTGCAATGAACTTAGTTTCCTGTCTGATGCTATGAGAACAGATGAGATTTCGACATTGTCAGAGTAGTTACAAACTCAAACAGACCACAGCATTTCACTCCCAAGAAGAATGAGATGCTAAATAGTATCAAATCATCTGTTGTTGATGCTACCAAGAAATACCTGAACAACATGGAGAAAAATAGAGTATGGGAGGTAAACAGCAAAGGTAAACAGCAGGTGAACTGCTGTTATCGTTTACTGCGTTATTCTCATTGCAAAAATGTCAGTTTCTACAAACAGTAGGCTTTATAAGACTGCTGTAAATATTATATGCAAACTAAAGATCATGTATTATTTGTTTCATAGTGTCTTAAATGTGCACTATATTATAGCTTGCAAAACTATAGAAAGTATTCATAATGCATCCATGAGATGCATTTTAGGATACTGCAGATGCTGAAAGAACACACGCACCCGATTTTGTCCTGCTAGTCTCATAGCAATCATGGCATTTACCACTTGGAAGTTTAACCCTTTATTCGATAGCAGATTGTATAGGGTGTGTAATTTTGAGGCTGTCCCCTCATTCTTGATTTTTACCTTAACATTTCAGCAGTTAAACCGGAAAACAAGAAAACTCAAAATATAGTAGTCACATTTCATGACCATTTAATTACTTCCTGTTGTCATGTAGAATGGCTGCAAATAACAGCAGACTAAATGTTTTTAATCTTAATACAAGGTACAAAACACGGTGTCAAAATAATCACTATTGTACACTGTAATAACAAGTGTAATTACATTATGAAAACTCTGCATTGTAGGTTAAGAACATGTTTTTATTGCTTTTTAATCAGAGTACTTCGGTTTGCCAATTCAGATTATTTGGAAAATTACGAGATAATAAAAAGAGAATTTTTTTACTTGAACAAAGGAAGTGTTCTTATGAATCAGCAGTAGAAACTCCAGACCTGGGTTCTGGTCCTACTTCTGATGTCTTTTTACAAATTTGTGTTAGTTTGTATTTTAGTCAATCACAGAGATGAATGAGAAGTCACAAACTGTCTATTTATACAGAAGCTAGCTAGGTAATTTTTAGCCATTTTATGTTAAAACTTTTTATTTATGATGGAGCAGATAGTAAAATATAACTATTGTACATCTTTTTTTCCTAATTTGAATACCCTTCTTAAGACAAAGTATTACTTCACTCAGAGAGGAATAAAGGTAATAAATATCACATAATAATATCTTCATATTGTAGAAACTGTAGGTAGCTTCATGCAAAAAAAGAAAAAAAAAAAAGACTTGAAAGCTTATGGACAAGCAGAGAGAGAGTGCCAATGCCTGTAAGTCCAAAATTGAAGTAATTAATCTGAAGGCCTACAATCCCTAAGATAGGATGGTGAGCCTACAGTTAGAGGCCTGCAGAGAGGTTAAGAGTCTTAGAATAGAATAAATGCAGAATTTAAATGTAAAAAACATTTTAACAAATGCTAGCCAATTAAGTCTCGTGCCACTTAGGTTTCTTAGGCCAGGCCCTTGTCCTGGATACCTACACCCATCCTTTCAGAAGTTGACCAAGTCTCACTTCCCCTTGTAAATGCAGAAAGAAGGAGCACTGGTGATATCACCAGTACTAGACACCTCACTAATGGCATAAACGTATGTATTTATTGAAACAAACACTGTCCTCAGGCTGTAGGAGTGGAAAGCAGTACCTTCAAGGACAATTATTTCTAATGTACCTGCTGTCCTGAATGGTGGTTGCTTGAAGGAAGAATTCCCTATTATCACTTACAGCTGTGCAGCCATGGAAGAGCCCCATAAGAAATTAACCCGAAAAAAGACCTTAGGAAATAGCCTGAAAGTACGGCTTCTACAGGGAGCCCTGGAGCACAAGAACAGACTTCTGGCCATCCAGGGAGTCACAGTGCTCATAAGGCTAGAAGAGGAATTCTGATCCAAAACAAGGTTGCAGACAGATGGTGGGACACTTGCTGTCAGTTTAACACTGACAGCTTACCATCTAGCTTAATGTCTGCAGCGTTCAACTAGTGCCATTTTTGACACTCCTAGTGCAGCTAGAAATCCTGTGAACCAGTGCATTACTGCTTAACTGTGTAACATAAAGTTGTTCTAAGGTTATAGTCAGCAACACCTATTGGCCTCACTGTTAAGAGATTTTAGCAGCTCACATAATGCATTATCAGGATCTGAGAATGTAATTTTCTTCCAATGGCCTGAAAAGAGTGGTTCCAACCTTTTGACTACATAAAATGGAGAAGTGTTCTCTTCATTAGTACAGCTTCCTAGTAAGTTTCTATAAAAAGTGTTATTTACCTCAGTACCTCTATCCAGTCTGAGTAAGTAACATGCTCTTGAGAATTCTACTTTTAAGTATTTTTGATCTCATAACTGTTGCTTTAGTTGGGTTGTTTCACCTGTAGATTGCTGTTAGTGTGTCTTGCGTTTGTCATTTATATTTCCTAGTTTTTTTTGACATTATACCAAACTCCTGTACATTTAAAACCTTTTCAACTTCCCTTACCTCAAGAACATCAAGGTCTAACATGTTGGTAGCTCTCTCAAAAAACAAAAACAACAAAACAACAACAACAAAAAAAAACCACCCCAAAACAAACAATAAAGCAAAACCAAAATTAACAAAATGGGACAATTTAAATCTTTGTTGTTAGAGTAATCTGGGTTTTTAACAATAACAACACTACCAAACAAGTGACCGTTAACACAAATTCTCTTTTTGGTGCATCCCTGTTTGCTGCTTTTAACAGCACACTGAGCTAAGTGTTATATTTAGGGAAACAGAGCCATATCCTCCCAAGCTTCCACTGCTACATCCCTTTTTTGATCATCTTTTAATTACACCAATGTTACTGATTCTCAGGGTCAGTTCTGGAACTTGAGCTTTTTTAAGTTGCAGTTTTGTTCTAATGACTGTTTCAAACAACCTAGCAGTCTTAGGATACGCATGTAAGATCAGATCAGCACTTCAAGTGTTGATCTTGTTGAAGTGTTAACGTCATCTGAATTAACTACTGTACGCATTTACTCAAGTGCAAGATTGGGCAAACTGCTGTTCTTATATTCCCCAGACCATGTTAAGATCTGACCAGGTTACACCAGTTTGTTTTGCTTATACAGAAAAAAAAGAAGGGGACTAGATGAGCATTGCTGAAGGTGGTGATTTGGTGGTGGGTGGGAGGAATACTTCTGAATGGCAGAGTATCCTATTTCCCCACCCTTTCACCAATGTTAATATTCAAACGTTATTCAAGACTTTCTTAAATCTAGTAGCTCAGAGCATTTTACACTTTCACCTAAAATGGTTAATTACGGCTTCTTGATATTTAAAACATACCAATTTGAGCCATTTTTAGCGATGCTCTTCCATTCTCTTACGGAACTGTAAGAAACTTAGGGCACTTACTCTGCTACTGGGTAACACAGATTGTTCCTCACACCAGACTGTCTTACCTTCTCATATATGACACTGTTCTTTACTCGTGGCTAAACCTCTCTATTCTAGTTGCCGAGTTGACATATCAACCTGAAAAAAGGTGGGGAGGGTTGTCTGTAAAAAATGCTTTTTCCTCCTGTGCCTATGTTAAATGATGTTTATCATTGGCTCTTGTGGAAACATAAAATATTACACAAATAAATGATAAAGAACATAATAGGATTTTTGTGTGTGGATGCGTCTCAATAAAACTGTAGCTGCTCTAACATTTTTCAAGACACTCTATGGAGGTTTCTGTTCCAGGATTCGGTGGGACACAAAGTGTTTCAAACCTACAGCACAAACCTTCCAGAGGCTGCCTGCTGTTTCCAAAACTGATGAATATAAAAAAGCATAAAGAATAGCCTAGAAAAATAAATATATATAAAATAAATATGCCACTCACATCTACAAAAATAATGTATATTTTTGATTTGGTGCCTCCTCTTAAAACACAGTAAATAGAAATGTTGGTTAATTCTTCAGGTACACCTACCTCTTGGTGCCTCTGTCCCGTGGTAAGTTCTGACATTTTTAATTTCCTCATCTGTTACCGAATTTCTCATCTGACTTCCAAAGTTGATAAACCTAGTAACTAGGCAGAGGAAACATTTACATTAATGACATACTTCAATTCTTGCAGAAAAACAAAACAAACAGGAAAAACACGATAAGAATTTTCCAGCTATAGCATTGTTAAGTCTTAAAATATCAGAAACACAATGGAAGAACGTGTATAAAAAGTAAATGTTAGTACTTCAAAAAAAAAAAAAAATCCTTTCCTCCCAAAAACTGCTCAATGTTGTCCTTCTGGGACACACAGGTTTGCTTGTCTCCATCACTGCAGAATGTTCCAATTTATTTATTTAGAGAAAACGAAGAGAAAAAGAAGAGTGTGACTTTATGCTGAGATACATGTAAGCTAACTTCCTAACGTTACACTTCTAAGTTCAAGAACTTCAGACTCACAGCGACATTTAACCATACCAACTGCATGATGGAACTGCACTGAGATTATACAGACTTCTGTGCTACTAAGGCTGAGAGGTTCCTCAAGCTTGAAAGACTACGATATTTCGTTCAAAGTAACTTTATTGCACAATTCATACACAAATTTTAATATACTGAAATGTCCTTAGCTATTAATACAATCTACAATGCTTAAATTACAATTTCACTTTAGATCTGTAAGAAATCTTCACTTTAGTACAAGAAATATCAGTTTTAATGCTCCCCCCCCCCCCCCCTGAAAGCATTAATAGTGATTCCCATTTTAAGGTCTAGCTCCTGGAACCCACTTCCATGCCCCGCCCCCACTGTTGGGACTCCTTTCTAAAACTGTTTGCTAAATGTAATATTTCAGCCTAGGAAACACCACCTGTACCAAATTACTGAGTTTTCAGTGTTACGGTATCTACTGCCCCCTATAACATACAGTACATTTGACAAGGCACACCTTACCTACATCACAACCATGTGACTTATAAGCAACTTAATTAAGAAAGCTGTACAGAATACAAAGTTTACTTTTCACTATTTGATTAAATTTTTGCATCGTTTTATATAGTACTTAGAAGTGTCATTATGCTACAAGTAATCTGTTTGCATTAATTACAAAATTACATTGTAATAAGTTCATGTAAGTTCTCAGCAGAAAAAAGCTCAGTTCAGAAGTATAATTTTCAAAAGACTTGAAAAATAAAGTTAGCTTGATGCATATTTAGATGCTTTTTCTGTTCCAGCGATATAAAAAACACCTTAAAAATTCCAGTGTTGTGTATACAGATTAACACAAGCTCGGAAAGCAAACTGGAACCAAACTGGTGCACGATTAAGAATATTTGCAAATATTTTAGTGGAAAATCCCTGACCGTTATTAGTTTTCAGCCCAACCAAGCAGTCCATACATTTTCTGAAGAACATCTCATTGACATCAAAGGATTAACAAAGGAAAAAAATAACTCTCAACTATGTGCATTCATAAACTAATTTTTAAACAGTTAAATACAGATTTACACATTTTGCTATCTTGGCTTTTAGATGATACAATAAGAATACTCAAATGGGTGTCATATGCTGCTAACAAGAAATAAAATAGAGAAATTGACAAGATTTGGTAGCTGACATGATTAAATTATTTTATAGCAGCCAATTAAAACAAATAACCTAAATATGCATATCTATGTGTGCACAAGCCTTTTAGTTGAGAGTTATTCCCTGACAAAAGGCCTTAGCCCTATAGCATCATCAAATTTAAACAAGTATTGCAACTAAAGATCCAGTCTTAAAGTGAGCAACATTTATGCTGATATGCCCTAAAAATGATACACTGGAGTATTTCTCCCTCAACAGCCTCAAGATAAAAGAGTAGTCTTTGTTAATATAAAAAATAGATATATTCATTCTCTACAATAGCAGTTGGTTTGCACAACATTATGGAAGCCAAAAGGCTTCTGAATACTAATGATGACCATTTGTTTTAGAGTCTCTTAGCTCTTCTAAGATTCAACTCTGCTAGACAAATACATTGCTGTGCTCTGGTTTGATGTCCCTTTCCACGTGTCTAACTTGATGTAAGTCATGTACAGAACTATTATCCAAATGGAAGAACCTCTCTGCTACATAAAAGCATATTGCACTTGTAGAGATACAGCACAGCACGTCAGATTATCACCTTGCAATCCTTAGTATTTCTCACTTCGCTGCTTTGAAACCTCACAGGAAGCAAACAATACCACAGCACCAGGCTAAACTACAACTTAACTGCTAATTAGGATGAAGTCACTCTCTCAGAAATGCCCAATGCTTAAAAATAATTCCGGCTGTTCCTGATCAAAAAATATAGGAAGCGATTTCCTTTTTTAGGATTGTCTGTGAAACTGTTTAATGTTTTCAGGCTAATGAGACCATGCTAAACATCAAATTGAAAAAGAAATTACCTAGTTAGAATAAAGGAAAATGCATGAGTACATTTACACAAATGTCTACAGCCTCCAAAACAGATTTTAAATAATTAATTCTAAAACTTGTAGCAGATAAAACAGATTTTTTTTTTATATTTGTAAACAATAAAAGATGTAGTAATTGGCAAACTGAGGAATAGGTAGCACGCTGTCTTTCAAGTTTCACGGTAGAATTCCAATTAAGTAATAACCAGTCCTAACTCATCTTTATTCATATTTGCCATGAATCTAAAAGGGACCGCTGTTAAGGATAAGTCCGGTGAGGTCAATCCATCTGGTGTGGTGCATCTTTTGCAGCAGTACACTGTGATGTTCAAACAGCAGTTAGCAGTTGTAGCTGCGCTATTACAAGTAGCTTCATCTAGTAGTCAAAATGTCAAGATCAAAAATTATTGTTAAAATAACCTTTGTAAGTGTTTAAAGGTTTCACTGAAAGTACACGTTAAGACCGCAAACACATATACTGGCTCACATACCATGTGTCTTACAAGTGTAATGCAGATTCACAGTAGCCAAGAAGACTTAAGACAGACTACAGATGAACGACAAGAGGTAAAACCAGACGTTCGTGACAACAAAAGCTTCAAGTACTCTCGGCAGCTTGTTGGTCAGTGTCAAGGCCTGAGAGGCTGGCCCACCTCATCTACCATGTTAAGGATGTAAGTAGCGATATCATCCTCTGTAGGTGCATCTGAAACCACCCAAGAATCACCTGCCCCAGTTACTTGGCGACGGCAGACAGGACAGCTCCTGTGACGATCACTCCTGTCAGAAAGCCAGAGAAATGAGGATTTTTCATTTGTGATCACTTTCTGGCCAAGAAAAGCCCCCACTTCAATGAACACCACCAACAAATCGCCAGCAAAACAAACCAACCCAGTGAGAACTTCAATCATCACATGAATTGAATGAGACCTCCGGAATCCTTCTTTCATTTCAAATCTTTTTTATGAGGAAGACTGGCCAACAAATCTGAATGCAGCTCTAGTTTTTGAGTAATAAATGCGGTGTCATGCTCTTCAGTTACTCAGGAACATATAAAGGTGCTCAGATACAACAGAATATATCTAGTAACCTGCCATAAGGTTTAAATTGAAAACCATAGTCTGAACTCCAAACTCTTCCTATCTTTAGATATTTAGCTGAGGTCCATCAGAAACCAGTCCCCATAAGCTTCCTCTGCAAAAAGAACCACCCTTTTCCTGGGTCAGGCAGCCAACTGAAGCTCAGAATTGGCCCCTCAGAGACCCATCCAACTCAGCTGTCTGAAGCAGTTATGCTTCTAAACTGGTAGACTGTTACTCACCAAGCTAAGAAGAGACAAACTTCAGATACTGCATACTAGAAAGGAATAAGTGTAATTGGAACTTAGTTCAGCTGATGCATCAGCAATGGTGGAATATAATCCACTCTCCATCAAGATAGTTAAACTAAGCTTTGCAATGCTGACAGATTTTAAAGCATTTTCCTAGAAAGACAGAGGACGGACTATTCACAGATCCACTCATTTTTGCTGTTTTTTCTTATGCAAACACAATATTACAAAAATAACTTACTTGGTAAGCCTCTGAGAAAGCCACAAAACAAAATTCTTGTGCGTTATATGACTTAAGTGTAAAATCATTTGTATTAACTAATCAAAAAAGTCCAACCAAGGAAACTCATACTTAATGCTGGACTGCCAGAACACTACAAATCCCCTGCAGGCCTTCTGTGCGGCCAGTGGAGAGCGCTGCTCTCATACAGAAAGCAATTTCTGTTTCCCGACTGATGAGTCAGACAGATGCAGAAGCTGAAAAGCTGCTTGGTTGAAGAATGAAGCTGAGCATATACCCTAAGAGATGTAATACATAAATTCCAAGGTGCTGCTATTAAGAAATATTTTCCTAGAGAAACTCTGATACACTTAAATTAGCAAATTGTGTACCTGCTTCAAATGAAAGCAGAACATACGGAAAAAAAAATCCCTTTGATAGGTATCCCCCGGTTCAACTTGCCTTCACATTTGCATGCTAATTACTGATTTTTTTCTCCAAAAAGCAGCTTTTTGAGATGTTGTGAAGGACAAGTCAGCATCAGCACATGCCCTGTTTTCTTTAGTTTCCAAGCAAACTTACGATGATGTCATTAAATTGTATGCCAACTAAGGAATGTCAGACCAAAATGAAACAAGTCTGATAGACAATGCATACTATAAAATGATAAATAATCTTTAATATATATTACCATTTATCAATGCACTTCTGGCAGAAACTGTGAGCACACGGCAAGATCAAATCAACACGTCCATCCATGCAAATGCAACATTCATCTTCATCTGTCGGCTGTTTAAGCCTGCAGAAGAGAAGGCAGTGTTTTCTATCAGACAACAGACAAGTTTCATGTTTGTGCCCTAGTAAAAATACTACATTTCTCATCAAAATTACTGACGGACAGGCCAGAATGCCTGTACTTATCCTCGATGATGTAATTTTTTGGACGGAGCAGTTATGCCATCCCAGCCCATGTCAGCAGACATAGCCTCAAGCTACCAGCATGCAGCAGCAACTGAACTACGCTCACTTAGAATATACCATTTAGTTTGTTTTGTCATCTTGTACTTCTGGCGTTGCAAAGGGTTATGCAAATTCTTTTCCATTTCAACAAGGGAACTGTAAGTTGTAACTATTACAAAGCACAGGAGTGAGCCAGAGAACTGCAACACTGTTTACACTGCAGGCGGGACAGGACAACAATCTACCTTCCTCTCACAGACGGTGAGGCTGAAGTACTTCAGAACGAACTTTGTCAGACTGGCAAATGGGACAAAAGTATGCATCTTAAGAGGACTCACCACTATAATGCATGTTTGCTAATGTCACATGCCATCAAAATGCCAAGAGAAAAACTATTCCATGGATAAAAAAGAATAGGTTTGGCTTGCAATACACTCCCCATGCTTGCTCCTTCAAATTAAGATTCTCCCCCAAGCTAGTTTTCCAGTTAAAATTCCATGTGTTCTTGGAACAGAGGAGAGTTCAAAACTTAAATCCCTCACTGGGACTGACATTTACGTTTTATCCCTCTGCAACTTTTTCAAGTAATGGATACCTGTACCTCATGTTCATAACACTAGCATCTTGAATATTTGCATCAACAAGACTTCTCAAGAGTGGGGAGGTACACCAAATCCTCAGCTTCCACTGACCAGAACGCGTAAAAATTTATGCATTTACAATCAAGTCTGACAGATGGCAGCAGAGGGGCACTCTGACAAAATGGAGTCTGACATGGAAGTGCAGATGAAGCAAAGGTACATCACTGAATTCCTCCAGATGGAAAAAACGGCACCCACTGACATTCATCAATGCTTGCTAAACGTTTATGGAGACCAAACAGTGGACGTGAGCACACTGATGTGGTGGGTTGTGTGTTTCAGCAGTGGTGACAGCAACATAAAACACAAGGCAAGTTCCAGATGGCCTTGTACAGGTGTCATACCACAAAATGAAGAGCATCTCAATCAGCTTATCAGTGCCAATCTGCTAGTGGTGGTGTCTGTGTAGAAAATTATTGTTCTGTAGCTGAGAATTTGCTCTGTCAAAAAGTGTTCTTGTGTCCTTTGTAGTTTCCAAGGACATAAATATGAGGCATTAGTTTCCGAGCAATCAATGTATAACAGTGACAAACTAAGGAAATGCTTGTCTCTTCGTTATCAGAAAGCATAAAGCAGTAATGGATATTTTGGAATAGGAAGTAGATGTTCCGCATAAATAAGGAATTATTCCAGTGGAAGAAGTTCAGATAAGAAGGAGAATGAAACAGATAATATCTGCTATATTTGGTCAGTGACAGCCAGTTCTTTGAGAGCTGAAGAACGTCTAAGGATTAGCAGAGTTTAGGCAAACTGGAGGATATCACAGAAAAACAAGCAGACATCCTAAGTGTAACACACCTGGTGTTTTAGCCTGCATTTTTTTTGAAAGACTTGAAAAGCTTGGATAAAATACAACTGGAAAATACCAGCTCACCAAATTCCAGCATACTGTTATCATATTAGAAAAATATGTTCAATTTTTCAGTATTACTGCCTCAAAAAATGAAGGTTACAAACATCTCCATCTTAAACTCTGAAAATGAAACTAACCCAGCAAACCTTGTATCTATTCACTGACTTCAGTAAAGCAGAATTTGTTTTGCATAACCATCTGGTTTGTTGTTACGGCTTGTTTTAAATAAAAGGCTATTTCTAGACATACACATAAGCCAAGACCATTCATATTTGAGAAAGAGCAGAAAAATAAGCTTTCCTCAACATGCCCAAAATTTGCTACCTGATTCCAGCATTTTATTATCTCAACAGCTAATAATTAAAGATTATGTGTTCCCAAACAAGAGAAACGGGAAATTAAACAAAAAGAGCACATTCTGCAGTCCCCTCACTGAAAAAAAAAACACAACAGTGGGCTCTATGTATTTAATAAGAACAACGCTGACTCTCTTCTCAATCTAACAGCTGGCATACAACACTCTAAGCAGCGTCAGCAACTCCACCTTACTTAGGAATGAGTTAGAACTAACTCAGAAAGTTAAAAGTAAGGCACTGCAGTTGCAACAGGTCCACACATGGAAAGGGTGAGAAGCTTCTTGGTGTTCAATTCAGTCTGAGCTAAAGTTATTGCAGGTGTTGACCTCAGTCTTTTAGTTTTCCTCTTGCTAACAAAGCAGGATGTCAACATGTGTGAGACAGTTCACATTTTTCCAGTCTTGCAAGTTAAATTATTACTACAGTTGATGAGTTTCTAGTGGCAACAGATGGGAACTTTCACATGCCAAAATGCAGAAGAGGAAGAGAAAGTTTAAGTGGAACAATAACAAAATCTGTTTAAACAAACACTGTCAAAACCTTTAGATTTGTTGCTGCAGCTGATTCCATTTCCTTCTGTTTCCTTATTCAGGAGGTTCAGCATATACCATGCTTATTATTAAAACTGACCACTAAAATGACTGTTCTGAAAGCTAAGGTATAGTAGTGCCAGCAGAATTTCAAGAGAATATACTGCAGTTCTCTTGATAGACGAGATGCTATTAAGGTTGGTGGGACAGACTGCATCTGCCAAGCTCTCTCAGTTTTGATCACTGAGGGTTTCTACTTCAGATTTTATACAGAACTTTAATGATATTTATGCTATAACTGTGGTCAGAAGTATATCAACGTACCTTCCCATCCATAAGCTGGCCTGGGATGATGACACAGATGTCAAACTCTCAGCAGCTTCTTCAGAAGTACCACTTTGCCCAAGAACCCCTGCTGCTTGACTGGTGATGTCTTTATAAAGTTGAACAAACTGATACAAGTTCAAGATTCTTGAAGCTTCCACGATGCCACTTGTTTTATTTATCTTAAGAAATAAGAATTAAACAATTCTTATCAAACAATAAAAAAAATTAAACAATACAGTCATATATCAGATTTTTATTGGAAATTGTTCAAAATTCTTTTTATGCACTGCAGTTCTCATGACAGTAGCCATCTAAACTGCAGCCTACTTTGGCAAGAATTAACATCTGCAAACACAGCTCTTCTGTTTTCTTATGAAAAATATGGCAGTTATGACTACATTTCTAGGACAGGACAATTATGTTCACTGCTCAAATGATTAAGGTGTAAGCAAGAAATGACCTAATGCCTAAAAACTGTTAATCTTAGAACACGAATAGAATAATCAGTCATTTCACATTTCAGCTTAAAATAGCCTGCAATGGTGGCTGCCTTAATGAAAACTAACAGCAAACAAACTTGCAAGTTCTTAGTTTCAAACAAAATTTGAGAGTTGGCTTGGCTGTAACTGCACTTTAACAGTGCTCACTGGCTTCAGGATTGTTTAAGGTTGTTATCTGATAGGATACAGAGGTGAAAAACTTCCTTATTAGAAAGAACAGCCTTAATAAGTTTTGTCAAGGCCCTCAAACTAGTAGTTAAATATTTACATATATATTAATAAATACTATAAACTATAGATTAGTTTTGTAAGGAGTCAAGACACATAGTTATGCTAGCTAAACCAGTACTGTTTGAAATTGCTGGCTAACTTCACCCATTACAGACCCAAATTTGTATTTTCTTGCACTATTTGATTTTCATGTATCATAGCCTGGTTTGAGTTAGATGATCTTTAAAAGATCATGTAATCCATCACCACTGGACGCATCTCCCAACTCATACAAATTTGTAATTAACAGGCTGTCAGTGCACCACAGAAGGATAACTCTAAGTTTAGTCATGAAAACGTTTTTGTTAACCTGCTTTTCACAGAAATGTAGATTTTAGACTTGATTTGTCACACATAATATCCTTGAATACACTGCCTGTCTCTAGTATATTAAAAGAAATCTAACAGGTGTTGGACGTTACCAGTCCTCAAACACCTACATACAACCCCTGCAATCAAATTAAAATCATCACTAATCTTACTTTAGTACAGATTATCCGAACGACCACCTTCCAGAAAGCAGAAGAATCAGAACCAGGTTGCACTTCAAATAACAGATGTTTCTCTTGCCCAGAAGCTAATTTTGCAGTACTGAAATAAAGAAAAAAAAAAAAAAAAAAAAAAAAAAAAAAAAATCAGTCTAACGTCATGTGCCCAATCTGCAAAGATCAGCAAACTCAGTTACAACAGTATCCCCTACTGCTTACCCATGTGCTTTTTGTATCCTCTGTATCAATACCGCCCAGAGACATGAAATTTAAGAGTAGCACCATCTTAGCACCTCATTCAACATAAAATACGCCATTTGCTTCACTTTAAATTGCACAGTAAATCTCCCGAAACACAAGCATCCTTGGTGGACTTTGTAATTCAAATATACTTGAATTGTTTATTACAACAATCACAGTCTCGTCCAATCTAAAATAACTTCTTCCTTATCATTTACGTAAAACAAGTATGCAATTACCATCTATGCACAAGCAGACAAGGCGTGCTTTTGGTATCATATACTAGAAGTAATAAGCTTCAGCTGACCCCTGACTTTATTTATTTATTTGTTTATTAAATGGAACGCAGACACAGTGGCCTATTTCACAAGAAGCAAACAAATTATTGTACTTCAGGTTGAGGTAAACACCGGCGAGAAATAAAAAACTTGAACAAGAGTGGTATTTTGGAGTTAATTACACTGAAATATACTTAGATTTTCTTATGAAACATAAGGAAACATTCTCCAAAATTGATCTACCCAGAAGACAGCTGTCTGTTGCTGAAGGTGCAAAAGTCATTAGAAAAAAACATGACTGTGTAAGACCATTTCTGAACTGCATACAAACTCACATTATATTAAACAGCAAGTTCTACCAAAACCCACACGCAACAAAACCCCTTTCAGCACATACTTCTTCCACTCAGCTCATTTTATATCATAAATACCGAGTGAGCGAAAACAACAACTCTGCTTTTCTATTCTTTTCTTTTTACTGGCAACATAATTAGCGAAACAAAATGCAACCTACAAAAACAAGTGTTACTTATGCAGCCTTTTTTGGGGGGGCTATTTTGGCCGCTGGTTTCAAACGGTAAAAGACACATCTCATCTTTAAAGAGGAACAGCACTGCATGCCCAGAGATGTGGGAGAAATGGTCACAAACAGTTCTGCCTCCAGTTCTACCTTCCCAGCGTTGCTGTACTGGCTCTTTACAGGGCTCATATTGCTACTTTCTACCACAGATGATAGGAAGAAAGGAAGCAGCACGGCATCCTTAATTGATGGAGGATAGGGGCACGAGGGCGATAGGTGACTTGAACCGAAAGATATATTAAATGTTGGGATCTTGTAAGAGTGAAGCAACACCAGCTGGAAGAAAAGTGACTTTAAGGAGGAGAAATGACTTGGCCTAAGTGCAACTACAGCCTTTATAAAAACTTTAAGATCCAAAGTAAATATCTGAAAACCAGTTGGCTAGTTCTGGCTTAGCCAGCACAGAAAAATACACTGCACGGAAGTTCTTTGTAAAACATGGTAAAAAGGAAACAAATTAACACTTACACATCATTAAGTTCAGCTATTCTTCCTAGAAACTCCTCATAGGTTAGGAAACCACTTTCTTGGACCAAAGAAGCATGCTTTGTTACTTTTTCTGGCAACTTGTTCATTATAGTTTGTGTCTGGCTTGAAATCTGCTGACCCATAGTGAAGTGCTTCAGCTCAGTTCCATGGAAAGTTCTCATTCACTTGTACAGTGCCTGCTAAAAAGATGGCAGAGGGTTACATCTGAGTTCTATGGCTAGCTGCTCACATCTTGCTGTGTAAAGTTTAACCACCTGCTAACTACGCTGTCCCACAGTAACACAATTTAACCCAATCAGAAACCGAGCCAAATAGGACAGACTGCAGCACGGCATTACAGCTTCAGAAATACGTATTCCTTCTCATAAGCATCCCTCGGTGTCCGGCAGGCATCACCCCGCACACAGACCTTCCAGTGACTGCAGCACACAGACACAGACACACCCAACGAATGCCTCGAGATTACGACGGCAGTTTTCGTGTTTTGCTATTAAAGGACTTAGTGCTGGTGAAAAAGCCTCCGCTTGGGGATGCGTGACTGCGCAGACGCGCTCAAGCCCCTCCAACTTCAACCCACGTCACTCGAGCCTTTTCCCCCAGCGTTTGCTCCCTCCGCCTTCTGGCTCTGGATGACCTCACGACGAGCTTCTGCCGCTCGTCCCCTCTCGCTAAGCGGGGCCAACGTCGCGATTCCCCTGTGTTCCTTATTTGCATCCCGTCTGCGCGGCTCGAGGCCGTCAGTTCCACGCCTCCAGAGGACCGCTGCAGACGGGGGCCTACAGCCGCAAACCGACGGCGGAATAACACCAACCTTAAGAACCGAACGGCCCAGCGGCGGCCGCGCTGCGGAGCCCGCACGACGGGGGGACACAGCCGCAGGGAAACGGCCGCGCTCGCGCCGGGCCCGCGGCGCCCCGTGCCGGAGGCGGGACTCCCCCCAGCCGTTCTCCGAAGGCGGCGGCGCCCACCCTACGGCTTCCCGCCCCCGCCTCGCACCTCGCACCCCCCTCCCCTTTCCTCTTCGGGACGCGGACGGCGGCCTCACCCCCAGCGGCCCGACATCCCGCTCGCCGCCTCCCGGCGGGGCCGCACCCCGCGCCCGGCGCTCGGCGCAGGCGCAGCGGCTGCCGGCGCGCCGCGGTGACGCCGCGCTGCCGTCGGGCGGAAGGGGGCGCGAGGTCGGGAAGCGCGGCGCTGCGCCGTGCGCGGAGGGCGTGGGAGCGGCGCGCGGCCGGAGCCGCTGACCCTGCGAGCGAGGAAACCGGGAAAAGCGGCCGTGAGCGATAAGGCGCTTGGGGACAGAAGCCCCAGAACAGCCCCTAGAGGTCACCCGCATCCCGACGCTTCGCGTGGTAATTCCAGAAGTCTGCCATTCAAAGCGGAGAAAAGGAGCGGCGCTTCCCCCGCTTCCCCTTCCTGCCCACTTGAGTCGCGCGCTTCCCACGCCGCGGCAGCCCGTTGTCCGGGCACCGCCTGGGCCGGGCCGGGCCGGGAACCCGCGGCGCTTCCTGCGGAGCGAGCGGCCGTGCGGCCGGAGGTCAGCGAGCAGCTGCGCCGCGTGCGGGAAGCGGGACGGCGCCGCCGCCAGCCGACGGGGTGCCGCGAATCACCTGTGCGGGAGAGAATCGCTCGAGCGGTTAAAAAGGAAAGGCGTTTGACAAGAGGCGGAAACGTCCTTTCCAGAATCTCTCCCGAGTTTCTGGTAGTGCCGGTTGAGGGTTGGGGCTGCTTGACATCTTGTCCGGGAGCTCGGCGTTTGCTTTGTAGTGGTGCGTGCCTTGCAACGCCGTTAAATCGTGAGCAGGAAGATCTTACGCTAAGCCAAACGTAATGGAACCGCGCTCGTTGTGTACAGACGGTGTCAACTACAGCACTCACTGATTTGCTATCTGTACCTGGCTGTTACTGCTGACAGGACGGCGTAGCAGCTTCATTTTTAGCCTTTGTGGTGTTATCGTAAGTGCAGGTGGAAGCAGGTTCCTTGCTGCTCTGGCGAGGCCCCAAGGCAGGGTGTGTGCACGGCACTGGGCGCTCCGGGAGGGCTGTAAACCAGTACACGGAGGGTGAAGCAAGCCTTGCACACGGCCAGGCATCGGTGTGCAGGTCGGGATGAACGCTGTCTGAGCTTTGAAGGTAAAAGAGATGCTTACGTAGCAGGGCAACTTCTTAATTCTATTGACAAAAGCAGATTTAAAATAAAAAATGACAACAGCAGCAAAAATCAATAATTACCGCTTGCGGATGAGGAAAAGAGAAGCGGGTAATTTCTTATCTCTTAAAACTGGAAAAGACAGTTGTTAAAAGGCAACTGTAATTCGTCACGAAAAAGTCCAGAATTACCTTGTATCCATTGCCTGTGTGTTTAAGCCCATGCACTTGTGACACCCTCGTGACAGGTGATGGCCATGGATTTCCTGATGGCATTATTCCTGCTTGCTACTCACTGCTTACAGGGCATAGCGTGCTTTCATTATCACTGCATTCATTATCACTGCATTCCTGCAGCACTTGGCAAGGAGAGGAACTACTTAACTGAGCAAGGAGGGCTGTATCCAGTGCTTCCCTCTGTTCTTTGTTGAAAATTTTCTCTGCTGAAGTTCTGTGGATGGGCGTTTTAAATTAGTGCTCTGTGGAGCTGTGTGGAATCACAGTCCTGCAGAAGTGGTGGGCTGTGTATCAACCCAGCCCAGGCTCCTGTATCTGTAAAATGTCTCTATGCTAACAAAAATAAAAAAATGAACAACAGGTGGCTCCTCAAAGTAGCCTATTAGCAACGCCATACAGCTGCTTGTCTAGTGGAATATATAACAAACTGGGCAAATGTTAGATTTCTGTGAATCAAAAACATGAAAGGTCATAGCCAGATATTCTGCACTGTAGAAAACAGCATGTACACATATGTGAGCAATTCTATTACTATTCTGTTTAAGACTTTTTCAACCTACTTGATCAAAAAAAAAAATAAAATAAAAACCAACCCATTTTGCCATAATAACTTCAAATATAAAAGTTATCTAAACCATGTATTCAATAAAATATTTGGTAAATTGCTGGTGTTTTTTTTTTTTTTTTTCAATTCATACCCACTAATTACTTCTGTAACACTGAGGTTATACGAGATCTTTCTCCTATAAGACAGTTTTCATGAGAATAAATGGTCTAGACAAACGTTTCTACCAAGTTCCTTGTTTTATGAAGTACTCTAAATACCTTATACCACTTGAAGCCTTTATTTGGAAGGCCACACTTAAATACAGTCAAAGACCTTAAATAAACCGTTGTAATACAGTTCAAGGTTCTTTTTCCCTGTCAAATATCTGATGCAAAAGAATGATACAGATTTTAATAAATAAAACAGTGAATTATGTGATGAGGATACCTTAGAAAGTTGTTCAAGGATGAACCCTTGTACCCTTCTTTTGGTACTGGAATGACAGTGGGCCAATCTTGATTTTTTACTTGTAAACAGACTTATTCTGTTGGTAAACAGACTTTTTAAAAACAGTGTGTAACTACTTAGTGGAAATAAATCAACCTACTATTGTTTTATTTATAACCTAGTATTGTTTTATTTTAGACATTAAGTTAGCAGATCACCCATACGGATATAAAGGAATTTTTCATTACATATCGATGTGAATTTCATGCAAATAGTCACACACTGCGTGTCATTAACAGCAAATTTTGATTTACTTCTTTATTAAGAAGTGAACTGTAATATGGACGTTTTATTTATTTCAAGTAAGATACCATATTCTTTTGCAAGAGCATTTATAGCTGAAGAAGTAATTATTAAAAAATATATATTCATATGTTGAGATGAGAAAAAAACTCATTTATGAGTATTTACAGTTACCCGCATTTAAAAGCATTGCTAAGTTACGTGCTTTGTTTTATATATTTCTAAAAAGAACTGTATGTTTCTCCTCTTCTGCTGACCTTAAACTTCCACTTCTAGACATTTTACTGTGGTTTCAGGCTTGGCTTTGGCCTCTTCTACCTTTTTTTCATTATTCTTTGTTTCCTTCTCAAGTGTTTTGTCGTTTGATGCAGTCTCTTTGAGAGCTGTAGTTTCAACCACTTTTTTCTGATTCTTGTTTGAGAATGGGAAGGATTTCTTGTACCTTTAAATAAAAAGAAAGGATATTAAAGCAGAAACACTGACATTAGTTTAGCATTTTATTTTTTGAGAGGTACTACCAAATATCTAGCATTTGCTTTCTCTGCTATATTCAAGCCAAAAGTCCCACAGACAATAGCAGCAAGTGGGGTCACTGTACTTTTAAAGGCAATGTGCCTTTTAAAGAAATATTTTCTGCTTTGTTTTTGCTTTATACAAACCATGTATGCTCAGGATTTGTGGTACATAATGATAATGCAAGCTGGGCAAGAATGTTAGAAATGCGCACAACTTTTTGATCTCTAATGACCCCCTGTGTTGAAGATCTGTATAAGTGGCTCAAAGGGGGTAAACAAGTATTTTTTTCTGAAGGATAAGTGTTATTCTCTCGAGTCTGACATTGAAAGAAACAAAAGAAAGCTGCATGAATAAGCCTTTATATAAAGAGTTGCATGCTTAAATATTGCTGTTTTGGCAGACAGCAGCACTGCACACTAGGCGTGACTGATTAATCAAAAACTGTAATACTGGTCTGATTTCTTTCTAAATAGGGGAACAGCAACAATAGGAACAAAAAATAGGAACAGTGCTGAAGATTTAATTCTCTGTTTTACAGTTACGTCATTATCGTTACAGCCCTGCTCTTTAGTTACATCTATGAAATATTCACTGCCTGCACTCTAGGAGTTAACTCACTCTAAGAGAAAAGATAGAAAAACCTTACTTTTTGATGTAGCAGACTGCTAGAAGAACTGAAATAATGAAGAAGATGACTGCCAGCACAAGGAGTGCAGTGGGGATACCTAGAAATAAAAGGGAGGTAGGCATGAAGGTTTTATATATCTTTATATAGGACTTTCTAAAGGCTTATGAACATAAATCCAGATTCTTCTAAAACCAGCCTAGTGTAAGAGGTGTGTATGTACACATAGAGTCATAGAAGAATAAAATTAAGGAATCTCAAAACCTTGGTTACTCCTGGTCCTTGTTTTGAGAGGCTGAAAGGATTTAGGCAGTCCTTGGCAGACATTTATCATATTTGTCTAATCTGCTCATCAGAGATTTTTTTAAACAACCTACTGAGAAAATCTGTTTCTGTAATTAACTGTCTTTCCATTTAATGCATTTTTCCACATATAGTTAGTCTATTTTCCAGTTTCTGTTTGTTAGGATTAGTTTTTCACACCTTGTATCTGGAAAACAAATCACTGTTCTACTTACAACTTTCTTCTTTTAAGATCTGGCTGAGTTTTCAATTATTCAGAGCACATGGTGCTATGCTGGGACTTTCTCAGAAACGTATTTACCCCAAATCACGGTAACTACAATGAATTTCCACCATTTCATACATAAATATTACCAAAAAGAATAAAATCTTAAGATCTTATACTTAAAAATTGTGTTAAAAAAAAACAAAAAAACCCTTTTTTATAAACTTTGTGACATTTTATTCTACTTCAAGGTTCAGCTATATAAAAAAGAATGCTGGAGTAGCAAATAAAACCAGCGGTAAGCAGTTTTACTACTAACATCCATCTCACTAACGAGCTGTTCTAGTTAAGGAACGCTGTCCTTACCTCCAAAGACAATGCCATCATTCCTAAATGCAGCAGGGTTAGTGTAATATTCCTCTGGCATTGTTGTAGTAGTCCCCTCTGTTGGTAATATAGTTTCAGTTACACATATTATCCGAAATTTCACGTTTTTCAGGGTTTGTTCTGGTTCGGTTGCAGTGGGCATTACTGTGGTGTTCTCAGTCAAATCCGAACCTGAATATGCAGTTAATTCTGTTGGTACACTTGATGATGGTAGTATGGTTGTAGTTGGATCTGGTTTACATGAATTAATTTGAACATCTATAGTACGGAAAGGAAATACATAAGAGTTATAAACATTTATAGGAATTGTTGTCCAGCCATTTCATTCTGGAGATCACTTGCTCGGTCAGAAAAGCATTATCCAAATCAGGCAAGCTTTTTTCAAACAAGTAGCTAAAACCATTATTGTACTTTTAACCATTACTTACATAGTTGAACAATTTCAGTGGTATGCATTTTATAATTGCATACCAATGATGATTCCTTCTGAAGAGTACTTATAGTAATAATCCATATTAAAAATAAATAAATAACCTGGCCTCCTGCAGAGAAGAAAGCTTAACTACAGATCCAAGCTTCAAAAGAATTCCCCTTATATAATGGCAAAGTAAATGCTATTATTTATATGTTCAAAACATACAGATGCACTGTTGACACTTTTGACAGTATTGATTTCCTAGGAGGAAAAGTATCCCATAAAACCTTCAGGTAAATCAGGCACCAGAGCAAAATGAAAAATGAGACAATTCTGCTGGTTTCTACAAAGAAACAAACACCAGGCATATTCTGAGATTAAGTCATTTAAATGATGTGAATATTGTCTGTATAAAAATGTGGGTGCAAGTGGACTTCTATATGTAAATGAAAAATCTGATTATTGAACTGGCTTGTGTGAAAATACGAAAATTCATCTTTTTTAGTGAAGATCCATGTTCTGAAAAGCTGTAAAGATTTTGCTAAACAAGCAGATTACAACATAAATAATAGGAAATGACATATGTACTGTTCTCCAAATGAACCCCATGGGAAGTCTGATGACGCAGTTACACTCACAGAATAAAAAGCTAAATAACAGAGGCTTTTTACTGTTTCTCCACTACAGTTTTCAAATGATTTTTGGTGTTACAGCCACAAATGTTTTAGCTAATAAATATCTAGAACAGGTGGCATTTTAGCTATTAAGATGAAGAAGCGCAGCATCATCACAGTGTTAATTTTATTATTATTATTATTATTTTCTAACCACTCAGTCAACTTTCTTTTTGGAATTACTTGCTACCTCCTTAGTGTTACCCATCTGTCCAAGATTTCTGATGCAAAATGACACGTATTTCACTCGCTTCCACTGTCTAGGTCATAGATAAAAACATTAAAGAACACCAATCTCAAGACAGACTCCTGGGGGACACCACAGGAAATAGACACAGTCTGTCTTCTCATCATTGTATGGGCATTTACTGGAAAGCCATCTTTCTCCTGGTCTTTCCAATCCTTGTTGACACATCTTTTTTCAGAATTTTGTATTGTTCTTACCTAAAACTCACTGGCAAGATCAAGGCACTGATTAGAAATAATTTCACCATATACACGATCAATGATTTACTGGGATGGTTCCATAATAATCACGAGTATGGAACACTGGCAAGAACACAAAACCTCCAGTTAAATACTTATTTTCAGTAGATAAGGTAGAAGTAATTAAGAAATGATACTGATCTGTTCTGAAATGAAGAGCTAATTGACATCAAGACCTAAGTTCTACTTTTGTATCTTTGATCTAGGAACAGGTAGTTCAGCAGGAGAGGAAGGACAGGTCTTTTCTCAAACAAAACTATTCAGATTATGTCCTACAAAAGAAGCTATTTCATTTTACTGAGGATAGACTGGAAATTGTGTTGATTTTATCATCTCCTAAATGATCCTCCACTTAATTCAATGGATACATTTCCTTTTTTTCAAAAAAGAATCAGCCCTTCCTGAAAAAACCCTCTCTTAGACATTGCCAAAAAATGCATATGTGTACCCAGGGACCCTGGTTGCAGATTGTTTACCATCTTTCAAATCACCATACCTAAATAGTCAAAACCTACTAAATATATTGTGTTGACATGGCGAAAGCAACTTTTCCAATAAGATCTTCCATAGCAACATCAACTTACTATTTTGCATTAATTGAATGGAATTTCTGTATTGCTTGGAAATGTGGTTTTTGTTTGTTTGTTTGTTTTTCTTATTTAACCTTGCAGAGCTAAATAAAGCTTGACAGCAATTAAGATTAGGTGAAAGAGTCATCAAATGATAAGAACTTACTTATTTGTTATGATATTTTCTATGCAAATATTTAAAAAAGAATTCAAACCCAAACACAAGAAATGTAGTTGTCATACTTACATACCTGAAGAATTGAAGCAGTAAACTGCAAACTTAGAAGCTTGATTAGCACGCCAGTTCACTAGTCCAACGCTGCCCCGACCACACTTCTTATTGGATGTTATACGAGGAATGGCAACCAATCCATCTTTTATCCATCCAGAACTACAATAAAAGCATAAGTCTTTTTAATAGTCGATTTCTACACAGCTTCACATTAGGTAAAAGGGTTAATTGAAAATGAAGAAAAACTAATGGATGTTGTATACCTGCATGTTTCAAAGCCATTTTTCAAAGCCTTCTCAACCTGTTCTTTACTTGCCAGTTGTAGATTCAGTCGACTGCAAACGTTGCTTGCTTCTGAAAAATTCACTTTCTCGTCAAGATAAAGTCCTACACCTGTGATCCTGCAAGGCGAAAGCGTGGAACCTGTAATTTAGACATAGATATTCAAAGTTAATTTTATATATTAATGCTAACAGTTATCCTCCATGTAAAATTTAAGATCATGCTTAAGATTACATTCAGACAAATTGCCTATTCTTCAAAGTTTCTAACTTGAGGACAGGAAAAAAATGATTTCTCTAAAAGTAACTACTTTACAATAAAATATTGTCTCAACATAATAGTCTAGAATTTCAGAAGTTTTGACAGTCATTAAATTAAATGTAAATACAGTTGGCATTTGAGTTGTTACATGCTCAGATTTGGGTTTTTTTCCTTTTTTAAAAAATGAAAAAGATAGAAGTAAAGTTGCAGTAAAGCTCTGGGCTGGATTCTGTCAGAGCACTCTTTTTAATAGAAAGATTTAAAAATAGTTTCTCAGTTCTTTTAAACTTATCTTTCTTTCCTACAAGAGCAGCTCTGAAGGAAATGCCTCATTTTACTATGTTGCCCACAACATCAGAGACAGATGTTGGTGGTATGGAAGTAGAAGCTGGACCTTCACACTAGTATTCTGTTACATGTTGTTGCCATGTGACAGACGGCAGCAGAGGAACAGTCTGACAAAATGGAGTCCAACATGGAAGTGTGGATGTAGCAATGGTGTATCACCCAAATTCTTCCATAAGAAAAAAAAAAACACACCAAATGACATTCCTCAGTGCTTGCTGAATGTTAATGGAGGACAAACATGCATGTGAGCACAGTGATGTGATGGGTAGTGCATTTCAGCAGTGACAATAGCAAGTCACTGCCACTGGTGCAGATTTTTATGAGCATGACATGCATGCTCTCATTCATCACAGGTGAAAATGCACAACTAAGGGTGGTGACTGTTGAAAAAGGGTGTTTAGTAGCTGAGAATTTTCTCTATCAAATAGTGTTACTGTGCACTATGTATGTGTTGTAGTTAACATGGAAACAAATGGGAGGCATTACTTTCGGAGCAACCCATGTTATTTGGCATGATTATTTTTTATTTTTTTATTTATTTTTTTCTTCCAGGTACAGTCAACTACTGAATTTGCTGAGTATGAGGCAGGAAGCAGGTGGTTGAAAGAGAGAAGATAGTTGGATTTATGATACCTTTCCCAAATTCATCAACAATAGGCAGTTTATCCAGCATTTTTAGAAAGCTACATCTGGCACATTATCTATGGCAACTACCTTGGGGAAGACATAGGTTAGGTCTCATTATACCTGCTGTATCCTTTTAGCCTGAGTTAAGGATGTAGAACAGAACTCAGGATTTTACACAGATAATGGGAAAAGATGAGCTCTTCTGACCAGATATTTCCCAGAACCATATGCTAGAAAAAAAAATAATTCCTTTTTTTTTTTTTTTTTGAGTTGTATACAGTAATTGCAATATCATATGAAAAGGAATAGCCTGTAAGAAGTAATTTCAAAATAGCTACACATTTCCTAAGAAGAAAATTCCCATACTTTGTCAAAATAAAGTCAACAGAAAACACAACAAAATGCAACTAGATTAACTTGGTACTCTGGACACACTTGTGTTTTTTTTTTCTTTCTTGGTATTTGTTTAAGCTTGCAACCATTTCAGGATTTCATTGCAAACGCTCCAGGTAACCAGCTCTCACAGGTGTTACTTCCTTGCTGGACATTCTATACAGGCTCTGTATGTCCACCAGGTATGTATACTAGTGAAAACTTCAAAAAAATCAGTGCATCAGTCAATAGGCAGTCTACAGCCAAAGAAAAAATGAAACAACACCAGCTGATCCATCATTATCTTTTCTTAGCAACAGAGGTTCAACTGAATTTTTTGAATGGAATGATAGAATTAGCACCATGAGAAGAAGTTAAGATGTCTAAACTTGTGTGGAAGGCATAAACAAAGGCAGGCTTTCCACTCTTGCTTCCACTGAACGGGGTGCAGTTGGAAATGTCTTCTGGTAAAAGATGCATCTCTGCTGGTTTTAGGTTTAATTTAATGGGATTTAAACGTTGCATAGAGCAATCGTTGAACTTGATGGATTTATCTCAGCATCTACAGAGTTGCAGTCTCCCATAAGCACTTCCCAGCACAGACCCAGTCAGACTGCTGGTGAATCAATGAACATTTAAGCAGTCCCCATAGCCAAATCATAGCTACATCCAATCCTGGCCAAATACACTGTGTGAGAACTCAGAGCTCTAAGACCCAAAAATACACTGTTGCTCAGTGAAGAGGTGTATGTGAAGAGGAATCCTAGCAAAATGATGAATCACGGCGTCAAATTTCTTCTGTTACTGTCAAATATCTTCCTGTCCAGTCAGTGTGTGTTCATGAATGACCCCCTGTATATCTTCATCTTGGTCAAGCTTCTTGGTATCAGACAGATCCTCCAGCATTAAGTTTTCTAGATTCCCTTTTGCTAGCAAGGATCTCTCCATCTTGAGAACTTTTACATTTCCCCTCTTTCTCAGCTGCTCATGCACATCCCATTTTCAAGCTCCCATTCCTTCTCTATTATTCATTCCTAATTCCTTTCTCCCCTTACTTGCTCAGATGTCACTCTTACTGTTAGTACTTAATTAAACACCTGTTTCCCTTAGAAAGTTGCCTAGATAGTTGTAAATTGCTATAGTCTTCAGTCATTCAATTACAAGATTATAAGATGAGAATCGCTTAATAGATATAATAGATATAAAGCGCAATAAATGTACCAGAAAGCTGAGTCATAGGCATTAATACAAATGATTATAAGACATGGGCCAAAGTTTTACCTTAGAATTTGCTAAGCATTTTAAAAACAAAATAGAAAAGTAAAAGGAATTTTTTGGAAAAATTATTGGTTCCAATTTGGATTTAGATTTAGATCTTGGTTGGTTTTACAGCATGAAAATGAAATCCAGAAAGAGAAAAGTAAGCTCTTCTAGACTCTTCATCATTTCTTAAATCACCTTTGACTTCTGCACTAAAGAAAACTCAGGTTGTACAGGAGACAGACTAATCTTTTAAAAGCACTGTGTTTACAAGTTGCCCATAGTTATCATTTAAGTTTTGGTCTATTTAGTTAATCTACTAATAACTGAACATTTTCCTTGCAGTTTGAGTCTTTTATGAGAAATCCATTTTACTGAGAGAGGTGGGGAAACTAGACAGAAGAATCTCACAAGAGGACAAACGTCACAAGACAGGAAGAAAATAATTTGTGTAGAGTGTGGGCTTATTCTGCATTAATTCTCACTTTTTGAAGAAGCTTTTTCTTTCCCTTTGCCTTCCCGCAAGCCCTCACTCTGATTTGTTAGAAAGAGTTTACTTGGGCTGCTGACATCAGGGAGCAGCAAGAGTGAAGCTGCTCCACATTAAAATGTGAGCAGGGAACAGAGGGTGACTGCAGCACAGGCATGACAGTGCCTCACAGCTAGGGCACAGTCCCACAGCATCCAAGCAGGGTCACACTGTGAAAGGTCTGTGGCATCCTCTTTGCACTGCTAGAGTGCAAGACAACGTGTCAGATACAGGAAACATGAAGAAAGTGCATTTGGGAACAGAAAAAGAAATATGCTACCTATAAAACATGCCTGAAGTCCACTCTGGACAGAAGGCCAGCTACATGATCCCATCAGTGAAGCCCAGCCAGTAAGTCAGTAGAGGAGTGGGCAGGTCTGGGCACAAGATACTACATACAACGCAACTCCAAGGCACAAAGGAATCAGCCACGAGCTTAACGTGACTTCTTGGGCAAATGAGCAGAGAGTACAAGAGCAATTACCCTAAGTAAGGCTTAGAGGGGAACTAAAGGTGTTCTAACATCCCTAACTAAGGCATAATCTTAAAACTCAAGGTATTTCCCCAGCAAAAAATATATTCAGTAGTTGGGATCTGTAGAAGAGTTTACTGTTGTCAATCATGGAATTTCAACGGGACTTGAGCTGAGCATCTAATTCACCCAAGTCCAGGTTTCCTTCAGAGGCCTTTCAGTAGATAAGAAAACCAATTCTCTGCAACAAGTGGTGTAATGTTCTTTTACATAGGCAGAGAAAGCACTTACTCCTTGCAGACTGTAGTGAAGCATCTGGAAACATTTTCTATCTCCAGAAAGTCTAGTGTAGAAGGCCTCCAAGTTTCACTAACTTACATAAGAAAGGGGTATTATATGACTGATTCTAAAAGCAGGGACATATAATAACATATGAGGGAAAGGGGTTATCTAAACACTGTAGGATACAGCTGAAGTTAGCAATCCCCTACACTAATTTTTCAAACAGATAGTTTATATAAAATAGGAAATTTGTGTTACATTAACCAGAGACAAGTGTTTCTGTCCTGGAGATGAACCACAAGATCCTTGTGCAAGTTTCCTTCAATCTTCCAAACAAAGAAATCGCCAAGTTATTTGCACTGATTTGGCAATATCTGTGTTAATGATAGCATTTTATCACAGAAACTAAGAACTGATTTCATACAGATTTTGCTCTTTGAGGATTGCACAAAACTACTTGCTATGCTATATTAAATGGCCTATTAAAAACAACATAGTCACATTTCAATAATTCTAAACTTAATTCTAAATGGATTGTCATAATTTTGGAACAAGCAATTCTGTATTATTTATATATCACTTGAACTTATCAAAAAATTAGACTAATAATGAAAGACTCTCCTTATGCTATTTTTCACTGCACTATCCTATGAAGAGCCTGTTGTTTCCTATGCTAGCAAACCCGTTTACACACACCCTCTTTCCCCCATTTTGCTTGCAAATCTATTTTTTTCCAAGTACTTTTCTGTTCAACTACGATGTTTTAGAAAGTGGAACTTTACGTACCTGTTATAAAGTAATTTTGAGCCATGAATGTCATAATCCAGACTGATAACACAGCTGAGGTAACTCCAAAATAAGTTGTCATTGTCACAAACTCAAAAAATTGAGAAATTTGAGGTGATTTGTCTTCTGAGTGAAAGAAGAATTAAGATACTGGATACTGTCAGACCCTGTCTGAGGCTACTTCTCACATGACTTTTTGAAAGAAACTTCAACTGTCACTGCACTGCTTTGTAGAAACCTCAAATGTATTATTGACTGTCCCACTCAAAGGCGAGGTCACTGACTGGAAATCCGTAATCACCCTTTACACTTCCTTTCATGTAGGGCATGCTGGAAAACTTAACTACTGCTGACTCAGAAAACACAGCTGAGGAAGGGAGATAAGACTGTTAAACTGCTAAGTCAGTAAACACTCTGAAATAAGTTTTTCTTTTGTTGTTTTTTCCTGTTTTACTGATTAACAATACATTAATCATATTGTCTGCTCATCTGGTAAATAAAAATAATTAGCTATTAAATCACAGCAAGGCAGGTAGTCATACAGAGGAACAAAATTGGTGTTTTTATTTTGGAAATAGAAGGGCATCCATTCTCCACTGTTTTATTTGTCTTGATGTAGTGTGTTTACCTTCATCCTTTGCCTTTCAGTTCCAGTGCAAAAATAGGTACCATAATAGGAAATTTGATACTTGCTTTTGGACAGATTTGGAGATATGCATAAGCAGGATTTCTTGTGAGACTCCATATGGACAGTGATGGGAGCCAGTCTGTTCACTGCTGTCTTTTATGAGCTTTGTACAAACTAATACCAACAGACTGATTCAAACCACAGATAATCCTGGCAGCAGTAACTTCAAAAGCCTTCAGGAAGTCTTAGCAGACAGCATAGGTCCCACCTCTTACAGCATAAGCATAAATGGTTATGTAGATACAAGTACAACATAGACATCTACAGGGCTAAGGGGCAGATGGCTGCTGTGGCTGATGAAATTATGTCTTCAATACTAACAAACAAATGAAAATCTGGTTGTGTTTCAGCTGTGGTTTAGAACTGAATGTGGGTAAATCTCTTTGAGATCTTAAGAAAAATTTATATTTATATCTTTGTTTTACTATTCTTACATGCATTTACATAGTGATGGCGATCTGCAGTACTGCAATCAGACTTTCAGCTGAAGCTCTAAGTGGATTCACTTGCATTCATGATATGGGAGAAACGACCAGTTATTCTGCTGCTTTCATGGATTAGTGGTCTGCGACTGTAAAATAATAAACAAAACCATCTCCATAGCCTTGAACTGCTAAATATCTCCTGCCATGAAAACTGATTCCAAAAGTTGGATTCTGAAGAGAGGTATTTTAAAACTGCATGCTAATTTCTTTTCAAAAACTGTTTGGATGTGGTGCTTAGGGACATAATTTAGCTGCAGGTTGTTAGAGTTAGGGTAATATGGTTAGGTCGTGGTTGGACTCGATGATCTTCAAGGTCTTTTCCAACCTGAGCGATTCTATGATTCTAAGTTTACTACCTTGCGGCAGTTGTTTTCACTGTGGCAAAGTTCCTTTAGTCAAACTCTGTCCATGTTATTGATGTTTAATTGGATTTTTAGCTGGAAAAAAATGACAAAAACAACTTGGTTAAACTAAACAAAAATATAAGCTCCTTCAACATGGCTTTTAAGAGCAATATGCAGATTATGAGATGAAGAAAAAAATAGAACTATAAAAGGAGACTGATTTTTTTTTAATCGGTTTCTTTCTTTTAACATTTTAGCTGTTCCAAAATTATGAGGAAGATCATTTATCTGGACTGTATCATTAGAAAAGGTTTGTAAGTTGTTTATGGGTCTTCACCTTAACTTGTGTGCAAAAAAAAAAAGCCCAGCTTCTTGCTGAATATTTTAAATTAAGATTTGAAAAAAATATGGTAAGCTATAAGGAACATCCCATCATCTCATGCCAGCATGTTTAGAAATGTTTCAAAAGATGATGAAGATCACTAGAAAGAAGACTTTTGGTCTGGGCAGAACAGACTTAAATATTCTCTGCAATCATTTCTAAAGGAGACCTGAAGCCTGAAAAATAGGAACAGAAACAAATTAAGAGGAAAAAGATGTATATGTGGAAAATACAAATATCGGGGTCTCTTTACTTGGTAGCAACTATCTCTTTCAAGATTATCTTAGTCCCAAATTTTATCTCCCTGAAGCAGACCATCAGAAATTCAGCACTGAAATTTGTGCTCTTTATGGAAATTGAGCACTGGCTCCTTTGCACTGGTGTGGTAGTTCAGCTCCCTACAAAGCCCTTGCTTCCAAGTCCTTCCAAGACAAAAAGGACACAACTCACATAAACAATCCTAACCTTTCACTTAGTCTCCTATGGTTGCAGTCTTCTATCTCCTTAAAGACAAGCAGCCACTCTCCGAAGCAGGAGTTAATCTCTCTCAGGATATATCAGCAACCTCTCTCATTTTTTAGGACATGACAAGGTTGACCCTGCTTACAAACATCTTCTCAATTGCAATGGGAGTTTGCTTGCTCTTCGAATCATTTTTCTGAATAAATGAAACACTAGGAACAAGATCTTTGGTACGGATAACATGACTCTACATTATGCAGTGTAGAAAAGGCAATGGCATTTCAGAAGAATATTTTCATTAATATGCAGACAGAGTGCATGTGAAAAATAAATCTTTAAGGTAGCGACAGTAAGGACTTTGAAACCGTTCTTTTATTTCAAAACTCAAGTATGTGATACTATACAGTACAATACCAGCAGACTGGTGCAAAATCTTACAATGTTACAGATTTAAATATGATACAAAAAAATAGTGCCCTTTTAAAATTCCTTTTACTAGAAACATCTGTGCTGTGCAGGAGAAACAATAGACGTGTCTTGCTTAAGCAAAAAATAAATATTGCACCTCAAGAAATCTATTTCAGTGTTAATGGCATAAATAGTAGATCTATTTCTCACTATCTGTTGTGATCTCTGAACTCAGAAGAGATTTTGTGTGTTTTATTTTTCTTTTTTCTAAACAGATAAAGAAAACTAATATTCAATGGAAATAAACTACATTTAGAATAGGTTTTGTCCACAACCTATTTTTCTATCCAAAAGGGTGTCTTCACTAATTAACTGAAAAACGTAAGCAAAAATATTTAATGTGCTGTTAGTCACTGTGGTCCATTACTTTTAGTGGACAGTTTTCTCACAGTAGGTGTATAAATTAAAACTATTTATATTTTCATCAACTTTATCCTCATCTTTTAATCCTTTTAGAAATCCCTCTCTTCTCTCAATCCACTCCTCATAATAATACCTTTGTGGTTAAATTATACTCGCCTTAAACACTGCAAATAGCTCAGCTCCAATTAATACAAATACTTATGAAATTTTGCCTTGTGGACCAAGTCCATGAAAATCCATTGTGCTGAATTCCAAAAGAGGATAAAAACCCTGTCCACACTCTGGCCAACAAAAACTTAGCACATGCTCAACATTAAGCAGTTGAAGAGTCTTACTGAGATCAGTAACATTCTACAAGTACTAAAATAAGGTGTTGATTCAACGTCAGTGCAAAGGTGAATAAGAACAAATTAATTCAATTATAGACGTTGTTATCTGTTTTTCCTCAGTATGCTCCAAAACGTCTGTAGTCACATAACAAAGTATGTATCACAATTTTTTGGCATAGTGGATTCTGAATCTTCAGGACTATTTGCCTTTTATTTCCTTATTATGTCATCAGCTTTATTTCTAAATAATTTTAAGTTGAAGAAGCTGGTTCTAATAAATGAATGTTGTAAAGAGCCATTTGTAAGTTTCTTTAAATAGTAGAAGTATGGGACATGTCATAGTAATTCTTCATTGTTGGGTATTCTAACTGAATCAAATATATATCAAATAATTAGCAAGAAACTCTCTTCTGCCTTGTTTAGCAATTACAATTTTAGACCAAATGACACTTTCCCATTATCCTTTTTGAACTTCCTTAAACACTCTATATTCATAGAAACAACCAAGTAATATATATAATAAAAACCTCTGAACTCCTTATAGATGTGTTTTTTTTTTTCCCCAATGCTAACAGTGATCTACTATTTTTTTCTCCTCACTCCTCCATGTAAGAAAGATTTAGCTAAAGATGCAACAAACAAAATTCACCAGCAGGATATTTGTTATTAGCAATAAATATGCAAACTAAATTTCTGACTGTTAGAAATCTGTTTTCTTCGATAGATTGAGCTTCAGACTTTACACCAAAAGGAGACAAGCTCACACTAACATCAGAAGATCCCAAATCATATGGGATGATACCAGAAATGCCACCTACACCTCTTTTTAGGTTTTGTTATATATCCCATTCAAAAAATAGAGATGGTCCTAGTTTTAAAGTATATCATAAAACACAGGTGTGAATGTACTTGCATACTGATAATTCCCTTCATGAAATTAAGGCCACAAGACATCTTGTCCAACAAAATAATTTTAACCTTCCATTGGCCTTATATTTCTACCCAAAAATCATAAACAACAACAACAAAATACACTTTTAAAACTCAAAGGACACAAATGTCATTAATACGTCAACAACAACAACAAAACAATGAATTCAGGAAATGCAAAGTGAAACACTAACTGCAAATATGGTTTTAATCATAGCCTTCTAAATCAAAGGAAAGGTGTCAACAACTTGTGCAAATATTTCTTTTAATTGCCTGCTGGTTGCTGATTACTGCCAAAACCTTATCATGATTCAATATTATTTGAATCAGTCATTTAAATTAAGAGGATAAAAATAATTGTTTACCAGGTTATTATTTTGGCAAGCTATGTTCACAATGTATCACCAGGATTGATGGGGTGGAGTAACTCACTTGTGTAACAGACGTAACAGATGACAACTATGAAGATGACTAAGCACTACCTTTAACAATAGTGTTCTAATACTGTGCTCTCTCAGGTACCATAAATACATGGTGTTGCTTTGTTATTCAGTGCGTTGCTCATGTTGAAATCCTGAGTTCCACCAGGAATATTGATGGGCAGCAGAACAGCTGGCTTTCCCTTCAGGTCTCTCTGATACTTCATCACAGGAGCTGTATGAATGGTAGATTCCCAACAGCACGGCAAAAATGATTATCGCAGCCACTACAAGCCATATCACATTCCAGTGTTTACAGAGTTTGGGGTACAATATATATAAATAATTAATGATGACTTCAAGTCTGCTGTAAAATGAAAAGGATACAGTTACATGTTAATAATATGCAAATCAATTACCTTGAGCTTATAAATTTGAGGAGTTTCATAGATGCATCATGCATTACTTCTCTTGCAAAGAAAAACACGTAGTCAGGAAAGAGTCACACAGTCACTCTTTCAAGAGCTGCTATGCATTCAAATATGGGTGATATTTGCAAGATGACTGTATACAGTTACCAAGCAATAGCCTTGGCTTCTCTTTCTCCTACCTGTCGACTGGCAAATCTCTGAGCTTGACACAATTTAAAATTCTGCCTTGTTTAGCTTAACTAAGCAAGCTATGAACATCATAATTTGTCCCGAACATTTCCTCCTGAGTTTCATGACTATCCTTCTGAACATGGCTGGAATTTCAAATTAATAGACATTTGTAGTCATAGTAATCTTGGAAACAGTCCTTTGGGATCAGGTAAAGATCCCTACCTTATCTTGGGACTGGATATTTTATTTGTTTTGGTCAGTATTGAATTTCTCTGTAATGCACAAGTCTTTTTTAATTTTAGAATGCAGGAAATTGAAGTTCTATCAAACAAGGTTGTTAGAACTCAATCAACTCCAAAATAAAAGTAAAAATAAGAAACTGAAAATGTAGAAAAGTTTTTCAGTTAAGCACAAATGCTTCAGGTAAGATAAAGCAGAGTATACAAAATCCATGCTGTATTCAAAGAGCATTGGGTTCTGATGAATGTAAGAAACGTGTCCTTCTGCTGAAAGCTGGGATATCATTCCATCATTGTGCTGTTCTGCAATGTTTATAGAGTTTCTAGAGAGAGCAAGCATTTGCCTGTCCAAGTCATAGGGAGTCCAGCATTGTTGAAGAGTTCATGTTAACCTGCATTCCCTTTGTGAATGCACCTTCTGAACACACTCTGGTGTGGACAGACTGGTGAAGACTTTTTAGAAACGACGCATGTACAAATAAAGGCATCAGATTCCTGAATTACAACTTTCTTCTGATAGTATGTGCTACAGAGAGATTCATTTATCACCTAAAGAACACTTGTGGAATATTTTTACCTGAAAACCTGTCCCCATCAAGATGAAGCATTTTGATGTGTAAAAATCCCCTAAAATTTTAACCAAAATATTAAAAATAAAAATTTTGCATTTTGCAATTGTACTTATGTGGAATAAATCATTTTGTGAAACTAGTTAGTGCAAATATCCTTCCTTAGACTGGAAGAAAACATGCTAAAATAATAGCAAAAAGCACACTTGATTGGTACCACAAATATAGAGTTTCTCCTACCATATGATCACATTATACACCAGTGTCTCACCTCCTTTTCAGGCTTTTTATCTCACTGTCATTTTCACTTTCTTCATGTTCATCATGACTTTCTTTTGGTGTCTCTTCATCTTCTTCCTTCAGGTCCTGAAGTTCTTTGGTTTTCTTCAAGCCTTCCTGATAACTTTAACACAAATAATTTTTCTTAGCCTAGTATGCTGTATAAGCACATTCCTATGTAATGAGAAACTGGCTTTATATTTTGCTTCATGCAATAAAACACAAATAACTCTGTTTCTGCAGAACTGGAACAGGACAAAAGATTAGCTATGAATATACCACATAGCCATCCTTACTTAATAGATGATTATATTAGCTCTGTTAGCAAATTTATCTTGGAAAAGGAAAAAATGATTATAATCCTCCACAGAGTAGAACTTCAGTTTATTGCAAAGAAGTTGCTGTGTATTTCTGATTATTGTTTTTCTTAATCATTTTGAACAACTGCTAGATACTCTGTTCTGGAAAATAGATGCAAATTCTGGAAAATAGACACAAATCTAGACTGCAGGTATATGACTTGTTGGATCCTGCAGAGTCGGATCACAAACAATACGACTTTCATGCAAAATTTCTGATATTATGTTAATCAGTTCCATGAAACCTTTCACAATATGAATTTTAGAAGGTTGTTCTGGAGTGTCCCATCATGAAGGTGAATGCTATCAACATATGAACATCCATCCAACTCAGAATCTCTGATAATAACTGGCTCTCACAGACAGGCTAACATAAATGAAAGATGAAAATAAACAACCACAATGAAGACAAAAGTCATGTTAACTCACATCATTACCCGTATTGCTTCAGCTGGGACAGTCTTCTTGGAGTCATATCAATAACATCACTCATTTTGCATTTAGAATTACACTACAAAAATACATCTGGTGGCACATATTTAAGATTTCATTCTTATTAAATTTTCCCACCCTTTGTTATATGCTTCCTCTTCTATCTTGGCTTTAGTTTCAGGATTGATCTCTTCCAGCCCACTCTGTGTCATTGCAGAAGTAGAGGTTTCACAGTCAGGCTCTGCATTTGTCTTTCCACTGCCAAGACAAAAGAGAAAATGAAAGCAAAACCAAGACTGCTGAAATCTTTATATTTGGAGTATACCATCGAGTAAGAAAAAAATCAGTATGTGTGACTCCAGATCCATTAATGATTATTCCAAACCTATCTTTGAAGAAAAATTTGCAATTTTTCACTTTAATGTATTTTGGAGAAATGTTTTGCAAAAGAAGTAAATATTTGGCAAAATTTTAGGTTCAAAAATTAACTTAAAAATAGTAATTAAAATGTTTATTTCCTTATTTAAAAAAAAAAATCATATTTGTTCCATGGCCTGTCTATGTCTATTTATTTTTCCTTAAAAAAAAAAATAATAAAATCTCCTCTTTTGACTTTCTAATAATTGTCATAGAATTTTTTTCTGCTACATCAGAGGAAAAAATAGTAGAAATAATTCCAAATATTAATAAAGTATTCTTTTTATATGCATTTTAGGTACTTCACTGACTTTATAGTAAACTGAAATTTATACTCACTTTACACACAAGTAAAAAAAAATATATATATATAAACACATACGTACCTTCTGTCAATAAAACTTTTTCTAATTAAGAACTGTGTTCAGCCTAAAGATAATCTTTTTTTCTGCAGTGCTCATCTGCACTCATTTCTTTATGTCTGGGTCAAAAAATTTATGTGATTCAGATAGGACTGAGAAAATTTAGCAAAGATGAAGTTTAATAAGCTCAGCAGCAGATCCCATTCCAATTTCTGGGATCTAACTATCTGACAGATAAATCAGTGTTGATAGATGTCATCTGAGAGCAATGGATTTTCATATTATCATTTTCAATTTTTAATATTGACACAATCCTTAATTTCATTTGGGCCTAAAGCTTCTTTTTATGAATTATGTTTATGAATTTCTGTACAGTTTCAAAAGATGGTCCAAATCTTGCAGAGTTCTGTTGAATTGTGACAACTAGTGACAATGCCTATTGACATAGTTCACAGCTTTGTTTTCCTAATTATTGCAAAGTTTCAGTTTTGGTCAAGTACAGAGATAAAGGCAAATATATAAAGTCTGTCCCATCTCTGCACTAGTAAAAAATATGTGAAAGCAATCATTCTGTTCTGACTTGTGATATAAATAGTGATATAAATATTTTTAAACTTTTATTCTGTATGAAACTTAAAGCATCCTATCGAACTTTAATTCAAATAAATATTTAAGATATTTTATTGTGATATTGTAAATAGTTTAAACCATCGAAGTAGTAACAATTATTATTATTATAACAAATCAACATGTTTTATAAGTTTTACTTTTGAAACATCTGCAAGTAGCTTCCTTATAATATGCAAAATTTCTTGAAAGAAATATTTGAAAATGAGCCCGACTTTTTAAATTTGTGCTCTCTGTGATGATTATGGATATGAATATATCATAATATGTATATACATATATACGTACCTTGATATATAAGCATGTATATATATAAGTACACGTTTGCAAATGCAATGAGATCTGTATTTGTAATGGTAACAGTTCACAAATACTTTGTACAACGGATTTAATATGCCTTCTGTTCTCATCCCAGAGGCACTTTTTCATATAATCCACCTATGCATTCTATTATATACTAGTTTTAAATTTCAAGAAATTGCATGAAACTAAGTAACATGTCTAAATAAATTTCAACTGGAAGAACTTATTTAGAAGTTTATTCTAGAAACCTACAGATGTACATGCTTTCCAGCATTGAAATTCTCTTCCTTCCTTCATCATGTAACTATTTTGATGCCAAAGTGAAACTATTTCAACCCATGGAACAACAAATATGACTACATGATGATAGTACATCTGCACTAACGGTAGTAACACAGAGTCAGAAGGGCCCATATTTTAATGAAAAAAATCTTCTTGCAATTTATAGGTTCTAGAAAAATGTAGATGTTGAGGTATTGGCCTGAAAAACAATCCCCTCTTTCATGTCTCTATTCCGATTTTGTTTTAAAATACAAACTTGTTTTTAGCATTAGTATTTAGCATTGTTTTACCTAAGGGTGTTAAAAATAAAATCTCAACCTGAGTGCTTTACTTTATTTGAATGTTCAATTCACTTTGTACTAAACAAACAAACAAACAAACAAAAAAAACCCACTCAATTAGCCTTTTTTTTTTGACATATACACAATTTTAGTTATCTATCTTTTAAATTTCATATATTTTTTATACAAATTTTGAAACCTATGCGACCCTGAATATTGTGGCATTTCAATGCGTGATTCTCATCAGCTTGCAACACACAAACAAAGCTAGAGCAGAACACAAAATTCTGTTACTAGAATAGTCAAATTTAAGAATATGCATACCAAATGTTGCTTACGGCCAATCCAAAGTATAGCATGAATGCATTGCAATAAATATTAAAAAAATCCAATTGCATTACATGTAATACTCTTAGTTTTGCTGAGTTCCAAACGTAGGCATACTTAAATATATAATCTGCTGCATTTTATATTTATTGAATTGCAGCGGCTGTTGGATTGTAGCAAGCAAAACTTAGTTCTCAGATACTGCTTGTAAATTCTTTGGACACACAAAAAAACCCAAAATAATGGTGATAGAGTAAAATACAGTTAACAGGTCTTGAATCAATTTGGGTCAATATTGTGTCACTATTTCAATATCTTGTGCATTGCTATATATTCTGTCACAAAAATTGAAATTGTATATCAGCAACATTTTCATTTCATACTAGCATTCAATAGGTAGTGAATGATCTACAGAAAACTCACTTCTCTAAAACAGCTGGCAGAACAGGATTAGATGTTAGATTGCTCTTTCCATTGCTAGGTGATTCAGACTGTAAGTTGAAAAACAACAATAAATGCTACATCCATGAATAAATTTCAAATAGATCTTCAGTAAAACAACAAAATCAGTATGCTACTTAGGTTTCCTTCTCTCATCCACTAGCAAAATATCCTTCTCAAAGAGCCCACAAGTTACTCCTTTCAACCACAATAAACAATGGCTTTAAAAACTAATGATTTTGAACCTCTACAATGCTTCCCCCCTCCAGATAGAATCCAGTCTAATTCTTCTTCATCTGTTGATCGCTAAACAATAAAATAACCCTTTGATCCAACAGGATTGTTTTTGTCCATCTTTTCATTAGAATAGAGTCAAATTTAACTAATAAAAAGGTTACATATTTAATAACCATGGCTCGGTCTATGCAAAAGTATTTTAAACAAAAATTCCTGTGTTTAACTTGTGAGTTTTGCTTACCAGGGATGGCATTGAAGGTATAGGTGAAGCTGTTGGTGACTGACCAGGAATGTTTAAGGAGTTAAATTTAGGAACAACAGCAACGCTGACTCGCCTCCGAGGCATATTCTATGGAAAAGAACATTTTATCTGTCATACAAAAAAATAGGCTGAAGAAAAGTTCTGCAAGTTAATAGGTGTGGCAAAAATGTAAGTTAATGCCAGCATCAAGCCCTTGTGGGAAGAGAGAGTTGGCAGCAAGCTGCTGTTAGGCTGTGGTCTTCCCCAAAACTTCATATTGTACTGTCTGGTATGGCAAGTGCTTGGAGAAGAATGAGGCTTTGTACCGGGATGCTGCTCATTTTCCACTCCACTCTTAAAGTACAACGGGTGAAGTGACACAAGAGGTATGTTCTGAATTGGTGTCTTCAATTCTAATTAGAGGCTATGATCTTTGGTTAAGCCAGCCATGTAACAATACCAGGAAAAGTACCAGCATCACAATTACTGGAAAATAATGAAGTTAAACATGATACTCTTTCCTTGTTATGTACACATTATGATAGATTGTATCCACTATTATATATTTATTTCTTATAAAATTACAGAAACAATAATATCCATTCCCTTCACAACAGAACAGAGCCTCCTTCCTCACACTTAAGTTGTTAGCATCTATCTAGCATTACGTGGCACTGCTTACATTTCCCAAAGCCCATGGAAACAATAAACATATACTAGCATTACACAACACATAACTCAAGTACATTTAAAATAATTTAAGCTTTTGCTGTCATTAGTTCAGAAGCCAAATACCTTACCATATGCTAGTCAATTAGTGAAATCTATGCATCCCAAGGAGTAAGAAACCCAACCAAGTACCTATAGCATCTACCAGCTTCATTTTAGTGTATATCCACACTTTTCTAAGATTCTACTCTAGATAACTTTACAGAAAAGGAATTAAACACAGGTTTACTGAACATGCACATGGGATCAGCTACTTCATGATCCTGGTTCTAGACAGGACAAATATACCTATTAATTAATGACAGAGGTCCATGTAATGGAAAAACTTTACTGGAGAGTGGTCTTCTTACTCAGCACTGAGAAGTGATAGGAATAAACAAAACCTAAAGAACTACAGCCAAGAATAGAGTAAAAATATGAATAGAAATACTAGACTAAATAATGCCTTTCATCACCAGATTTCAAAACAGTCAAACTGGGACTTAGGTCCTTCAAATTACTGGTTAATTTAGGAGGTTTTAAATAAACTCCAGCACTCTTGGAAGTACTAAGCAATTTTAGAAAAATGTGTAAAACAATGTTAAGGCACATAATGATCATAGATAATCTCCCTATTTCAGTGCTTTGTCAAGCCAAACAAGATATTTTGATGGCAGCTGAAAACTATTTCAAATTACTATTTGCATCTATTTTCTGAAAACAATTGTAATTCTTAAGACAATGAAAATGGTATGTTCCTGGATTCCCACATTAAATAGAGAGTTTTGATCCAAAGTTCAGCTTCCTCACTGAAGAACTAAAATAGAGCATAGGACCTATGTCACTACCTGCAGCACAGGTAGGTGGCCTGGAATATTAGTATTTGTAAATAAATAGTTCTCTTTCTGCTGCACAGTAAGCATTAATGTTATCGCATAGAAGAATAAAGTCATTCCTAATCAGGCATCTAAAATTATAAAGTATGGATGCGTTTGCACTAGATTACATGAACGATACTGAGAATTTACTGTTACTATATTTGAATACAGACTCTTAAATTTGAATGTAAAGAGACATTGCAAAAATACCTTTCCAACAGTAAGAGACATGGATCTAGATGAACGAGGTACTCCATCTTCTGCTTAAAAACAGTACATAAGGAAGTGTTAGAATATATAAGTATCTATAAATGATATTAATGTAGCCCTTGTCAGCATTTTAAACTCAGACATACTGTATTTGCACAACATCTCTTATGACTGCCTATTTATCTGTCATATAGTTCTGGCCTTATTTACACCTGTGGCAGGAATATGAAATAACAAAAAACAACACACACATAAAAATCCCATTACTATTCATACTGAGGTCATTAAAAAGCCCACTATTTACCTCTTTATACAAGTTTTAAAAGAAAATACTCGTATTCGAGCTTCTGTCTCGAAAGCTAAGAACGAAAAGGTGGCAAAAAAAAGAAGTATTTTAAAATAATTAGGCTTTCCTACCAACTGTCATTTTAGAAGCAGATGAGTTAGAACTTTGCAAGCTATGCATATATGTAAGAGGTCGGTACAAATTTTATTGGATCTAATCAGAATTCAGTAAGTGACAGTGATTTTAAATTACTGTGCTATAACATTATGTATGGTTTATTTGCAATAATTTAGGTGTTTTAGTTATATATTTAAAGTCTATTTCTGTAGAATAGGTTTCTTGATATTTCACCTCTTATCATTAATATCACTAGATACCTCTCTGTACACAGGAAAGACAAATACTAGAGGATTTTTGTTTGTTTGTTTTTACCAGATGCACCATAGTTTCTGCTAGAATTCTGATTAGCAAGTTTCTTAAACTCCATTAGTTCAGCATGATCTTTTTCATATGTTCTTTTCAGATTTTCCACATACTGCATCATTACTTCCGTTGCCTTTGACATACGCTTCTCCTAAGGAAGAAAGGAGAAGAGGATTACCTGACTTACATCTACATTTCTCAAACTTATTATTTACTTCCACGTGCACATTCCCTGTCAGTTATTCATTAAAAATATTGATATCTTGAAGATTAAAAATTCTGAAGTCAATTAGAACACAAACAATAATGCATTAATATATACCCAAATAAAATTATCATTATTTTATCATATGTCAATTTATACACTATTTTTGTGCCTACACTATATAAATAATGATAATCAATAATTATTCATGCATTTATTTTCAAACTCTCCTAGCACTTGGTCAGTGACCTCAGCCTAGTTACTTCATTTGACAAAGCTAATGGTCTTGAGCCCAATAATGTGTTGCTGTATTCTCATTTATACTTGCTATTCTAAGTTTTGAGTTGACCGTCTTCGCCTATTTCCAAGGGCAGGTTACCAATCTGAATGTTTTTTTTTGACTCAATTTTATTATTTTTTTTAATCTACGCTGCCCTAATTTTTTGTGATGTAGTTATAGTTCTGAATAATATGCCCATTTTACAGATGTTACCTAACTTCATAGGTAATTCTGTTTGAATTTTGTTTCAGACAAAGGGACATCTTCTTTGACACTATAATAACTGTTTTTAATCTCTCAAAATGACAAAATTCAAAGAGATAACAACCTAAAGCTACGCTGGTAAAAACACAAAACAAAACAAACCCCAGCTACTAAAAGTCAAAACAACAACCAAGGAATAAACATCTGCAGCCAGGATATATTTGCTAGACACCAGGAAGCTAGACACCAGGCACCTGGGCAGTCCAGTATTAAATGTGGAGTTTGGTGGCCTTGTCTGTGGCTGAGGAGTAGGGGGGGATTGGAGCTTCATGATCCTTGAGGTCCCTGTTCTTACCTGTTGTAATGTTCTTACCTGACGGACGGCTCCAACCATTTCAGCACGACTAGATAGTCTAGCAGCTAAACGCCGCAGAACAGCAATATCCTCCAGTAGTTTCTGGTAAGCTTCTCTGTGCTCGTAGTGATGCCATAAGTGAGCTGAAGACTGAAGAGAAAATATATAAGCGTTACTATTACGTCTTCTGACTCTTAGTTTAGATCAGTTAACCTGAGTAACAGAACTGGTATGAGACACATCCAGGCAGAACTGCACACTGATGAAGTCACCATATAGGAACAGCACTCAACAACCAAGTGCTGCTACTCTGACACAGAATGGTGCTTTACTGCATCACGCTTTTCAAGAGGTTAATAAGAGCTGAGCACATTTGTAATTATTTTTCCTTTGAAATCAGTTGTGATTCACTACTTTCTACCTACTTCACAAACTTTACAAATACCAAGCTTATTTTACATATAACTTACAAATGATTCCTGAAACAAGTAACATATTTACTTGCTTGGCACAAGGTGTTAAGAAGGCAATTTATGTTCTAGCAGTTCCAAGATATTTCAGTCATTTTGAAAATTAATCTGACATTAAGGTCTCAAGAATTCCAAAAGCAAGAGAATAATAGAGAGTGATATTGCATGTAATTCAAATGACAGTTGCATATTTTTAATCATTTTTCATCTATCAGTACAAAGCTTTCTGCTCTTGATTAATAGTATCACTATGATGGATCAAATTTAATACTGAGAGTATATTGTTTGCCGGGGACTAGTACTAGAAGCAAGAACAAATTTAGATCTTTCATTAACCAGAGCCTTAGTGAACATTTCTTCACTGAATCAGCTATCTATTTGCAAAAAGGACTGATACAAGAAAATCTGACATAATGTAGTTCAGACTTACAGCAGACTGTGATGTTGACTGATTTCTACATTCTTAAAGTGCATTTTCAGTATGCTTCAGTCTTAGTATTGCAATTGTCTAAAATAATTAATCAGTATCACTGTTCACATAATTCTCTCTCTGATCAGTTACGTTGTGCCCTTCTTCACATGTTCTCCCTCATACTACTGCAAGATTAAGTCAGCACATTGAAATGACTTGTATGAAGGGAGTAATGTCTTCTCCTCCTCCTTTTTCTTCTCCCTTCAAAGAAGGGAGTGGTGGGCAATAACTTTTTTATTAGAATCCGTTGGGAATTCACATTTGTACTGCAAACTTTGGTTGTGGAAGCACAGCTAAGAGAATGATGAATTTGGAACAACAACTCCAATGACAATCATTTTTAAACTTATCACTGTAGCCAGTGTGTTAACAAATTACAGCCTAAACTTGACTACAAGACCCAAGAGGACGGAAAGGAACGTGTTCGGGAAAAATGTGCTCAGATTACAGATTTTTAAGTGTTCCTTGTCAAATGTAACTTGATTTTTTTAACAAATCTGGAGTTCCTGTAAATCAGCTTTCACTTGAAGGTGGGTTTTTGAACAAGACAGAAATTAGCAAGGTTGAACAAAAGGATGATAAACGGTGGTCAAATTCATTAAGCAGTGTAATGTGCCTTTTCTAAAGGAATGAAGATAATTTGCCACTTAGAGCGGCAACAGCTCTAATCTGATACAGATTAGGCAGAAGCTGTCCCATCATTTAATTGTTGTTTAGTTTATTTCCATTTCATCGAAAAAAAGTCTATCACATGAAAATGGTAGTTGCTACTTTGTTGTAAAAGCTTGTAAAAGACAGACTGCATCTTGTAAATCGAATGAAGGAGGGAAACTTATCTCATTGGATAGGCGCTCCAGTCCCTTGATCATGTTGTTAGACTTCTGAGATGATTGAGAGAATGGAGCACCACTCCCGTGAGGAGAGGCTGAGAGAACTGGGACTGGTCAGACTGGAGAAGAGGATGCTTGGGGGAAATCTGATCAATGTGTATAAATACCTGAAAATGGGGTGCAAAGAAGATGGAGCCAGGCTGTGGGCCATGGTGCCCAGTGCCAGGACAAGATACAGTTGGCACAAACTTGCTCTTTAAACAGAGGCAAGATCTGCAAAATATTCTCAACACTTTTTTCACAGTAGCAACCTGTATGTGCAGATTTGAAATTCCACATAAAAAGATGTAAACATCATGAGTTTTGTTAATTGCATCCTTTCGCACATAATCTTCTCGATAAGTTAGAGAATTTTATGTTTTCTTAGCTATTTCTCAGAACTGTAGCAACACCTTCTTGGAAGGTGCTATTTCAGTTACCAACATGATATCTATGCACCTCTTCCTTTCTTTTTTTTTTTTTGTTTGTGCAAAACTGTGCATAGCACATAAATTAACACATCTCAGATATATTTGTCATTTCAGTTAGAAAATCCAAAGAAAGCTGGTGAGAAGGACTGAAAACTACTGAAAGGCAGCTAGAATGAAAAAATATTCAGGTCTGTAACCTTTTCCTAAGACCATATGTATTCCTTATGTAACCCTCACTGTTTCCTTACCTGTGCAATCTTCTATTATCTGAAGTTCACTGATCTTTTAAGTATAAACTTTTGAACTTAGTCTTCAAATTATTTCAGTATCTCACTTAACCAGATACTGCAAATTTACTACTAAAGAAGGTCTCCTCCAGGAGAGCATGGATGAGTGCTCAAACTGTAGTTCTACATGCTCTTAACTTTGTCACAGGCTTATTCTAAGAACCGAACCTCAGATTCATACCATTTATAATTGAAAATTGGTAGAAGTAGGGCAACATCCTCTACAACAACATCCTTTCAACAACAGCAGCCCACTCTGGCAGGAAAAGTTCTCTCTTCTGCAGGGTGTTACATAATGAGCTCAAGCAGTAGAAGATGAAGTTTTGGGGTAGAATTTAGAATAAGTATAAGCAAGCACAGATATCCATTTCAAATGTATGTGCACTTGCATCTGTACAAGACTCATTCAGGAAAATATATATTGCTGTTTTCTTACCGTAATGGCTGTTTTAAAGTTTTCCAGTTCCTTCTCAGCATTCTGTTCAGTAAGATTTCTCTCTCTCTCTGCTTGGTTAATTCTTGATTCCAAGGTATAACTATCATTTCTAAAGGCCAAGGAAAGTTGTACAAATACATTCTGTTTGGATTTAAAAGAAGGCATTTTTAAATTAGTGCCACTGTAACATTATTTGCAGTAACAACTTATGAATACAGTGTATATTTAACAAACTTCAGTACTTAAAATATTAAATATACTAAAATAGTAAATATTGAAACAGAAAATTGAAAATATCATTTAGAAATTGTTTCAAATATCAGTTCTCATTACTTCCTCTAAAAATATGACTGTTTTCATGAATGTTTCTCTGGGAGATCAGTAGAGCAGAGACACAATGACGGAAGTAGCCTAACAGAAGCGTTAGAAGCACAATGAATCTGTTTTCTAACTGGACTTCCTCCAAGGGTCCCTAAGGTTTTTAAACAGATAGTCTGTGTAGAGGAAATCCAGGGATGAGCTCACCATTAGCATTGTTTTACCTAAGGGATAAACATCTACCACCAAAAGCAAAAGATCAAGTGCTTAACATTCTCTCAAACCCTGCTTTTAAAAGTTGTTGCTTAAAATTGACGCACATGAAATAAAAGGTACAAATAAATCAGGAGCATATGCAAGATCATAATTAATTTAAATATAGAATAAACTTATTAAAGCATAAAATGCACTTTGCATAATTGAAAAATGTTAAATGAATTCAGAATATTTTTCTTTAATCAAGAATTAGAGCTTGTGTTATTCAGAAGCTTGCATGAACATATAGCAACATTCCCTCTGCTGTCTAAATTTATCAGTTTAAGAACATGCTTACCTCAACTTCTTTTTCAGTAAGTGGAGGGGAGCTAGAAATAAAAGCAAAACAATTCAGATTTTTAGTTTTGTTCTTTTAAAAACAAATATATTGAAATACTTATTTCGAAATAACAAATAATGTCTTTCCCTTAAATATCTTATGATTCCTTTCGTTCAAACCAGTATTATTTATTTGTTTGCTTGTTTTTTAATAACAACAGCACAAGTATTGCTTGAGTATTAATAGAAATAAACCAAAGTTTCTAGCAATTGCAAATTTTGTTACGAATATCTGCTGTTACGAATATCACTGTGCTGTGATAAATTTCATATAGAAGAACCAGCCAGAAAATACCCTTGCAGAGCTGCAGGTCAACAAATACACTACAGTTGTGATTATTATCTTTATATATTTTGCTTGTGTTAACAGCTTAAATCTTGCGATGATAATAATCACAGATGGATGGCACTGAGGGCTTGGGGCATCATCCACTCACTTTTTTTTCTTACACTAAAAACTTTTAGCTCAACTAATTCATTATCACCATGGTCAGGACAGCCACCCACTGTCACCTCTCCCACAAGGCCTTTCCTACTCTCAGACAGATCAAGGACAGCACCTCTCCTAGATAGCTCACTCAATAAGTTATTTTCAACATGGTTTAGCAATTTTCCAGATCTGTTGTGGCAGTATGATACTCTCAATTATGTCTCAGAATTCAAAGTTTCCCATAAGGACAAAGGTAACCAAACCTGAGATTTTCCCTAATTGCCTATAGAATAGCTTATGCCATTGTCCCAGGTGTGTGGTGTATAGTAGACACCCACAATATCTGTACTGCTATCTATCTCTTCAATCCTCACCCAGAGGCTCTCTGCTCCAATGATAAAGGCTGTACAGGCAATGTTTCCCTTATGCACAGTACAGCACCTCCACCTTTATTGCCCTGACAGTCCCTTCTGAACAGCCAATAACCCTCTATCCCAACACTCCAAATATAGGACTCATTCCACCAAGTCTCAATAGTACCAATGATATCATAGCTCTGAGAAAGGACCAAAGCCTCCAGTCTATCCCCACTTGTTCCTCATGCTGCATGTGCTGATATGTAAACATTTCAGATATGCTCCTGAACCTGCAGTACTCCTTGGAGTGGCACTGATGCTCCCATTAGCCTTGCTACTCTCACACAGTACTGTACCATCCCTTGGTTTAACACCAGAGTTCCTAATGGCATTCCATTCCCATACTGATCCTTCTTGAAAGCTCTCTCAAACAGTTTTGCCAAGAAATGTTTTCACCACTAGAACAAGTGAGTTCCGTCATGCTCAGCAGACTTCTTGCTTCCAAGATAAAGAAGGAAAGAAACCCTTGAGCCATAGCAGATGTTAAGCAATCTGCTGATAACTGCCCACCTGCATATCTCCATGTCACAGAACCTGTATGTTCAACTAAGTTTGCAGAATAACAATATTCATTTCACAGAAAAATTGTCCCTTGCAGAAAAGCTGCAGAATTTTGCCATGCCCAGATTTTTCCACTGAAAAACATCTGGCTTGAAGAGATACTAACACTTTCAACATTATTTTATATCCACAGCAGCAATCACAAAAAGCAGGAGTAGACAGTAGCTGTTCTGTACAAAAGCTTGCTTGTAATATGTAAGTTAAGTTTTAGACTTTTATGTAGAACTTAGAAACTATTTTGAGAATTAATCATTCAAAGCTGGTGAGCTTCCCAAACTATTCAGAAAATCTGTGTTGCATGTTTTGAGATGCAGCAGATTCTCTACATACATGAATCCACCATAAATGGAAACCAGAAAGGGAGTTCACTGAAAACTGTTAGTACACCTTGACCTAAGTGATTTTTTGCTACTTCCAATGAGCTCTTACCTTCCTGGAAGAGACTTGTGCACACGTAGCTTTCGCAGCAATATGTCAGGAATGCCAGGCATGACATCAGAGCTATTCTTTGCCTCTTCCTCTTCAGTGGGGGACGGGAGCGGTGAAGGACCTAGAGACATTTTCAGATAAAAACCTTTTAGATGTTATTTGAGAAGTTATGCATTAATAATCAAGTCAGCATCTCACAGTCAAATAGTACTTTTTAAACGTAACCATGACTTTTTTTTTAAAGTTAATGAGGATTCTACTGTATCTCAACTCATTAAAAAAGCAGGGTAATAAGAAAAGTTTCTACACCTATTAATGCAGAACAATGCTTCTCTGATTACATACAGTGATGCAGTGATCCTGTCTTCTTTTTGAGCAGGTGCAAGAAGGGTAACCACTAGAAATGTCATTCTTAATACAGAAAAATTGAAGTAATTGGTACTCTGACAGTCTCTAATGCACTGAAAAAATCTTCTATTTTTTCTACAGTTCAAATAGAATTGAAATTCATTAACAGAACACCTGACATTTCACATGTGGGTTTTATCAGTATAGCTCCCTCATGTCTTGAACATTTTAGCTTATGTTTCATAATAGTACAATCAGTACATAATAGTACCATCATTTTCTAGGCTTTAAATGCCACCTGATAAAATGATTACTCCTATACTTAACTACTACACTATACTACAGATACTGCTACACCACTACAGATTTTTTCATTTTTATGATGGATCTTCACTGCAGCATGTACCATTCACACTGAATTTTCAGGTTGTGAAAGATGCAAATTTGCACTTTTGTAAGGACCAAGATATCTTAAGTATCTTAGGTTCAAATGCTATTTTTTAGGTTCAAATGCTATTTTTATGTTACTTAATTTTAATTTCATTTAATTTTGTATACAATAATTTATTGGCTCCTCTTACCTTGACAAAATTTAAAGAAGGACTCCCCTATAGGAAAGTCAGGTTCCTCAGTTTTAATCTGAGACCTTTGCACAGCCTTCCTATTCATTTAGCATAAGAGTTTCTTAGACTTTCAAAACAGTGTGCAAAAGCTCAAATTTTTTTTAACTGTGGAAAACACAAATGTGAAAGCTAGATTCTTTTTTGCTGCATTTTAGTTTTGTGCAATTCTTTTATATTTAAAAATCTCATTATTTAAGAACCATTGCATATGACCTGAAAAAAACAGCCCAACACCAAAATGTCTCCAATGTAATATAGTCCATTTTTCTAAACATCTATAGATGCAACATCATTTCCAGGACAATCACAATAACTTGGCATCAATTAGAAAATTTGTTGGAGCCAATATATTTGATTCAAAACAGAAGTATTGAAGTAGCTGGCTACTTCCTATTATTAAAGCAGAATTATAACTCTAGTTATAAAGAACAAAGTGCCTCTTACGACAATGTAAGGAAGTAAGTCTATCTTACAAATGAGCTAAGGATTTGTCCTCTCAACTGCTTTATCCATTCAGGAGAAAAGTTTGATTGACACCCTTAATGTGCTGGCTATCATTATATGTGTAGTAGACTTTAAAATACTAGTGATTGAGATTTTAGTTGGCAAGCTGGATCAAATAAAAAAGCTCCCTCTTTGAAAGGGTAGATAACAGCAGAACATGGGAAAATGGTTTGAAGTTGAAGGAAGAAAGATTAGGTGGGATGTCAGGGGGAAGTTCTTTGCTATGGCAGTGGTGAGTTGCTGAAAGAGGCTGCCAGAGAGGCTATGCATGCCCCGTCCCTGGAGGTACTCAGGGCCAGACTGGATGGGGCTCTGGGCATCCTGGTCTGTTATTAAATGTGGAAGTTAGTGGTCCTGCCTACGGCAGAGGGATTGGAGATTCATGAGGTCCCTTCCAAACCGGGCCATTCTATGATTTTGGTTCTATGATCAAATAGTGGGTAAATTTTCATGTTTTTCCAAAAAGTTTCAGATCTGTCTAAGTGTTTAAATAACTGGCAAAATATCATCTATTCTACATTTTCAGACAAAGTGCACAAACAATTTCTGGGAAATATACTGACAGAGATAGGAATAATACTACCATATACAGGAATCCAAAAATACAATCATAATGTACAGGTAGAGGACAGTAAGTGTCTTTTAATCTTGCTTCATTCAGATTGAAGACTGTTTCCAGAGAGAACATGAAATGTAGTGTCTCAGCCATTCCTAGGTAACAGAATCTTTAAGGTCGTATGAAACAGTCCCAGGGAGTACAAAGAATAGCACCTTTTCCATTGCATCCTTCTATTCCTGCTTCCCAGATGTGTACCATACAGGGCCAGGGGTATGCTACTCGTCTCTCAATCATTTACTACACTCCTCCATTACTGCTCCATTGGAATTACTTTTGTAATTGAAGAACAAGAAACATTTTGTTTTTGATTTTCTGTACTAATTAATTATAAAAACCAGTGTATGACAAACAGGCACCCCTTCACACTTTTATGATACTGCACCTTTTTCCTGTTCAGCTGCTTCACTAAGTTCAGGAAGTTTAAGTCCAACCAAATTTTGATTTCTCATCAAAATATGCTCCTGTTAAGAAAAACAATAACATTTCCAAGTAACTTAATTAAAAATCTCAATGTAAAGAGCTCTGACATGTGAATGCTAAATATAACATTAACTTTATTTAATAAACATAACGGAGATATTTATATGAAGTTATAGTTTATTGGTATTGCATATTTCAAATTTCATGCATGCATTATTTAACAAATATGGTCATATGAATAGATTTGCAACTTGTTCCCCTCCTGCTCTAGTTTAAAAAAGGTTTTAATAACTGAGAGTGAAAAAAGCACTGTTGGATACAGCCATAGTACTAAGCAAGTACCCCCAGATGAAATGAGAAAATTCAGAATATGAGATACATAAAATTGACACTTTATTCAGTAGGACTTGCTTACATCAAAGCTTCATTGCTACTGTATTCTGCCACTATTCCCTGCAGGTAAAAATAATGTACATTTAAGGACTAAACTTCATCAATATTTTTTCTCTTTCTATTATCACCTCATTTCCTACTTTCATATTCTCAAATATATTTAAAATTCACAAACATCTGCTTTCATTTCTAAGAAGATAATTCTCATTAGAGTCAGAGCTCAAATCCTTCATAACTGGAATTACATTTCATGTTGTGTTAATTTTTTAATTCTAACTACTAATTGTGTTTAACAGCCAGTAAGATACTCAAAGTCACATGGCTCAAGTGTCTCTATAACAAACATTTCTAATACATATGTAGTAAGAACATACATGTCATATAAACAGGAAAAGATGGACAACCAAGCTGACATTCCCAAGCAATACAAACCAAAGTGCAGAATTTGAGGCCTTCCTCACCATTATGATGATGGTCTTAAGGAACTATGACTTTTTAAGGGGAGGAAGGGAAAAGTCCTGCTTTGTTTACAACATGGTTGTACATCTTGGTTGCTTTACGTCAGTGGTTTATTTTTTTCATGTCACTTCTTTTTCAGTAAAATGGCTAATTCTTAAGGCTTACTTCTAAAACTCTGGACATTATAAGACTTTCTCTGAAGGTGTTCAAATAGCAAAAAAACGTACCAAAACAACTTCCTGTCACCTGAGATATTTTAAATATAATATTATTGCAAAGTTCAGTATTCCTGAATGATATGACTCCTGCCTTAAAAGGGAGACTGCCAAGAGGTGAACAGGATTCAAAACACACCCAACTGAACAAAGCAGAAGTGATTTTTAAAACCAAAGAACACTTACGAATAGTTTGAGTTGCAAGAAGTTTTAAGCCCGTAAACAAAACTATAGTATCCATTTCTAAACCTAAATTAAACCTTTCAGCTTATATACAGGTCTCACTCCTTTCACACAGTAATCAGCCTGTTAGCATTTTGTAAGAGTCTGGTTCTGAGGAAAATTCTGAAGGAACAGAGAAAGTACAGTGAAGTGAAAGAAAGGAAGTGAAAGAGCCTAAGCAACCCTTTTAAAGAGAATGTTATTATATCCTCAGGAAGGAAAGGTTCTTCAGAACTAAAATTCTTCTTAGAAACCAGAAGAGATCATTTTACTTGTAAGTATGTTTTACAAATGACATGATCATTAATCAACTGCTTCCTGTTTATAGTTCATGTAAACTGTGCAAAAAAGAGAAACTGATTTATACTCACCTTTTTGTCATAATGAAAGCAATTAGTTTGCTTGACACTCGGATTATAATTATTTCTGAGGGCAAAAACATGCATGTGCAAGAGCACATGTGCATATTGAAGAGACAACAGTACAGTTGATGCATATTGCGAGTGAACTAGGAAACAAAGTAATTCCCTGGCATTTAGTTATAGGTTACAATTTACTGAAGTTGCAAAGGAAAAATATTACAATATCATGTTGATTTTGCTAAAACTGCTACCCATTATATTAGTGTATATTTCTTAAAATGATGAAAATAAGACTAAGCAAGTTGAAAGTTCAGTAAGATACAAAAATAAGTTTAAAACAGGATACAATCAGGACTCACCTCTCTGAGTTTTGTCAATTTTTGCATCCTAACAGGTTGAACTTGGATTTGGAGATCTTTGAATGCTTTTATTTGATTGCTGGATTTATTACCAACAACGCTTTTATCTTCCTCAGACGGTAACTTTACAGGTATTTTCTCTTTCTGTCCAGGCTCTAAACTATCCCACGATACAGCTCGTAGTAGAGGAGGACGCACCCCACACAGTTTAAATTCTGGTTTAAAAGAAACTTTATGGTCCCTCATTTCTGGAACGGGACTTTTTAGCTTTGAGTCTATATTTCCTATTCCTGGTCCTGGTAGATAGGTTCTTAAAGGAACATCATTTTCTTTTGCTTTCTTGAGGAAGGATTTTCCAACTTCATTTTCAGAGACGTTCAAGCAAGTGTTAAGAGACATTCTGCCAGCATCACTACCTGAAGGGGAGCACTTAGGTAAAGTATTTACATGCGTACGTGGATCAAAGTTTTCTTTTTGTTCAGAGAGTTTTTCTTTGGGGTTTTCAAAACCAGCAGAACGAGGAACCAACCTTCCCTGAGAAATCTTTCTTTGATCATTCAGCCTGCGATCCATTAATCCTTTGCAAACATTCTGAAAGTATAGGGACACAAATAAAAATGTGATTTTCTTTTCCCCTGTATAGGGTCATTTTCCTTCACATTGATGTTTGCTTTTAAACGTGCTGTTAACAGCTGAATAATTTTTAAGTGCACTTGAAAAAAAATGAATTGGGAATCTCTTCTCTGAATCTTTAAGATAATATCCTCCTCATTCCAGAAATCCTCATGTAATCGGGATTCTCATCATCTTAATGTAATTGATCATCCTAATGTAAAGTTTGCCTGAGTATACGCCTCTAATCCCAGATCTTATAGAATTTCTAGATTTCTTGGCTTGATTGTTTTCTCTTTTTGTTTGTTCGTCATCTCCCGTAGGCTTGTACACAAATATAAAGAACATACTCTAACTTCTCCCTATGTTTGTCAGATCTCCATGTTCCTATCTAGTTCCATTTCTAGTAGTGTGTTTAATTCTATATAAAAATTCAAAAAAATTTCATTAAAATGTGTGTGATTACTCTGTTCACCAACCTGTTCCTTATATTTCTTCTATTCTACTGATACTTGAGATAAATAATTTGCACCTTTTTACTGTGTGCACAGGACTTCATTATCATGCAGCTTTAACAGCAAAAGTTCTACCAGCCAAATATAAGACTATTACAGATTTTAGGGCCAAGGAAGTAAGATTAAGGTATGTTACTCATCCTATTCTCACTGTACAGTAAGATACAGACAACTGAGGCAGTTGTATAGAATATATCCAAGCAAACTACATAGAATCTTACTCTGCATATATCACCACAGGTTATAATTTGGTTGCAGTCTCTGTAAGAACTGACAAAAGGACAACTGCTTATTCCTTCTCTACTTTAGTACAGAATCTGTAATGTTGCTAAGAACACCTGTGTCAGTAATTTAAGGCAACACTCCATTGAGGGGGGTCTGACCCGAGTATGTTGCTACTCTTCCCCTTTGTAGTTATTGCTCCAAAACACTGCTGTTATGTATTTAAAGCATTTCCTAATACACTCATGACAAAATCTTTTCAAAGGGCCACGTGATGCTACCTGAAGCAAATTAGAAAGCACTCACATAAACTGCTCAAGAAATAGCAACATGAAGTTGTAACACGCTATCAGCAGTACCCACTACTAAGTATGGTAACCTCTTCTGCTCAACTAAATAGGTCTAGAAGAGTTCATCCATCTGAAACAGAGCATATCAGCACTGAAGTAGCTGAAGTGGGTATTTTAACTTTAGAATTGAAGTTATTCAGCATATTGATTTTAATTAAGATAAAGCATAATTAAAAACATGTGAACGATATGATGCAGAGCACAGCCATAGCCTGTTTTCATCCAGCATATTTTGGTGCTTTGCAGTTTCTTAGTTAAGTATGCTTTTTTTCCTCAGTTGAGTATTGCTATTCTGTTAATTTAGCAAATAGTTCTCAGTTTATTTAATCACATAAATAACTTACATATGTGCTCAGAGATTTAGTTTTAGAACACCATATAAAGCACTTACTTCTGCAGCTTGTCTGTCATCTTCTTTAAAAGATCTATTATTCTAGTGAAAAAAAAAGGTAAGGAAAAAAATTATTTATCTTACAAGATATGCTTTCAATCTATGCTGCAATACTGGGTACAGATATTAAGGGATGACCTTTAATACATAATTTGATTTTTATTTTTACATTGTCCCATTTATTTATGAAGTAATCTTATGAACTAGCTTTTTTTCCCATACATTAGAATTATATTGGATCTGTTTTCCATTTAATATACTTCACAATTCTCTATGATTCTTCAGTGTTTATTACATTGTGGATTTCAGACTTCAGAATTAGCATTTATTAATTCCTATATTTGTAGAAAAACATGCCAATAATCTCACTTTAGTATAGAAAAGGTACTGAAAACACTCACTTTCCTCAGGAATGAATAAGACACTGTAGTATGATGCAGTTCTTTAATAATCAGGTTACTGTGCAGAATACTCAGCTCTTTCTTACCTGAACTGGAGATACTGACTCAACACTAGTGGCTGTACATACATCAGACCCTAAGAAGACACACGTGATTAAAGCGTGATTAAATCCTGGTGGTTTTGCTCAAAAATTTGAATACCGCACATTAGCAAATCCATATACATACACTTACATATAGCATGCTAAGAACAAAATACAATAAAATATTATTTAAAAAGAAAAATAAAAACTGAAGTATGAGAAGTAAAACATGTTTAAAATGTAGCAAAATTCTATTGTTAAAAAGAGCAAAAAAAGAACCTGCATCCTAGAAGCAGCACTACAGGAATACAATATAATACAGAAAAATATAAAAGTAAATATATAAGCCTTAATGAACTTTGTCATATTCACAAGCTTTAATCTATAGACTAATTTATTCTCTAGAGGAAATTATAAACATATTTTGGTGACTATTTGTATATGATTTGAGCCTGCATAGAACTTTTTACCTGACGGAATAGGAAGAGTAAGAGAGTTGCTCCGAGATGTTACTGGTGAAACTTTTGGACTAAGGGTAGGCGAAACAGCTTCATTAAAGCAAAGAAAAAAAAAAAAAAAAAAAAAAAAGAAAGTAATTTTATTCTCTATGGTTTCTGAATTTTTAAAATTTAGCTAAGATTAAAACTTCAGTCTCGTGGTCATGAAATTAAAACATTAGTCTTGTAGTTATCATCAGACATTTGTCCAAAGCCCAAACAGTCACTGTAATTGCCAAATTATACTTTACTACTAGGAACTTAGAGTAGGCTTTATGTCATTTATTTAGCACAAACTAACATGTTTTGTTGATATACAGAAGTTTTATTTCCCTCAGTTTCATGAGTTCTGCAGAGAAGTAGACACAAGAGGACTCATAAGGAATTTAGAAAAAAAAAAATAATTTAAAAATGTATAAAGTTTTATCTCCTTGCATAAAGTGTCAACCTGATTTTAAGACAGAATTTTGATTTGATATTTCAGAACTATTTTATATTCCTATTTAACAACAAATTGAGATTTTGTCCTAGCCCTCAAACACTTAAGAGAAACTGTTTCTAATGATACTCCAGAACAGAACAATATTTTCTATTTCTTTTTAGTGAAGATCTGATTCACTTAGTTTAGTTTATGACTATATCCAGAATAAAAGTCAGCATAGTTATATCTGGGTAGTATGGTTTTCTGCATTACAAACGTTTTGCCAAAGATTCATTTTATCTGCAGTAGGAACTTGAGGCAGAAAATCTTGAAAAAAAATATTCTGATTTTTTGTCTGTATGTTTAAGATTCTGACTGAAACACTTCCTCCTTTCATGTTACATTGTCTTCAGTGTACAATTTAGGCACCTAGAAACACTGTCTTCCACTGTTAAATCTAAATATCGAGATCTACATTATCTACTTTGCACTGAAAAGTGAAGAGAAGCGTAGGGACTTTGACCTACAAATTAACAAAATGTATGCATACAGTAGCAGTGTATGCTTTACAATAGATGCTTATTTGTGCTTTTGCAGATTTCCAGTGTACAATCTAAAATTGTATCTTCAAAATCTATACCTACCTGTGGGTGACTCAGGGAGGCTGCTTCTTGACTTTCTGCCTCTACGCATTAGAAATCTTTCGCTCACTTTCTTTGCTTCTTCTAGTAATTCAAGGTTCTTCTTTTTGTCTTCTTCTGATATGTTGACATCTGGTAGCTGATCATTTACGAGATCAATCACATGACCATTGTTGTCTGGGTTAAAAATGGCAGAATTAGAACAGTACCTCATGTATCTGAGCTGCACTTTGGAATAACCAGTATGAAAATTATCTTTAAGTTAAGCTTTGAGTTTCCATTAATTAAAGATTCATGCCACTCATCTTCTAATCCTGTTATATTCTCAATTTTAGGTCATCAGAAACACTGATAACTTTCTGAGTTTCTAGTTTGTCATAATAGAATTGCCTTTAGATTCATCTCAACTATTAGTCATGACATTTCTTCTGTAGACTCAATTTTTCAATGAGTTTTGTCTTTACAGGCTAAGGTCTTATGAATCTGGCATAGATTTATGCACACTAACTCGTAGGTGATTCCTTTAAGTCTTCTATAGAAAAGAAGTACAGACTTCAGAATTAAAATGACTGCATTTCATACAGATAAGATATTTCCACAAAAGCAGAAACAACAATAAAGCTACACCTGGCAAAAATACAGGCAAAATTTTAATATCCAAAGCCTAAGAATTATTAAGCTACTTAAGAAGCAAATTGATCTCTATCATTTGGTAAATATGCAAGAATTTTCCAAATGAATTATAGATCCTAACAGAAAATGCAACTGTTAAAAAACAATACATTGGTAGGGATTAATAAAAACAAAAACTGAAATTCCTTTTCCTTATGTCCACTTATGGTCATGTTAGCTATGCAGCCCAGGAGAATGCATGGACCAAAAACTGAAAGTTGCAGACCTATGCTTAGATCCTTGGACTAAAGCAATGTTTTCTGAAGAGTTTTTAATTAATTGTCAAAGAAACTCATTAATTTTTGGCTTTCAAATTTGTTGAAAACAATAATATTTGAGCACTAATTTTTAAATTCTCTAGGCTACCACTAAGCAAGAAATACAGCCTGTTGTCAGAAAGGTTCTGTCTGTACGAGTTGGTGTGAACAGCTTCTACAGATGTTTATAGAATTTTAGGGAAAGTATTACCTGAAGACAGCTAGCCAAAGCAAGGAAAGGTATCTGCTGTTATGAACAGTGAGCACCTTCTCTCTGCAGGGCTGAGAAGTTAATCCCAGTACAACAGTGGAAATATTGCTTGCATGAACTCTTATTAAGAAATGAAGAATATCTTCTCTAGGATAGCCTGCTTATTTTCATTAAAAGTTTGTTGTGATATGATAAACAAACTGGATAATTTGAGACTTAGATTCCTTTTGACAGCAAAAGTTTCAATGTTTTAAAAGTAACCAAAATCAGTATTACTGAACAGTATTTTGAACACAGCGGGGATTTTAAGCTTGTGCATCTCTGGCCTTCTAGAAATATTAAGCTAAAATACTAATCTAACAATTTTGTGAAACTAACCATATACATATTTCTCTGGACCTGTTCACATGCAAGCCACTTACGATCATAAACTCTTGATCACTATGCGTTATGGTACCAATATTCACAGTGCATGCATTACAAATAAGCATGCACAGGAAAAAAAAATGTGGTCAAAAGAGTCAGACTCTATACCTATGTCTTTATTGCACATCACATTTTCAGAGAAACATCCTAGCTTAAATGAATAATCATTTCTTACCAACAGAAGTCAATGAGCTTGTTGAATTCCTAGTGGCACGGTTAGAATGTCTTCTATGAGGACTACGAGGTCTAGAGAGAAAAATGAATGAAAAAAATCATGGGAATATGTCACTAAGAAAAAAAAGGCTCTACTTCTTTTCTATTACCTCCAAAATATTAGCATTAAAAGAGAAAATATTAATTAAGTAATACACCTTAATAATATATTGGAATGGCATTAAGAAAGCATGAAATAAAAACTGAAAGTATTTCCATTTTGTCTTCACTCTAACTTCCCAGAAAATCTTGAGTTTAATGACTGAGTTCTATTCCATATTAAAAGTGAGATTAAAGACTTATGGACTTTGAATGTAACATATGAAAGTTTTTACTGCCTTTCATATTTTAAAAAATGCAGTTTTTCTATTATGGCATAAAACTCATCTAAATACAGCATGTTGCAAAAAGATAGTCTTCATAAGTTGTTAGTTTCCTAAAATAAGTCTTATGCTTTAAAATTATTTCTTAGGCTACTGCAATTACACAGAATCAGGGAAATATCTCATAAAATTGAGTGATGATCCAGCACATAATGCTTTTTTTTTAAATGTTTGCACTGTAAGTCTAACTCGTAAGCAACCTTAAAGTTCCGGGAAGCATACTTTAAGGATACAAGCAAACCATAGCACAGATCTTGATCAATATATTCTGATCAGTTCTTCATATAATTTAAGGCCAGCTTAATAAGTATGCTTTATTAGTAGAGAGAAAATAAAAATAATTCCATTCAGCAACTTACTTTCATGTATACTAGAACTCAAGGTGCAATTTTTGCTCTACCTGAATAGGCCCAAACATTTGCCTCAAAACTCACTGTATTGAGTTGTTATATATTCCGTTCTTTCAACTGTCTATCTTAGAAATGCTATCTGCTTGAGTTTTTAGCTGATACATATTTTATCACAATAGCTCAAGAGTGCAGTCATATCTCTTTCCAGAGCTCTCACTGCTTCAATGGAAATATTTATATGAATAAGGGAAGCACTACTGGTTTATGTATATATATAAAGCAGTAGTCTAGAATTAGGGATTTAGTTATTAAAGCAGTGTTTTTCAATTTAATAAAACTTTCCCAAGTAGGGAGGGTGGGGAACTTCATTACATCAATTGCTGATAGACTGTGTCCAAGTTAATATTTAAGATTTAGGCATAAGAAGATTATGTGTACTTTTGCCATGCATTGAATATGAGGAATTAAACTGTCAGTCATCCTAGTAGTACACATACAATTGTAGCACACACACACACACACACACACACACACACACACCATTTTTACGCCTAGGTAATTTCTTCTTCACTAGGCCATACTCTACTTTCAGAAGGATAGATATCAAAAGATGTAGCTGTCAGTTGAAGCATGCATAACTTTCACTTACATTTTTGTTTAAATTACTCTATTCTGAAAGATTAGAAAAGAAACTTTAATTTTGAAGGATACCAATTTAGGTTTGCAGGATTAGTGACATAAGAAACTGTTCTTTAATATCAGCTGTGCTTCCAACACCCAAATTCCCTGCACCCAAAAGGAAAGACAATATAATCTAATTACTACGAGGGCTGCTCCTAAAATAACATCTCCGATTTTACTATGTAGGCTGACAAGGTCAGGCAGATGGTGGTACAGCAATAGAACTTGAACCTGCCCACCAATATATTCTATTACATTTTGTTTCTGTGTAACAGACGGCAGCAGAGGGGCAGTCTGACAAAAAGGCATCTGACATGGAAGTATGGATGAAGCAAAGGTGTGTCACTGAATTTGCCCGTGTAGAAAAGTGGAACTCCTTGACATTCATCAGTGTTTGCTGAATGTTTATGACAACCAAAGTGTGGATGTGAGCACAGTGAGGCAGCGAGCGGTGCATTTCAACAGTGGTGACAGCAGGTCACCTCCACTGGTTCAGATTTGTGTAAGCAGAGAATTGCTGGTGAAAATGCACAGCTTATGGTTGTGACGATGCTGAAAATCAGTATTTTGTAGCTGAGAATTTGCTCTAACAAATAGTGTTATTGTGTTCTTCGTATCTGTTGGAGTTTCCATGGGAATAAATAGGAGGCATTACTTTTGGAACAACCTATGTACAAGGACACATCAATAATATTTTAATATGACACACATTTCAAAGCCAATTCTTAGAAACAGCTCCTGGAATTACTGTACAAATTTGCACAGATTGGTAGCATATAATGTAGTACCTGTTAACCAAATTTTTATCGATTTCTGCATCAGGCATACCAGCATTCTCTGGAAGAACAATAGAAGGTGTACTGCTTGTAGTTCCTTCAGCATCAGTGTCCTGAATGATTTGTAATAAATATAAAAATTAAGTTAAGCAGAAGTTCAAAGTACTGAATATCCATCTGAGGGGAAAATAATTAGGATTTTTCTATTTAGCCTACAAATGACCGAACTGAGAATTAGCTTTTATTTGGTAAGACATATCTGAATTAAAAACCTTTATTTACACTGCTAAAAAAAATTATAATTGCTTCTGCTAGGAACTAGTATGTAAAAGAAGAAAATGCTGTATTATTTAGTCATTTTTATTTTAAATTTTTCCTTGAAATAACATTCCAAAGTTCCATAAGGAATTTTGACTTCAATTGTCAGTTGGCATTTGTTTCTGCACATGGCAGGGAAGTTAGAACTGTATGACCTTTGAAGACCCCTTCCAATCCAGCATTCCATGATTCTGTGACATTTCTGAATCTTGAAGAGGAGCATGTTTACTAACCCTGGCACAAAGCCACTTACGTTCAACTGTTACAAATAACATTTTGCAAACACCATTTGCTCTCAAGTGTGCTTACTACTTTAAGAGTATTTATCTATTAAATAATAATTTTAAAAATTTAGTAATATTTGTTAATACAGAAAATAAAGAGCTGTTGTAAAAAATAATTTGTGCGTTTGAATAATTACTCATGATAATTTAGCTTAAAACATCAGTGTTTTAGAGCATAGAGATTTCAATCATTTTGATTCTTTGGATCAGAAGTCATCAATTTATAATTTTGTTTCAGTCATCTAATGGAGACTTCTCTTTTATGGAGAGGGTAGTCCTGAGGTTTGTTACAACAAGCAAGTGGCAATAGTATAAACTGAAATAAAATTATATGCATACAGAAAGATATTATCACAGAATCGTAGAATGGCCTGGCTTGAAAAGGACCACAATGATGATCTAGTTTCAACCCTGTGCTATGTGCGGGGTCACCAACCACCACAGCAGGCTGCCCAGAGCCACATCCAGCCTGGCCTTGAATGCCTCCAGGGATGGGGCATCCACAGCCTCCTTGGGCAACCCGTTCCAGTGCATCACCACTCTCTGCGTGAAAATCTTTCTCCTAATATCTAATCCAACCCTTCCCTGTCTCAGTTCCCCCAGTTCCCAGTCCCTGTCTCAGTTCCCCCTTGTCCTATCACCTCATAAACAGCTGTTCCCCATCCTGTTCATATGCTCCCTGCAAGTACTGGAAGGACACAATGAGATCTCCTTGGAGCCTTCTCTTATCCAAACTATTAGTAGTCATGTAGCTGTTAGGTATCAAATACAGTAGAATTCCTTTCAACATTTCTAAGGGACATATTTTACTGCTCTTGAAATAAAATACTCTGATAAATTCAAAGAACTCTGAAAGAATTTGAAAATGGTGTAACACTCCAGTATAGAGCATAACACTTCCTTCCCTCAAATGCAAATTTAAAAATGTTTTGAACTATATATCTGATCTAGGATTTTTGGTTCTGTATAAACTGTACTTCATACAGCTTCACAGTTCTGTAGTTATAAAACTCATATGATGTTTCTGGGCAAGATCACACTGTTAATTATTGGAGAGTGGTATAGGAAACATACCGAGAAAACATGAACATTCAAGTTTTAGGAAAATATTCCTTTAAAAATTTAAAAACATTTTCAATTAAGTGATACAAGCATGCAACTGATAGTGTATTGTAATAATTGGAAAGCAATTTTTAGTAGTATTCTTCAAAATGCTAAGTAGCAATATTTTGTTGAACAGACAGTGACAAAAATGCAGGCGACTGCTATGCTTGTAGGTCAAAGCAGCTGAGTACACATACACATTGTTTGTACTAATCCCATCACTACCAAAAGGTAAAATCTTCTGAATGACATAAGAACATCGGCATTAAAGTCACTCAGTTCCTGTTTAAGACTCTAAAAACAGCTGATTTAAAAAAAGAAAAGACTGCAAAGTCAAGGCTAATTAAGGTCAGTTAAAATATGTGCATTGCGATCAGCAACAACAGTAGTTAACTTTTACATGGATGGAAAGTCACACTTCCTTTGGCCAAATCTTTTGCATAACAAGTGGCAACAAGAGCTAGGACATGAAGATATTTCAAGGCCAGCTTGCTTGAATAAATGTATATGTATCTTTATAATCTTAAGAGCATTCAAACTGATATATGCAGGTATTGGAACACAAAATCTAAATGGAAGTTTATGTTTTCACAAAGTTGTACATCCACATAAGGATTGGACAGAAGTTTTCCATCATCCTGCCCCTTTCCCCTTGCCTGCATACAAGTGTCCTCTCCTATTCAACTTCCAGACATTACTGTTCTTCAGCCATCTGTAGTAGATTCCTCATCTTTTCTCCCAGTAACAGTGACTGCCTGCTACTAGTCTCCACTCACTTCATATCCCAAGCCTTCCTCTCACAAAAATGGACAGTAAAATTTACTCAATCTTTACTGTTTAGGTGGGAATTTATTCACACATGCTACAAGGATGATTATATCTGACCTTCTCTGGGGGAGAAGGAGACTTGCATGGGGCTGGGAGAATGAAAAAACGCAATTTTGGCCATAAGAGAAGACCCAAGATGCTCACAGATGCTCAGGGCAGACAGGTTCAGCAGAAATTCTGGTGTTAAGCTCTACCAAGACCTCCCTAAGAGAACATGTTTTTAAAGTTTTAAAATCCAGCCAAATTTGGATGGATTTGAACAGTAATGGAAAAAATGCATTTCTGCTAAAAGGGCTACTGGGCCAGAAAAGTCAGATGATAAAGCTTTCCTGGATACCACCTAAATTTTTTAAAATATTGGGAAAAAAGTCCTCTGCCACATGGTCTCATCCTTATAAAACAATGAAAGACCTTGGCTGAATTTCAGAACATATTTAGCCTGAAACAGACAATCACATGAAACTCCTTAGAAGAATAATGCATCTCAAAGCAGTCTTTTGAGAGAGATCGGGTTTTAAACCAACTTAATTTTGTACATTTAAATGAAACGTTGAGATGAAAGTTTTGCAAGTAAGGCAATGCATCTGGAGTTGCAACAACATTTAGTTGAAAAAGACAACAGGAGAAAAGGCAAAGCAGATACAGGACATCTTCAGAACAAAACAGGTAGCATGCAGTGATTCGGTAAAAGAGGTGCACAAATTTAAACACAAAGAAAAAATATGAAATACAGAAACTTGAGTGACATAATAATCAGTGTAACAAAGACATTATGAACATGTGAAACATCTTCTGAGTAGACAGAAATACAGTGTTCAGGATACAAAAAGATGGAAAAAGGCAAAATTCGTTTTTACTTAAGCAGAGGGGAAGATAGTAGCTCACAACCAACCCTAGAAATGTAGGGTTTATGAGACATCATAAATCTTTTAACCTAATTGGTAAGGGTTTATTTTACTTTTATATTTTTAACACTACAATGCAACACTTACTACAGATATCAACAAAAACTTACAAATTTTATGTGAAATTACTAATTAAACAAAAATACAGAAGTGGCTAAACATGACATTTAAATGTTTTATGAACTTTGCTGGAAGAAATTATTCTGTATAAAACATCTAAAATATCCAGTACTTCCAGATTAGCACACGACTAAGAGTTCAGCTCTACACTCATAATTCAGACACATTTAAAACAAGGGGTTAAAGAGCTTTGAATAGGGCTAATTGTTCTCAAAATGGCATTAATGGGAGCTTCCCATCAGAAACCCAGAGTTAATGAATATTATGAGAAATGTTTAGAGTAGGCAGCTTATGTAAGAAAAACTGAAATGGAAAACCAGATTAAATTTTTCAAAATGGATTTGAGAAATACAACCCCATGTTTCTATCATGTACAAGATAACTGAAGTACAAAATAAGCTACATGTAATGTAAGGTTCATATTCTTTTTCTTGGAACTGTTTTGTTAGTACATATGTGTTTTCATGTAAGGAAGAGGTAGGAAAGCATCTCTTGGTACAGGATAAGTAAATTGTTAGGCACTGGACAGCATTTTAAATAAGAGATTTCAGTCATGAAAAGTTCTGTTCAATGGCAGTGACATGCATGCCCTGGTAAGTGGTCTCCCAGTAGATCCTTCTGATGCCCTCTCCTTGTTTGCAAGTCCTATTACACAACATTAAGGTATCTTACCAATTACACAGTCGTGCTGTAGAACCCACTCTGCAGGAGGACCCAAGAGTGATAATAGGTATGAACAAGATCAAACTGTCATAACATTGGCTAGTTTCAACACTTAATAATTCCAGTAGGCTAATAAGCAATGTGTTGATTAAAATCCTTCACCTGTTATATTGTTATTTTTAGGCATAAAGTATCTGAAACAAAATCTTTCACCTAATTAACTGTCTCATGAGCTCATGAGCTATATCATTGCTTCAGTTCATTTTGGACCTACTTCTAAAAGGCTTTTAAAAGAACAGTTGGTTGAAGTGCTTCATTTCTGCCATTTCACAAGCCAGCCCTGGGATAGTCACCGATGTCTGCTATCTTATTTTATTTTTTTAATCATCGAGGGTGTCTTACAATACTTCTCACAAGGGGTGAGGGTGCATTAAAAACAAAGAGGAAAAAAAAAACCCACAGTAGAACAAACCCACAAACTACCTTCTTTATCTAATATATGATCTCAGCTAATAGTCTGATAAACCTGCATCCATTTAGGGTGTTTATCTTAAGCCAGGAAACTAACACTCAGCACCGTGTGTTGTTTAAATGGAATGTATGACAAATCAATGTAGGGCTCACTGCTGACAATATTTTCCAATGATGCTGAAGTAGCGGATGTTTTCACCCAAACTATAGAATACAATGTCCTCAGATCCAAGGACAATGATACACTCTAACCGAAGATGTGCCAGATTATAAATTCTGTTCTCCTTTACACCAGTTTGCATGAAACAGGATGATCTGGATAACCTATGATTTCATAATTCTTTAATTCAGCTAAGCTAAAAACGTATTAAAAAACTAATAACAAACCCAAATTATTAGAACATAAAACTACTTTTTATCAGTAGTATAAATTATTTGAAAGGCAAAACGCTCATCACTTAATGATTTTTTTTATTATATCTGCAAATAAAACTTTAAAATGTATACACAAATGAATGCATATGGGTAGCTCTCGCACACATTCAGTGTAGTTTCAGAACATACTCAGTTATTATTATCGCAAATATAGTGAGAGTAGAAACAAAAAAGAAGATTTCCATCTTTTACACACATACTAATTGGAGAGCACCTTCTATAAATTTGTAAGAGCAACAGGTGTTTTCAGACTACAGTGAGGCATAAATCTAACTTTTTCTCTCAGAAGTTAAATTTTCATGGAAAAACAAGTTTTCATTCCTTAATCTAAAAAATTCTTGAAAAATTATAAGGAAGTCAGCTGAAAAATCACTCAGATCCTCATCAGTTTATCAAAGCACACCAATATATAGCTAAGGACTATGTTATTTTGCAGACTCCTAAATGTACACGAACAGTTTCAGCCCCAAAATAAGTATCAGAAAATTTTTTAAGAGTGCTTACTTTGGCTGGAGGAGAACTGTTGTGTTGTGCCTCTTTTAGTTGTTCATTTTCTTCAGGCAGGGTTGGCATGATGGACAGAATGGAGACGTTGATCTGCAGTGTAGACTAGCACGACCATACACTGTTGAGAATGAGACTATTTCAAATTAGCCTGAAGGTATAAGTGCTGCAAGGCCTTGTGATCCACTAGATGTGTTAGATGCCAAAAATACATATCAAATTCATTAAAAAAACTATGTTCAAACACAGAGATCACTTTACAATAACAAACATTATTAAGGTTTAAAATTAAAACTATAATCTTATGTTTTATTAAACTAAAGGTTTCAAGGTCAGGTATAATTTTATAAATGCATTCAACCTCCCTTTCTTGTTGCTATTCCCACTCCTCTTCATGTCACAGATTTTATTTATTATTTTTTTCCTACTGTGACTGTGTTGGCTATAATTAAACTACCTCACTATAGATCTTCCAAGAAGAAAAGAATATTCTGGGTATCTGTAACATTCCTTTTAGTAACCAAGAAAGTCCTAATGCTACAGAATATGATCTCAGATTGCAAAGAAAGGAAAATCTTTAGATGGAAAACTGGTCAGTCAAACCACAACACTCTTTCTTTGGGCACATGCTGAGGCACTTCAAAGGCCTAGGTGAGTTGGGTAAAGACTATAAAAACTTGCTATATGTCTGCTGAAGACAACAACAACGTGCAAGACATTTTCAAAGCAAAATAGTAGTTATGCTTGAATGGGAAAAAAAAATCACTGCCTACTAGCTGAGAAAATTATTGTTTTTAGTATCAACTCGAGCTACTGTCTTCACATTGTAATCAGAGAAATGATAGGTATTAATCCATACAGCTACAGTAGAAGTATTACAAGACTTACTCTGACACCTACCGGACAATTAAGGAACAGTTCTCACAAATAAATCATTTGACTCCTTGATGGTGCCTACAGACAACAGATTAGGTGATTAACAGAGATGATGTGATACATAATGACCGACTAGACAAGTACACTATATTTCCTCGACAGTTAATTTGCAATGTGTATAGTATTGTGTTATACACTCAAACTCTAATGTAGCAGCAACTTAAAGAGTGGGCCAAGGAGATGAACGTACACATCAAGTAGTGGTTCTGTGACCAAAAAATATTGTCTTCTCCCAAACCTGATTTCAGGTTCCTAATTCCATCATTATTCTTTTACTACTCCGGAGATTATGATGGAGTAAAAAAATCATGATGGCGAAATGAGTTCATCTGAGTTCAAAGTATTTGACAACCTAACATCAATTTTCTAATATTCCTTTCCATCTCAGGAGAACATACTGGTTTAATGTGGCTGGCAATTAAAATTTTCAAAATACTCTTTAAAAATAAAAAAAATCAACAAGAGAGAAAAATAGTCACAGGAAATACCAAAGCAGCCTCAGTACTTACAAATTCCTCACCTCACCTCACAGAACTAGGAAAACCCACAAAAAGTGTGAAAACTTTAGTCTACAGGACGTATGCTTTTATTATGCTACTACTCTACTACTAGAAGAATAATCAGACACAAGGCCATTCATATGAAATGTAATGCATAATTAATATACTGAAAAGAGCAACAACAGCAAGAACTACCTAGACACGAGCATTTCTGTGCTTTCTGAAAAAAAAAAAAAAAAAAAAGAAAAAAACACCACCACAATCATTCCATTGATGTTCATTGGTAAAGACTGTAAGACTGTGGAAAGATGCAACATAAATTATGTAGTTGTAAAGTCCAATAGAAATACAGTTTCTTTTCCCTCCTCTCTCTCCAGTGAGTGTTTCTACTTCCTAAGCAGGACATGCTACTCACTGTAAGAAAATCGGGCTTCAACTTTGTGTAGATAATTTGAATCTGCTGCAATTGAGCTCACATTTCTGTCAAGATTGTATCCACCTCTAACTGCATATAAAAGTAGAGAATGTTTTCCACGAAAGAAGGTATATTTTTCCTTAATAAACATATCTGAATCATCTTTAAACTCCTAAATATGATGGAATACAGACCTTCATGATAACATATTTAATAAACGCACAGAGATTAAGCAGACAGCAGTTAAACTTCTGTGATTCAGCAGTGAAGTATTTTTGTTTCAAGCAACATGACTATGAAGGTGAGACAGAGGCAAGTAATGAAGTAATGAAAAAAGATGAAATGGACTATTTCTTCATTCCTGTAAAAAAGCCCTGGCATCTGTAGCAACTTCTGAGTTTGCAACACCTGAAATCCAAAAAAAAAAAAAGGTAAAAAAATAACAAGGAGAGATGAATTGTTTTTCTAACCTCTGTCAGTGGTTGCTTTATGAATTTATAAGAATGTTGGGCTTAAAAAAAATATCAGGAGTGTTTCAAGTCATAGTGGAAAATGTACTGGCACAGTCTCATGCTGAGCTGCATAGGCTATTGTGTCAAACTGCTTGATTCCCTGTCGTAGCTGAGCTCCCAGTACACACTGAACTTTAAAGAAAAATAATGTAAGTCATTTAAACAAGAAAGAGCTGTTAAGCACAGCAAGTTTCAGTTCATTTTTCAGATTTAACAGCAAATATCTATGTGAAGGAAAAAAAAGTCAGCAGGCTAAACTGAAAATAGAAAGAGAAAAATCCTGAGCCGTATTGTCTTAGAGATAAAGCATTCAAAGTACAACCAAAGGAGAACAGAGGGCAAGATGATGATGAATGTATACCACCTTAAAATTCCTGAGATTCGGAGTAGACTGAGTTCAGTCCATATTTGACATAATACAAACCTTACTCAAACTTCTTTACAAAGCTATCTTAAATACTGGAAAAATCTCCACATCTTTGAACTGCCAATTAGAAAGAATATATGTTCTCCTGACCTTCTTTCTTTTCCCTAATAGCTCTCCAGAAGGAAAAAACAAACAGAAAAAACCCAACTACAGTTCTGAGAAGTGTACAAGTAAAGCATACATCTGTTGATTCATAGTCTGAGGTTTCTTGAAATAAACATGGCATCTGCATACCTTGATGTTACTGCTGCAGACCACTGGTGAGCCAAAGCAAGGGCTAATGCTTTTGTTATTTCAACAAAATGCAAAACATGTAGTTTAATGTATAAACTGTGTGAATTCTAATTCCTAAATTTTTCAGTCCAAAAGCTTATTTTTAACTTGCACAGCATTCATAAAAACAGTAGGCCAAATCCTTTGTAAATGTTATTACTCTTAAACAGCACAAAACATCGCATCTTGTAACTGCAACTGGATATAAGAAATGAAGCAGTCTTCTTGCCAAGAGTTTTGCTATTTTCTGCATCGACTACCGCCTTCTGATAGTAGTGGGAAAGGAAAAGGTTTAGAAATGTTGGAAACATAAGACATTATTGAAGCAAAGTTCTTCCTTTACTGTTGAAGAGACCTCATGCCTATTTTATCAGATAATGAAAATTAGTAAATGTCAGTGAGCATCAAAACATATAGAGAAACAGTTCATCAGAACACTTGAACAAGAACTAGAGGAGCTTATCTGCAACTCACAGATAAAAGAAAGAAATGTCCTTGGAAAATTTATTTCCTGGAAAGTTTACAGCCTTGAAACCTGCAGAAATTCAGTATATATACCTAAAAAACAGCTTAAAAACTTACTGAATCCCGAGCAGTACATGGAGAGTAACTACCCTGATACTAAGCATGGTTCTTTCCAGTCTTGGGAATCACACTGTCATTAGCTTTGCATACTTCATATCCTTTCCTCAAGCATAAATGTTCTTCAGTCAAAAAAGAAAACCATACATTAATTCATGCAATAAAAGCCACGCAAAATTATTCCCCCTCAAGATATTAACAGAATAAGTAACAAAATACATCTACACCTTTAAAATGGTCCAAGTGAAGGATATGTCACTAAGACAATTGCAAGATTCTCTCATTTCTTGTATTAAGTAAGTATTGAATAAGCACTGTCTAGCCTAGATCTGTCTTCTAAAAGTCTGTAATGAGATTATTGTAGTATATTATATCAGAGTAAATGATTCCCAAAACAACTCCAGAAATTGCAAAAGCTTTAAAATTATCTGTAAAAATTCAAAATTAGATACTTGTAGATATTCTTAACTCACATATCACAAGAAGAACAGATGTGGGTGAACTTCTAGAATGTTAGCTTGCATGAGCCTTTTGCACCTATAAAATGAGTTAAAACAAACAAACAAACAAAACACTTATGCTTTTCATTAGACAGTGTAAAGAAGAAAAGGAAAGAAAAACCATACAGGATGGAGTGCTTTTTAACATTTGTCTGTTACTGTAAACTTACTACTTAAAATAGTCAGGAAAAAAATGATCCCAAGCTCAAATCTGTTGTCAGATATAGATCAGTGAATGCAGAGAACTTACTTTTACCACTGTGTAGGCTTGGAGTACAATCTCCAGGAAATGGTGATCCGGGAGCTCTATTCCATAAAAGGGAAAAGTATTTAGAGGCCCTTGGCTTTCAGTGTGTTCCCTCTGCAACTCATTTTACCACAGTAGATAAAACTAAGTACAATCATTCAACTTACCCTTTCTGAGTCACAGCTGACTACAGTGTTAGCAAAAGCTTAAAGGTGCACTACTCCATCTCCACTGATAGCTTAGCAACTGACCTCAAATTCTCTGAAATAAACAATTAAGAAAGCATTATATTAATATTTTTTGACCTCATACTGCCTCTGTTCAAGTCAAGGAACTCATTTGTCAACAATGGAAGTTATGTACTCATGAACACAGCTGAGCTGCACAATTGTGTGATGCTTTTTGCAATGTTTTTCTTTGTTGTCTTGTACAGTAGTTGTAAAACTTTACCCTATTAGAAAGGTATCTTTTTGCATTCTTTTTGTACAGCTGAAAAGCATATGGAATTTATAGAGTATTTTGAATTATGTTTTGCAATTTTGAATTATATAAAGAAAAGCTAAACTTTTTATATTCAAACCAAATGTGAGCAAACTAACATATTTTTCATATGTTTGTGCCATAACCTCAAGTACAAAGCATTTAACATACACAAACAGTTCACTGGTATAAATAAACCATCTCAGCATGTAAAAAACAAAAACAACAATATAAAAACACATTCAGGATGTCTTAATAGAATTTCTTCAACATTTTGCATTGGTGCTTCAGAATTTTTGTACAACTTAAACCACAACTGAAGTTGACCTGTTTACATTCTTAAGTTCTGTTCACATTATTATCCATACAGTTACACAGGGTAAACTTGGAAGACAGAGAAAACGCTTCTATTTAAAGATACAGAACATGACCTCTGGGGCATGCAAAGGGTATGCAATTGCTACATGAAAGCTTCTATTTTCATTTTGAGAAATATGGAGATTAATTCCCAAATAACTTAATACTACTAGACAATTAGAACAGTTTCAGGTTGCAAACTAAGAGCAAAAGGATAAATGTGAATAACACTGCTGCAATAACGACCTCATAAAGTTCAACAAGGCCAAAGGCAAGGTCTTGTATGAGGGCTGAGGCAAATCCAATCATTTAAAGAAGCATGACCAGCGGGTCGAGGGAGGTGATTAGCTCCCTCTACTCTACCCTTCTAAGACCCCACCTGAAGTTCTGTGTTCAGCACGGGTGCTCCAGGACAAGAAGGACGTGGGCCTGTTGGACTGTATCCAGAACATGGCCATGAGAAGACTCAGAGGTCTGGAGCACCTCTCCTGTGAAGACAGGCTGAGAGAGCTAAGGTTGGGCAGCCTGGATAACTGAAGTCTTCAGGAGGTCAGGAAGACCTCACTGCAGCTTTACCATGACTAAAGGGGGCTAAAAGAAAGCTGCAGAGAGACTCTGTCAGAGGCTGTAGCAACAGGACAAGGGGTAATATCTTTAAACTAAGAGGGCAGATTTAGATAAGGTGTTATAGGATGCTCCATCCCTGAAAGTATTCAAGGCCAAGTTGAACAAAGCTTTAAGCAATCTGGTCTAGTGGGTGCTGTCCCTGCTTGTGAACTAGATGGTCTTGAATGTCTCTTCCAACACAAACTATCTCATGATTCTATGAAGGAAACCAATGTAAGAGTAAGAAGAATGTAGCAAATATCTATCCCTTGCCTACTCAGATACTAGCAAAGTTTTGTCTGTCAAACTCAACGGGTACCAATCTTTCTCAAGAACAGAAACCTCCACAGAGGTTTCATAAGACTTGCTTTATGACAAGGCACTACAAGAAAAAATATTTTTCTCCCTCCCGTTTTCCTAATACATTTACAGGTACAACTTGATGGTTTTAGCCATTTGCTTGAATGGAAGAAATGACAATCTACATTAGAGGAGAATAAAATGTTCTTTTGATGCATGTTCCCATTAATCTGATTGGGAGCACCCAGAAGACTATACCGAAGTATGTCTGGTTATGGCTTAAATCTCTGCTAAGAATAAAAATAAAAAAAAATGGGTGGAGAGGTAATTATCATACACTATAAATAAAACTGACTCCTACAACAATGTATTTGGTTTCATCGCGTGCCTTAAACTTTAAATAAGGAGTATCAAGAAACTTGGTAACTCCAACAGAGTAACATGCAATGTTTTCTGGAAATTCTGTACTTAAACTCCATTTTGGTCTCAGCTTTAGCCTTTGTCTTATTCCTTAAAAGAAAAATCAGTTAGCATGATTTCACACACAGGCAATTATTTTTAACATAATTAAATGCAAAGTTAAGACTCAGTAGATGGGAAAATAGCCTTATTTTGGCTGTGAAATACTATCATTCATCTTTGTTTTAGCAATGATTATTTTTGTTTTATTAGCAGTCAACCTCTAGATTTACTTCTCTTGCAAGTACTTTTCTTCAAAAAGTGGAGGTAATGAAAACAAAATGATACCATATGCTCAATCTTCTGAAAAAATAGCAGTGAAAGCCACCTATGTATTTCACCAACTTTCTGAAAGGATTATGCACAAATCCCCATTTATGTAGGAAGATGTCCAGCAGTGAAGCAAGAAGAGATTTAAGATTTTAATCATGGTAGGTCCTTTACCTCACTGCTTACTTCAGAAACTCATTCAAAGTAATATAAGAAACTTTAGATAATTGTGAATAACAGTGTGCGCATATGCCCAGTGTCATATTAGGTCACAGAATAGTCATAAGTGCCTAATTGTATTATCCTGAAGTTTTTAGATAGGTCTCCTGCATTTTAAATTTCCACTAATCACTTCTAACAGTATTTGCTTTTTATCATTTCAGCATTTCTTTCCCTTGTTTTGTGTAAAAGGAAACAAAAATCAACATAAAAAATATCACTCTACCGTTCAGAGATACTTGCTTCCATGAGTGCAATTTTAACTTCCAAACATAACTTTTACCTCATCTAACTTCCTACTGACCTTATTTTTTTCTTCTCTTTAATCATCAGTGGACTTTCAGCTAGAATGACGAGAACAAGTCAGCAGGAAGCACATCCCAGGTCTCTAAGAAGCCAGCTGGGCTAAACTTTGAGGGACTTTAACATCCGAGGGCTGCTCTCAGAGAAATGCCTCCTATTTTATTACGCTGATCTATAACACAAGCAGTGGATTTTGATAGCATGGCAGAAGAGGCTGAGACTTCCCACCACTATCCTGGTACATTTCATTGCCATGTGACAGGTGGAAGCAAAGGGGCAGTCTGACAAAATGGCATCTGGTATGGAAGTGTGGATGAAGCAAAGATATGCCTTCGAATTCCTTCATGCAGGAAAAAATGGCACCCCTTGCCATTAATTGACATTTGCTGAACGTTTATGGAGACCAAACAATGGCTGTGAGAACAGTGAGGCAGCGGGTGATGCATTTCAGCAGTGGTGACAGCAAGAGTGGGTCACCACTCTTTTACGAGCACAGCAGGTAGACTTGTGTTTACCACTGGTGAAAATTCATAGCTAATAGTAGTGACTAGGTTAAAAAATAGCATTTTGTAACTGAGAATTGATCAAATAGTATTACTGTGTTCTTTGTGTGTCGTAGTTTCTGTGGAAATAAATAGGGGGCATTACTTTCAGAGTGACTTACGTGTATTGTGTGAACAAAATGGCACATGTGATATTAACTCACAGTTAATGAATTCAGCTAGCATTAGCAAATCTGATTATCAGATCGTCAGATCACAAGGCAGAGTTGGCATGTTTCTTAACTTGCAGACTATTTTTGATAGCCTTGAAGGAAATGCAGTTTACAAGAAGATTGTGAATATGGAGTGGGTAGATATTTGGCATGGAGAATAAGGACTTCTAAGCATAACAAACAGCATGTAAGAAAGTATGAAGAAGAGTGGGAGAATCATGCATTAAGTGCCATTCAAGAGGGTAGTTCAAAAAGAATGCAAAGCTAGGAAATATCTGGAGGAAAAACCTATGATTGTATGATCAAGACAGCAACTTTACAAAAAAGGAAATCCAAAAGAGCTGAAAGCTAAATGTGAGTAAAAAGATGTTGCTCTTTTCCTCCTAGATAACTTACTATCTGCAAAAACATGCTAGTTTGTTAAGGAAGAAGCATCAGCCTTTGTCTTGTGGTCCTGAAAAAAGCTCCCTGATGCAAGAACTGTACATTGATAAAGTGCCCAACAGAAACTGCTCATGACAATTTCAATAATATCCTTAGATAATAAAACGGACAAACATACTTTCACCTAAATGACCATCATTTAGTCGGTAACAGTCATCTGGATTTCTTTTCCTTCTATTCTTTCTCATAGATTTGGAGACACCTAGCAACATCTTCAATGTCTGGACTGCATGTATTATAAATCACATTCTAGCTACACATTTATTTTCATCAGTGATGTAGGTTAAGTTGGGAACTTGAGCCTAGATTCTCTGACTGGCATTTGACAACATTCTTAGTTAATGTAAAAAGAGAACAAATTTGTTTGGAGAAGGGGAGGCAAGTTCAGGAAAGAATAAATTTCATGTCCTTTTCTGCCTTTCCTCATCCCCTCCTTCTCCCCCCCGCTTCCATTTTAAAAGTTATTACATGAAGTGATATTTTTAAATTCAATTTTTACATATAAGTGCTTTACAAACTATTCCAGGGCAGCTGGATATCTACTTCATATAATTTGGAAAAAGTTAATACCAAAGGCTTAATTCAGAAACAAAAGAAAGCTGGAGGCAATTAGGGCAGAACAGTATTGCCTAGTGACCCAGGATTCTTATTGCTAGCAAGCAAAACATTTTCCAAATGAAGAAATTGAAAATTCTTTCTTCCAGTAATTAAAAAGGGTAATCCCAGACAGCATACTTTGCTGAACAAAACAACAATAAATAGATTTATTCAGAATCCTAAAATGCACTTGCAATCTTTTGTTTTTGAGCAAGATGGATACACTGAGCTCTCCATCTTGCATAGATAAATGGTAAAGCAGCGAAATAAGTTTTTAATTCTCATTTTATGCTTCCTGCACAAAATGAGATTCACAGTGGCTTACTTCAGTGATACGCACAGATGTCTGCAATTGCAAAAATCAGCACACCCAAAAGAGCATGAACGTGTCCCACTTTCTTGCTTATGAGAAAAAGAATTGAGTTCAATTCTGCTGAGTATTGAAAACATTGCTTTACATGAGAAAAGGAATAACTGCAGTATTATCTTACTCAAATAATTTGCCATTTCGCAGACTGAATGTTGAGTATTACTTGATCACTCTTATACGTTACTGAATTATTGTCATACTAGAGGAATAATTCCCAGAATCAATGAATTCAAACTGGAAGTTCACCTGGACAAACATTCTTCTAGAAGCAGCATAGACAATGAAGCAACTAAGTTGCTTTGCATTTTGCCCAGTGGGACCTTAAAAATTTCTAAGGACAAAATGCAGGATTTCTGAGACTTGAACTAGTGTTTACTTATCTCCACGGAATTTCCTCTTTCTCCTTATATATACAATCTGAATTTCATTTGTACTTTATTGCCATTTTTTCTCATCCTCCTCCTAGCCACTTCTGTAAAATTTGTGAATCCTTCTTCTCAGTTACATCTTTTTTCATATTGCAAGACTGCTACTAGACCCCCCTAAGTACCCTCATCTTCAGGCTAAGCAATAACAGTTGGTTCCTGAAGACTCCCCTCTCATAATGTGTACCTTCTGTTTCAATGGCCCTTCCTTGATTATGCAATGTGTTTGCATAATGCAATATGATTTATGTTTATCAATATCCTGGGGGCTCAAAGCCAGACGAGTTAAAACAAATTGGGTGAGAATGTATTCCTGCTTTTCCTCCATGTCTGACAGTCAAAAAAAATCCTCAAGTAGCTTCACTTTTAGTGCCAGGTAGAGTATTAACTATAACGACATTTGAATTCCATGTTTCAGTCACTTTTTCCTCACATCCAGCAGTATGCTCAATTTTGAGTGTCTCAAATTGGAGACAGGAATGCTGTAAGTCATCAAATAATGTCATTTTGATATAAGTAGAACAGTCTTATCCATAGATTACACACTGACTCTGTGAGCCTAGCTGTCTGTGAAGAAACAGAATAACCAATAAGTATACCCTCTCTGTCCTGCTAACAAATGATCTCAAAATCTGGACATCAACATTAACATTTTCTAATGCAAGCTTTTAGGTGCTCTTGTAAGGAATAGCAACAGTTTGAAAACTAGCAGCTATAATAATTTCTTGTATCAATATTTAGGTTGAGAAACAGGCCATAGTAAACAAAAAAACAACCAAGCAACAAGCAAACAAAAAAAATCACCTTTTGTTAGACAATGGATGACTGTTGATTTTAATGTTATCCAAAGAGGAAAACAAATCAGTACAAAACTGCACCCAAAAGCCCTGTCCTTATTCAAAGGACCTATACACTTGCAATACAAGATTTTGTAAACATACTTTGTAGAAGGTATAGTTCTATATAGTCTATAGTTCTCAACCATCCACTATTTTCTGTGGCTTATGTTATTTCTACTGAAAGCATAATTCTAGGAATATATTAAAAACAAACTGAAAAGTACCTTCCAGATGTAGTTATACAGCAACATTTTCTCTCTATGAAGTTCTTAAATTTCTTCCAAATTAATAATTTACTTTGATTTTCAAAAAGTGTACTGTGAAGAGGACTGTTCAACTTACGTACTATATGAAGTCAGAATTTCATTATTTAGAAGCAGCTATTTTTTCATACTGTGATTTAAAAACAAGGCCCCACTAAATCTAGAGAGTGAAAGGCCATCCTCCTACTGCTGAGTTTAACTAAGAAACTCTGCATTTTACTGGCTAAGTTAGCAATGGATTGACAGTCTCTCTGGTGAGATACTTATTCCTGTCTATTCCAACAGATATTCCTCAAGGTGTGCTCCCTCTTCAGAAAACTGTGTTAAATTGTCACAATTATGAAGTTAGAAGTAATGCCAATAAATAGTATTTGATTTAATCATTTAAGTGCTGCATATGTATTCCTTCAGACATGACAAATATTGTCATTGAGACTGAGGGAAAACAAATTATGTGAACTTGACATATTCAGAGATACTGAGTTAACACAGAAACTGTTCCATCAGAAATGCTCATGGTACACCTGTTCTCATGTCTTATAAACTCAAGTACTAATTTGCATTCTTTATGATAATATTTCATGCTGCATCCACAGCACTATTGTAAACCTCATCTATGAATAAAATTTGGTAAGCTTTGTGAAATGAACTCTTCTTCAAGCAACTCACATTACAACTTTCTGTTATTTGGAACATACACTGATTCAGATCGGGAATCTGAACAAACTCCCAATGCAGAAATGTCTTTGAAGTAAGACGACGGAGGCCTGTTGAGTATTAACTTTAAACAGAGATGCGGCATTATGACAACTAACTAGACAGGTACTTCAAATGACTACTTAAAAGAAGTAAGAATCTGTCTACTGTCCCTGCTTTGAAAATATCCTGGAAGGAGACCTCATCTCAGGTAGTACTTGCAAGGCTTTCTCAACTCAACTCAACTCTGGTCTTATTTTTGGCTCCTGCTCTTAAACACCACATTAATCTCCCTGATCAAGTCGAGGTGCACTTCTCAGTGGGTGCGAATTATCAGCCACAGCAAAAATTACAGAAGAAATCATTTACCCTTTCTTCATCATTATTTGGCATGCAAATAAGCTTAGAGAAAAAAAAAAAAAAACCAAAAACATATCACCTAAACTCTATTTTTATGTGAGGAAAACAGGAGAGAGCATGCTGCTTATCAGTTCAGAAAGAACATGGATTTCCTGACTTGCTGTAAGGATAGTGAGAAAAATAAGAGCAAACAACTGTTTACAAGAGAGGAAAGCAAACTCTCATTTCCTGTCTTTTCAAAGATCTTCTTTTAGTTTTCATCAGAATCCAAAATGAATGAAGATAGATTGTTGCTAATATACAAACAATAGATTCCAAACCTGACTTTCCTCTGCATTTATCATATAAAGTCCTTATCTATAGAATCCCAGGATCAGGTGAACACTGTAATGCAAAAAAAACTAAACACATTCAAGGCTTTATTTTGCAGGTGTCCTCAGGAAGAAAGAACTCTCATAGACTGCCCACTCCACTAGCATCTCACATCTTCTATACTGCTTAACTCTCAGGATATTAACTCTAAGGATGCAAAGAAATTTTTAACCTCCTACTGCTGGTTTACTCATTTTGAGGAAACAAAAGTGCATTAAACATGGGCTACAGAGAAATAAGTGTTTTCAAATGTTTAACCATAAAGTCACACTTCTAAAACCAGATGTAGGCAAATGAATTATATAATTCCTCTTACGTTTAAATCCATCTCTGAGGTATTACAGGTCATTCATATGAAAGAAAATGAGGTCCATTTTGGTTACTGACTTAAGTTCTAGAGCCAGGAGCATTATAACTTGCACTGATTTGGAAAAAAGATTTAATTGGCTTGTTTATGCTAGCAAGTATGGTCAGAAAAATACAACCTTTAGTTTTCCTTAGAAAGTTACTGAATATGAAAGTACTAAGTCTTTAATAACAAGATGGTTTACTAACATAATCTTATTCTTACTGTTTTCTAAGATTGTTCTCCAAAAACAAATGTAGGAAAGCTAATAATAAAGATCAAAGCGATCAGAACAAGACAGGAATTTTTATGGATTGACTGGCATGCATTGTACTAAAAAGATGTATTTTATGGGTAATTAGACAGTTTAGAACAAAGCTTTGAGACAAACAACAGCTCTGCTCTTCTGGAATAGCATAAACCAAATGCAGCAAATTGTTAACGTCCAATTTGTCAAAATCTTTCTCTGATAAAATTATTCAGTCAACACCATTCCTTCACTGATTACATCCAGGAGCTGATCCAAAAACAACTTTACACATAATCTCATCAACATCTAAGTAAACCCCACATATTTATTACATTTTTATCAGTGTTGGGCACATCAAGTCTATTCTGAAGAGGTAAACTTAAACCAGAGAATTACTTTTGCAGGAAGAGCTACAGAATTTTGGGCAAACATTTTTAAGACTTTGGCTTCAGAACATAAAATGAAAAATGGGGGAGGTGAGGAATGGATAAAAGAAGCAGAGAAGAATTTATGGAAGAGACTTTAAAAGAGAAACAGGGCATATCTTGTGCCAAGATTTGCCACTGAAATATAACATCTCACTCCAGTTGTTCTCTGTTTCTCATCCAGACTGTGCTCTCAACAGAAACAACACATGAATAAGGCATATGCTTGCCTCTCAGCCATCCCAGTTTGCTGGGACAAACCAGCAGTTTAGTTCAAGCTCTTAGTGACTGGGATTGTATGACATCTCCCATTCCATTGTAGCTTCTAAAAGTTTTATAAGTTCTTGCAGAGACTCAAGGTGATCATGTGGGGGAGCAGCAATGTTCACATTTTGACATTGAGCTAAATCTAACAGAATCCATCTTTCTTAGTGCTTTATCAGATATGCTAAAATTCAATACCAGGACAAGAGGGAAAGTTCTCCTACAGATTAAGGAAGGCAATAAAGGGTAGAAGCTATGAGTCTTTCTGCTGCAAAGATTACACTCCCGCAGGGACTGCCACGTTCAGTATTGTCATGACTTTTACTGTCATACAAAGAAAATTCTATTTGACTGCAGTACTATTTAGTAGAAAATAGAGGCAAGAACCATCCTTCTCTTCCCAGAGGATCAAGAAACAGACTGATAAGAAAGTTTACACACCCCTCACACTCTTTACAAAAAGGATTTTTAACATGAAGGATCATGACTGAAAAGTCATGAAGGATCTGGTAACGAGGGCATGTAGAAAAACAGGTGAAGGAAGGTAAGATGATATAATCAGACCAAAAGCCAGCCAAGGTGAGTTATGAAATATGAGCAACTAAATGATAAAATGGCAGATAAAAAACACTGCTTAAAAGTGTAAATTAATGCATATTGGAAAAATAGCCTTAAATATACTTAGCTAAATCAGAACTCAACATTGTATTTTACCAGTCAAGAAAAAGATCTGAGTCATTTTGGATACTTCACCGAGAATAGCAGTCAGCAGCAGCCAAAAATGCAAAAAATGTTAGGAATTAGTAGGAAAGAATTGAGAACAAAATTGAGTACAAGCATTCTATGCTCAAATCTTTAGCAGTTCTAGTCACATCTCAAAAATAATGCAACAAAAACACAAAGGGTACATAGAATCAAGAATAGTCAGAGCTCTCCAACTTGAAAAGGAGACATTTCAGGGCAGAAACAAGACTGAAGTTTAAAAGAAATCACAAGTGTTAGTTTTATAGCCTCTGGCCCAACGAAGTTGTAGATAGTTAAAAAAATATTTAGTTCCTGTGTTGGATTAGGCAAAAAATTTATGTGACCTTGACATCCAATTCTAAAGTTTGCTGGTAGAAGTGGGTTAAATTTTTAAATGAAAACAATACTGAGAGAGTGAACAAAGTGAAAACGGAAGACAATTGTCTTTATGCCCATTATGAGTAATTAGCATTGCTGAAGGAATGGATGGATACTAATGCAGAAAGAAGAAAAAAAGTCTCTTGCATTACATGTACATGCTAAAAGTACTGCCAAGACTAAAATCCTGTTGCCATCGGATAGTATTTTGCTGGATTCCAAAGTAACCTTGAAGAAATAAACATATCTCAGAAGAATGCCTGCTGTCTCCCTGATTTGTCATATTTCATGTTCTTAAATACGAAAAAACTTCAATTGTTTTTAGGAAGCTACCTGGGTGGCAGGTCACTGAATGTATTCTCAGTTTTATCAGTAAAAACAAGGTTAACCATATCAGAAATACTGAGCTTTTCAGGGGAAAAAACAATTCCAGCACTTTTCAAATTAAGCAGGGTCTTACATATACATACATGTGTGCACACAGTAAACTGTGCTCTTACTTTTACACTCAGGAAATTCTATTTGACCTCAGTACTATTTAATAGAAAATATAAGTGAGAATCAGTAGACTCTTCTCATTCTTCTCTTCCCAGAGGATCAAGAAACAGACTTGTAAGGAAGTTTGCACACCCCTCACACACTTAACACAAAGTATATATACAGTTCTCCCTTATTTGCCAGTGTTTGTTTGTCTGTTCTTCACTGTGACGGTACCTTACCTATCAGATACATTCTCTTGCACAGTGCTGCTTACACTTCTGCTCCCAGTGCCTCACATCCAGCTGAGTAAGAAAAAAACATGAAAATAATCTCAAATCATCTGTACAAGATGGGGGAATATTTTAAGGTTTTCTTACAGCTCCCATTGTTTTTCTCCCAAAGAATCCATACAAGTCCAGCACAAATGAATAAATCAGTGTTTTTGAGTCAAAGGCTAAATGTAGCTCTTCCCTTTAACTATTTGCTTGCCAGTATAAATTAGGTCTCAGTAGAAAGCGAAGTATAAAATTAAAATAATTTTAAATATATGGTTGGTCTGAGATATGATGGAGGTCTTTCCTTCCCAGGAAATTCAAATTTTGGAAAAAAAAAAGTAACAGTCACATGATTTTACAACTCTTACAGTAAGTAGCATTTTTGTAAGCCAATTCTGTAAGAGAAATTCAACAATGTGATTGCTTTTCCAATGAAGAGGTAATGCATGCTACAGCTTTTCATGCACTACTCCACATTATAGACTAATTGTACAAAGACAACTAACAATCTATGCCCAAGATTAGAGCAGCCAAACTGTATTTAGTTTCTGACTATTAAACTTGGTAAGCAGCCTACTTTTGGAAGAAGAAAGAAAAAAAACAAAAACAATCAAATGTCATTTAAAATGTCCTATTGGTTTGGGCAGGAATACGCTCTTCCAATTCATTCTCTTCATTTGAGGTGGGTTAAACACAGATTTATACCTTTATGGCATGCAAACTATGAATTTTTAGGAAGGGAGAATCTGTTCCACAAAAGAGCAGCAAGCCTAACATAATACTAATAAATGTTCTAGGATCAGGCTTGTTGATCTTTTTAGCACATTAATTCTCAAAATAGAAATTGCAAATGAATGTCTAAGGAAAGAAAATGGCCACATCACTGATTAATTTAAAATTATTTGCATCCATTATAGAATTTTGACATTTCTTTTTTTCTCACAGTCGAGAGGAATTCCTTTTTTTTTTTTCTTAATTAAAGCACAAAATGTCTTCATTTTGTAATAATTGACTAAAGTAAGGTTTATAATAGAAAATTATAAGTAAATTTAATCTGCCATGCACAATTGTTTCCATGGTCACGTATACAGGCGTGCCTTTTCCTATTTAATATATTTAATTCTAACGCTTGCCTTTGGCATAAACATTAATTGTAGTGAAATGCTTTTAATCATCTTTATCACATATGTATTTCAAGTTCAATGTTTCTGTCATTCAAACATCATATTTCATGTACATTCTTTTGTTTAAAATCATTGAGTCCAATAACTTTATTTAAACAATACTGTCAACTATCTAGTACAAATTAGAACAAAATATAACTTGATCATTCTATCATTATGATGGCAATTTCTTCAAGAGAAAAGTGGAGTTTATTAACTTCTAAAAACTTAGTTCTCTTTACTAGTCTTCTCTATTATCCACATCCCAGGTTCAAATCATTAGGAAGCCATCTTCCCATCAGTTTTGGCTCACATTGAAAGAAATGAGAAAGATGGAACAACTAAAATGACTAGCTTTTAAATAAGCAATTCAGGATAATAGGCTTCACTAAACTCTTCCATATCTTTGCTTTATTTCTTCTACTTCATATGTAATTGACTGCGAGTCAAGCAATGCTTGACAAGCTAGCTCAACAAACAAGATATAACATTTTCTTCTATGAAAAAAAAATTAATCTAAAATTAAATGAGTACTAATTACACTCTTTGATCTGTGAAAATAGTATTGTGTCAAATTTTGCTGAAGGTGTTTCTAAACCACATCATTTTTTTCCAACAGAATTTTTTTTTGTTGTTAAGTTTCTTAGTTAGAACAATGTTTATTTTAATTTCCATGGTGCTTAATGGCAAACCAGTAAATTCATTTTCTAAGCATTCTTTCCAAGTGTTTTCTTTTTTTAACCCTCTTGCAGAGAAAATTATTTTTCATTTTTTAAAGAAGAAGATAAAGTTAAAAACTAAACATGCCATTTTTGTGTTTTAGCTAAGGAAATTCTGTCTTTTTTTTTTCTCCAAACTTCTCATTAGTCAGTTAACTCAAGAATGATTTCCAGAGGAAACAACAACAGGATCTAGAGAATAAACAAACAGGGGAACTACAATACTTTCCATAACAATTCATTTGCCTGCCTTAGGGCATATTTTAGGCATGCTTTATTTTTATGACACATGTAAATAAAAAAAGCATTTAAATTCTAAATGCATGTAAGCATGCTTTTGAACTAAGTTGAAGGAAAAAGCAAATTTTATGTAAACACACAATTTTAGTTGCAACTAGTACCTTAATTGAACAATATACTGCAGAGCCACAAAAATGTTAGTGCTTTTAGTATTAAAAATTACATTTTCTTCATTTTTGCAGCAAGATAGAGCAATGGCATTTCAGTTACCTCACATATCAGGTTCATACTTGGTCTTCATTTGTAACAATACCAAGCCAAAATCAGGCATCAGTAAGCTACATACCTTATCTAGTTAAATAAAGATATGTAAAATTGATTTGTTCCATTGACTTCCATGAAGCTGCACAGCTGATATGTGAATATTTCTTAGGGAGGTTTATCTATGGAAGGCATACTAAGGGTGCTTGAAGACATACTAAGGGTGCTTTACACTGGTGTGGTATATTACGCAATCTTTATATTAGAAATCTCATCAATTTAAATAATTATTTCATAGCAGAAATGCAACAGAAAATATTAGAACTGTGTGTTTAAGAAGGCTTGGGATACAATAATTCAACTATAAACCATTCAAGAGATCCGATTCATTGTATATGTTCTTGTATATCCTTCACAATGTTTTGCAAATGTTTTGGCAATCTCAAAGCATTCAAAATACTAGCAACATAACTATGTTAGTAAAAGTTTATTTGAAAATGATTAAGAATTGATTCACCACTGCAAATAAGAAATGATGACTCCACAAAGCAGCTAAGTGAAATTGGCCATCATATCTTACTTAGTCACCAATGCAATTTTTCAAACATGGCTAACGCATTATGCAGCTTCAGTACAGATTCTAATCATTAAGGTGTTAAATTAATTATGTCAACTAATAGTACCTGCCCAGTCTTCTGCACTTCTGAAGTAAATCTGTTTAAGATAATCAAATGTTAGTGTACTTTTTAGTTAGTATGAATGCATACTGAATTTTACGAAGTAACTTTCATTCCTGAACATTCATCTGTAAGGAGCACTGATTTCAGAGGGAATTACGTTTCATGGTTACAAAATAAGACATAGCTTTCGTTGCTCATTAGGCAAATCTAGCAATGTTTTTTGTTTTCTAGTTCATTAACTTAAGTTTCTAATTTGGAAAATTATGAATATTTTCACAGACACTAAGCTAACACCTGCATCCGTGAAAGAGTGAACAAAGACCAGAACTGCTGTTATGTGTTTTCTTGGTGTTCCATGCATGGTAATCTGTAACCGATATTATTTTCCTTTTTAATTAATAACTTCTTTAAAACTGTTTTATGGAACAGCACTCACTTTAAAAACTACTGAATGCACAACATATTATTTAACCTAAAAATTGTTGTGGAATATCAGAATACCAAGTAGTTGTCATGCATCTCTTACATACACAAGAGTCCAATTGACTTCACTGAACGCAACCCCAAGTGAAAAATTACAGCAACTGTTTCAATAAATAATGCAACTGGAAAGATAGATATTACTTCTAAGTGGATTTTAAGTTCAGGAATAGTCATGATCAATATAGTGCTCTGTAGCACAGCTGAAGAAGGACACAAAAATCAACAAGACGGTGACTGGAAAGCTGTAAGACAGAGCTTCCTGTTAAAACAGAAACAAATTTAGGTATTATCTAGATGAAAGGTTTTGCTTGCTTCTTTCTAAGCAAAACAAACTACTCCTCCCAAACAGATGATAAAGCAAAGAAAGAAAACAGGATGTTACCACAGGTTAATTTATTTCAGTTAATCACAGAATAACTTATCAGTCACTAACAGAAATAAAGTATGCAAACTCTTCATTTAAGAAGGAATAAGATCTTATTTGGTCATTTTTTTACTTAAGTTTACTTCAACATAATGGGCCATAGACATTTCTACAGTAAGCTGAATAAAGCCAGAATGGGAGGATTTTTTGCAGTGTTTTCATCTTTTGAGCTTTTCAGGTTTTTTTGTTTGTTTTTTAAACAATCTCCCTTTTGTTTTGTGAGCATCTGTTTATTGCTGCTGGTTTACGTGATTTTATTTAAAACCCATGAAAGCAGAAGGAAAAAGAGAATGACATACCCATTATCTAACTGACAGAAGCAATATTTACACACTGAGTAGTCTTCAGGGAAGGAGACCAGTACTTTCAGTGTGTCATAAAACTGTGACAAGAAATTTAGAAGGGCATATAAGGGAGCAGGTGCAAGGGAGCAGTATCTATGATATAGAATTCCAGGAGTTTCTTCAGCCTCAGAGCTTGCATGCTGACCTTAAATATGAACAAAGTAAAGAGTCATCATCAGTGGAGAAATTACTTCAGATGCATGGAAATTTTCAGGGAACAGATTCTTGACCCACAGCTGCCTTTTCCAAATGGCCAGAAAGCAGATGAGGGCTGCTCTCTCTGGATAACGCTTTATTCTTCCTGGCTGAGCTTCAAAATATCTGTTACATAAGGAAAGTCTAATTAAAATGGCTGCTTCTATCCAGACAACTGACATTTATTTGCCATGGGAAGAACCTTTCCACTAACAACATTCCCACGAGCCTGACTGAAGAACAGAGCAAGTAGCCTATAGGCTGTTCACAATGACTGCAGAAACCTAAGCTCTTTTCCCTATAGGCCCTGCAGCGTTGATGGAAAAATATGTGTGAAAAAATAGGTGCCTGTTCTACAACCTAAATGTGCTCTGCACTGCTTTAGGAAGAAGACTGAAATACGAACTGCCACCAACTACTAGAAGAGAGTGTGAAAATCATAGGAGAGTCATCAGCACAGCCTTTCATGACCTGTACTTCATTTATATTTATAACAGTTTTCCAAAATAGTTTAGATATCAATGCACAAATGGACAGTTTGTAACCTGTGCCTTTCCAAATTTGGAAACAAGCTTTTTAAGTAGCTGAACTCAAACAGCCAAAAAAACAGGTTTTGCTATTTCAGTGATTTTTTACCTTCTCTCACTCACCAAAAATAATTCTGCTTGTTTCCCTGGTCTCCTGCCAGTCTGGAAGAGCAAGAGACAGCACTTGCTGTGCCTACTTTTGAGCTTCATATATGCTACATTGCCAGCTAGCAATGGAATCAGAGATGATTTCAGCTCACAGGGGAGTCCTTTCCCTTCAACAGCACTATTCTGGACCTCTCCTACCACAACAGCTATTTGCACTAAATCTGTAGGAACTTAATTCTTTTGAGATCCTCTCTGGCCAAACTCAACAATTTTGATGAGTTCAAAGGCTACTGGGAGGGAATGAAGAGAGGGTAGGGAAGAAGGGGGAAGAAGGCTGACAACCAGAATAATAGCAAGCACAATCTTTATTCCAAAGAAAACAAAACTTAAAATAGATTTTGGAAAGAATAAATGCATAGCTAACACTTATAAAAAGCTAGTGGTCAACACATAATGAGAAATGTGTCTCTAGTCTATAGCCATCAGGCTTTTCACTTCAGTTCTTTATTCCTTGGAAAGGAGCTTATGTAGCCACATTGACTGTTGTACTCTGCCTCTTCCTGCAGTAAGTTTTGAAGCTGGTGAGCAGTTTCAAATGACCCAGGGCATGGCAGGCATGATGAGGTTTGTGTTTTCAGGGCAGATGTAAATTCAGAGGTAGATCATCTTAAACACTCTGTGACTATGCAGAATGGCTTTGAAGTATATAACAAACTGATGTTCATAGAATCATAGAAGCCTTAGAGTTGGGGGCCTCTGAAGGCCTTTTAGTCCAACTTCTCTGCCATGAACAGGGACATCCACAGCTAGAACAGGTTGCCTAGGAACCTGTTATCACAACTAGAGTGAGGATGCTACAGGCATAGGCCACAGCTCCGTTGAAAATCAGCTTTCTCAATGTCAGGTGCTTACCAGTTTTGAAAAACATAAAAGCTAAAGTTTCACACATTTGCTCCTCCTCTTCTCCCCCTGCACAGCCCCTCCTAAAATAGGTTCTTCGTATATTAATACAAAAATCATAAAATTTACATTACTGTAAATGAAGCACAGAAATAGAAATAGGCATTGCTCAAAATCAGAGCTCTCAACTTCAAACCGTGTGCTAAGGAAAACTCTTGAAATGATTGTGACTGTTGTGCATTACTGGCAACACAAACTAAAGCGCAGAAAAAAAATGCTGCATAGTTTGAGTTAACCTCAAATGAACCTTGAAGATTCTTTAAACAACTAGGAATAAAGAGAACAGAACAGTTGCATTGCTTTCAAACATTCACCATTTTTTCCCCTCCAAGTCTTCCCCCCCCCCCCATACAGCACGTTGCTTGGTAGAAGAGAGCAATGAGTAGAAAGTATCTAAAGTAAGAATGTAATTCCACACTGAACTTAGAGATGCCAATGTCTATGTTTCTGTAGGAAACTGATCTTCCTGACCTCTCCAAAGAAGCCTTGAATGTTCAAGGCTTCAAGCTCCAGTGAGATGCTAAGAATTCCATCAGCTATTATTTCACTTATTTTCTTTTTGATAACAGTTTCCAGAGCTGCTTCAGGATCAAAGGCATTTTAGATTGACAACTGTAATGTTATAAAGACAAAGCCCATACAGTCTGCTGCAGTCTGTATGCTGATTTTCACACTCATTATCAAGGGATTGGAAGAATTTAGAGTGAAAAATAAAATACTTTCAGCAACTTGTCTTGCAGAGAAATGGGGAGCTGCTCAAAATACTGAGCTCTGTCACAGAAGTCACAAAGAAGAAACTGAATCAGGTAGGAATCCAGTTGTCCCTTTTGGCACAGACACTTTGGTTTTTATATTTAGGCCACGTTTTGCTAGCAGGTGGCAGCACATCCCACCTGGAACTTTATGGAAACTCTCTCCTCTTATACACCGCTTCGTCATATTCGCAGTCCAATAATCTCCCTGTCCCAGAAAGGGCTGGTGATGAACTGTGGCAATTCGTACATCATTTTTGAGAATTTTATTGCTATAGCAACTGAATGCAGACTTTTAAACATAGCAACAGACTTTTTATAGCACTTTCTTGAATGTCAAAGTGGCATGTTGTTTTATTTTCTAAGCAGATGCTCAGAAGATAAGTACACAAGATTATTACGCAGTATCCACCTTCAGTAGGAGGAAAAAACCTTCCAACGTCAAGCATTATTTTAACCTTTGAATTCAACAGATAAGTTTCAAGCATGTTGTGAGTGTAATAGTACTCTGAAAAGTCACTGTATCATCTGAAAATAAGGTTAGATTAAAAATTTTATGTTGATTTATGCTTTTTTATAAGAAGACATGCAAGAAATTTACAAGACCCTACTCTGAAGGGAATAAATCTGATCTTTACCTGTTAAGTAACAGAAAAAGCAAAGCTCTCTTGATATTAAGTGGAGGCATTTTCTTCGGAGGGATCAAAATCTACTGAGACACACCATTAGTACATGTACAAAGACAAAGCTCTGTAGATTCCAAATGCAGCAACAGTGATTTGTGAGAACTGAGTTTGATCTGCCAATGCAATTTAAGGAAGTACAATTCACAATTTTCATAGTAAAAAAAAAAACAAAACAACAACAGCTACTTTTCTCTGGTATAGTGTTTGTGGGGTGGTGTTTGTATTGGAGGTGGAAGTTCATTTCTGTATCATCTTTACAACTGATAAGTATAAAAGGCTACTTGGTTTAGTTTAGTCTCATTCTTAACACTTTCCTAGGCAGAAATACCAGGCAGCAACAGTACAGATCTCCTAAGGAACTTTTAGGTATTATTCACCTTTTTGTTATGGTTATATGTCAGCTTTGTATAGAGTGGGATGGTTGATGTTTGCTATTTCACCAACAAAAACATTTAAAATCTATTAAACAGGAAATGTCAAAGACAAAAAAAAAAATCCAACAGGAAATGTGAAGAGCTGAAGAGCTTCTTGTAAGGGTACAAAGTTGTTAATATTTCAGGGACCCTCCTCCTTTAGCATGCAATATATATATATTGGACATTTTCCTGCTGTGTTTTATGCAAGAGAGACTTCTAACAGGACCCAAAAGGTCAGCATGTACAGAAAACAGAATCTCACGTATGGAGGCTTTAGAATATATCCATAAATTCCTTCTCCCTGCTTTAGATATTTTCACTCGATTCAGTGAGTAAACACAGCAGTTTTAAAGTCTCCCATCCTTGCTTTAAAATATTTAAAATACATGGGAATTTTGACACATCTACTTGTTTTTCTACAGTCTGCTCCAGTGACTACTGCACTTAAGAAAACCAGCTTTTAGAGCAATCCTGATAATTATATACCTATCAAAGAAGAAGAATGATAAGTTTAACTGCTGCAAACCTTGGGGATGTTAAGATGATAGGTACAACTACACTTGCATTGAAAACTAGCAGTATTTAGATCTGCTTTCAAAATTTTCCAGCCTGAGATGTCATACAGAGCATCAACTTGACCCAGCACTTCCTCCTGGGGCAAACACCAACCTCCACTGCAGCTAGGCCACTAATAACACTGAGCTATTTTCACAAGCCCAGAGGCCAGCCGCATTAATTTGCTAAGTAAAAGAAAAACACAGGAAATTTGGTTATTGGAATAAAAGCATGCATATTTTTATACAGTTAAATCACTGACCCATAGAATCATAGAACGGCATAGGTAGAAAAGGACCATAATGACCATCTAGATTCAACCCCCCTGCTAAGATTTTCCTTCCTCTCCACAAGTTCTCCTTTGACTTATGGTTAGACACTTCATTTCTAATTTTAGTGTTCAGTAGCTAACTAACACACAAGTAAGCAAGATTTAACAGCAAATTTTAATCTATATTTTTGTTTAATTATATTCTACTACATGCATGTATGCACAGATCTTTCTAAAAAGGCCACTTCAGAGATGTTTCAGAGGAAGCAGAAAAACATTTGAAAATGAGATCCTGGATTTTTCTTTTCCAAAATTTCAGAACTATGTGTCATTCTACAAATCCTACCATTTGTTGATACATCTCTCTAAGTTCAAAGCAAGACAGGTGAAAATAGACACACTGTTCCTACTCAAACTCCTCTAGATTCCAGACTCTCATCTTCTACTAATATATGCTTTACCTTAATGGTGTTCATTAGGAACATGATCTCTGCACCACTGAAGTCACTGGAAACTTTGCTGAAGATTCCAAAAGCAGTGGCTCAAAGCCAAATTCCCCACATACAGCTTCAGCATAATAAAACATACTGCAGAATTAAATAAACACTAATATTTTTACTCTGAAGTGAAGCCCCTAGCCCAGACAAATTGCCATGCTTGACCCAGCAGCACAGAAGATAAGGGACACAGTATAATTCTTGCGTAAATTGATTCATATTAATTATGTTTATTAACTTTTCAACTGCTCTGTTCTTCTCAGAAATAGCAGGAACTAGCACAGCAGTCTCTGCTGTATTAGTGGCTCTGTTTGAATAGTTACCACGACAAATATATTTGCATACATAGCAGGGGAAAGGACATGTTTCTAAAACGTTGCTTTGAATAATGATAGGACACCACAGAATATGCTTTAAGAGTAGTCAGGGAAAGAAACTTTCAGAGTCACATACATCCTTGACAGACATTGCCTGTCACGTTTGTGTGTTAACTCCCCCTCCTCTTTTTCACCCTTTCTCCAAGAAACCTGCATTACCGTAAAAACAAAACAAAACAAAAACCAAAAAAACAAGTTCTACGAGCCTTACTTGTCCAAAGCCATAAATGATTGTATCAACAGCATTCAATGCTTCTGTTGATTTACAATACCTAAAGACATGAGGTGTTTTACATTCAAGGCTAGGCAAAACTTCTAGCAGGGTAGTTCTGATTTAGTCCTGGGTGGTTTTTTAGTTTGTTTTTAAATCTTTAATATACTTGACATATTTAGTTACTTTTATTTGAAATTAAATATCTCAAATGATTTTCCAGATTGTGGATTTAAAGAATAAATCCAATGAAATAAAACCAAACCAAAACAGACAACAAAAAACAAAAAGCGTGTCATTCACAAACTGAGGAAGATAAGTTACTGAGGATGCTGATACAGCTCAAAAACTCCAACAAAACCTGAGTATAGTAGCCCACTTGCTCTAAATATCAAACCTCTTTCTGATTTTCAGATTTCTTAGGACTTACTTTCCAGGGATAGAAACTCAGTTATTATTTCAAGTTTTTTCTTCACAACAGTCACAGTTTTCATCCTCCTTAACCTACCACTACACGTGCCCATAAGCAAGAATTCTACAGTTCTCTAACATCAGCAACTAGATGAGGAAAGACAGCTCCATAATGTGTGGCAAACATATACCTATGACCCTTGAAATGAGAATCTTACACAGATGTCCCTTCTCAGTAGCAGCTCCTTAAACCTCAGTTGCCACAATCACCCTTACCCAGCTTTTCAAAAAATGATTTGTCACCAAACTAGAATTAAAAGCTGCAGAGAGCAAATAGTTCCAATCTTTACCACCAGCTTTTGCCATTCTCCTTTCACAGAATCACAGAATTGGAGGGCTTGGAAAGGAATTCTGGAGAACATCCATACCAATCTCCTGCTAAAACAGGTTCTCTACTGTAGGTTACATAGGAATGTATCCAGGCATGTTTTGAATATCTCCGGTAAGGGATACTCCACTGGGCAGCCTCTTATAGTGCTCTCAAAGTAAAGAATTTCTTCATCTTTCAGTTGATGAATTCTTAATTTTGACTGCTTTAGTAAAGACTAGAACTATAGTTGAAGAGGATACCAGTATTAAAACTGACTCTGACCTATAAAAAGATAAAAGGAAGGGAGGCATACAGGTTTTATGTCCATAGCCAACTTGTAGCTTAATCCTGAGGGATACAAAGCAGATGGCTTTATGAAAGTTAAATACAAGGATAATCCTAGGACCCTTAGCACAGTGCTTATGTAAACACAGTTTTCACTATGCACAAACGAACAAACCGTACTATTTGTATCAAATTACACATAAGCAGTAGTTGCTGAAATACTACAAAGTATTCTATTAGAAATATACACTTAGTTCATACTTACAGGGCTTGGACACATTAGTTAATCAAGTCTGTATACAGAGTTAAAAATAACTATTTATTAAAAACCTATACGCCTTCCTTATACTGTCTAAATTGAGTTAAACGAGTGCCTAAATCATCACCAGTAATTCGTGGGAGACTAACAAACCAGAATAGCGCCTTTGGAGCCTTGAAAACACAGGAATATTTAAAGAATGAAGACTTCCCAGTATTAAGCATTTAACATATCAGACTTTCTTAATTTCCACTGTTAATTCTAATCAACTAGCTTAGATTTTTATGGGATTTTTCATTAGATTACAAAGCTACAGGTTTGGTATCAATATTGATTTGGGGTTTAATCGTTGATTTAAAACATGAAGATCAGCCAGATTAAATTTAGTGTTATACAGTTTGCACTGACAGCAGTACAGGGAAAAAAAAATAATTATGGCCCTTGAAACTGTGCCTGTATTGTTACAACAAGACACATTTATCACATTCTCCTGAAGCTAGGTGAACTTTCTTTAAAGTAATGTATACTTGTCATGCCATGTATAAGTGCAGTAACTGTTACTACTTGCAGAGGAAACCTTATTTTCAAAACTCTACATTTTCCAATTTCTGCACTACATGAGCCAATTTCATAGCCTGATCACTTTACAAAAGGGAATTCTTCTGATGATTTCAGAGGATCTTTCACCAAATGGAACCATGCTATGTGCAATTTGAAAATCTACACACTAACATGAGTTGTTGCTGATATGTCAGTAACTGAAACCTGTCTGGAGGTTCAACAAGCACTTCCTTGTACCAACACCATTCTTACATGGTGTTTCTCTATTGAAAAGAAGCCTAATAAACATATTAGTAAGACACACGCACACACACACAAAAAGTATTTTAATTAACTGAGAAAAATAACTCTTCACTGCAGAGTAGCTACTAAACAGCACAGGTAAAGCCGAAGACTAAAATATCAAAAAAGTAAATATCGTGACATTTCATATTAAAGCAAGCATGTTTTTTGTTTGATTTCCCCATCATTCCAATACAGCACTTCAATTAGGCAACTCTATAGTGTTAATTTACCTCTAATGGGATTAAAACCAAACACTAAGTATAAAGGAATGGCTTCGGAAATGTCCCTTTAAAAGACAGGTTCCAGACACAAGTAGGTAATCCATCAAAAAGAACAATTTTGGCACCGTTAAACACAAGAACGTGGGAAGAAAAATCATACAATACAATAATAAAGTAAAAAAAAATAAAAAAATCTGTTAAATATCTGTTCCTCTGTAACATGTACTGCTGCTAATACTCTCTAATGATTAGCCCAATGCAGATAATATTATCTGTAAACCAAGTTGCCTTGAATCACTTACTGATCACATACCTTTGTTAATGAAACTTCAGTATAATTAACACAGCTTTTCCTTTTTCATTCTTGCATATTCCCAAAAAGTACGCAAGAAGAACTAGATGGCATGAATATCATCCACTTTTTAAGCAATTAAGATTTCTAAAAGGGGAAGAATTTGACAGGGGGGAAACTTGGGAGGGGAAGAGACAGAAAGAAAGAACAAACAAACCACTCGGTATCATAACAACAAGGTACTGTACCTTTAAGGAGGAAATATGGTTCTATTCTATTCCACAGCAGAAAAAGAGCTTATTCTTGGTTATAGAGATTACTTACCTAAAACTTCAGTTATTCCCCTTTTTCCCTTCAGGCCAGCCTCTCTTTCACTCTCGGGAGCTTTTACCATTTAAGGTCAATGTTACATCTGGCTCTAGTAAGTAAAGCTGAAGCAGTTTTTAACTCAGAGATCCAACAGGCTGTCTAACATTAGAATGAGAGTTTAAAATTAAAGTAACCCTTCAGAAAGCCTTTTTCTTGCCTCAAGGAATTACAGAATAAAAGGCTTTCCTATTCTGGCATAAGTACTCTTAAGTACAATGCTATGCAGGCATCCCATTAACATTCTTAAAATTCGCAGCATATATGGCTCTACTTACTCATTTCTCATGAAAGCACAAATGAAATACAGTTTACATAACATTATGCTAACCCACAGTCCTTTTTGTTGGTGGTGGTAACAATTGTTTTTTTTCCCCCATCTTTAAATAAAACCGCTACTGCTATTTAGTCTTTTTCCAGTTTTCTATCCTTGGTCAGAAGGAGCCTAAATTAGGGAGTCAGTACAAAGCATGTGAACTTTTAAAGAACGTTGGCTTCAGTCCAGTCATGGGCTCTGCTCTCCAGTTGCAAAGTATAATTCCTAATGAAATACACTGAAGTTGCCTACGTCCCATGAGGGATTCTAGATACAAATGGAGCAGGAAGACAAGGAGCAAAAAAGACAAAACATTTACTAAAATATATTTAGATATCTGCAGGAAAATGACATGAATGTTGACAGCTCCCAGATCAGAAACAGATACAGATCTTTCTCCAGCCCTTCAGCTAATTAAGATATTTTTCTCCAGTTATTGAGTTTTAAGTCATTACTTACAAGCAAGCCAAATCCTCTCCAAAAAACTTCTGAAGTTCAAGTGGGGACATAAGAGCTGTGAGGGGGAAATGTCACAAAACAGAATGCAAATAAGTATGAATTGACTAGATAGTTTCAGAAGGAACACAGTGGGCTGCTTTAGGAGAATAAAATATGATATTATCAGACATTATTAAATAGAAATGAATAAAAGCATCAAAGTAGAAAATAGATCAGAAAAAAAAAAAAAAGAAAGGATTTGATTGTCCTGGAAAACATGCTCCATATAGAAGCGATGGGTGGAAACATGAGGATGCTTGCAGGAAAAATGTTTGAAAATGAGCTGATTCCAACATATCACTACCATTCTAATTGGGAAATAAAGGGAAATTAGAAGACTAGGCATCTCATTTGTGTCATATGAGACTTGAGCTTGAATTAGGAAATAGAGTATTCTACATTCAGGTCATTCTTTGCTCCCAAAAACCAACATAGGAAAACATGTTCTGAGAAACTTCTAACAGTTTCGTTTAAACTTTCAAGGTGATGAAAGTAAATAGGTATTTCAAAAAAACACTGCAGGCTTTGATGTCATTTGCACTATTCACTGCCCCCTCCACAAACATTTTAACTCATCGCTCATCGTCTTGGATTACTATTTTAATATTCACAAATTTAAGTTCTTGCCAAGCACGCTTACAGTCTCTCATTTCATCACTTGAAAATTCAAGAGGTTTCTTGCTAGAATCTGTAACATCATTTTTCAGCTTAATTTTTTCAGAGCTTTTAGGCTGCAAGTGTAAAATGCTTCATTTAAATGCAGCAGAAGTTGTATATTTAAGTCCACATACACAATAGCTTTGAACTGCTTTGAACTCAGTTTGAGCAAGAACAAGTTACTTATTGCTTAGAAAGGAAACTAATTACCTTTATTGATCATTTCTCCAGCATCCTATACCACCATTGGCCAAATTTAGCCAAAATCTGCTGAGTAATGAAAATCTCAAAATATATGCAGGCTCCTAGAAACTTCATGAAGCCAGCAGCTTACTATGGGATAAACCTAGAGTGACTGAGTCATAATTTTTTTGGCCCATCTATTTGCACCACACAAACATGACTTCTGTTGCTCAAACAGCTGTGCAGAAGGGACACACAGAAGGTCCTGGAGGTACTGATGAGGAAAATGCAGCTTTCATCAATATTCAGCTCCTGAAACTGCTTGTATATTCTTGTATCTAACATCTTCATTTGCAAATTTTTCACCCACAGATTTGTTCAACGTGTCTGAATAAAGTAAATTTAAAAAAAGTAAAGTAAATCTCTGGAAAAAATAAATGAAAATTGTTAACTAAAAACCGAATGTTTTTGAACTAGGGAATATTGACATCTAAAGCTCAATTACTCTTAACTATGGTGTTAAAGTTGCACAAAGGAGGCAGAGTTACGTTTAAAAAAATATTTTTCATTTAAAAATTCATTATATTTCCCAAGATCTAGTGATAACACCTCATTAAACATTCTGAAGATGGCTGGTAGCATAAACAGCAGTGAACTATTTCCCTTTCACACACACCTTTCTCACATTATTCAAATATTTATGTTGCTAATATTATGAACATGTTCCCTATAATATAATAAGTATTCTGAACTCTGTCACAATAGCTAGATTCAGCACCCTGGAAAATACACATACTGGCAGGAGGCTGTATATATCCCCAGCAGTTACCTTCCTATTTCCTCAGTTTCTCCTGCTCTGTGTCTTAAGATGCACTGGAGCTTGTATCAAAACAAACTTCAGGAGCTGGGATTCCTGGGTTTATGGTTGTTTACTTTGCCTTAGAAAATGTGAACATAAGACCAAGAACATACTCATATTGAAATAATTCAGAGAGGGTCTTCATTTCTGGGGCACAATGATTTTTACCTGAAAGTTTTTTGTTGTTGTTGTTTGTGCAACATCAGATAAGTAAACTTCCAAAATTTTTTTCTAGATTTGGCTTTAGTTGGGCAGTAAGAGACAAGAGAACTAACTAGAAAGTCTGATTTCACTAGAAATTGTGTTTTCATTTGAGCTTTCAATGGGCTCACTATAAAGCTGAAAATTCCTACTAATTTACTAATTTATCCATCAAGAAAAGGTCAGGAAGTAAGTATAGAAAAGCTGAAGAGGTTAATATTCATGGTGAGTAAGGTACATATCCCCTTGTTTGTGAGAAGTTCAGCAGAATTGAAATATTGTGAGGATGACAAAAAGATTGCTCAGGATGACAGGCTTCTCTTTCCACGTAGACATGCACATAATACCATACTATTGTAGTCCAAGATATACATGAAGAAGGCTAGTATACTGGATTCTAATCTAGATCAAAATATTGAAGTTACACTACAGGATAAATACTGAATTCAGGAAGAAGCTTGGACTTGATATGATAATTTAATCCAAGAAAAAGGAAATGAAAATACTGCAAAAAGATCCTTTAATCTCTAGAATGAAAAGCATGACTTCACTTTTGCTTAGGAAAAGGGTGCAAACCAGACATTTTCAGACTTTGAACTGACATACCTTTGCTAAATAAATCCTAAATAATAATTCTCAATCACATGACATAAGGATTTATGACATTTTAGACATAAGGAAAAACTTTTTCCTTTCAGAGTGGTCAGGCACTGGAATGGCTGCCCAGGGAGGTGGTGAAGTCACCATCCCTGGCAGTGACCAAGAGGTGCCTGGATGAGGAGCTATGAGATATGGTTTAGTAGCTGGGGTAGCAGTGGTAGTAGGAGGACAGTTGGACTAGATGATCTCGCAGGTCATTTCCAACCTTGCGATTTGATGATTATATGAAACTCGATATACCCACACATTGATCCAGCAGACACAGGTGATGGACACAGTAACTGATCTACATTTCTACAATGTTTCCATTGTAAAAACAAAACAAATGCTGCAACTCTAGCCAGAGAGTAACCTTGGTTGACACTTTTTTTTCCCCAATACTGGAACTTCACTCTGTCACTTCTTCTAAAATTTCTAAGTAGCTCATGAAGAAAAATAGAATAGACAACTTATTCCAGCTCAATCAGTGTAATTTAGGAGAAAAGCTTTGTTAACTCATGTTTCTGCAGATTGTATAGCTGCTATTATGAGACTGATGCAGAACACACTGGGTTGTTTATGTCTTTGTACTCTTCCTCAACTGAGAAATCTAAAGCAATGCAAGAAAAAGTACAACAAAATAAAATAAAGAAAAAACAAGCATTTAAAATAAAATGGAAAAAGAAAATATATTAATGGTAACCTTTCTGGCTACTCAGCAGTAATTACAGTTTCAGCTTCATAAATTTGAGAAGTTTTTAATCAATTCGGTTAAAATAATCTGCCTCAGAACATAGATTTTTTCAGTCAGTGTGGTTCAAATATACACAAAAAGCAAATATATAATGAATATTTATGTATCCTGGATATATACAATAACCTTTATTTATGTAAAGCAGTTACATGGTGTTCTGCTGGTTGAGGATTTAAACTGTGAATGCAACCAAGACTTCTACTTGTTTCTTTCAAATTATCCAATTTTCTTGTTGTTTTTATTAAAGTCTCAACAGAATTATACTAAGCACATCCTAAGAATTCATCATTTAAATTTTTTGGAATGCAGTGCTAATTGATGATGTGTATTCAATATCACCACATACCATTTTCTTCAATGGGACTTGTCTCATTCAGCATCTTAGCAATTGAACACGAACTCCAGATTCAGTGAACTGCAGAGTTCCTTTGAGAGCCTTTATTGGATCCTCTGATCTTTTCTGTCACGTGAGGTCTAAGGCATGTTTGTAACAAAGCCAGCCACTCATGGATCACTGTGCTTCCACTTCCTTATTTATATTGTGCATGTACATAGTTAACTATCTGCCTGCCTTGTAGAAAGAAGCATAGAGGGGAGAACATTGGGGTTAACAGAATAATTCATTTTATTTTTCCTAGATTCCTACAATAGTAACTGAGTATAGGAGCAATGCCAACATTTAAAAGAAATCATTTCCAGTGAGAATTTTTGCCAGATTACCCTTAAAGTACCCCACATTTCTACCGCCAAAATAGCCTAAATCAGTTTGATGATTTGCTGCGAAGACATACCAGTATGAGACTAATATTTCTTTTCCACTGTTTTCCAGCCCCTTTTCATCCTTCCTCCCTCTGATCTAGAGGGCACATTTATCATATCACCTCATATCACCTGAAACCTACTATTTCCTCTACCTTTTTGTTAGTTCTGTCTATCTTTCACAAGAAATTCTAAGTCTTTAACAGGAGTCTTGTGTAAAAGACAAACACAAAAATGACAAACTTTAAACTTGTCACAATACATTGGACTTTTCACAGAATCACAGAATCACCCAGGCTGGGAGGGACCTCAAGGATCATACAGTTCCAGCCCCCCTGCCTGGAAGGGCCACCAAACATACATATTTAGATCAGGTTGCCCAGGACCCCATCCAACCTGGCCTTGAACACCTCCAAGGACGGGGCATCCACAACCTCCCTGGGCAGCCTGTTCCAGGGCCTAACCACTCTCCTTGTAAAGAACTTCCCCCTAACATCCAACCTAAATCTTCCCTCCTTCAACTTGGATCCATTCCCCTGAGTTATATCATGCCATGCTAAATAAGTTAAAATACAATGCTGAAGGTTTCATTAAAAACCAATAAAATTATTTTTGGCATTTTGTTTGATAGCATTTGCTTTAAAACATACAATCTCAATCCACATCTGTCTCAGATCTTCCTTCCAACTGCTAATCCATAACAGAAAAACCCAAAACCAAGTCAAATCCAAAACAACAACAACAACTTTACTTACAGCTATCCACCTCTAGGAAGAGGACATACAAATAATAGTGGATATTCAAGAACCTAGTAACTTTGACAAGCAATGATAATTCTGGAATTGAGAGTTTAACTAAATGTTAAACTACTCTCCAGTTATATTCTGATGCTGCCATTTTAGTAAGAAAATAAGCACAGATACATCTGACACAAAAACATGACATTTCTAATGAGATAAAAAGTATTTCAACTGTGTTGATGAGTGTACTTATGTCAATGAGTTAAAGATGGGTGGTGTATCTGGGCTTGTGTTAGTACTACGCCACAACAATTCATTACAAAGCAGAAGGTACCAACACTCTTTCAAGTACAGGACTTTTTGATCTCTTCATATCTCCTTCCTCCAGTGGTGCTGAAGCAGATCAGACACAGACTCCCTGTTTTGATGATAGAGAAGCAGTGAAACAGGACATGTTGAGAGCCGATCTACTTTCTACCAGATACCCCACAGATGTTCTGAAGAACATCTGGGCTTTTACTAGAAAGACAGTAACTGACAGCAACTTTGCAGCTGAAGCTCCCTTATTCCACTCTGAAGGGTGTTCTAACCACAAACATGAGCTCAAATCCCCTTAACAATGCATTATATTCTAAGGAAGGCAAAAGCAGCAAAAATAAAAACATCCCCCAATCTACCTCACTGTGATGAGGATTGCACTGGCTTCTACAGATGAATGTCTTCCCAAGGAGAATTTGCACAGCTTTTACCAGGGGGCAGAATAAATCTGTTCAACATTGCTTCATCATTATTTGACAGCTTGACTGTATTTGCAGCAGATTGTTTCAGTTAGAAAAATTATCAGTATTCCTTTTCCCCAGAAATGCTCCTGCTGTTTCACTTGTGTTAATCACATGGCTTTGCAAAGTGTTTGAGGCACTGTCTGCCTTGTGAAAAGTGATATACTTGCCTTAGGTACCTGCAACGTTCTCAAACATAGTTTGTTGATCTAAGTTTATGACTTCCCACACCATCCCTGACTGAGAGCTGCTAAGCAATTCTGGCTTCTCTTCCCTCTGAAGTCTGGCTACTGTACAAGGTAATCCAATTATATGTTCTTTGTGGGAAGAGCTGGAGAATAAAAGGCAGCTGCAGGCAGGGAAATAAAACAGGGATGGGTATCAGCTGTGAAGTGTCCAAATGCACAGCAGAAGTGCTGAGTTGTATGACTTTGAGAACGCCAAATTATGTAGCTATAGAATTACAGCACTCCAGGCAGCCTGAGATTTGAATATAATTCACCCGTCTCCAAGCTGTTGCTTCAATTTATTGCAAATGTAGTTATAAGTTCTCTCATTTGACTTACAAGTGAGAGGGAAAAAACATAAGATTATATTTGTCTAGCAAAGCAATAGAAATTTTAAGAGAACAAAACAACAAAAGTTATTTCCTCAAGGAAAATAACATGCTTGGCAGTTTTCATCCCCGTTCCTCCACTGAAGCATGTACTACTTTTAAACAATTTTACTTGCACTAAGAAGCTTTCACCTGTGTGATGTAAAGGAACTTGCCCAAATTGTCCAAGAAAAATATTTTGTCTTTATTGATTCCTTAATACAAATACCCAAAATAAGCCTCATCCCTGCCCACATCCTCAGAACACTCATGATGCCCTTTCATATCAGAACCATCTATGCAAGATACTTGGTCTGCCGCAAACTGAAAGCTTCTGCATTGCAGTACTTTTACAATTGCTTTACCAATATAATTACACTTTATTTGTCTGCTTGTTTGGGTTTATTTTTGTTTTTCTTTTTAATTCATGTCATTAAAATCTTTCAGTAGCTACAGACCTCAATTTGTATGATTATATACATAGACAACCAAGTCTAAAAAGAAAAGTGGGTAAAAGCCTTTATACACAGTTACAAGCATAAAATACCCCAGACCAAAGGCATTTATATAAAAATACCTATAGAAGTATAAAAGCAACTTTAAACAAATAAGTAGAATAGCCCAAAAGGAAAGTCTAATGTAAAATTTTCCTCAGCTTTAACTTGACCATAAGCAAAGACTCACACTAATATGTAATCTCTTAGGCAAGTCACAGGAACTTCAGGACAATGCTTTCAACTGTTAAAATAATTCAACTCTTGCAAGGAACAAGAACAAGGTGTGGAGACCAAAGGGTGTTCACATATGCACAGGAGAATGAAGGTACAGCATTGTAAAAAAAAAAAAAGGAATGTTAAGCAGACATAGTTCTACAGACAGCAAGATACATGCTTAATAAAAACAGGATTATAGAACGTTTTACTGATTATACATTTGAAATATATATATTTTATAAATATATAAAACAAGAAAATATTCAGTATTAATCAGCAGCAGAAAGAGAAAAATTAAAATCACTGAGGTCAGATCTTAACTTGCAAACCCTAAAAAAAAAAGAACAACACAGAAAGATGGTTCAACTTTTCAAATCCAAAGACATTTATTTAACCATTTCCAAACAATTCACAGACAATTAAAGAAATCCCCACATTCTACATTTAAATAAATTATATATGTAAAATTAAGAATGGGAAGAAATTGACTAAAGATGTCCTTTATATCTAGCAGGCTTAGCAGCAGCAGGATGATGGCGTTTGTCCTGTAGGAATAATTTTATTCCACCTCTACCAACCTTCACCAAATTCACTATTACTGACTTGAAACAACTCTTCTGGACTTGTACAGTTTTAAGAGTCCTGGAACAAATACAGCTAAGTCAGCTTTGAGAAAGATAATGAGCACAGCCCGTGGATTACAATAACAATTACATTTGTGCTGCCATTGCTCAGCTAGTATGTGGAGTAGCTTATTTCTGCTACCTAAGTACTCACGCCATGTGCTAGTGTGAAGTGCACGGGGGCTACAGCTTCTATAAATCCTTACACGACAAATAGTCTGAAAAAGAAGGAATTATCCTATTTTCATTCAACCCCTGTGCAATCCTGCATTAGTCTTCATATAAAGAGTCAGATTTGATGGAGCATTATGTTCAATTAATAATTTAAATAAACTGATCAATATAAGACCGGAATTGAACTGAAAGGAAAATATCCATCCCAAAATTTTATCTTACCTTACTGAAGTCTCTTTCTGTTGTCTAAGATGGATTCCTCACAGATAGAGATAATGCAACAATTGGAATATAGAAGATACGAGTATCAAAAAATATTTTTTATCCAGAACAACATGAGAAGTGCTCAAACGGCGAAACTTTCCAAAAATGTTGTCATCCTTATTCTCTGTACCAGCAAGAACACAGCATCTGCATTTGTCTTCTATATAACTCAGGCAACAATATCCCGGCAACCACATTTCAATGGAAGAAATCCAGGTAATTAAAATGACTACATCTAGCATCCACCTCTTTATCATCCCACTTGATAGGGCAGACTTACTCATTTGGGAAGTGATGTTCCAAAATCTGCTAGACACAGTTAAGTAAGTTGTTGTGTCTCTGAGCTATAAACAGGGGCTTCAATTTCAGATGTCCATTTAACTGCCTCTTTCACAGAACTGTTTCTGAGATTTTCAAAAATGAGCTTTACTGTTAGGTATGTGTCACATTAAACACGTGCACAGTTTGGTGGATTTTACTACATTGCATTGATGAGTTTAGTGTTTTGATGTATAAGGGCTAAATGGCTAAAGTTCACCGTGACAATAAAACTACTTGAAGCATTAACGTTCTACTATTAATAGAAACCTTAGCTTCCACAACTCTTCAACTGCACAGCTAAGGCCGTTTTGGAAGTCAAATCTCTACTAAATCAAACTATGAAATGAGAGTTCAATAGCACAGAATTTCTCAGTTCACTACCTTTCAGAGGGCATAAAAGGAACTGTTTAGGCCTTTTGTTGATATTTGGAGACTTCAGCAGTCCGCTCCTCTGAAACAGAAATGAGAAGTGATTCTGCAACAAGACACAAATGAATGATTGCAGACACAGTTTACACCTCTCTTAAACAGACCTCAAAATGGCATTAATGCACAAAGTAAAAAGCGATCCCTGCATTTTGATATTAGGATGCATAAATTTAACTATAGTAAAGAATTTCATCTGTGTATGTACGCTCAAACTCATTATATGTAACATTCAGTTCCCAAGCATGAAAAAAAAAAGTGTTATGACAGCAGAGCACATTAAAAGGCTTTAGAGGAACAGGACCCTCAAACTGACAAAACAGAACTGATAATCTACAGAAATGCTTTAAGTTTCTTTGCACCATATCACCTCACATTTATCCTACATAATTAAAAATGTTGCAAGTGGAATTTTTTGTTCTCACTTGTATTATCCAAGGCTGCTGGCAGTTCCACACTGATACATTTTAGCAGGCATGTACACTGGAGAATCTCGTGGGTAAGAAGGGAAGGGGTTGGGAAAAAAGGGATAAGGACAACAGCTTTCTACTCCTCCTTTCTCAGTCTGATTCATCAGTCCCTTTTTCAATGCTACCTTCACAGCTCTAATCGTCACATTAGGTTTTTAAAGGGCAAAATGAAGTAGATTGGATTCTAGTAATGATATTTTATGCATGTAAGAGACTACTGTAACACAGTAAATCTTAAGGGTGAATAAAGCTCAGTTTGAATGATATAGAAGTCATACAAAGCCCTGCAATTAAATATAGAAATAATGTCAGTTTTTTTCTTAAGGAATCACAGATTAAACAGCTTTGAAGTAGTCTATCCACATCTGCTCACACAGATATTTACTTTTTCTTCCCACCTTGCAGTTTACCTGGCCAATAATGCAAAAATACTTTCCATATTTGATTACATGTGGTATCAACATCATCTCAACTCCTACCAAATAGCTGTTGTGGTGAAACTTGAGATATGAGATTAAAAAAATAAAAAACCTGAAAGCATTTTCAAGCTCATAGCAAAACAAGAGTTCTGCATCACAATAGTGATGCAGTTGTGACTGCAAGTAATATCCATACTGTTAAGGAGAAGACCAGTTCCGTACTATTATTAGAGCTGAGTTTGCTTTCAATAACAGAGTTGGTTAGTAAAGCAAAATGCAATTATTTTCTATTCCATGGAGGGGATAAGGAGTGAGACTCTGAAGAGAAGGAACACAGACATTCATAAACTACTAACAGTAGCTCACAAGGGAAAGAAGTCTTCTACTCCTGCAATATTCAACTGAACCCTCACTGTGATATGACCTACATAGCTGCAGCCACCACTGAAGAGCTGCATACACGTTGAAACAGACATGTTTCCATGTGCTATTCAGCAGTGAGCACTGCCAAAATTGTGCCTGACAGAGTATCAGAAGGGCTGAGTCTTTAGAAAAGTCCATCACAAATTCGTCACCTCCTTGGGTACTTGTATTTCTCAGCAAGTCTGACATTCTTTTCAGAGTTGAGACAGCAACAGATAAATTAACAGCATTTTTAGAACAGAAATGAAATAATTCAAATTAGCAAGCAACAAAAAAAAAGTAAGCAAATAACAGATCAAATAAATGATAATGTCATCTCCAAATTAGTTCAAAATGTAGCCTTCTGTATTCTCATGAGAATATTATTCAGGTATGTTCAGGAAAAACTTTATTGATTATCATGAGATATCAATCTTATCCTAAAGCTTCAGCTGACGAAACAAATGATTATATATGAATCATACTGCAGGTTAATGAACGATCAAGTATAAGCAATACTTAATCTCAGTTATTTAAATACTGCTTATACTATATTTTCACCTCACTCAGTGAAATTTGTTTTAATGTCTTCATGCTCTGTTACTTTCAGCTGACACATGGCAATTGATGTGTTCGAGCGTTAAGCTGCCACCACATGCTATTCAGTCTTCCTACCCAGTTTTTAAATCTTTTTTTCTCCCCACGTGTATCCTAGTGAGTCAGGAGCTGGAAACAAAGAGCTTGAAGTCTAAAGTACTGGATATCCCATCTCATTGACTCAGTCTTTGCTTATATTAAAAACATCTTAACCTATATTCCTTCAATAAAGACATACCCCCAAATGAGTACCAAATTAAAAAACCCTAGTTTCGTGTCACTGCACTAATTAACTGTACTTCAGATATCCTCCTCAAAACACATACCTTTCTCCTCAGCAAGAGCATAACACTCTTGTGCTTAACTCAATAAAAAGAGCACATACTAGCCACTATAAGAAACTCCAGCCTTTAGCTGCTAGGCTGATATTGTTTGCCATCCCAAACAGTATGCCAGTGCTCATGTTACATAGTTCTTCATGATTTCATATATCTGCATTTCCCTTTCCTCAGCTTTAACTATTTCCCTCAGAATAAATAAATTTGTTACACAGTTCAGGCTATACAGCTTTCAATTTAGTAATAAAGTAATACAAAAAATTATTTAAATATTCCTTGAGTCAAATCCTTTTAGAAGTTGTGAAGGTCAGATGTGAAAATCCTCATCATCTGAGAGCTTAGGGATTAAAAAAAAATACAGCGAGGCTGAGATATTTTGAAAGACTGAAGACATGATTACTAGGCCTTCTCTTTTGGCATAATGCAAGAAAAACTAAACAAGACTATCAACTCACACACAGTGATTCCATTTATTTCTTAAAAGCCTTAAATATGCACATACTTAGAAGGTTCCCAAGGCCAGATAGAGCTAGGAAAGATTGACAGCAACATGGGTACAGGCCCAGCAAGTAGCATAACAGACAATAACAGCTTTTTGAGGACTCACATGTTTAAAACTTATTTTTTTTTAATAGGCCTAATACTAATCCAAAACACTAAGAATAAATGTATGTCTGATAGTGGGTGATAGCATGACCCCAGAAGAATGCCCTTTAATAGCAGTTGTTTATTAAAGCCATGACAGCAATATAAACTATACAACAAACAAAACAAGTTTACAAGGGTACTAGTTAACTTCTGCTTACAAAAAAGCCCTTTCTAAATATCACTTCCTAACTGAGGGAAGCTTAGTTAGCTTACAAGCTTTGAATTAGTTTAAAATAGTTTTGTTTTGATTTTTTTAATTAAGGTTTTTGTGACAAACAACTGTTACAAGTAGCATGCAAAAATCTATGACAAAATTGTGTGAAATGGATGAAGAAACCATTTCCAAGGGGGAATTGTTATAGCATTTACCATTTGGAAAAGAACAAGTTTCAGAGTGATTTAAACTTTGCATGTAGTTACATTATATAATTCAGAAGAACCAAGTGTATTCATGCTAAGAGAGAAAAAAACATTACCACTGAGACATTCACATACATACAACTTTACAAAAAAGTCTTCATAGAGATTTGAAATTATTTTTTAATAAGTATCCTACTGAAAACATTTCAGCACATTTCTAGATTTATTTACAAAGTTGCTTGCTTCCTTAATCTATTATATTAAGTAGAGATCAGTGATACATCTACTGCCCATTCCACTGCATGCAATAATTTATTGTAACTAAAGCCCTATATATATTTGCCTGCTAATGTGTTTGTGGAAGACATTTATGAAGAGCAAAGGCATTAAAACTGTACTGGATAATAATGCTGATGGCAATATTTTCATTACGCTCCTCTCGAACTTGCACCAGCTTGAGCCAAATTCTGACCAGCAAGTAGTGGCCCTATGCAACTAATTTCCTCCAAACACAGACAAGATTGGGCTGGTTCAGCCCAGTTCTGTGACTTGCAGGGCAGAGGGACCCGTGGGTCCGCACCTCCAGAAATGGGAAAACAGGACCCTGAATAATTAAAAACAGCAGCAACAATCTGAGGAGAAATGAACTGATTTACTAGATATGGCATCGGAATGCAAGATAACACTCTATAATTAGAATTGAAGCTAATAAGTCAAATATAGTGAGTGAAAGAGTGTCCAAAAACTAAAAGCCTTACACTAATGCTGAGGCAAAGTGCGTGCTTGGGACAAGCAGCAGGGGTGAGAGCCTGGTCTCTCAGTCTTGCCAGGGGCTTTATCTCCTCTCTGAACACAAAGTCCTGTGGGGTATATAGTTGTTATCTCCTGGGACAGGTACCTGGACCTGGAGCATTAACTCTTTAACTTCCAGTGCACTACATGTTGTTATGATGTGGAATACTGATAACCAAAAGTCATAAAACAATAACAAAGCAGTTAAACTGTATTGCAGCCTAGTGTACTTCCAGTTAAACAAAAATTTGTTATGACACTGGCAATTGGACAATAAGGAGATAATGCATGCCAATGTGTTAAGAGATGTTATAAACAATTCCTAACATTTTGGATATCAGAATTCATATACAGAGTAGTTAAAATAATTTTTCAACTGTGAGGTAAACATTCTACCTGCTAAATAGCTGCTCCTTACTCATTTTGAAAGTGATTTTGACCTTTATCAAGCATTGTAGAAACCTCTAAATTTTTCCACCACCAGAAAGCCAAAACTAACCTGCTTGAACCATTTGTACTATTCGTGGAAAGACTGTCTCCATGCACTTCTGGAGAACTCCCAAAGAACGGAGAGTGCAGCATCTCTCAGCTTAACCAAACTAGGCTCTTAGTGAAGTAGATCTTGAGCTTGTTTTGACTGAAATTATCACTGAAGATTCACTCTTTTTACTTTCCCCCTTTTTCAGCCAAAAGAATACTATTTCTTCTACATTTTTTCATAGCTTTTGTGAATTTTTATTTTTTAATTTGCTATGGTCTCCAGTTCTCCCTCCAGTGCTTGAACTTATGCTCCTGATTGTTTCTCAATGGTATGACAATGACAGTTTACCTTAGGTTTTGTTTTTCTTTGAAAACAAAATGCATTGCCTTGGAAAACTTTGGAAGTAAATTTTTCTTCCTTATCACAGTCTCAATGATGGTTGTATTTCCTGTTGTCCTGACAAAAAAACTTTGATCTTTTCTTTCCAACAATAGAGGCTGTATTTTGAGATTTTTACTGCTATATATGAATAAAACAGTTATTCCTCTATAACTCCATTATAATTGTTTACTAAAGTATTTTCTTCTTAAAGTACAAAACCTTCCAGATGCAAATGATATTATAGATGTAGAAGAAGCATCTTCACTAGTTTACAGTGTTTATCTGTTTCAAAGTTGTTGATCAGACTTAACCCAACAAGGTTGAAGTCCTTATGTAAGTTCTAGGTATTTGTACAGTATTCACTGAGTCATGGATAAAGAGTCTGATAGGTGTAGAATCAAGTCAATATGTCACTTTGATAATGCAGCTTCGTACCTTGGAATATTTAAAAGTAGCTTTACATGGCAATGCTATCTGCTTGGTAAAATTAGCTAAGTCAATATCTTTCAACATATTCTGGAAAAGTACATGAAAAGGGAGCAGACAAGCTCTTCATGACAGATGATATTGTTTGTTAGGATCTTTGCATCCTACTATTAAAGAGGGACTTCTGTTGCAGAATGTAAATAGTTAAGTACAATGAAGAGTTAGCCTCTGCCTGCCTCTCCTTCCATCATTTATTGTTGTTGTTTAAAAAAAGCAATAGCAAAGTCCTAAATCGCAGAATCACAGAAATATGTATTTTTCTCCTGAGAATGATTGAGGGATAAGCTTGCACAGCTTCCCTTTAACTTAAATAGCAGCAAAACAGATGAGAATGAAAAGATATTTCTGTTGTAGTTCAGAGGTATTTGCCACTATATAGCTGTTCTAACAACTAACTCTAATCAAAAGCATCTTTTTAATTTTCCTAAGACAGTAAAGATAGAAGAAGGATAACTACACCTTAATAAAGTGAAATAAAATTTCACTTTTGACATTGACTTAAAAATAATCAGCTTTCACTCATTAAACACTATTATACACATCCTATAGAATTACTCTCTATCAAACTGTTTACTCAAGAAAAACACAAGCTCAGGTGTCATGCTACTAACCATATATGATAGGCATTTAGAACAGCAGCATGAAAATGTAATACTTCAGCTACAAACACAGCTGAATTATTAAATTTATTATTATTAAATTATTAAATTAGTGTAGTGACCACACTAATTAGCATTGTTGCCACAACCTGGAGTATTTATTTCAGGTTTTTGCCACATTTGTTGTAACATTGAATTGCTATACAAAAAAATCATAACATGATAGTTATAAACAGGAAATACATTACTCTGTGAAACAAGAAAAATAGCTATTATTCCCTGAGGGAGAGGGGGAAAAAAAAAACAAATACCATGCACAACAACAATCAACCAAACAACAAAACTAATGCATCTGGTTTCCAAAATCCTGTATGACATATTTCCACCTTTTTTATCTGGTTACAGACAGAACAGTCTTTACACTACTGTTTCACTTTCACAGTTCAAACTCAGATTAAAAAAAAAAAAAACAAACAAAAAATCAGCTCTGTGCTATAGAAAACTAGTGAGCTCTTGGGGCTCTATTTCTTCTCCAGGTTTCATCAGTAGGAAAAGCTTTCATGGCTCATTCACCAGTACCCTGGCAAATAGTTATGGCAGAAAGGCTGCATGAGGGAGGGAAAGAGGTAGTATGGTGGCAGCAGCAGGGAAGAGAACTGTACACTGACTAAAATATGTTTACTTTATCCCATCATGTCAGTCTCCATTTACAAATGTTTATTTGACTGAAACTTAGTTCTAACTCTGAGCCACTGAATTTAACACAATAAACTGAAAAGCTGACTTTTTCAAAAGAAGTCAAAATCTTGGAATACAGTTTTTATGCAATATGTTCTCAAATAGTTTTATAAAATACTGACAATTATACTCAGGAATATTCAGATGAAGGAATAAGCTAATCAACACAACAGGTAGACTAAACTTGTAACTTAATTATAATTCTTTGAGCTATTATATTTCATTTGAATATCACAGTAGCTAGGCCATACTAGATAAAGATGTCACAGGTTATAATAGGATAAATTGATGTCTTATGTGCCATTTGGTACTTGAAGAGCTATAATCTTCTCATCTTCTTTCCTTTAGTTTCATAAAACATGTATTGTATTTAAGTTACCATTGTTGTAAGTATCTTTCTTCATTCACTGCCTGCGGCTATCATTGTCCCTATGCTGCAAGGTACTTGAGTTCTTAGCCTTACTAGAATTCTTGTCTACCAACTGTTCTCTCCCTAACAAAGGCTCTGGTCTTTTTTCCTATAAAGAATTCAGACAGCTTTAGTAACCCTTCTAGTATTTTGGACTTATATCTTCTTCAGTTACTGCTCACTTTCCTACATGGCATATATGGAAAAAAAAACAAACATTATTTGGAATATTTTTCTTTTTTAAACTAACTCATCTCACTTTTGTTACAGGCATTTAGAAGTTTGAAAGACCAGCACTCATCTTTCAGAACTGCAACTCAAGGATGTGGCTGCAAATGACAAAAAGGGCATGAAATGAATAAACACAAATGAGAAGGAAACTCACAGATTAGTGAAAAAAGTTACATACATTTCCACAGACATTGAATGAGGCAGTAGTGACTTGGAACAGTTCCTTCAGAGGGAAGTTATGATAGGATGAATGGGAATGCAGTCCTTAAGAAGTTATGTTTCAACTGGTATTCACAGTTCTTCAGATTTGCCTTCAAGGAGACCTTCAACAATTGCAAATTAATTCTAGAGCAATAGAAGCCTCTCTACTAGAATTTAATTCATACCTGTTCCACCTTTCTACCCATCCAGCATACTGATATGTGCAACAATTAATAGTTATCTGGAGAATAACAGCTTAAGAACTAATCTACTTAACATACCAGGTCCATCTATACTATACCTTCAAGCCAACATAAGGAAAAGACATTCAAAAGAGCTAGGGGAGGAACAGATAGTAATACCCAAAGTCAGCTGCAACATTCCCCTCCTAAATACAGGTTATATTAAACTTTCCAGATTAAAAATAATGCATTTACAGTGTCTTAATAATAAACATCTGGCCAGTCAAAAGCTTAATAAAATTCTACACTTCTACTGAGCCCTTGTTGTCTGTGGATGCTTGCCTCTGAATCCTGTAGTTAAGCAGATAAGTTAACAGTTAAAAAAAAGAAGGAAGCAACCTACTTTCATAGGCAAACAAAATTGTATGCACCCTCCCCTCCCCAAGTGAGAGGCATAAATTTTCACTTAAATTGTGCTATTTGGTGAAGAATTAAGTGTTCATAATTGTCAGCAGTTTATGGGCTGGTTTGGCCCAGTTCTGTGACTATCAGGGCAGAGGGACACATTGGTCTGCATTTCTGGAAAAGGGGAGAGAGGGAAAAAGTGTAGAGAGATGGGCCCCAAAACAAAACAGCGGCAACGATCTGAGGAGAAATTAACTAATTTACTAGATATGGTATTGGAATGCAAGATAACACACTATAATACAATATAATAAGAATTGGAGCTAATAAATCAAATATAATGAAAGAGTCTCTGAAAGCTGAAGGCCTTACACTAATTCTGAAGTCAGGTGTGTGCTCAGGGTCGAGAGCCCAGTGATGGAAAAGAGAGAAAGGACATCAGATGACCTTGCCAGAGGTTATATCTCCTCTCTGAACACAAAATCCTCTGGGGTATGTAGTTCTTCTCTTCTGGGACACGTACCCAGAACTGGAGCTCTTTAACTCCCAGTGCACTACATGATGTTATGATGTGGCATACCAATAAGTAAAAATCATAAAACCATAACAATAATATTTGCTCCTTAAAATTTACCAGTCATACAATATTCCTAGTATATATACATACACAGTTTTTTTCTTTTTCCTGGCAGAAACAGAAAGAAGGCTACAGCTATGCCATTCCATTCATGTTTTCACAGGTACTTGATATGTGGAACAAAAATTCAGTTTCTAAGCTTCATTCCAGGAGAAGAAAAACAAAGAACAAAACAAAATAACCATAAATATTTCCCCCACTATGCATCTTAAAAGAAATCATGATAAGTAACATGAAGTAAAGAATATTCTACAGAAAGAGTAAATGCAACATTCACATTCAGTTATTTTACAGTAAGTTACTCCACATGAACACTTACAAAAACAAAATAGGTATAAACAGATCCCATCCTAAGCCAGACCTAGGTTTTTAGGCCTGAAATTCTAAACTTCAGTCTCTTAGCTTCCTGAAAGTATTTGGCCACTATATAGCAACATCAGGCAATCAATCTCCCAAAACCAGAAAAAAAAAAAAAAAAAAAAATCAGGTCTATCATGTCCCTGTGACATGCCTACACACTGCACATTCTCCAGAAGACTTTTCCCATCACTCATTCATATGATGTAGGATTTCTTCTTTTCCTGCCTACAGGACTTCAGACTGACCCTCCTATCCCTTTTCAGAAAGGAGAAAATGTGCCACTGCTTCATTGCCTGCTTATTTCAAGCTTTCTGCATTTGGAAAACAAAGCCATTTTAAGGAGTTCTTTTTCTTTGATAACACTGCCTCATTTGTCAGAGCTGATCTAATATGAGGGAGTAAACATGGCCCAGACAAACAATACAACGGATGCTACTGATCTGAATGATCTGTTCCTCAGTGCAGGCTCCAGCTTCCCACCCATAAAAGCAGCTGCCAGTCACTTTCTACCCTTAAGCATTGTCTTAAGCTCACATTCATGCTAGAAGTTTTGCACTTAGAAAACAGGTTGAATTAAATTATTAGGATTTAGCAACATTTCACAGAATTGCAGATTTTAAAAATATATACTTTTTAAAATAAAGGAATCTTAGGAATAAGAAAGAAAATACAAACTTCAAAAAAAGATTACTTAAGTAACAGCATCTTGTCAACTATTTCTCAGTACTCTACCATCTGCTCACTACCAAATCACAATTTGTACTTGCAGTGTTAAAAACAAAAAACCTCAAAACACAACCCCAAACACACAGTATCTGTGAGCTGAGCAACTGGTTAAAAACATTATCCATACAGAATTTAGTTGAATTTAAAAAACTTTAAACTCATTAAACTCATTATGTCTAGTATTTTACAGAACCAGATACACACCAGATCACTTCTGGAAATATTGCCATTCAAGTATTTTAACAGTTAAGAAAGAGTTAGATGAAACTAAAATTGAATTCAGAAATTCTAAGAGAATGAAAGGCAAAAAGGCATGCTTGCTTCCTTGATATGGTTTCCATGTTTACATTCCACTAGCAATAAGAACGCACTGGTTATCTACCTTTACTACCAATGGAGCCCTTTCAAAATAAATGAAAAATTCCTATAGTTTTGTCCCCACATAGATCTGAGATAGAACACCTATGTACAATCAAGGAAAAATAATATAATTGAAGAGTTGTACAATCAAGGGAAAATAATATAATTCAAAAGTACAATCAAAAATAGATATATAGTCAGGGTGTGAAAATAAACCAACAAAAGAGTTGGGCACAAGGGTAACAAAGAGAAAATAGGTGGAACGCTTACCCGTGCAGAGGGCTCGCTGCAAAGGGCTCCAAAGGAGTGGATCTCTCAGAAGAGATCCTTCCTCCCTGGCAGTCAGCACTTAAATGGGTCTGGAGAGGTGGAGCCTGGCTCCACCCCTTCCTGCAGCACAGGTGAACTGCTTTCACCTGTGCTCCCAGGGCTGACATACTGCTTGCCTCAGATAACTAATCAAAGGTTCAGGCTGTGATTCAGCAGCTCCCATACAACCTATATACAACTTTTCTTTTGGAATATACTAATGTACTTTGATTGCTTATAGAAAGGTTTTTTGGGATCACAGAATCACAGAATTGCAGGGGTTGGAGCAGACCTCAAGAGATCATTGAGTACAGCCCCCCTGGCTAAAGCAGGTACCCTACAATAGGTCACACAAATAAGCATCCAGTTGGGCCCTGAAAAGAAGTGGAAGGAGACTCCACAGCCTCTCTGAATACCTGTTGCAGTGCTTCATCACCCTTACAATAAAGTTCTTTTGTATGATAGTGTGGAATTTCCTATGTTTTAGGCCATTACTCCATGTCCTATCGCTACACACCACCCAGCCTCATCCATTTGCTTCCCAACCTCCCTTTAAATACGTAGAAGGTTTACAAGATATTTATAAGATCCCCTCTCAGTCTTCTTTTCCCCAGGCTGAACAGCCCCAGGTTACTTAGCCTTTCCTCATACAGGAGATGTTCCAGGCCTTTAACCATCTTTGTGGCCTTCCACTGGATTCCTTCTAGGAGATCTTTTTTGAACTGGGGAGCCCAGAACTGGGCACAGTATTCAAAATTTGGGCTCACCATCTCCCTCGACCTGCTGACCCACACTTTTTTTTTAATATAGATGTAGATAATTAGATACAGAGACTTGGGAAGACACATCACATACAATTTCACCCAATTCCAGAAATATAAGAAACGTTTATAAACGCTTGCCTAAGCACTTATGAGAAATCTCTCCACATACTTTTTGTTGTTGTTGTTTCTCCAAAGAATCAGAATAAATCTGGGGAAATAAAGGATCATAAATCCACTACATCTTTTTACACAATTAAAATAAAAGTGTTTGAACACCCTTGTCAGCAAATCCCATTGATATTTAAGGTTTTGGAAATAAAATTCAAGTTGCCAGAACACAACCAGCACCTTGGATGTCAGCCTTCTCTGTATAAGAAAAAGCTTAAGTCTTCCTTGAAAACTGCTAAAGAAACACATGGGTAACTTCACAAAGAAGTGTCACAAGCTGGAGACCAACAGCAGGAAGAAAAAATAAGCAATAACCTTTTCACTTACCCCCATTAGAATAGTAACAGAATATTAACTGAGCAATAGTGTAATTGGTCATTCTCAGGAATGATATGTACAACAAAAGTCACAACTAGGCTTTGTAGAAAGATAGAAAAGATGACAAAGAAGTCTGTATAATTTGCTAATAAGCTGAAGCTACTTGCTTAAAATTAATGTCCAGTTCTTTTTTGAAAGATTGCATACAATAAATTCTTAATATGCAGATATTAAACTGCTTGGCAGCCATGATAAGGCCTGGAGAGAAGAAGGGGTACATCAAAATGAGGATGTTATGGAGAGAATCTGTATTTGAGTATAGCCGACTGGAATAACTTGGATCTCAGAAGGTCATAACTTCAATCACTATTTTCTTGTAGATTGAATACCCACTCTAAAAGCACTAGAGGTATGCTTCTTTTGCCAACTAAGAAGCATAATTTGCCTGTTTTCCTACATAATTTCATGCATCTCAAGCCCTTTTTCTGTTACTGGATGATACCACAAATGACCTTGCATTCTTTTCTACCAAGGAAACTCACTACCAGAAGGACTGTCAGCAGGAATATTTAATGTGCGATTGTTCACTGTGGTGTTCATCACAGTGGGGTTTAAGGACAACAATTTAAAAACAGGCCACTCATAACATCCACATTGTTAAGGTTAGTTCAGTTCTTCATCGTTGTATGATCTCGCTTTTGAGCTACATTTACTGCAAGAACTTTACATTAGAGGCCTTTCCCACTTAACATTGCTGAGATCATGAAGCTGCGAATTCTGTGTTGCTTAAAGCTCAGGTATTATAGGCTCAGTTGGTACTAGAAATAGACAGCTTTCATATTTAACAGCCTTCCTGAACTAACTTTTCCTTCTTTTCTATGCATGGACCCACATCTTTCTCACTGAAAATCACTACATAATTACTTCATTTCTTACCTCCACACCATCATCTTCTAATCAAACTCAACTGTCATGCTACCATTACAGCTGTTTATGGCTACTTCTGTTTTCTAGTATTTCCTACCTGTGTGTTTAAGATAAAACCTTTATTATTGAAATCAGGAAAAAAATATCTTAAAACATCTAGATAAAGAAAGACTTTCAACATTAAAAATCAAGGATATTTCTATTTTTCTTTAAATCGATGTTAATTTTAATATGGTGAACTAATTTGAGTACCTCTTCTCACTTTACGCTATACTTATGCAATGAATTTCAACATCCAAACAAAAATACTCCTTTATTAGCAATAGATACATTGACTATTTGGATGTATCTAAAGCCTTTTCAATAATTAGTTAATTTTAACAGTAGCACAAGCAGCAGCCTCATGCTACCTCAGGAACCATAGATACAGGAAAACAGCTGATATTTTAATTGGGCCCACCCAAGCTGCGCAGGCCTGACAGCTGTGTAGCTACACATCTAAACCAACGCAGAATCCCTGCCAGTGTTCTGATCACAATTGAAAGACACACCATACCCAGGCTCTGCTGGGTAGTGATAATGGAGCAATTCTGGCCTAGCCTGCATTCACTTAAGCTCCCAGCAGCGCTCTCTAACCTGTATCAAATTCCACGTTGCCAGGTATTTTCTCTTGCAAGGCTAAACACACAGCAACACTCAAAATGCTTGCAGCTCATGGGGTGCATTTGCTTGAGCTAGTTTAAACTAATTTGTTGGGATTGTTGCCAGGAATATAAACTGTAGATTTAGCTGAACCCTACTGCTTATGTTAGAGAGGTAGTTAACTATCTGAGAATAGCTGTTTGTTTCCCAAAGTTCCATCACACAAATAGAAATCATGACTAACATGAGCCACGTGTTTATTTCCCGGCACCCTATAAATGAATGATATTTAACTGTGCTACTTTACCAAATGCATAAAGTAAATTCAAAACAGCTAGATGAAATCTAGCACAAAGTAACAAAGCTGAGTGTGATTATATATTGCTGGGTTTCTGAATTTTACAAGAATTAAAAGAATATCTTAAACAAAAAGGACACTAGCATAGTTTGATGGCTACCATATAAGAGTATTGACCTCTTGACTGTAGTATAAGTTACTTTCTCATAATAAAGAGGTTATTAATTCATGTAGTTTGGAAAGTTCGATCCCACCTCAATCAAAATCATAATTACAGACCAGCAGTCTTTCAGTACTTACGTAAGAACAATCAGATGATTCCTTCTCATTGATGAAAAGTAATCCAAGTTTTAATATTCTGGAACACACAAAAAATTGTAACACTGCAAACAGCATTACAGAGTTGAAGCTGGGCCTCTCATACCCTTACAGTAACTATCACCTGTTCCTTTGAAATCAAAACAAACCGTAGCACAGCAGATAACTTAACAGTGCAGAAAATCTGAAGTCACAGGAACAGAAGATCTTTTGTTATTAAAGGAAACACCTCAAAGATATTGCAGAAGCAAAACAAAACCTGCTTTCTGGCTAACTTATGAACAGCTTCTGCTGCAGTTGGGAAGTCATAAATGGGCAACTGTCTCTAAACATAGGCAATCTTAAGTCCAAATTTTCTTAAACATCCCATAACAAAATACTTCCAATTAACAAAGCAAATTAAACATATTTATCTGTGATTCATTCATTCACTCACAAGTCTAGAGTTCCATGAAGAATGTTTATCAGCTGTTCTAATCTGATAGTAAATTAACTTTTGTAGGTAACAGTGATGAACTACTGTTTTCACATAAAGTTGATCTTGCAATTTTTTACTGATATTAAGGAATTTGTTTTGTTAGTATTCTGCTTCCCTAAACAAAGTTTGCGTTTTGTTGATAGATCTTATCTCAAAAATTGGGATTTTAGAATTTTAGCTAAACAGCTTTGAAACTTGATTGATTTAATGAGAAGGACAAAGTTTCTCTATGATAACAGCCATCTCCTTATGGTTCCAGTATCCCATCAGTAGGTGTAGGCAAAGAAGTGGTTGTATTAATTACAACATAACACTTAGTAATCACTTTTCTAAAAGCAAAAAAGTCAAAAACATTCTCCCTTTTAGCAATTTCTCTAAAATGCAGAGTGAGAAATATTAGTTTGTCAAGACTGAAAGCTAGACATCAATGTGGGATGCAACGCTGATTCTCAGGCTGAAGACAGTAGTAAGACATTTGCCTTAAAGCTAACTACTCAAATTATTAGCCCAAAGTTGTTTAAATAAATGTCAGATGTGCTTTTATGTGACTCAAATGTCAATAAACAGTCACATAGCTACATGCTTGGTATTTCATAACAGGCATTTTGCTACACAGCTTGGAAGTCGACAATTTTATCTCAGACATATTCTTGAAAGGCACTGCAGAACTGGATAAAGGAAAAAGCTGCATCCTACAAAATTCAACACTTTGTCATCTTAGCCAATAAAATTTTAGCTAACATAAGCAAGAAGATAGGAAAAAGGGACTGAAATTAATACAAGTAATGACGACACGATAGCAGTATGGTTTATATTTTAAAAAGAAAGAATTTCTATTAAAACTTACTCATTTGGAGAAGACATTTATTTCTATGAAAGCATCTACAAATTCAATACAGCATATCTTCATTATTATTATTTTTTAAACATGAGAGCAATATTAACTTCTGTAAATTCTTATGGCAAGGTCTATTTCTGCTCTCAAATAGAAAGAAACAGAAATCATGCTATTGAGTAGCAAATACTCCAGGAACTATATTAAAAAAAATCAAAATTCAATAAACAGAAGGACAAAACATTATTTCAACAAAATCCATGTAGACGTAACAACCATGCTGGCCCATCTTGTCTTGTAGAAACAACATCAAAAAACAAAATCAGATAATTGTAGGCAAATATCTGGAAAATAGTTCAAGCAACCAAGTTGACAAGAACATAAAAAATGTTTTAGAGTATATAGTAATAATAGTGCTAAGAACTATTTTTTTAATGTCCAAGCAAAAGATAGCTGGAAGGTTCCCCCTCATTTACAGTTTTATTCAGACAAAATAACTACACTTCAGCACTGGGCTTGTTTCTCATCCAGTCGAACAGCTGGGTGTAATGGTAGTTTGGAGAGGAAACTAATCTCAATGCAAGCTGTTACAGAATAATTAATACTGTAGAGATGTCACCACAACCACTTAAATGGTCTCTAAATTTGAATGCAGCTCCCCAAGATAAGAATGAACCAAACGTCTCCAAAGATACTTCTGTCATAAATTATTCTGAGATTCTATACAGGGAAAGAAAAGGTACGAGAACACTCCCCCCCCCCCCCCTTTTTTTTTTTTTTTTTTAAATAATGGAGTACTTCCATTTATACCTCAATACTGCCCTCTGCTGATATTCACACTGCTTGATTTGCACACAAAAAAGTGAGGCTGTAATGTCAGTTCTAGTGTGTTTCCTGCATGTGAAGGAAGAAAATTTAGTTGAAGAATGCTCATGTTCTCTAATAGTCATCGTGAGAAGCTGAATCTCTGGGCTTACAGTAGAGGAAAAAAAGAGATAAGTACCTTTACCATGTTAGTTTGAGAAGTATCTATATCTATGCGTATACACACATGCAGATATATACAAGATATATATTTAAAGGCAAAGTAGGAGATGAGGGTGAAGAGAGCTAAGATTTTTGAGGTGCTTTATTTAGAGCAATCTCCAGTGTTCTGGAACAACCCTATTCAAAGCGTATAAAAAAATTCAACAATGGTCCATAAAGATCATCTGAAAGAGAAGATTAAAAAAAGCATATGATTGAGAAATCTCCCAAACCTGGAAGGTCAGAGTGATCATAAAGAATTGGCAGCTATGGTTTACAGGAACAAAGTGGTACAAGTGGTAGGGAAGAGAACTTTGAAACCAACAATTTTTTAATAAGTTTTTTTTGTTTTTTTGCAATTATTTTAATTGAAAAGAAAGGTAAAAAAAACTGCAGTGAGTTTCTCCAAACTCTTGACAACATCGTTTTGCTAGCTACTTTTAAAGTTTTAGCTGGATGAGAATTGAATTACTACATTTGATAGAAAGCTTTGAAAAGAAACCAAAGCTTTTCCTTCACTTTTTTTTTTCTGGTCTACTTAAGTTTCTAAACAGATCACACTGGTGTCCTAACTTCACAGTACTCTGCAGAAATGTTCTGGTTTACTTTAGATACACCACTGCTACATTTGTGCACAAGTTTGGGGTTCCTCCCTCCCCCCCAGTATTCCTACACTCTCTCAACAGCCAATGAGAGATCATACTGAACTAACTGTACTCCCTAGTTAATGAGTAAGAATAGCTGTGACTGACCTTTCCTGAGGGAAAGCAATACAAGTATTTCTAAATTAGGGTTAAAAATCTAATATGAGTAATCTTGGCAGAGGAGACATTTACTTGTACACGAATTCAAAGAATTCAGGTTTTCTATGATGGTGTAGAACAGTCTTGCACTGAAGTAGTGACTTTATAAAGGGCCAGATTGACTACTCCATCAACTTGCCTATGGAAAAATGCATATTACCTTAGAGGAAGGTAAAAAGATTTTTTTTTTTTTTTTACTAAGTACTTCTGAACAAGATGTAACAGCATTAAATACCAAGAAGTGAAATTCAGGCTAAAATTCCAGGGAAGTTTCAGCAGCAAAGATAGGCTAATTATCTTAAGAGGAGAGTTTAAATTTAAACCATATTAATATTAGAATGTAAGTCCCTGCATATAGCCTCTGCACTAAGTGTCACAACTAAGTTAATAGCTTATACTTAAAAAAAAGTTATTAAACAGCAAACCTTGCCACTGATCAAAAAGAGGATTTTTTTTTTAATATCAGAGATATTGAAGTCTAAAAGTCAGGATCTGGAATGGACACATACCTGATTTTTTCAGACTTCAGTCACACTACTTCTACCAATTGCACCTGCATTAGTCACCCAGCTCATCAAGTACAGTGTGACACTAAATTACTATGAAGGATTTGCACTTGAAAAATATTTAATTTTTAATTAGACAAAAGTGTTTTCCCTACATGCTGTGCATTTCCAGCACTTTATGAGTCACCATCTATAAACTGAAGTCACAAAATAATCAATCTACTGCAATGCAAATGAGATCCACACTTTACTGAGCTGTTAATGTTGAGAAGGAATAACTTGTCAAAGGGGCACCTTCCTTCATTTAAACACCTGATCTGTATACATACACAGACACTTGAATGATATAAATAAACCTTTACTCATCATTGCAGAGGCAACATAGTTCTAGGAGTTTCATTACTGGCTCCTGAATCAACAGAATTCTTGACTAGGTTCCACCAGCAGCTTTATTAGTAGCAGCTATGCGCAAGCTGGAAAGAACACAACTTTGCATCTCAGCCTGAGCTTGCAGATGAAAACAGTTATTTATAAACATGCTTCATCACAGACAGCAATTTCAGCAGAGAGCTAAGATACACTAGCAGTTACCACTACTGCCCTTTGCAAGTGAAGTCAGCTGTCAACTCTAGGCAGACATCCATACAGAGCTCAAACTAGTCAGTCTTACTCACTTTGAGGGTGACAGATACTGTTCTAATAACATGGAAAAATCAGTCAGTTTGCAATGCAGTACTTCTAGTCTGGTAGCTTCTACTCCTGTGAACTGTAGCTTAATCTCCATTAACACAAGTTGAGAATATTAAGTCCAATATTTCTATGATATATCAATGATATATCAATAAATGCTTAAAGAGGCACCTTGGGAAGAAAAAAAAAACGGAGGGGGGGGCGGGGCAGGAAATGATTGCCACAAAAACAACTAGATGCTCTGACCTGCTTCTGGGAAGTTACAGATCAGAGGTACCCCTTCAATTAAATTACTTTTTATGTTCCTGCCTTTGCATCATTACCCACCTACTTTTTAGAATACAAGCTTTCGAATATGGTACTTAAAGCAATGCATGAAGACAGGCTGCACCTCAAAGCAAAACTTGCTTCTGGTAGGTAACAGTTACTGGTTCCCTCACAACAAGAATGTAGTTAAGCACACACCAAGTTAAAAATCTGTGGCTCCACATGCATGCACTATATTAACTGTAATCTTGAAATACATGTTGATGCAAGGTATGAAAACAGTCTTCTACAAGGGTGGCAACCATCCACATTACTTCTCAAATAACTGAACAAAATGTCCCTGTCCACCCAAGAAAAACATGGAAATAAACACATCCAGTACAAGACAGAAACACAGAACAGACATTTAATAAGTAAATTAACAGCTAGCCAGACATAGTGTAAAAAACATATAATGGAGTTTTAAAGTAATTTGATTTATGTTTTTTCATCCACAACATAAGATGACTTAAAGATAAGGATTTCGCCCCCCCCCCCCCCCCATTGTTAATACAGAGATGAGCATTAAGTCTTATATAGTTATTGGCAAAAAGCTTTAGTTTTTAAAAGTAATCCTTTCCATCTTGGGATAGCAAAATATAGAAAATATACCTGCTTCATAGCTAGGAATTAGTTACAGCAGAAAAAATAGTTTCAGTGTTTGAGGTAAGGGAAGAGGAATAAAAGTGTATATTTTGCTTTTAATTTTTTTTTTGTCCATAATCTAAAGTTGTTCCTGTGCCCAGCAGGAATTGTCAGCTCTCATTTAAGAAGTGAGAAAGAAACGTTAATGAAATAGTACAGAAATGCTCGTGTGTATCCATATGAAAATACACCAGTCAGAACAGAAGGTAAAAAACTCAGTAAGATGTCAACATCTTTGAGAAAGACGTTGTAATTAGAATTAGTTACTGCTTAGCCTGTAGGGATGTCTTTTAGCAGTGTTCCTGTCAGTCAGAGAAAAGACCATGAAATTTGGAGTTTAATATTTTAAGTGTCTAGTATGCACTATGTTAAAAAAAAATTATATACTAAATACACAATGTATGCCAAGGAAGAATTTACACTTGTACAAAGTATATATGTAATTATACATATATTACTTTGTACATATACTTCAAATTCCAAATATTTTCACTTCAATAATGAAGAATGCTAAAATAATCTTAAAAGGCTACAGAATAGGCTTTTAATGACTTCAAATGTTTTCTCAATAAAACTAAAAAGACAGGTTTTAAAAATCAGTACAGGACTAAAACTGCCAACATCGGCTCTCCTATCTACATCTAAAAATTCAGATATTCAGAACACACGTACAGGCAGGAACTTCAAAGAGTTTTTAAATAATAAGGGCTTCTCACTGCTTTCAGTGCCTTGAACTCTACACCTCCGAAATACAGGACAGATTGACAATGATCACAATAACTTTTTTTTTTATTGCAAGGAAGTGAGTTAAATCATACCAAGTTTCTACAACATCTGTGACAGACAGTTCTCCCCTCATGCAGACTTCGGATTTTGCTGTTGATATTTTCAGTATCATTAGAAACAGGCTTTCAGTCACCAGAGGAGTTCTGTGTGCTATAACAGATTGGTATCAAACTTAATTTATTATTATTCTTAACTAGATAAGGGGGTATATGTATTTATAGGACACTGAACAGATTTTCAGATCTCTTTTGTCAGGATAAAGATCTGTCTACAAAAAGTAAGGGCAGTAATCAGTTTACAGATTGCCACTGAGCGTTTAAAAATGAAAGCTGAAAAAGATTCCCTAACAGAGAAAGAAGGGAGACAAAAGTACATAAATGGAGAAGACATGGATTTTTGAGAGAAGAAAATAAGCTACTTTTCCTATTTGATTTCTGTGTATGGAAGTCTATGTAATTTATATGATAGATCTGGTTAATGAAAAGTACATTAAAAACAACCAGCCAGCCCCAGGAAACAGAGTATGATTTGTTGACATATTCCCAGAAGCTTTCTTCATCTTCAGGCTGATTCTCAGGCTTCATCCTTCCTGAGAATTTCAGCACAAGTGTTCATTGTTATTTTTGGAACTGACTTCTACACTCAAGTACTTGGTTGTGTAATGTGTTTTCCTTTCCTTAAACGTTCTGTTAAAAGGGGTTGTTTTTAGAGAGCGTGCACAGATTTCAGAATGAAAACTGATAAAAAGCAAGGAGAAAGGATTTCAAATAATATGTAGTATCTCTACTGCTACCACAGCATTTTTAAAGCATAGCGAGAGTGACAGAATAAATTGCTTTCTGTAACTGCAGTTTTTAATCTTTGACTTTCAGTACACAAAATTGAATTTCCTCCAATTAGAAGAGGTTTACTTGCTTAGAGGGAAAAAAAGTTTCACGATTATCCCACTGGTATTGCTAAGTACATTTTCCTCCATAAGCTTACTCCTTCGCTCAAGAAGTATTTTGTATAATAAGTGTATAGGGTAAAAAAAAGTAGAAGTTGACGGAGATGCTGGACCTTGATACCTTGTACTGGGTAAGCAACTAATTGCTCTGTTTTTGATCTGTGTGTTTAGCAACTTCATTTCAAAGGACATTACAACATTACATCAGACCCCAGGAATCCTCCTAGGAAAAAGCTTGGCAAATTATAAAGTCTGTCTTCACTTCTCTAGGAAAGAAAAAGCAAACCAAAAGCTCAACTTCTGCTGGTTCACATGGAATTTTCTGTAAAACTAAGTATTCCAAAAGAGATTAACATCTACAATGCCAAAACTCCTAAAGTTTACCATAACTGAATAAGTCAGGAAAAAAAAAAAAACACACACCTATAAATATAAATCCAGTGAAGGTCTTAAGAAGATATTATCTCTTTCTAGTAAGCAAACTATAGGATAAAAAGGCAGAACTTAAATGAAATTGTAGAGCTGAAATGTAAACTAATAGCTCTACAGTCTTTCAAATAATGCATAAACATCCAATTAATTTGTAACATACGTTTAAAATCTGCAATGCTACTCATTAATTCTTGAAAGTCACCATCAAAGAGTAGAGTCTTATGTAGATCTGTCTTAATTAATGAGGTGTTTAATGTCAAATTTGAATTGAATTATAAACAGCTGGGCATTTATCAATCAGAGCTTCCTGAAAGAAGCTGACATCTATCTTAAGTGAAGTGACTGAAAAAAAAATAAATCATTTCTCTTGCCTGAAGGTGGCAGTGATGATACCATTCTTACAAGACTTCATCAGTAGCCGTTTCATGTTTAAAAGATTTTAGGTCTCTAATCATAAGAAAAATAACATTGTAGAATTGTATTTTTACTACTTTTTTTAGACACCATACATTTCCCATAAAGAAAATGCCATACCTAACAAACTGTAACTGCCTTTCTAGAGTTTGTAAGAGATATTACACACAGCAAGATACAGAACAAGATTTTACTAAATCTATTAACCATTTCTTCAATACAGATGTACAACAGCAGGCTCTAGCATGCATTAATGAGGTTCATTAGGGCCACACTCATATAGTGGTGCATGAGTTCTATCTAAGCTCAGGCCAGACCATACACTCCTTACTTGAGTTATTCTGCTGCAAAGCTGGTCCTTAGCTCCTCAGAGCTATATTACTGCCCAGCTGTAGACACAGCTGATCTGGATCTTTGCCCAAGAACTGATTTCTGCCTCAGCCTAGGGCCTACGAACAGGCTATGTTTATGACTGCCCTACTAATGGTCATCATCAGATCAGCACATCTCAGACGTGCCTCACCCAGGAGGCTTACCTGACACCTGCCATGCTCAGCTACTCTGGGGTTCACACCAGTTAACAAAGCCCTGGCTGTCACTATGCTCTTCTCCTGGCTTCAAGCCTGTAGTGAGAAACTGGCCTTCATTGCTCCCTAACACAACACTAGACTTTACAAAAATGGAACGCAGTATCACTTGTTTCTTTTTCCCATAGTTCACTGAGTGACTGTTGAAACAACTGTTTGCATTATTGCAGTTAATTTGCACTCTGAAAATTTCTGAAAGCCATCCCCATCTTCAGTAAAATAAATAAGTAGTAAATAAATAGATTTAATCTTACAATCAAAAGTAAAGACTTAAAAACTTGCCCTGACCACTCAACTGTTCTAAATAAGAGTTCACTCATTTATATGCACACCTCAAACACAAATGGCAATTCAGTTGCTCAGGCAGGCAAAGGTTTTTTTAATTTATTATTATTATTCAAATAGCTCAGTGCAATGCCGTAACATAACAGAAAGTGTAGCAGTAGCAGAATAGCAAAATCCCAGGCTGCAGCCAGAGAGAACTTGCACAAATACAGCAGCCATGGGCTCAGAAACAAAGGAGAGAAGCCAGTTACCTTCAGAATGCCTCAGGTACGCAGGAATCGCCAGCAACCTCCCCTCACCTCCACTGCCAACCCTTAAATGAGGTCTGGGAAGGTGTGGATCCTGATCCCCTCCCTTCGGATCACTCAGATACACTGCATGCAGCTGAGCTCCCCTGGGTTGACCCTGCCTTCGCTCCAGCTGCTCCATCACTGCTTCAAGCCAACTCAGCATTTCCACTACACGTAGTTAAGTTCCTTTTCTGTTCCTGAAGAACGTTCAAAGTTACCTGTGGTAACAAAGTTCTTAAATATTGTCTGCTGTCTACTGAACGTATTACAGGCATGTCTTCAAGGGGAAAAATCACCCGATTAGGTGCATTTTTAGGAATGCACTTTCATGATTTGTTAGTTTCTGCATTCTTCCACTGTGTTGCCGGATGTGAAAGTTTCTCTATGCATAAAAGAACTAAGGACTGGTGTAAGCAGGAGAAAAGATAGCTACGCTTCATTGGACTGGGCGATTCAGTTGAGAATAATCAGTGCATAAATTAACGTTCTGATCCAAAGCGTCGATTGAAAACATTACTGTGGCTGCAGAGAGCGACCAACGCTGCCTGCAAGCGGGATTGCTCAGGGCTGGCGGCCTCCGCTCGCTGAGGGGCGCCCGCGAGGCCGTCGTTGCCTCAGCAACAGCGCCGCGCGCCGCAGACCTCCGCGCCTTCCCGCCTCCCCACGCGCGGGCGTGAGGCGGCCCTCGAGGCTCGCGCTTCGCTGCGATTGGCTCCTCGCGCCTCGGGGGCGGGGCCGCCCAAACACGTCCGGGTCACTGGGTGCGTGAGGGGAAGTGCGAGCGTCGTTGCCGTAGCGCGGTGAAGGCCAGCGGTCCGGCGGAACTCGGCGGCTGGGCGGCGTCCGCGCCGTTGTCATCGCTATCATGTCGCGGGGGTCTATTGAGATCCCCCTGCGGGACACCGATGAGGCGAGTCGGGGCCGGGAGGCGGAGGCGCGGCATGCGCTTGAGGCGGGAGGGCTCGCGATGTGAAATGCGCGCTGGGCGCCCTCCGTGCGGCTCGCTGTGGGCCGGGGCGGCCGCTGGCAGAGAGCGGCTGGGCGCGGGCGGGACTTCGGTCCGGTGTCCTTCGCACGGCCGTGAGAGGGGGTGGGGGGAGCCGTTTGCTCTCCCGCAGCGTGTTGTTTCGTATGCGTTAGCTGCTTGTACCGACTTTAACAAGCTTCCCTCTGACTGCCGTAGTGTGTATGTGGCTCATAAAGCACTGCTGTGTTCGCTGTGCGTTACACGGGAGAGGATCCCCTGACCATTGCCTGACAGAAACTACAGCTGCGGGTGTCGGCATGAGTGGATAAGCTCGGCGCTCTTCAAGTTATGATTAAGAATGACTTGAGTCCTGAGTTTCTGGGTTAATCTCTAAGGACTGCTGTAATATACCATTTTATAATAGCAACCTAATAAAATCCAAGTCCTTATAAACTCAGTGGCTCTAACTTGGGCGTGGGAATGGGAGTCCCTCTGTAGGTAACAGCAGGACAGCCCTGGTTGTAACTGCTGTGCTTTTTACTCACTGTGAAGTTGTAGTGACATGGATGATGAATATCACATGCAGTACAAGGTAACAGCAGAGAGATATTTAAATGGACGTTGCACCCTGAGAGCATTCCTTTTTCCTTCACTTTTCATATCAGAAGTGTAGACCCACTTGGTGAAATTGTGCTTGTTAAATAATGATGTCACGGTGAGAAGTTCTTGACATCAACCTGCTCTAGCTGTAGGCACCCGCGTTTGTTGCAGGGGAATTGGACTTGATGACCTAAAGATGATTCCGTGATTCTCATTTGCTCGTTATAATTGTAGTTATTAGTGATCAGAAATTTATTCTCTGTCATGTTTGCCATTTCAGTAACCTCTTCGTTAATTCAGACATAGTGGAAAATCGCACTGTTGTACATCTTACAAATGGATTCTGTAATACCCTATTCCTTGGATTATTTTAACTTTGTCACAGACCTTTGTTTTACCTGTAGAAAGTGGTTTAAAAATAGAGCAATTCTTGAAGGGATGTGTGTGAAGGCAAGTTGGTTAGCCGATTGTTAGCTGGAGTGTGAACTTCCAGAGCCTGACACATATGGTGAAAAAAATTAAATTAGTAACTCATCCCTGACCAGTATCCCTAACACTAGCTCTTTTCTCAGATATCTGTGAGAGGCCAGAACTTTTGTACTTTCCAGAATAAAAAAACATCATCACTTCTTTCTCCGCTACTTCGTATGAATAGAATTGTTTGTTTTGTGTGCTAAAATGTCCAGCTTGCTTTGAGCTCGAGGATAAATAACACTGTTAGAACTTTATGAGAAGGTCTGCGTTGTTTGGTTGTAGGTTATTGAGCTTGACTTCGATCAATTACCTGAGGGTGATGAAGTTATAAGTATACTGAAACAGGAGCACACGCAGCTGCACATATGGATTGCCTTGGCGGTGAGTATATGCTCAACTGTGTTTTTAATTTATCAAAGAATTCCACTTAATGTTATGACCAGGGATAATTGAATTCGGAACTGGAACTTAATTTGACTATTTGGTAACTGGTTCAAAGTGGATACTTCCAAATTGACATGTTAACATTTTTAACTTTTGTCTTTTCTCATGAAACAAGGCTGCTCGATCCCCGCCCTCCCGAGTTGTTTTTTTTTTCTTCCATATTTTTGCCATTTTATGTCTTTGATTATGTACTGCATTAAAAAATGGAGTGCATTATTTGTACTGATGAAAGTATGGGGAAGCATGCAGAAGTACAAAAGTTCAGAGGAAAAATAGTTGTAAGACTTCTGAAAAACTAAGTTGGGATGGTGATAGAAAAAATATTGTTAATATCATAATATAGTATTATTGATTTATGTGGCTTATGGAATTGTCCGTTAAAATCATATATGTTTTACAGCTGGAATACTACAAACAAGGAAAAACAGAAGATTTTGTGAAGCTTTTGGAAGCTGCACGCATAGATGGGAACTTGGACTATAGAGACCATGAAAAAGATCAAATGACATGTCTGGATACTCTGGCAGCATATTATGTACAGCAGGCTCGAAAGGAGAAGAACAAGGATAACAAGAAGGAACTCATTACACAAGCTACCTTATTATATACTATGGCTGACAAAATCATCATGTATGATCAGGTAAAAAGAATCTGTGTAAAAACCATGTTTGTAAAATTTTAAATGATTCTTTTTAGCTTAATTTCAACATACTTTCTTTGTGAATTCAAAAAATTCTTCTAAAGAGAGCAAATATTGATTCACTGTAGGGAGAGTCGAAAATGCTTAGGCTTTTAACTCTGGCATAAAACTTTAAAATATCTGAATGAATATGTGGTGCTACCAGTAATAATTAGTTATTTCTAGCTGGGGGCACCTAGTAGAACTATATGTATCAACTTCTGTGGGTTTGGAAAGGTGAGTTGTTATTTTGGTTGTTATTCTTTTGTTTGATGACATGTGAACTTTGAGACCTTTATCATCTGTTTAAACACCCTTTTTGATTTTGCTTATCCTGATGCAAGAGAAATAAATTAATCATTACAAAAATCTTATTGCACAGCTAGATAACCTTTCCCATGGTCTGATCTTCATATTTTATGAAGATAAATGTTGCAGATATTTTGTTTTCTTTATCTAGAATCACTTGCTGGGAAGAGCCTGTTTTTGTCTGCTTGAAGGTGATAAGATGGACCAGGCTGATGCACAGTTCCATTTTGTGCTTAACCAGTCTCCAAATAATATTCCAGCCCTTCTTGGTATGAGTTTATGGATATTTGTGTAAAAATAAATAAATAAATAAAAATAAGAAATCCCTGATTTCTCTACTTCAGTTTCGGAATGTGCTTAGGAAAGTGATATGTATGTTAGCAGAGAGAAAAAGAAGGGGATAAAGAAGTATGTACTTTTGACCACAAGTGCATTAAGGATATTTATTTTTATTTTTCTTTACTCACTAATGAGCATAGGCTTAGTAAGTGTCTTTATTCTGCACTAGGAATGGATTAAGTTTAAGTGGGAAGCCAGGAAAGTGTAAATTGAATGTATTCCATTGTTATTTTATATTTGACATCATAAAAGATACCAAAAGACCTGTGGCTGTCTGAATTTTCTGTTAGTTTCTTAATTGTAGCTTCTGAAAACTGGTACAGCGCATGCTCAGTAAATGATACATGTGTGCTGATTTACAACAGCTTTGTTTATGTTTCTGATTAATTTGTAACTGATGCATATGTTTTAACAGGTAAAGCCTGCATTTCTTTCAACAAGAAAGATTATAGAGGAGCCCTTGCGTACTACAAGAAAGCGCTGCGTACCAATCCAGGTTGTCCAGGTAAGACAGAAACCGTTTGCTAGTGAAAGCATCTAACTCAGATCTCCCCAATTCAGGTATCTCTGGGCTTATTTGTGTTCTGTCCAAAAGTTCCACCAAAACTATCCCCAGAGCTACCACCAAAAAAAACCCTTCATCCTCTTGGAGAGTTGAGATATTTGACTTGGTGTGCTACTTAATTGTTACAGAAAGAAATCATGTTGAGGAAGATGCTTATTTTTTTTTCCTCACTTATTAGTTTCTACAGCTATTAGAAACTGAGAAGTTGTGTATTAAAATTGGGTAGAGAGGAAAGTACTGCTCAAGACTACAAGCTCCTGAATAAGGGCTAAGAAAACTATGTCAGTGCATTAGCATTAATAATGAAACAACATGAAATGTAGAATTCTACGCATACTCTACGATAAGACGTTTTATTATGTTGTATGGTTTTCTTAATGCAGAAATCTGAAAAAGCTGTAAAAGCTATGCATGTGGTTTAGAAATAGTTGTAGTAGTAAAGGATATTTGCATTGGGATCATAAATGCTTTAAAACTTCTGAGGGTTGTGATATGCTTTTTCAGAACTTATCTGAAAAAGGTTTTTGCAAAGGCGATGTGCATTCCATAGTCTGGCTTAGTGTAAGAATCACTGCTGCTAAAATAAGTGTAAGAAACGTAAGCCATACTTCAAAACTAACGTATTTTATTCTCACTATATATAAATGTCTCTGTATTTGTAGTGCTCAAAGAGCAAGACAATGTAAGTCCTCTATATTAGCTTGTCTGTACCGATCATGGAAGTTAAGAGGATGATAAACAGCATCTTACTAGCAGTGAATTGATTGTTTGAGGCAGAATGCCTAGCAAACTTGTTAATTTGACTGTTTCCTGAAGGCCTCCTACTCTCAGGTGGACTTTAACCTGCCCAAGACACTTGCAGCCCTTTCATCTGACAATTTTTTCATATCTTTCTTAATTATTTTTGTTACATTTTCGTAGAAGTAATATTTTATTTCATTATTCTTTATTTTAAAGATGTATGCCAATCTGGTGAAATCTTACGAAGAAACCTAGAGAAGTTAACTTTGCTACTGTGTGAGGGAGGGTGTCCTTTAAAACAGCAGATCATTAGAAGGCTTCACAGGTTTTAAAAAAGTGTTTCTGCTCAGTATGTTTTAAAAAAATAACAATAAAAGTTGTTGAAATTTTGTGATTCTAAATGGTGTCATGTTCTCCAGCTGAGGTTCGATTAGGTATGGGTCATTGCTTTGTGAAACTGAACAAGTTGGAAAAAGCTCGCTTGGCATTCAGCAGAGCTCTGGAGCTAAATTCAAAATGTGTTGGAGCTTTGGTTGGACTGGCTGTCCTGGAACTCAATAATAAAGAGGTGGGTCTTACTTAACTACAAGCCATACTCGCTTGAAACGGCAAAGTTATTATCATTTGAGGGGCACTCTGGCTTCTAAGAGGGGTACAAAAATGTGTGATTAAATCATTTCAGCTTGTGTTCTTGTTGAGTGATGTTATAGGTTTGTACTTAAGGTATGTGCTGAATAACTTTCTTTAGTTAAAAGCAGTCAATTCTGTTGCTTGTAGAGGTGCTTTTCTAAGCACAGAAGATCCCTGATGAGATGTGTGAATACACATCCAATAAGGAAGTGGTGATTTTAAAAATCTTTAATGAACAGTAGTTACATATCTAATAGCCAGCCTTGCTTAACCTTCTTCAAGTTTCAAATGTCTAAGTACATGAATTTGTACTCAAGATGATCTGAAAGTTCTCAGATACTTGGAGACCTCGTATGCGATGACAACTGTATCCAGAGCATCAGGATTTTTTTCTGAAAGAGCATCTACTAGCAGGAAGATCACAGTAAAAGATGTGGTCCTAGGAGATTTGTCCCAGGCTTTCAAGACTTTATGGAACATAATGTTTCATACAACTGTGCAAGTTGTGCTCAAGCAAACTTGGAACATACACTGCATAGTAAACCAAGGAATCAACAAATTTTAATTAGGCTGATGAAATCAAGATGTTGTATCTGTAGGTGTTGTATCACTAGAAAACCATACTGTCATAAAACTTAACTTGAGATCTTAAGATCTGAGATGGTCAGTCTATGCTGATAACTTTCTGTCTGAAAGTTATCAGTTGAAGATGGGACCTTTAAGGTTTTCAATAAGTAAATAAGCAAATGAATTACCAACCTTTCTTGTATAGTCTTATGTTGCTAATATTTAGTATTTTCCAGTATTGCTTTCTGTAGAACACATAACTCTCTAGGAAAGAACTTTTTTTAGAACAGAATATCTGAAAATGACTTAGTTTACAAAGTCATGGGAAAAAATTATTTTAGACTTCCATAAGTAATTTGAGCAAACATGACTAGGAGAGGTTTTTTCCCCATAAAGCTCTAGGGACAACCAAAAATATTCTAACATCAGTTCCTAACAAATAATTCAATGGGCAAGAAACTGATGAAACCTGCTATTTCATGGTTGATTCCCTGAAAATTTGTTATATCTCTTAATTCCCCTTAAACTTTGCAAAGCTGTGATTAAAAACTGATCCACTCAAATACATTATTTTTTTTCTTAGGGATGTATCATGTGTGCTTTACCTCCATTTCCAACATTTGCACTGCAATGTTAGCATAACGTTAGATTTCTCTGAGGTACAAACTTTTAATTGATTTCTCCCATGTTTGGATATTGGCAGTGTTTCTCCATCCTTAAAGATACTGTGAGGTCAAATGAGGGTTGAGATTATGCTGTGTTCTCTCTGGAGTTTGTCTTCTCTCTGATTTCATTCATGATGGTGCCTAGGAGCTTTGAGACCTCTGCCCATCCGCTGAGGTTATTTGAAACTGGACATAAGATCCAAATTACTGGAAAAATCAGACTTAATATGATTATAAAACCTTTTTTGCCTTTGAAAGTTAAGCAGGAATGATTCTGTATCTCCTAGCTAGTCTGTATTTTTGTGATAAAACTGGACAGAAACTGCCTTTATTAAAATGAGATTTGTTTGTGTGCCTGTTGGACTTCAGATTTTATGAGACTGAGACATCAGCTTATTACTAGATTATTAGTACTACATAATTTTTTTTGCTCCTTTTTTCCTATTATTAAATACCTGCAGATTTAAGCTTTTATGCTTATGATACATATCTCAGCAATATCCCCCCAAAATGGTGCTTACTTTGTCAGTTTTGGACTTGAACTTGTCATCAAGTCAGATGTGCACTTGTAGAAAGCTTTATTTAAAGTTAGGCCTCTGTATAAAAGCATGTGCTCTCAGAGTAATGTCACTAAGTCAAACTTCTGCCATTTTTAAAATTAGAACTTAATTTCGGTAGTTCTTAATTCAGTATCAGAAGTTCTTGTTTAGAATTCGAACGTGACAATATTTTCACTTCTCTGTTTAATGAATCATTCAAAGGGTTGAGACCAATACCAAACGAGATTTAGAGGTGCTGAACAATGGAAGGAAAAGTATCAGAGGTGTGCAACTGAAATGGCAAAGGACACTAGGGCTGCATGATTCTTTTTGTTTCTCCCTAGAAAGTAATACTTTATTTTTCTTTATTGTTGTTGTTCGCTTGTCTCTTTTTTTCCTCTTCCGCACCCCATCTGATTTGATTTATCATTTTTTGTTTCCCATCTTTATGCTGCAGACAGAAAAGCTGGTAGCTGCATTTTCTTTTTGTTTTGAGAGCCTAGCACACAGGCTCTGTTAGAGTTCCTGCAGCATTTCCACTGAGGAATAGTTTTTAAAATCTTAATAGGATAAAGCTATTGAGATGCTGCTGATACCTCTGAATTTTTCATTTAGGCTGATTCCATCAAGAATGGTGTCCAGCTCCTCTCTAGGGCTTACACAATTGATCCCAGTAATCCAATGGTGCTGAATCACTTGGCTAATCACTTCTTCTTCAAGAAGGTAAGTAAGTGGTCTATGGAATTATACAGTCAAATATTTAATAACCTCCAAGCAGAAATGATTCCAGTGTTAGGTTTGATCTCATTTCACCAAGCTAGGTGATGCAGAATATGGAACTGATAATACAGATGAATATGCATTAAGATTTTAACTTAATTTTTTAAAAGCTTTTCTTAAGAAGGCTAAAAATAGTACATTTCTTTCTTAAATCAAGCTCACTTATATCTCCTGAAGGGATTTCCGTTTTCTTGTTGTTTGTTTTTCCTTCTCCCTTCTGGGTTTTAAAATATGCAAAAGATAAGGATTAAAGAGAAAACAGGAACCTCTAAAACTAAATCTGTTGTTATTTAGTAAATGATATGGCTAAAACTTTCCTTTATTTGCTGTGTATTCTTGTGTAAATAATACATGACTTGGCTAAATAAAATGAAGGCTTTCAAATTCATTTATTTAGGATTACGGTAAAGTACAACACTTGGCTCTTCATGCTTTTCATAATACTGAAGTTGAAGCAATGCAGGCGGAGAGTTGTTACCAGCTGGCTAGGTCTTTTCATGTACAGGTAGGACAAACTTTTAAAAGCCCCTCTTTGAGGCTTTACACCTAAAATTCTTGTTTAAATGTTCAGAAAAAGCTTACATGATAAAGCACTACTTGCTATTTCTTTAACTTTTGTTTAGGAAGATTATGATCAAGCTTTCCAATATTACTACCAAGCCACTCAGTTCGCCTCATCTTCTTTTGTACTTCCATTTTTTGGATTGGGTCAAATGTACATTTATAGAGGGGACAAGGAGAATGCATCGCAATGCTTTGAAAAAGTTTTGAAAGCCTATCCTAACAATTACGAGACTATGAAAATCCTTGGATCTCTTTATGCAGCTTCAGAAGACCAGGAGAAAAGGGATATTGCGAAGGTGAGTTGTGCTTCTGCCAGCATTGTGCTTTTACATACAAGAGCATAACTTAAAGTAGAGACTTTTTTTTCAAGTCTGATTTTCAAGCTGCGTGAAACTCAGGGTTACTTGACTCTTGAATATACAATATTTAATATTTGCTGTCATGTGAGATCCTCTTACCTGTGGAGAGCTATGACTTCTGAACAGAACCAGGGCTCTTACTGGTCTCTGGATAAAGCAACTTCAGAAATCCAGAGGAGCCTTAGCCTCATGTTTGTCTACTTACGATTAAAAGGCAGAATACTTCCCAAATTTAGTAGTAATTTCCTAAAGATTTAAAGTTAACTGGGATTTCTGGAAAACACTTGTCATTGCTTACCTGAAAAAACTGTTAGTGTGGTTTTGCTTTTTTCTTCAATAAAATATTTTTTTGATCTAATATTTGTTAAATGCATGCATGTAATAGTAGCCATCACTTTCTAGCTTCTTATATTGGTGTGACACTTAGTACTTTCTGCTTCTCATTACATTCTGCATAGAAGGAAACAAACAAATAACTTTGTTCTTTAGTTGAGATTTAACAATTTCTGTCCACAAAAGAGTATGATTATTTTCTGCTGTTCCTCAGGGACATCTAAAGAAGGTCACAGAGCAATATCCTGATGATGTAGAGGCATGGATTGAGTTAGCCCAAATTCTAGAACAGACTGACATACAGGTAACTGATAATAAACACTGAGGGAATTACGTACCTGCTTTTTATAAGAGCACGCAAAGCTCATTCTCCTCTTCCTTGCATCTGCTTTTTATTTGCACAGGGTGCACTGTCAGCTTATGGAACAGCCACACGCATTCTGCAAGAGAAAGTACAGGCTGATGTCCCACCAGAGATTTTGAATAATGTGGGTGCTCTGCACTTCAGGCTGGGAAACTTAGGAGAAGCAAAGGTATGTAATTATTGGAAGTTTGAATAGAATTTTATGATCACCCAGAAGTTTTCCTCTAAGAACATTCTGGAGTATTTTATTCTTTTTCTCTTTTTATACTTTAGAAATATTTTTTGGCGTCACTGGATCGTGCAAAAGCAGAAGCTGAACATGATGAGCATTATTACAATGCTATCTCTGTAACAACGTCCTATAACCTTGCCAGACTGTATGAGGCGATGTGTGAATTTCACGAAGCGGAAAAACTGTACAAAAACATTTTAAGAGAACATCCTAATTATGTTGATTGTAAGAAACATTTGGTATTTTAGTTCCACAGTCTTTCTTAAAATACCAAAGAACTTTCAATCCAGTGTCTTCTGGTCTCCTTATGTCTGTCCTCACTTCTTTTCACAGTAGTTGTAGGGCCTTCTTACCTACCATTTTCTCTGGATTTTTTTTAAGGCCTGAGTCATTCTTATAGTCCAGTCTCCAGACATAAGACTTCTGATTATTGGCAGATTTTTACTGGACTCAAAAAATCTAGCAAGACTAGTTTGTCTAGACTTGTGTGCCTGTTGTCCTTTACTACTCCCCTTGCTTCTCTCCCCAAAACCCTTAGCACCTCAGCGCTCAGGTGCAATCAAGATTATCTGCTCAGTATGCCCAGCCTCTGCAACCCTACCTGCTTACATCAGTGGAAATATAGTGATTATACCAAATGCTCTCTACCATGGACCCTCAGCCTTCCTCCACAGAAGAAGAGCTGTTGAGGGCATCAGTGCAGTGGGTTTTTTTTCCTCTTTGCTTTACTCTTTCTCTTGTTTTCAAGTATCCAATCTGATATGCTCTCTGTAAAGGAAAGGTGATAACACTTGCTCAGCAAGCTGCAGCATGCTTTAGCCTAATCCTTAGCGCTATCCCTTCTTGTCTGTTATTGCTCCTTGCTATCTGGTAGTCTTCGCAAAGCCTGCAGAGGTGGGAGAACTTTTTAATGTGGAGGGAGGAAAAACTGTATAACGTATGTGGCCTTCACTATTGGAGGTTTCTTGAATGTCAGTAACTTGTGAAAACATATAAAGTAAGTTAAATGTTACTGTCAGAAATTTGCAATTTCTACATCATCGTTCTGGATGGAAGTTCATCTTTACATAGTGCATCTCATCTTGAATAGAACATGAGAAGTGTTGTAATGCTTTCCTTAGCAGATCAAGAAAAAGATTGCTTTGCTACTGAAATGTATGCGTGGCTAGTGTTTTTTATATTCGAGATTACTTGAACCTGTTTCTTGATTGTTTGTTGTTGTTTTCTTTATTTTTAGGTTATTTGCGCTTGGGTGCTATGGCTAGGGATAAAGGTAACTTTTATGAGGCTTCTGATTGGTTTAAGGAAGCCCTTCAAATAAATCAGGTTTGTAACCCTTTAACTGTTTCAATTGAAAACACTTAACACTAGCTTATTCTTTCAGTTTTGTTTTCCTTCTGTTGTCATTCTATTTTGTTTGTTGATATAAACTAGGAAAAGAGTGAGAACTGCTATAACCTGCTCTTTTTAAATTTATTTTTTTATTTTTAATGTGGAATTTTATTTAACAAAAATAGCATTTTATACCTGGAAAGACAACCTTGCATAGGAATATTGTGCCTTTGCAATTGACAGTAAACTTTTACTCAGGACCATCCGGATGCTTGGTCTCTGATTGGTAATCTTCATTTGGCTAAACAAGAGTGGGGTCCAGGACAGAAGAAATTTGAAAGAATATTGAAGCAGCCTTCCACACAGAATGATACTTACTCCATGTTGGCTCTTGGCAATGTCTGGTTGCAGACTCTACATCAACCCACGAGAGACAGAGAAAAGGTAACGGGCATCCGTCTGTCCCTTATGTGTGATTTTTTTTTTACTTATTTAATTTTTGTTAGCTACTCAGGGTGCTTTTGTTTTTGCCTCTTTGACATATTACAGTCCATAAAAACACTAGGTAGGTTTTTTAATACTTCATTATACCAATGAGTGATCAACTGGGATACTTCTCTCCACAGGAAAAACGTCATCAAGACCGTGCATTAGCAATCTACAAGCAAGTACTCAGGAACGATCCAAAGAACTTGTATGCTGCTAATGGCATAGGTGAATGTTAGACTAGTTTTCCTTAAATTGTAGTTGATGCTATTCTTATGTTTTATGCTTTAATACACGTAGAATTGTTTTTGCAGAGCCTGCACATTATTTAGTGGAACACATGAAAGAATAGCTTTCATATGACAGCTATGTCAGTTTTTAATGGGAAACTTGATTCAGGCAATATTTTATTTTCTTTGGCAGGAGTACATAGTACATGAACTTGGAAGCTTACACTGTACATATTACTTTCCCCTTAGGAGCTGTCTTGGCGCATAAAGGATATTTCCGTGAAGCTCGTGATGTTTTTGCCCAAGTGAGAGAGGCAACAGCAGATATCAGTGATGTGTGGCTGAATTTGGCACATATCTATGTAGAACAGAAACAGTACATCAGTGCTGTGCAGATGGTAACATCTCTAAATTGAACTACATAATATGTTGGGTTAGATGACTTCTGGATGGTTTTTAGCTCTCATTGGCAGCTGCTAAGTTTCTGAATAATATTTTAACAATTTATAGGTTTATTTCTAGCAATACTATTTGCTGTCAAGTATAGACTTAAGTTGTCAAAGTTTTTTTTTAGGTAGCGGAGTTAAAATACAATTGGGTTGGAATTTTAGTTTGGGAACTCTTTTGTTGCAGAGGTTTCAGTTGGTGTAGTTAGTGTATGTGATTTACTTTCAGATGTTAGTGAAATGAGTAAATACAATTTGCTGCTGGGATTTTTCTAATACCAACACTCCCTGATCTTATTTATGCAATTGTTTGCAAGAACAGTTGGAGATGCTTGGAAGACTAACTGCCATGATTTCTCTTGCTGTGCTTAAAATCATGGGGTAATTTATGTTGAGAGATCTCTTGAGGTCATCTAGTTCAACTCACTCAAGCAAGCTAACTTCCAAGTATCAACCCCCACTATTTAAATTATTTGATCAGAAAGCATACAAACAAGCTTAAAAAAAAAATTGGCAAGACAGAAGCTCAGAAAAACTTGTTCCATTAAGCTTTATTCAGCATAGAGTCTCAAAAATACTTAATTCAGAGCTATCCCAAAGCTTTTTTGTGATGGATCTCTTTAGCAGAATCTGTGGCGATAGAACAAGGGCAAATGATTTCAAGATACAAAATTTAGGTTAGATATAAGGAAGAAATCTTTTACAGTGAGGCACTGGAACAGGTTGCTGAGGGATTTGGTTGATGCCTCGTCCCCAGAGACTTTCAAGGCCAGGTTGCATAAGGCATTGGATGGCCTTCAGAGGTCCCTTCCTACTCTAAGGATTCTATGATAGTTGTAAGGAAGAGATATTGGGCCTTTTATACTTGATCAAGACCTCAGTTACTCTTCTTCAGTAAACTACTGTTGAAAGGATTTAGTAACATGATCTGTTGGGTTTAGGGTAGACTCTGCCTTCGGGATCACCTCTGCTTTTACATGCAAAAAGCCAAATGAAACATTGAGAAAGTGGAGAAACTTACCTTTTGATTTGTCAGAAAATATTGTACTTATTTGCTTATATTTAGGTGTAGCTGTTTAGTAGAAATGTGTATATTCACTGTGATGTTTTATTGTTCTCTGGATTCTGCAGTGCAGTTGGTGCAAGCTGTAGTCTGCAGTAGATGATATTGGAAAGGGAGATGATTTTAAAACAGCAGCGCAACTTACTGCAGTATCAGGTGTTGCAGTGAATTCTCTACTGTAAAGCATTCAAATCCAAGGCAGACTTAGAATGAACACAAAATCTTTGACTCTTGAAGTGAATGTAATTGAACACTCATAGCACCACGTAACCCATGAGCTGTAATTTTGCATTAGGGTACAGGGTATTATCTGTAGTTGAGCTGGAAGTAAAGGTTGCTTTCTATTTCTGGCTATTTTGGTGGTTTAAAAATTATGAAAGATTTCCTAATAGCATAGCAAACAAAAGGCACTTTTAAATGAAAAGCGTGAGATTCATGATTGCTGGGAGCTTTACTCTGAGGCTGTAAAACATAAAGTAACAAGTGGTCTTTTATACCAGTGATCAGCTTTAGTGTGAAAGAAGATAAAACATAACAAGAAATAGACAACCAGGTAGACAGATGGTAAAGATGGTAAAGGTAAAGATGTGGTTTTATTTTGTAACTGATTGCATCATCTGTATGAAGTTACTACATTTCAATTTATTACATTTTCAATCTCTGAATAAATAAGAGAGAATAACTGAGAGTGCTCTTAAAATTAGTTTGTTGACCTTGTTACAATTGATGGTACTTGCAAAGTATTCTATATTTAAACATCTACAGAGCCTCCCAGACTGCTGCTGGTTTTCAGAAAAATCAAGTTGTTGCTATAGAATAGCAGGAAGGATTCTCTAATCAGTGAACAAAGCATCTCTGCATGCAGCATAATATGCTGCTTTAAAACAACAACAAAAAAAAAAACAACCACACAACAAAAGGCACATTAGCAGTAATACATCCTAGGAACACAAACGTACTGGAGTTAACTAACAAAAATAACTAAACGTTGGCACCTCTTGATTTTTCTATTTCAGTACGAAAACTGCCTCAGAAAGTTCTATAAGCATCAGAACACTGAAGTATTGTTGTATTTGGCCCGGGCACTCTTCAAATGTGGGAAATTACAGGAATGTAAGCAGACTTTGTTAAAGGTATGCAGAAAATATCACAGGTCACGGAACAAAATTACTGTGAACTGGTGCATGTTTAAGTCTGTTTAAATTTAGTAGTCTCGAGTTGAAACAGTGGTGTTTATTCTCTGTATACCTCTATTTACCTTATCTGTATACTTCTGTAGCATGTCATAAAAACAGGCTTTTTATTTACAGGCCAGACATGTTGCACCAAGTGATACAGTCCTTATGTTTAATGTGGCTTTAGTACTACAAAGACTAGCTACCTCAGTCCTGAAAGATGAGAAAAGCAATCTAAAGGAGGTACTTAATGCTGTGAAAGAGCTGGAGTTAGCCCACAGGTAAAGCTGATTCATTTCTCACCTTTGTAATATATTTCAGTTCCCTTGCAGTAAATGTGCAACATAGATCACAGATTCTGATTAGACAAGCAGTCATATCCAGTGAAACATTGTGTTGCATTCTAGAGTTCCTAGCAGAACTATTGGGCCTGAAAATATTGCATGTTCAGGCTTTGCTCCAGAACTAATTTTATCTGACCAGGTGGCAAATAAGTATTTCTTAGTGAGATTTGAGGGGGGACTTGTTCATAGAAGAACATAGTTGAAAAAGCATTGTGAATTATTCTACAAATGTACTGTTTTTTTTAAAGACATCTTTAAAAGCATCTTGTAAACCTTTGGAAGTAGTTCTCAAAATCAAGTCTAATAGTTAATGACTAGTAGTTCATTCTGAATTATTGTTCCCCTTTGGATTACTTCTGTGTCTTACATTTGAGGACTCTGAACGTACCTGCATACTGGTTTCTTAAAACTGGATGCGTACAATAAGGCAGAAAATTGGTGAATATCCTCTTCTGTTGAGTTTCATAGGATTTTAACTAGGAAGCTAATGCTTATTTTTAAGGCGGAATTGCAATAAATGTGTAAATAATACCACTTCTGCTCTTCCTTGTTTTTTTCCTCTAGGTACTTCAGTTACTTGAGTAAAGTGGGTGATAAGATGAGATTTGATTTGGCACTTGCTGCAACAGAAGCCAGGTAAGAAACAAATGCTTTCAGGAGCTAAGGGGAATGCTTTTGTCTTGGTGTTTGTTTGTTTTCCAGAGTAAAACTGGTTTTCAACTGGATTTCAGCTGTCTATTTTACACAACAGTAGAAATCCAAATACAGGGTTACTCCCTGTTACTGTTTTGTTTCTTTTCCTTTTTTCATTTTCTAATATTTTTGTGCAATCCACAACACTAAATATGACTTCTGCCATCAGCTGAAACCTGTAAAACTTCTGCTGTTTTAATGGAAAGTTTTCCATCAAGGAGAATGTGACAGTGTATTTAAAGATCTCTAGTTCTGCCTATTTTGACTTGAAAGGTCATCTTAACAAGTTTGCTTTCATGCAGATTTAAGTTGGCTTATGGTGAGTGGAGTGGGTCAGCTACTGAAACATGAAATACTTATGTTCTGGGTGTCTGGTCTGCTTTAAATTTTGTTCAGGGTACTGTTGGTATTCAAGCCTGTTGAAATGTGAAGTAATAAGTTCTGAAGTACATTGCATATTGCAATTTCCAGATAGATTTGCTTACTAGAAGGTGCCTTTGTTAACTCAGTAATCTGTCCTGGTCTTCTGCTGTACTACTTCAGGTATCTTATTTTTGTCGCAAATACAGCTTTCTGATGCATACCCTTTATAAAACTGTTTCTCCGTGTGGTATGTCTGCCACCTTTATTTACTTGAAACCACTGCATGTTCTAGGCAATGCTCTGACTTACTGAGTCAGGCCCAGTATCACGTGGCTCGGGCACGCAAACAGGATGAAGAAGAGAGGGAGCTGCGTGCAAAGCAAGAGCAAGAAAAGGAGCTGCTTCGTCAAAAACTACTTAAAGAACAGGTTTTGATCTGTTACTTTCTATTGAATTTAAGTAAAAGATAGATGTTTCTGTTGCTCCGTGATATTACTGGGTGTTACTGATTAAAGTGTCAAGCAGATAGTTTTCTTAGAAGTAGTAAATGCTAGCAGGAAAAAAAAAAAGTTATAGTTAACAAGTGATATTCTACCCCATAGCCTTACAGATATGTTTTTATTTTTGTAATGTAACCCAGGTATTACCTTTTAAAAGTTTTGCCACCAAAATATTGTACTGATGGCTGGATGAGGGAGCTCTTGAAAAAACTAAAAAAAAAAAAAAAAAAAAAAAAAGGCCTGCTTGCTGTAGTGTAGATGTTGTACAAAACCTCTTTGCCACACAGACCTTGTGCTGTGATAGATTTGTAAAAGTGTTGCAGTTTCTTGTCCCTGGATAGCTTGAACACCCTTGAATGTAATAGTGCAAATACAATAATCACGGTGATTTTTCTCTCTGTTTCAGGAAGAGAAGCGCCTAAGAGAGAAAGAAGAGCAGAAGAAACTTTTGGAACAAAGAGCTCAATATGTGGAGAAGACAAAGAATATTCTTATGTTCACTGGTGAAGTAGAAGGATCAAAGGAGAAAAAACGTGGTGGTGGTGGAGGCAGGGTAGAACAGAATTTTTTTAACTTCCTTTCACTTTCCCTATAGTAAATGTTATCTTGGGTTAACATCAAATATGTAGAGTTTTAATTTCAAGCCACTTAACCTCTGCTGTATGAAGTGGTGCAGATTTAATACCCCAGTGTAGAAACTGAAAGCTAATGCTTAAGTTATGACCAAGGTGGCATTACTAAAATCTGTTCTTCTTGATGTTTAAAATAACCAGAGATTATTAAGTGTAAATTTGGAATTGGTTTCTTAATGATAACAGGTTAGAGTGCATGAGAAAGTTGTCACAAGAAGGGCTGCTTTTTCATGTCTTGGAAAATATTTTCAGAAAGAGCTTCACTTCTGACTTACTATCTGGTAGTTTGTAACTTGAAGAATAAACAATAGGCTATATTGTGGGGCTTTTATATTATCTGTTACAGCGTTCCAAAAAAGGAGCAGGGGAATTTGATGAGTTTGTCAATGATGACAGCGATGAAGATTTGCCCATGTCTAGAAAGAAAAAGAAGAGGAAGGGCAGTGGTAGTGAGCAAGATGGGGAAGAAGAAGAAGGAGAGAGAAAGAAGAAGAAGAGGAGGAGGTAACTGATACTTTAATGTCAGACTTTCTTGAGGAAATAATGTGGCTGTTAAGTATATTCTCATGCAGTTTTTCATGACAGCTTAAAAAATGAACAGTTGTTAAGAGTTTAGTGTGATTAAGCTTTATAATGAGTATTTTTAAATAAAAATTACAGAACTCCCGTGCAGAAGTATGAATAATATTTATCAGTTGGATTTTGGACTGCTTTTTTTGCACATTTTAAGGTTTTTTTTTTTAATTATACACCTGACATGATATAAAATACTGTTCTGTTTAAGACCCCAAAAAGCAGATGAGGGGAGCGACGATGAAGAAAACGAAAATGGTCCAAGACCTAAAAAACGACGTCCACCCAAAGCAGAGAAGAAGAAGGCTGTAAGTCAACTGCTGAGTTTCTTCTTGTTTCTCTAAATATGCATTTGGACTTAAGCACTACTGCATTCAACAGTTATAAATGTTGAAAATTGTAACAAAAGTTATTGTAGCAAACTGCCTTTTGTCCTTCCCTTTTGCTGTAGCTGCTTTGGTGTTGAACAGAATATTTCTGAAGCAATATATAACAATTGATAGTAAATGGAAAATTTTGATCAAATGACTTTAGAGCATGTTAGAAAGAAGCATGCCTGTTGTGTTTGTTTTTTTTTTTAAATACTCATACCAGCTGTTTGAATAGCAGCTCTTTTTTTTTCCTGCTCCTCAGCCCAAACCAGAACGTCTGCCTCCTTCAATGAAAGGAAAGATCAAATCAAAAGCCATAATTTCATCTAGTGACGATTCATCTGATGAGGACAAACTCAAGATTGCTGATGATGGGTAAGAACTGTTATTCACTTCTCAAACACGAAAGTTTCAGTACATTTTTTTGAGAAAAATGACATTGTTTATCGTAATGAGCTAAAGAGAAGCATTTTGTTGTACTCAAAACATCACCATCTTCCATTACAAATTATTCCACTGCCTTTTTCAGTCAGATCATACTAATGTTTCTCAACTCCAGCATCCTAATTGGGTTGTTTTTTTTCCCCTGTACAGACATGCCAGGAACAGCAACAGCGATTCAGATGATGGGGAACAGCAGCACAGCAAACGCATCGTTTCTGATAGCGATTCTGATAACAGAAACAAATCTGGTAGTGAGGCAGGTAGTCCGAGGAGGTCCAGTGTCCACCCATCCGAAGAAGATTCTGACAGTGACAGGTCAGCCAGGAAAAGGAGACGGTCAGATTCAGAGCAGTCTGACAATGAATCTGTGCAGTCAGGAAGAAGTCGCTCTGGTGGTTCAGATAATGAATCTCGCCCAGCTTCTCGCAGTGCTGACTCAGACAGAGATTCTGAGAGAGGATCTGATAACGAGGGTTCTGGCAGAGGATCTGGTAATGAATCTGAACCAGAAGGATCCAATAATGAGGGATCTGAAGGGGGTTCTGATGACAGTGATTAGATCTTAAATTACATCTTTTTAAATGTTCATGTAAATATATTTCAGTTGTAGAGAAAATCCGATTTTTGTATTTGAAAACTTACAGGGAAAAATGTCCAATGTTTTAGTAGACTCTCGTGAGACCTTCCTGTGATTCTTTCTATTAGCAACTGATGGATGTTTCTCTCAGTTGGCCTACGGTGTACTCTTAAATCAAAACTGCTGTAGATGAAGAACAGAAACCCTGTATTATAGGCAGCATACCTGGGATGGGATGCATGTAAAAACTGTGGAACATTAAATCTCAGTTTAGGTGGTTCTAGTGTGGCTAAAATTGTGTTTTCTCTATTTATACATGCATAGATTTCTTGAGACAGTGTCGCAATAAACTGTTCCTGCTAATTTGCTTCGAGTGATTTATTTTAAGACTTAAAAGGTATAAGCAGAAAACGTTTTGTTTGACAAAGGAGTGTGTTTTGTGGAAGCACTCTCCAAGTTCATTTCAGCTTAAATGTGAGCAGTTGGATTTGAGCTCTTTTGTATCTTGCATTCATGCATGACAACAACAGTGTGTATTGTAAACTGCAATGAACCACATTTCTCTTTACGATTGTCTTTGCCTGACATTTTTGAAAAATCACACTTTTGTACCACTCTGGGGTGAAAAAAAAATTCATTCTGCCTGTGATTGTTGGTTATCAAGTCAGATGTTAGATCTTCACTAAGGGAGCAGCATGTACATCTGGGTAGTATATTACTGTTGTTTTTAATGGATGGTATAGCATAAACTGTATTTTCAACTCCATTTTATTTTATTTTATTTTGTTACTCATTTTTCTTTTGGAAGGTTCAGATTGTCACTACTGATAGTTAACATTAAGCACTAACTGAAAGTGAAGTTTCCCATGCTGCTATTTCTGGTCTGTTGTGAACAGTAACTGTTCTCATTGTGTATGTTTTGCCACATGTTTATGGGCTGTTGGTAACCATAGCAGATAAAGCAGAATGTAAAACAGTTGAGATATTTCTTTTACTGGCTCAGCTTGATATCAAATTTCCAGAAGTGGTCTTAATTAAAAATTTAAATGTGTGGTAATATGCAGAATTAAAGAGTAGCTACCGTGTTGGATTAGAAGCAAAGTTGAATCTTAACTTAGTCATCTTATTGATGTAGAATCACTATGGGTAGAAGATATGGCAAGCTCACAATACTGGCAGCTAGACAGCTTTGAAAGCATGAGCCTGGGGAAAACTTGGTGCCCTTAGAGGAAATGTTGTCCTATTAAGAGGATCACAACGCAGGTCATTACCTTGTTCAGAATCAGAAGGAAGCAGTGGACAGATAAGGTACATAGCTATGATGCCAAACCAGTGCTTCACTTAATGAAGGAAAAAGTGTGAGAAATTAGAGTTAACTAAAGAAAATCAGTATCTGTCAGGTAGAACAAATGGAGCAGGTTTAAAGTAGATGATAAGCAAGTGGTCAACGTGAGTGACAAAAGAGTGGGAATGCATTTTGCTCTTCACTTGCCTTTAAAAGGGGGAAAAAAACTAGGTGTAATGGAACCAACTATTTTATTCCCCTTGATTAAGAGAGTTCATATGAGGATTAAGGGAAACTGTGTTTTGGTTTAATTCATGCTTTTTTGTCCTCTCTTTTTTGAAATTGTCATGGTGGGATAATTGCTGTTATCCTCTCCTTGACTTCTGAAGAAGGCGGATGGTTTTCAGGTATTAAAAATCCTTGTAGTGGCAACTTATTCCAGAACAAAATACATGGAATTACAAGTACAATACTGCATTATTGTAGAAGTAACTGTAACTCCTAGTTTCTGTTGTTTCCACTAACAAACTACATGATAAGTTGTCTTTTGAGTTTTGTTGCATTGTAGGATTTTGCCCTCATCAAATGTGAGCCAATCTGTCTTGGATTATCACAGAAGAGGTCAGTGTATGTTTTGCTATTATTATTATTATTTTCAATTTTGCCTTGATTCTGTAGTTTATAGACTAGCCCCTTGAAAAAAGCAAACAAAACAAACAAAAACACAACAACCCTTGAGAAGTAACTGAAAATTAAATTGGCCAACCTGTTGGGTGGTCTTTCTTTTTTTTTTTTTCACTTTGTTTTATTTTATTTTAATTTGGTTGATTGGATTTTTGTGTTGTATTTTTTTTGTTTGTACTCCACCTACTCAAGTTTTTGTCTTTCAGAAACCTTTCTGGCTCAGTGCTTGGTGGAAAGGGATAGCTGCCACTGCTGTATAATGAAGTGACTTTGTGTAAATTAATAGACTCTCTTCTAAATTTAACTCTGAAAACAAGAGCAGTCTGTCAGCATAGAAGCAAAGTGCAGGTATGTGTTTGGAAACAAACTACTAAGGAGTGCTTTGGGCAAGGCAAGACCTATGATAGGAGCACTACAGCTAAGGTTATACTGGTTTTTCCTGAAAGACTCTTTGGGAATAAGTTACTTTCTATACTAAATGTTTCAATGGTTATAGTAGCAAGGCCTTTTCCTCTTGCGCAGATTTGAATTGTTACATTAGGGGTTGGTGGGTGCTGCTGATCTGTTTCAGAAAGTTTGCTAGCATTAGTAAGCTTCCTCCCTACTTGTTTTGTGCAGTTTCTTTGCTCTTAGTGTGGTGCTGTGATGATGTATCTTGTGGATAGTAATAACTAAAGGAAGTGAATCTTGATTTCAGAAGTCACCTGGAAAAGTTCCTACAGCAGAAGCTGCAGTCAGCAAGTACAAATTCAGTGTTCTTTTCCTTTTGCATGTGGGTAACAAAACTGTGACAACATGGATGCAAAAAAGGAGTACATAGTAGATGTGTATTATTCTTAGTGCCACTGCTTACTGCTCTCCTAGCAATACTATTATCTACACAAGCAGTACTATTATGTACACACTGTATTTGCTCTACAGAAGGTGATTTGAGTTGAAGACAGAATCTAAGGGAATAGCAAATAGGGGTGAGCTTGTGAAGGAAATTGAAAGTACACTGTAAATATGTAGTTCTTCAGTTGAACTTTATCTGCTCATCTACTCAAACTGTGCAATCTGTACCAGAAATACTTTAAGGATTTTTTTAGTCTTAGCAAAACTGATAGGAGGCATGGTTGTTTAGACACTTTTAATACGTTTAGACGCTTTTAATACGTCCATTTCCTTTTTTCCCTTGGTCCTTGGCTATTCAGGAAATCAAGAATGTTTATCACAGTCATGTTCTTCTTTGAAGCAAATTTATTTGATTGTAAGGGATAGGCCTGTTCCTCTTTTTAGTTTTTCCTTTACTGTTAGGGAAAAAAAACCTTTCTCTGCAGCCTCTAGAATTTGGGATTGGCTATGTATTTGGCCTGCAAAGTATCTCCTAGTGGCATAGTAGATTGTTAACCTTGTTCTCAGAGCTCCCTTGACATGATAAATGCTAAAGAGTCCCTGTTGTTCTTCTAAATACCTGTGTCAGCCCTGTGTTATGTGCATCCTCATATCTGATGGCTTGGAGATGCCCCAATAGTCCAGGAGTGCTGTGTTTAGCTCATGAACTTAGAAGTCTCACACTTTCCTATCCATGCCTTGTTAATTAAAATACAAATACCCTGTTCTAGCCAAAGAAGGGTATTTAGCAAATGTTTACCAACTTGGAGAGAATATCAAGTGCCAGCGAACTTCATTGTCTTTTCAGTAGCCTTTAAAGAGTTCAAGAAATACCCAGGCTCTCAAAAGGTTCCTGAACCCTTCCGAATTCTTAGCAGATGAGTGTACTCTTTGGCCTCTACTTAATGCTTTACAAATACCATGCATTAATGGTGGCCAAAGAATTCTTGAGCATGTTGAGGAAAATCGTGAATCTGCAGTGACGGGTGGTTGCCTCCAATGGTGCAGATTTTTACAAGCACAGCATTCAGGCTCTTGATCACTGCTGGTGAAAATGCACAGATGATGGTAATGACTGTGTTTGAAAAAACATGTTTGTGGCTCAGACTTTGCTCTGTCGAATAGTGTTTTTATGTTCTTTGTGTTCATTATAGTTACCGTGGAAATTAGTAGGAGGCATTACATTTGAAATAACTACTATTTGAAGTGTGTCAGTCTTTTAATTTTCTATGCAATGTTAAGAATTTGCCACTAATTCTGAAGATATAGTTAGAGAATGTGCAACTTTGCTTCCTATCTCCCCTCTTTCAAAACTGGTTGTTCTTTTGTTCTGATTTCCAGCACAGTCTGAATTTCTCTGAACTGACTCTGCTCTCTGTATTGATGAGGCTGTATTGAACTACGCCTAATATACTTCCCATCCTCCTAGGGGTCTCTGGGCAAAAGGTAGTACTCCATTTGCTGGTGGGAATCCATCCTCAATGAGCCAGGGAGGAAACATTTTTGTCAGCAGTTATTTTCTAGCACTAAAACAGAAAGAGGAATTATTTGTCATTTGGTTTGCAGGACTGAGTGCATACATGCAGGAATTCGAGTTAGTGATATAAATCAAAATCAACTTTCTGTCTTTTAACTTCTGGTGTGTCTCAAGTTTCATCAAGGACATACTTGTTGAGAATATTTGCACTTAATGGTGGGCACGGGCTGCATCTGTTTAATGCTTATTTGGTGCTTTTTGGCAGCCTCAAATTCTTAAATTTTCCTAACTAGAAGACATCATATGTAGCATGGAGATATTGTATGGGCCTGGGACTGTCAGTGTGCTGAAAGACAGTCTGACTGTCAGAGTTCATTTTGTACAAGGCAGAAGAGCCTTACAAGGCATTAGCTGAATTACAGATGTAATGTAATTAGATGTTGTGATATAAATGATATGGTATTACTGGAACAGGCAGGAAAGGAAAGAAATAAGCAAACCAAGTTGGATAAGTGATGAAAATAGATGTACTATTGAAGGTCTTGCCACTTAATTACTTAGTTCCTTTAATGGAAATGCCCTTTTATTTATATTTCTCACTTGAATCTCTTACTTTGGCTTTTTGCTCTGTGCTCAGTTCCTCAGAATTAATGCCTAAAGAGATGCTCACTTTGCCTGTGTTTCAATTTCCTTTGTCTGTACACACAAGAGGGGAAAGCTTATTTTTTCAATACAGCGAGAGCTGTTGTAAGACTAGAGAGTGGAAGTTGTAAAATCAAGTAATATATACATTTTAAATTTATGTTACAAAAGATATCATCTGGAGACATAAAATCAGTTTGCAGATGAGAACATCGCTCCTTAATACTGGCTACAGTTGTGCAGAGCTATTTCTTGCATAAGCAGCAGCATTGCTTTTGGAGCTGTGTGCAAAGCAGCATTATTCCTGTGAGCTTAAGGGAAAGTTAAGCCTTAATTGACCACGTGAAATAAAAAAAATATATCTTTACCACTTCTCTCAAGTGCCATGCTGCCTATTTGATAGATTTAAACTGATTTGTCCAGTTCAGTGCTGTGATCCAAGCAGAATCCAGGGCTCATTTCAGCTGCCTGCAGTGCTTAACATGGAAGAAAGTACACAAAAGAAAGGTTGCTAACATCTCCAGAATTTGTATAATTTATTTTTTTTTAATTCTCTATGGGGGAGAAAAAAAAAAAAAGCCAATTTGGAGTTACTCTATCCTGGTCTATGTTGCCTACAAATCAAAGCAGTTACTTTCAATCTTTTTTTTCCAACAGAAGTCATGTAGTCTTATTGTTTTCATACATCTTTGCTGCTACTTTTAAGAAAGGTGTAAGAGCGTAATGAGCGAAGATGTGGGCTACAAGAGCTGTATTTGGTGTAGTGTGTTCTCACTGCTACCTATGAATAATCACTCAGTTTTGGGTTTTTTTTCACCCCTTTCAGTTTGTGTGACGTGAATAGAACTCAAGCTGCTTTGGGTCAGAATGATTTCTTAAGTTGTAGAATACCTGAAAAACTGGAACGCAAACTTGTTTGGATCTCCAGCTGTTTTAAAATATTATTTCCATTATTATGGTTGTCATTTCTAACATGATACAGTAAAATATTTTGCCAGATTAATGTTTTTAACCACTGTCTTATATTTAAATGGATGAGTGAAAGCACGTGTAATCACTGCTGTGTCAAAGAAATTCTCTTGATCTAAAAAACAGAAGAATTCAAGTGGGGTCAAAGTTCTTAATTCAAATTCTAAACCACTTTTTAGCTGTTATCTCACTACTGGTAATTACAGCCTCCTGTAATTCCTATCAGACACTTTTTGTCTGATCTACGTAGTCCTTGGAGCATGGATCATTTTTACATGATTATGAAATAGCAAGCATTATTGCTGCATTAGTAATAGCACACTATCGCTACCATCTGTAATAGCCTCTTTCTCCCCCTTTGTATTAGGAGCAGCAAATGATCTCTTTCTGTTTTTAAATGGTTTAATTTTAGAAGAAAACATAAACACATAATTTTACTATTAGAAAGGTTGAAATCTGGGCCAGGAATATGACTTGGAAATAAATGAATGCCCAAACTGTCAGTTTATTGCCAAATTAAACCTCGATGGTTAAGATTTATCTTACTCTGAAGACTGATCTTCAGGTTTAAGAGTGAGGTTTTGAGCCATTCATTCCTCCATTCAATTCCAATTTGAAGTAAACTGATGTGAATCTGTTTTGCTCTTGCCAAAGATTTTATGGAGTCCATCAATTAATATCTTTGGGACAGCTTCAGCAGAGCATGTTGCACTGTCATCGAGGTTGCCAAATAATTGAATACTTTCATCTGTGGAAACAGACCATGATGATTTGTTCAAAAGGAAAGAATAAATAAATATAAACCCGGCCCCTGGAAGAGCTGCAATATCCAGATTGTGAACAACAGCTTTAAACAAGTGGATGGCAGAAAATTTACTTGCTGTGGGAGGATTATTGTGCTGCACTTGGCTTTTCTGGTGGATAAGGAAAAGGGAAGGTACACCGTCCTGTTACCTAGTAGGTAACTGAAACTTGTAAGGCAACACTCTAAATCACTTAAGATGGGAGGAGTACAGACAATTCCAGTCATATCTGAGTAACCCTCATTCCCTAGCAGCTGGAAACATGGCAGGTGTGTTTCGGTTTAGATGTTCCTTTGAGAATTTATTGATGAAGGTAACTAGTAGGACAGCTGTCTGGAAAACTTCTACTTCTAGAAATTTTCTTCTACTGTTGGAGTTGTTTGGGGTTGGGTTATAGAATTGTAGAATTGAGTTGGCAGGGACCCTTAAAGGCCATCTAGTGCAGCTCCCCTGCTATGAATGGGGGTGTCTGCAGCTAGATCAGGTGCCCAGAGCCCTATCCAGCCTGATCATCGTTGTCCCCAAGGGTGGGGTGTCCACCTCACTTCTAGGCAACTAGATTCACTGCCTCACCACTCTTATCTTAAAAAAACTTTTCACTTATATCCAATCTAAATCTCCCCTCCTTTAGTTTAAAACCACTTCCCCCTGTACTGTCACACCAGACCCTGCTGAGGAGTCTGTCCCCTTCTCTCTTACAGCTCCCCTTTCAATACTGAAAGGGCCACTCTCAGGTGTGTGCGAAGCCTTTTCCAGGCTGAACGTCTCTAGCTTTCAGTCTGTCCTCCCAGAGGATAACTTCTTTTCCTTTATTTCTTTTTTTATAATCCTTCAAGTCATTAAAAAATAATGCATAAAAGTTCATCTCGAGTTTGAGATTTTTTGCAGCTCAGGCCAAAGCTGCAAACTTCCCAGCAGAAACTAGATCTGCTGTGCTTTGCACTTCCTGGAATCATCTGTTGCTCAGGCAGAGAAATTCTGGGCAAAACCTCGTGTCCATTAATTTCTATGACAAGTGAAAAAGGTGGTAGCTCTGTTACAGAAATTAAGTTTAAAGGAAGAAAAAGCTGAACAGGAAGACGTAGACTTCATGTCATGGATTATTTCAAACAATTACCGGGTCTCAACATAACCTCTGTTATGTTGATACTGTAATAAATGAATGAGAACTGCAGTAGATGCAACCTGGTGTATGTAGAACCATAGGTTTATGTGCCTATTCTAATATTTAGTCTCCTTCCTCTAATATTTAGTCTCCTTCCAATCTAGTTTTACATCTGGTTGTGATCTTACTTACTGTGACCTCACTTGTCAAGTGGCCAGGAATGCTGCTAATTGCTACAGATGCAGACATCACTTCTGTTAAAAGTTAAGAGCATGCTCTTTTATGATCTCATCATGAATTAGTGAACCTGAAGTGACTAAAATGAGCTAACAGAACTTTTGGGGTATAGAAGAAAAGAAACACAAAGGCTGGTTATCCCATAACTAGTTCATTCATTTCTCAGAAAGTAGAAAGCCTTCTGCTCAACATCTGATAGAAATGGCAATTTTGATCAACATGGGTAATACACTTATAAATGTTCTAAGTAGCTTATGGGATACATATGCAAAACAAAACAATCAACACCCTGAGCAGCATTCAACTGCAGCAGGTACCTGGGGGGAAAGAGAAGGTCAGAAGAAGGCAGGCACCTGCTAAGCTTCTTGTCTTTCATGTGACCTGGAACAGGTGTTGCTTTGGGCAGCAAAGAGAGCTGTAGTCTCTGGTAATAAACATGGTCAATCCACACTTAATCTTAGGCCATTTAGAAACTTACTTAGTGGTTTATCAGTTAGCAACAGTAATTTAACAACTAAATTGCTACCATATAATTACATATTAATCTATGTAATTCTGAAAAGAATGCGTTTGTCATCTTGGTTTAAGGAATCACAGCCACGATGTGAAGTAGGAAAGAATTACTTTGAAAGTGAGTTAAAGTTGCACAGAATAACCATGAGAAAGTCAACCAAGAGGAGACCAGATGTGTAGAGCATGAAAAGCATAAGCTGTAATTCGAGCTGAGAAAATCAAGGGAGGAAAATTCTAAATATAAAGTAAGTTCCTTAGTTAACAATTACTGATATGTATCTACTGGTTCTTGTATCAACTGTCAAGATTTCTTTTATCCACTGTTAATCTCAAAGAAATTGCTTTTCATTAATGGTTTTTCCTGAGGATTTATTTGGGTATCAAGCTTCTGTCTGTATTCAGTATTGCCAGCTTACCTCATCTTCATTCTTCTTCTACCTGGTGATTTCTCCAAACCCCACCAGCAAGGATCATAAAAACAAACTTTCTTTGATACTTTTAAGTTTGTAGCCCCTGTGGTTGCAGGGAAATATTTGTGAATGTTGAAGCATAGTTACCCAGTAACAGAAAACTGGAAAAGCAACTAAAAACTGTCCAATTTCTACTGCAGCTCAAGACTTCTAGTCCAAACATTATTGGTGTATAGTTTTATGGATGTATCTTGCTTTTTTTTGATGAACACATGTATAGGATGATTTATGGGGAAGCGTGTATTTATTATTTATCTATTCTGAATTTCAAAATAATTATCCTTTGGTTCTAACAGAGAACTGTGTCACAGATGCAGTGCTGCAGAAACTCAAGAGGCTGAGCAACTCAAGAACTCCCAGGCTGAAAGATGATGGAAAGGCAGAAACACTTAATTAAATGTGGAAAAGGGTAAAGAATGTGAGTTATGGATATAAAAATAAGTGTTTGGAAGAAATTCCTGAAGTCTCAAAAGAAGAAAAATCAGGCAAAATCAATGTGTACGTAATGGTTACTAATTAGATAAAACTCGCGTTTGAAAGGAGATACTTTAAAATACTAATTTTAGAGGCCCTGGAAGACAGGATGGCCAAGATTTTCTCTACATCTATTGCTATTTTTACTCATACTTTCTGCATTGTATCTTCTTTCTTAGAAGTCACCTATCTACATTTTAGAAGTTTATTAATGAGTTACTATACCAATTTGTGTAGAGAAAATCCACGTGTTGATTTCCAAGTTTATTTCCCATTTATAATAGTTAATAAATCTGTAAATGTCTATTTCTAGAACTACATCAAAGCAGGAGCTGTTTTCATCATCCTGGTTCAAAGCTGTTTAGGTGTGTATTTTTCCATACTAATTTTCCTTTCATCCAATCAGAAAGAAGCAGGTATACATTAAAAAAACTTAGCCTTAAGGAGCTGAGAGGCACCCCTTAATGCTGATGCTTTTTATCATGCTAAATGCTTTCCACAAACAGTGGTGCCCTATATATTACTTTGCTGTGGAGATCAACTCATCTAAAGCAGCAGCTGTGAATTGACTTTCCAGACATATATTTGTACGATGTCATCATGGTGCTGTATCTCAATGGCAGCATGCTAACAGCAATCTGCAAAGTTCATTTCCTCAGAATGTGAATTCCTAACCCAAAAATGTATGAGGCTTTGAGGATGTAATTTGATTAATCTATGGAAAACATGTTAAAAGATCTACTCCAATTAAAGCTATTTTCAATTTTCTGAACAGACCACAGGTTCATAAGCTGATGGAGATGGAGGATGCCACTAGACTGGGCTAACAGAGCCTCTAATGCAGTCAGCTCTACCTGCAGTGTAATTTACTTCTGAACTTTTCACTACAACTGGCACAATTGCAATTGTGCTTCAAGAAAGGCCAGTAGCCCAGTATGCTGAAGTGATACATCTTTACATGCATATTCAAGGTCTGAAGTAGCGTGAATTCCTTATTTTTAACTCTAATGCTCTGAATAACTTGACCTTCATTTCCTAAATTTCATGTTGTCCTACCAGAAAGGAATAGAAGAATCTATGAATTCCTTATCCCCCACGTACTTTATATATTCAATTAAAGGTCACTTCTCCCTCCACAATCTCACTGTGCATAGCTTAGATAACACAGTTCTGAGAATACTTCACACATCACTTATTTTAGGCTTTTCACTGCTAACCTAAACAAAAGCTAAACAGATTTATGTCTGAAGTATTTAAAGATAAAAACCCCTGTCAGATAGTTACTTTCCTCACTCCAACCATTTATTTATGCCAAATAAAACTGTTGTCATGGCTGCTTAATCAACTTATTAAAAATAACATTTTGCTAGTTTCCAGCTCCCAGATGTAAGGACTCTGTTAAAGCCAATAATGGACACAAGGTTTTTAACATGAATCCAGATGAGCCTGTATCACTTTAACAGCTCCACATTAAAAGCCACACCATCTGTCTCTATAATCAATACTTCCATGCTCATGAGGACAGAATTTCTTTACAAATGGGAAGATCCAACTTGAAACTGAAGAAGAGTATCAGAACTTCAGAGGTCAAGGCCTGATTTTCTCATTTAGAAGTAAGTCTTCCTGTGCAATACACAGATTCAACATACTGCAACATGTTTGTGTCTTTCTTACTACACAGTGAAGTTTTTCAATGCAGCTCATCTTCAGCCAGTAACAAACTTGCTTTGGCTGTCCTTTTTTGATTGCTCTGGAAGCACATGCTGAGCTCTGTTGACATCTCAAAGCCATTCTGATTTATTCTCTTTTTAATTACTGCTGCTAGTTCTATTAGACCTTAGTATCTGCAACTATCAGCTGTGCAACTCAGTCTCAGCTGCACATTGGTATTCCTGTTTTGCTTTTGAGGATACAGCATATAGCTTTTAAAGATCTGCCTGTAAGCAGATTTTGCCCCACTGAACTGAAACCACATCTATCTGCGGAAGACAACTTTTGAATTTTGGCCAATACAATTTGAAATAAGCAGCAGCAACAATAAAACTTTAAGAAGTGTGGTAATCTATGTGAAAGGGGGAGAAAAGTAGTACAGTACTGCTGTCCATCAACTTTCATAGTAACAACCTTGACCTGGTCGGTTCTTCACATTCATATTAGGGATCACCTATGCCACACATCCCAACCTTCCATGAAGAACATACTAACACATTTCTGTTTGCCACACTTAAGGCATTATGAACAGTATTTTAAAAAAGAAACAAAACCTAACCTGTAGCAAGTAACAGTTAACAGTTTGTCCAGCTACGCTTAAGAGCAAGCTGGATCAGCTCTCTGATATTTGCTGTGAAAGCATCGAGAAGGTACGAACTAATTTGAACTGGCCATAACTGCAGCTATGAGCCTGTTATAACACTAGCTAAAACTGATGTTCCAGATGCAGCCTAAAAATTTACAAAAACTATGAAAACTGCTGAGATTACCTAATTGTTGTTTGGCTTTTCTCATTGCGCTGCACAAACCCGCGAACCCAAGTAGCAATCATGTAGAAATTTGTCTGCTGAAAGCTGTTTTGTCATGTGCTAACATTTCATTCTGTGCCCAACCTCACCCCTACCAGCCCCAGGCTTCTTGCTGTTTTCCTCCCCAAAAAACAAACAAACAAACAAAAAAAAACCAGAAAAACAACCAATGGCTGTTCAGCGATAAAGATATTTTCTCTATTGGAAGTATCTATTAAAAACTTTCCTCTAATATCCGACTCCAATACAAATGGCTGCCAGGGCAGACTGCAATTTGATGAAGAAACTTTCTACTCTTAAATATCAGACTGACTCATTTAAATGGCCATACTTCTCATGACTGCTGAAAAGTTAACTGTACAACTGGTAAATGGAACTGAAGCTTCCTGAATGATAACAGCAACCTACTTCACTATTTCAGAAGTCAAACTTTGTGACTGAACTGTTTCATGTGCACTTCTCCCAATCTTCCTAAGTGTGCTATGTTAAATTATCAAAATTGATACTAAATAAAAGCCACCATCATTGATTAGTTATTGGTTTAATCTGGACTGTGACTTTACTAGCTTAAAATGGAGTATGCTTTATTTACATGTAAAACAGAACTCAAGCCACTCAAACATCAGACCAACTGAGCACCCATCCCTTTTACCAGACTGACTGCACTGAGCAGTCAAGTAAATGAAATAAGATTAAGAACAAGATGCTCTTTTCCCTGTTTTGTATAAAGTTTCAATGAACCACTGCAATGTCAAGAGCCTTTTTTATACATTTCAAGAGGCCAGATATGCGCATACTAACTGCATGTGCAAGGCTTATGATGGGAAAAATTTCAGCATTTAATGGCATTTTCTGATGTGTATAAGCATTTGAAAATATGGAATATAGTAGGTAGGCATAGCTCTTAACAATTCACTCTTCACTAACAGAATGCAGGTATCAGAAGTGATGTTACCTGATCTATCTAGTTACAGGAAAAAAAAAGCCAAGCAGCAAAGCCTTCATGCACAAGTACGTATGATTGAAGTGATTAGATTGAAGACTGGGCAAGAATACAAGGCTTATTCATGCTACTCAACCTACAGCTGCCAGTTTAATCTCCTCCAGAAAACTGGTTAGTTGGTTGGCAGTCTGGTTCTTTTTTTGATCAAGAATTGTTTTACTTGCACCTGTTCTTACAATTTTTTTTTTTTTTTTTTGTCTCACCTCTATAGTACGTGTAATTGAAAACTACCAGTTAGAACTGTGCTTGTGACTGGCAGCTCCTCTGTTCAGCTCTGCAGCACTTGAACGAATTGCACTGGGTGTTCAAGGGAACTACACCTGAACTCTAACAAACAGTACCGTAGGGGAACACATCACCAAACTGATCAGCTGAAATGACTGTTCAGATGTGAAATAACAAAAGATTGTATTTTTTGTTTGACTGCTGAACCTCACTACGCAGGATATGAATGCTCGTGGAGCACTTATCTGACAAGCAAAGCTGAGTACTGCAGCTCCTTAAGCACTGTATTCCTCTATAAAGAAATGCAGAATAGCCTTTAATTTATGCAAACTACGGAGGCTCTATGATGGAACTACCATCTCTCTCAGAAATTGCAACAACAGAAGCAGCCAATTCCCCCACCTCCAGCTGTTTTAATATACCTTCATGTTTTCTCTTATTTGAGCTAGGAATCTGCAAGTTACCGCTAGCTGCACCGCTATACTGAAACACAGACAGGAACTGGTAAGGGTAGTCAACATACTTGCTAGCAATTCAGTTTAAACACCTCTTTCCTTACGTATGTGATCTGGATTAGCACAATAAATGCAGTGATACACTGGGTGACATATTGCATTTTACTATTGCCCTCAAGCAAGTTACTGACCCAGCTTCACAAATCCAAAGAAAGAGTCTAATTTCGAAGTACACTACTTTCAACTGCAGGTCAGGAAGCCTGCCCTAGATAAGAATGCCAGCAATGCAAGAACCACACCCATTTAACTAGTCACAGCCCTTTAACACACTTAAATGCAAACTACTCTTCCTTCAAAGTAAACTTGATATCAAGATCTCAAATCTTTTTGCTTTTGCAACATTTTCCTCTTCTACCATGTGAAAGACACAGTCTGAAGCACTTCCAGCACTAGCAAAAACAAGTCTCCATCAAGAAGAAAACTTTTGCTACTACAAATGTGCCACCTTTGAAAGTTAGCGAAAAAAATCACTGATGAAAAAAATTTCACTCAGAACAGTTTTAGAAAGTAAGGTATTTTAAGCATTTAATAGATGACATTTTAAGCTGACACTTCGTTGTTGTTTCTGATTTCATTACTTGAGAAACAGTGAATTACCCAGTGCCACTTCATTAAAAATATGGGAACTTTCAAGTTTCAAGCATCAGGAAGAAAAAAAGGCAGATTACTCACTGAATCACAAGGCAAGGTCATACTTATTCCTTCAGCAGGTATCTGTTAATTATCCTCCTGACATAGCAATCAGTGTCTGCTCTGGTCTGTGATCTTATTGAGAATTCATGAACAAATTGAGACAGACCTTTTATAAAAAGAACCCTAAGATGTTCCCACAGTTTAAGTAAACTCCTACTGATGTTCTATTCAGAAAGTAAACTACTTGTCAAAGCCCTTCTGCTAGGAGACATTCAAAAACAAGTCAAGTATCACAATGTTTATTGATAGATACAAGTATATAAAATCAGGGCATGAACATGTCTTGGTAAGTTAAGTAGACTCAATTTCAATATTATAATAGAGGGACCAATTCAAAATTTCTCACCATGTCATGTTTCACACCCACAAAAACCTCTTCCAAAGGGCATTAAATCATCTGTCCAGCTGATCAGTTTTTGTGCAAGTAAACTGTTTCTTTAAAAAAAAGACTTGTGCACTTGCCCAGGCTCAAGGATATTAAAACCTAGCACATAAAGCCCATTACTAGAGGTAGAAATACAGGCAATATACTATTACGGCAACAACCATCGATTACAGTTAAGGATTCTCCGTAACAACCAAATGGATAATCAAATATTGCAACAACTCAAGTATTACACTGAGCAAAGTGCGTTTCTACAGTATTCAGTGTTGCTATTCAGTTTTCTAACTTAAAAACAGCCTATGATAACTGGCAGCAAAGAAGACCCTTGCAACAGACTGCTTCTGCTCGAGAACTTATGATGTAATTATTGCATGCTGCTAATACACTGTTATCTAAACATTAAAGATACTCTAAAATATTTTTATTGTAAACTATTAAGACATACTACAAAAACCTTTTGCAGAAGATATCCTATTGACATACATCTACATTAAATATTGTGAAACATTACAGCGGAATGAATTTTCGCAGTGGTTAGGTCAAATGCAGTTACATCATAGCAACAGTATGTTTGCACAATTTAAGGCTTTGGCTGGTTCTTTAGTCAGCTTCTTCTTCAGATTCTTCTTCTTCAGCAGTTTCCAGCCAGGTTAGCCACTGGTTTACCTGCAGTTACATAAAACTGGTTTAAGGCAACAGCAACTATTTACCCACTATACACATCTGCAGAACACTGTTTTTCCCAAACTTAAGTGCTTCTGCTGTACTCTACATTCATTTCATCTCCCCTCATTCCTCCCTAGTGGATAACTCCTTATGTTCCTCCAAGTAAACCCTGCTCTGCTAGAGCATGACAAGAGACACAGACATTATCAAGTTTACCTGGAATAAAGCTTTGCCTTTTCCTGGAAACTCTTGAGTAATATCTTCTTTCCATGCCAAAAAGGCTTCTTCTTCAATGATCTCCATATCATAGAAATGAACAAAGAAGCGCAGTAACATGCCTATGAAAGGAAGCACACAAAACTCTTAGCTTTATAAACTTCCAAACAGGTTATCTGACTGAAGAGATACAGTGAACCTGAAATTCGTACACAAGCAAGTTGAGCTTTGGTTAAGATTATACACACACCTTTTGGAAAGTTACTGTTGTAGCAGTGCACCTGGAGCGCATACAAAGCGCTCACTTGCAGATCAACATGGTCATGGAGGAACTTCTGCATTACTGGCTTGAAGGAAAGAAGCAGTTGTTTTTCCTGCTCTAGTTGCTCTTTTGATGGAGCAGATGAAGAATCTGATTCGTCACTAGGTGGGTTTACTTCACTTGAAATATACTGCAAGAAACTGGACCGAAGACAGAAAGGTTAGTTCTGTGTACTCAAGTCACAATAACAAGACCTTATGCTCTACAATTATTAAGTTGTCTGCTCACTAACTTAAGCACACATTAAGGTACTCGTGTTATACTTTACTGTCTACTGCAAAATCTTACTTATGCAAGTTAAGGCTCTGAAACATTTCTGAACAGAGTAATCAGTTCTACGTTTCTCATCCCCAAATAAAACACAACTGATGCAAACAGATACTGAGCACTGAAAGAGAGCAAGTCCAGCTAAAACAACTTTCATCCCTATCTTAGCATATCCCATCTTATGCAAAGGTACATGTCACTCCCCATGCAGTTAAGTATTTATTGGTGGCTTGACAAGGCATGTGCCTGAATCACATCAAGAAACCATCTCACCTGGTCATCAATATATTCACAAATCCTTTATCTACATGAAGCTTGGGTGAAATGTTATCTTTAATCCACTTATAGATGGCTTGTGGGGATGGATCCGATTTTATTTGCTTTAGCAGTTCCTTCTCCAGTTTCAGAAGTGGGAATAAGAAGCTAAGCCCTTTCCCTTCTAAGATCTCCAGCATGCGGTCCTTGTTCTGATCAATTTCTGAAAAGCACGGAAGACACACTTCAGAGCTGGTACTCACTGATACCTATTAAAAGTACCATCCTCACTAAGGATCATGACAATTGACTACACTGAAATAACTACATTAACTGGTACAAAACACACAAAAACCATCTCATGTACTAATATGAAATATCTGATCAGTGATGCAATGACTCTTACCTGGTAACATTTTCTGCATATTCACTTTGCTTTGTTGGAACAATTCTGTTAGCCATTCACGATCTTGCAACTTAGCTAACTGCTGAAGGCAAAGCAGGAACAGAGGGAAATGGGTGCCACTTTCCAGTGGTTGAGCCAGTTCGGAAATGCTCACTAGTTCTGAAATAATGGCACGGGCTGCAAACTGTGCTAAGTAGGATTTCACCAATGGGATGTCCACCTCCAGTTTGGGGCACTGGTCCAACACATTCAGGAATGCCTACAAAACGGTAACAAGATAAGACACTGACATTTTGTTCTTGCATACAGTAATACAGTCACTAAATAAAAGCCTTTTTTAATCTCCTATGAATCATTTGCCTAGAGCTTTCCTGCTTCCAAAAAACATCCCAAACCTACATTCCTTCCCTCATCACTTACTACGTTCTCTCACGAGTGTGTACATTACTTCTACCTCCTCGCATCAATAAGACAACACAGAATTTGCTATCTGTATCCAAGCTAGACATCACAAACAGCCAAGCACAAGAACTATCAGACTGCAGTACCTGCATGAAGTTGTCACTTGTGGCTATTCCCTCCTGTTTGAGTAAGCTTATCAAAGTACTTGCTTTCTCTTTGTCTTCATCTGATCGATCAAGGGACTGACTGATTACTTTGCTCAACATCTCAGGAATGAAGTGTTTTGGAGCTCTCATTTCTCTCACAGCATTGACAGCATCATTAGCATTGCCATTATTCAGATAATCAGTCACAACAGCTTCCTGGAGAAAGAGACTGGATGGTTAAACATACATTTTTATAAGTATTCTTAAAGAAGCACTGCAATATAATTAACGTACAGTTTGTTTAAGCAGCTCTTCTTTAGAAGGAGGTGGCTTCTTGGTGGTCTTTGCAGGCTTCTCTTGTATAAGTGGTGGATTCGTTTTAAGACCAAGTTGAGGAGGCTGAAAGACAATACCACAAGTTACTTCTTTGAAGTATGTCTACCTACAGTGTTGTTTCAAAGAAACCTTTATCAACTTCCAGTATTTACTATGCAGGTTAAATTACATCCCTCAGACATGCTTTCATATCTTCTGCTATGTACTACAAAAAAGAACTTTCCCTCTTTTATTAGAAATTAGAAATTCCACATGCAAGAATTCAGTATAGTCAAAGAAAACTTGGTCAACAGTAACTTTGATATTTACCTGTCCCAAAGGTGGCGTCTGAGTGCGTGGTGGTTGAGCACTGGGAGGAATCATAGTTATCTGGGGCTGAAGCTTTGGCACTTGGTTTTTATTCATTAGAAAAGCCTGAGCAGGTCTCAGGCTTATCTGTAAATAATCAGAAAAACCTCAAACTTTTTCAAGCACTTTGACCAAGAATTACACAGAAATGGACTTGCATCAACCCATCCCACATACTTTAATTTTCAGTTTCTACAGTGTAAACAGTCAGATTGAGTCACGCTGGTATTGCAACGCCCCCAAAAGTGTGACTCAGTAAATCACAGCTTGCTGCAAGTTACTGGTTTTTAGTAACATCTGTACCAAGATCTGGAATTGCTCCTTTCAGATGCAGTATGTTAAGAGACCTAAGAAGATACTTAGCATGTTTGCAAACAGGTTTTACACTATGATGAAACTTCACTAATCACTCAGAAATAAGGATACTTTTTTTTTCCCCCCTCTAAATAATAATGCAGTTTACTTTGTGCTTGACACTTTGCCTATCGTCTAGTTCAGAAAAAAAAAATATAAATTGCCTGGTCCAGCACTTCAGGGCTTCTAGATTTTTTGAGTGTTAGGATCTTCTAGAGTTTCCATTTAAGTGTGCTGTTATCAATATGATGCATGGGAACTGATGTCAGAGTAGTGCTCTTGGGGAGGTGTGGGAAGGGAAGGAAGGAACATCACAAGAAATTGCCCTCATATCTCAGTCTTGCTCACAGGACGCTGGATACCCTAGGGAAAGTGAGGAATAAGGTGAAAGAGGAAGGGGCAAAGTAGGAGGGGGAAGAGAAGTAGGAAGAGATCCAGCATAAGTCCTCATAATAACGCGTCTTGCTATAATCACTGGGCAATATTGAGTATAGGCTTCAAGTAATGTAGGCATGTAATATACCTCATCTGCATTAAGCTGTCCTTTCTTAGAAAACCGAGGTGGCATATCCTTCGACTGTCCTTGTTGCTGGGATAAGAGTCCCTGATTCTGGTTATGGTAGAGCTGGCTTTGCCCCTATTTCAGAAAGGGAGATATAGAGAAAGAAGTGCAGATGATGGAGTGGCGTACATCATATGGTAAGTAGTACCAGAGGGACCAGAGGAACAAAGATTCTATTTGTCAGGAAGGGAAAAAGGAGGAGCAGGGGTGGTGGGAGAGCAGCACCTATCCCTAAAAAAAACAGGGCTATCTTTTAAATAAAAAAAAAAAAATGCACCATTCTGACCCACCAAAGCCACATGCACCTTTCCTTGCAGTAAAAAAAAACAAAAAACCAAAAAGAAACAATAACCAAGTGTATTCCTTATCTTTTCCACCATTTAAAGAAACTGTTTAGAAAGATTTTTGGCAACTGAGCACAAGCTCTAATCAGAATCAAACCTAAGAAAGCCTTCCAACACAAATATGCTATAATCCATAACATATGCATCTGTAGAAGAGCTTCTTAACATGCTGAAGCCATTTTTTCCTTACCTGATTTTTCAGAAAAGATTTGCCTAGTTCTCCAAACTGGGGTTGAGCAGAAGGCATGAGGTGACCCCCATGGCCATTGAAAAGTTGGTTTGAACGATGGCGTCCCATAGTGGGTGAAAATCTATCCTGAATAACTCCTGGACCAGTACCAATTCCACTACCTATATTATTAGAAAACAGAAGGCAATATGTTATCTTGTTGTATTCAACGTAGTACAGCTGCAATCATCACAGCCTCAGAGTTTTATCATACCTGGCATTTGTCCAAACATATCAGCAAGCCCTCCGAGTGGGTCCCTGTCAAGTTTCATCCTGGGTGGCATAAAGGGTCCCTCCAGAAAGAAGTCGCTTCTCATCACTTGAGACATAGGAGCAGGAATAAAAACTCCTAGATCCTTTAAGATAGAAATTATCATTCTGGTTATTTTATAATAGTAGTCCTTGAGATAATCAAATTTTTAGGCTTAAACTACAAGTCTCCATGCTTTCAACCCTCATCAACACCCTACTGTCACACTATCAGATAAACTTCTACACACAAAACTCATCTTCTGTAACATAAAACAGAACAGTGCAACGATTCCCTTCAGCATTTAATCAGAAGCTAAGCACGAGACTTCATATCAAATACTTACTTTTACCGCATCTTGACGGATTTGATTGATAGTCTTTGGTCCATTGTCAAGAAAAGCTTTGCGAGGAACCCAGTTGTGTTCTCTCAACTCCACAGTATCCTTGGAACATAAATAATTAAAGAAAGAGTGAAGCCAACTTTGGGGGGGGGGGGGGGGGGGGGGGGGAAAAAAAAAGAAGGGGGAACAAAACACAGCAGTAGGCTATTTTTATACCGTACCTGCAGCAGGAAACGAATCCTTGCTGGCAATTCCTTACTTGACATCAAGGAGCGCATACGGGCAAAGTACTGATCCATTAAGGACTGAGAGAACAAAAGTAACGTTACAAATCAGTATTAACACATGTTTAAGAAGCATTTAGAAAAATAACATTCTCACTTATACGACTACATAGTAATAACTGTGCCTTCTAGGAAGACCTAGAAAGCTTTTATGTACGAGCAATGCTCGGCACTCTTGGTGCAGGAAATACCAGATTTTCAGTTTTTTTCTTTTGAGTAGAAGCACAGAACACTGAAGTTTCAAAGTTTTAGCCATGGATCTTAAGCTACTTTTTAAGATTGCAGCAGATGCACCTACCTTGGCTTTTGCATGGTCTAATCTAGGTCCCACTGTCCTCATTATCTGACAGAGGCACTCCAAATCCTCCCCCATATCTTTGAGTTGGACTCTCTTCTTCTTTTCCAAAAGCTGAAATATTAGAAGCCAAATAGTTCCTTCAGCATAATACAGATTTTAACAAGTGTACAGCAGGACAAGCAAAAATATATCACATTATTCATCTTAAAAACTGCTAATTGAAGCACTTATTACTCATTTAAGCTCTTGCTATGTATGTACTTCAAACCATCTGTGGAAGTTGTGTCTAGGCCAGACTACATCTTTACTTTGAGACAATTCCTACAGCTTTATACAAAGCCAATTTTCCTTTTCAATAAGACCACACAACTATTTCAAACAGCGGTATTTCTACTTGACAGGAAACATTTTTACTGCCAAAGATTGCTAAAACACCATGAAGATTTTTTTTTTATTTTAGAAATACTTATTCGTTCTTAGCCCACAGCTAATCCATATACTCACTGTTTTGATGCACTTATGAAGGATAGATTCATGAATAAGGTCAAGCTTGCCAAGTTCTCCAATGAATTTGATGTTCCCCAGCATCTTGATCTTGGCAATGGCTCTCTGTTCCTCCTCCTCAGGGAGGAGGGGACCATCATGCTTATCATAGACTGGAAAACAAAGATTCCATTAAACATGACTGTTGGGATAGAGAAGTAGTAAATTCTGTATAGAACTGGTTTCAAAACTTACTATCAACATTTCTGGTTCTGTTTTCAAATTCATCTTGAAGTTTAGATATTAGGAGGCGTCTGAATGTCTTCAAAAAGAAAAAAGGAAGTTGTTACAACTGCAACACACAACTACCAAAATTTACCATTCTACTGTGACAGAAATACTCACTGTGCTTTGCTTCTGTCCTGGATGACTCTCTGCAGTTGGGCCATCAAAGTTGGGTGCATCTTCTGCCAGTCGCAGACATAGTTGAGCATACAGTGAGCTATACTTGGGCTCTTCAAGGGCTTTGTCTACGATCTAAATCAAGTTACTTTCAGTAAGACAGCTTGTGGTAGGATGCTTACATATTAAGAAATGCAAGACAATACAATGCTACCGTTCTACATGATTCAGAACAACTATTCCTTGCCACTATATTAAATAAAATCCATTATTACTGTTTAACGCATGGTGCTTAATACTGACGCAAAACTGAGATATTATGCTACTGAAAAGCTTCCATAATTCTAAACTACTGAAAAGGACAAATATGAATTTCCTCATCAGAACACTAAAGCCCATCTCAGATTTAAGAACCATTCATTGGCTGCATCTAGTATACCAAAGACTACCTGTGGTAGTTCTTCCCAGACAGTAGGGGGTCACTGAGCAGTGGGATGCGAAGAAGTAGGTGTTGGGAGGTGGGGACAGAACGAACAGCGGTAACCAACATCTCAATTTTAATGTTGTAGTGTTAATCTACTCTCTCTCCAGCATATCCCTTTCATACAAAAAGGGATAGCATTCTTTTATGCCAGAGTTAATAATAAACACTAGATAAACCATGTGATTTCTCTCTCTCATCAGTAACAACTAACCTCTTTATTCTTCTGATGCAAGGAAGCAGTATCTTAAAAACAAACAAGAAATTTACCTCCCTCACCCCACAAAAACCACCCACAAACCACCACCAGCTTACCAGCAGTATGACCCCTTTAAGGATGAGCTTAGACTCTACACCCACATTGAGGAGCTCAAGGCATAGCTTGTCAAACTTTTCAGGAGTAAGCTTATTTAGTATGCTAAAGAGGAACAAACAAAACAAGAAATTCAGATTACAAATCTTGTAAGCTTGCTATGACTAATTTTAATTTAAATTTACCTTTACTAGTTAGCCTTACTAGTTAGCCTTTAAAGCAGAAAAGTGAAACCTAATTTTCAAGTCAAATCAGATTTTTATTTATTTTGTAACTTTTAGAATTAAAAGCTTGATTATCAGTATTAACTCTTCCTGAAAACTTGCTTCTTATCAAGTTTGCTTCTTTGCAGCAGCAAACACTTGCTGTATGCCTCATTTGTTTCTGCTTCCTTCCCTCTAAACTTCCTCACCTCCCTAAGGAACCCAAGAAGTATGCATGTCTTCCTCCTCTCCAGGCTCATTTGATGAAATATATTACTAAACATAATAGCATGGAAAAACACCTTCTGGAAAACTTACCCTCTTACTTTCCTGAAGATTGCATCATGTCGTTCTTTGTCATTTGCGGAGTCGTCATCTCGTCTAGTGCTTCGTGAAGGAATCCATTTCTGAGCGTTTTGCCCTGGGGTTTTCCCCAGGAACTCGCTGTAGAATTTTGAAAAATAATTTCAAGAACCGTCTTTCCAACAGTATTTTACACAAACTATTACTATGTTTAGTTTTGCTGGAAGCACATGCTTATCCTACCAGCATGACAGTACCTACAAATAGTCACTTAGCAATTTTAAAATCAAATAAGACCACTCCCAACACTAACACCCTCCCTCTAAACCTTTTACATGAAACGCATAAAAGTGCTTTGTCCTCCTCACATGACATGAAGCACAATTCTAATAGGTTATGTACTACCCTGCCAGAGATGAAGGACATTAGCACATCACAAACTCTATAATGCTTTCAGTACAAATTTGAAGGTAGACTACTTCCAACTCTATTCACCATCTTATATCCCGTAGCTTTTAAGTAAGATGCTAATCCAAAGAAGATGACGACGTACCTGTTGCTGGCAGTCTTGGGATAGTGCTGAGGTGCACCCCTACCACCTCCTCCGCCTGAAGAAGCACTGTTAAAACACAATCATGCCGTTTGCCTGAATTCAAAACACCATCATTTTCAATGACACTTCAGTATTACTGAAGTAACTTGGGAAACTAGGAACTTGGGAAAACGTATTTAATTCCCTCTCAAAGGGCTGCTACATCACCAAGCGTTCAGTCAACCAAACCAGCACCAGTACCTGAAACGAGAAGCACCCCCTTCTGCAATCGCACTCTCCACTTTGGCGGCTTGACAACGAAGAATCTTCAAAAGAATAAAATTAAATTGACGGGGTGGGGAAAAACAAAACCTAGAAAGACAAATCGAGCGTTCATATTATAGGTGTTTTTACTAGCAACCGCCGTATCTCACAACACCTCCCACCCCAGGAAGCCTAGTCCCACATCACCGCAGCCACATTTCCAGCAGTGCAGATATACGAATCACAGACTGCGAGAAAGCCAATGCCCCAATAAGGGCTCCAAGATCACCCAGTCCGTGATTAGTTAAAAAAAAACCAAAAAAAACCGACCCAACAGGAAAAAAAATCGCTGCTCTCTACCTCAAACCTAATCTGAAAGACAATCAGGAAAACATTCCCTAAGAGAAAGAAGGCGGACTTAGCGATCAAAGAGCGCGTGAAGAACGCCGCAGCCCGGGCGATGCAACGCAGCACGAGGTCGCCCCCCCCGTCCTCGCACGGCCCGCACCGCCATCCCGGCCCGGCGTGCGGAGCGCCAACATGGCCGCCGCCGAACAAAAGGACTGCGGGGGCGGCGCGGCGCGAGGGCGCCCCCCAGCGGAGGCAGGCGCCGCCCTGCCGCATGGAGCCGCGATCCGGCCGCGCCGCCCTTCCCCCACCGCGTCGGGCGCCGCCCGCTTTCAGGCTGAGGCGCCGCCAGGGCCCGGCCGGCTCTTTGTTCTCCGGCAAGGAAGGGAAAACGGAGGGCGGCCGGTTCCTCCCGCACGGTTGCACCCCGGCCCGGCAACAGCCCCTCGCAACCAGCTCACCCTCCCACGAGAAGCGGAGAAGGAAAGTTAAACGGAAAACAAGCAAACAAACAAAAGCAGTAACAACCAAGCAACCCACGCAGAAGCCGCTCGTCTGCCTCCTCCCGCCTCAGGAGGACCGGCAGCTCCCCGCCGCACCCCGGCACCGCACATCCGCAGCCCCAGCCGGCTCGTGGCCAACGGCCGCCCCGCGCCCCAACTGCGCCGTGCTACGAACCGGCGCCGCCCGCACCGGCCTCCAGCGCTGCGGAGAAACGGCTCTGATCTCAAAACGGATCCGCTCGGCTTCTCCACCCCGCCCGGCGACGCCCGCCCGGCGCCTCCACCTTTCCGCTCAGCGCCCGCGGTGCGGGCGGAGGGAGCCGCCAGCGGCTGCGGCCGCCATTTTGTGCGCAAGAAAGCGAGAAGCAGCCGACTAGAAAATGGCGGCCACTCGGCCAGCCGCCATTTTACGCGGCGGCCACAGCGCCATCCGCTCCCTTCCAGGCCCCGACCGCTCTCCCGCCACACCCCAGTTGCTCACCTTCCCTAAGGCCTTGTCCGCTTCCCCGGGTCCCGGCGGCTACCAAGGGCAGGGGAAGAGGCAAGAGAAGGGGAGGGAGGGGAAGGGAGCCGGGGACCGGGGCCGGGGAGGGGAAGGGGGGAGCGCGCGGGGCAGGGCGAGTCTCCGAGTCACCACTGCAGAAGCAGCAACCGCCCGACACTGCCCTCCGCCACCTCCATAGAGAGCCGACTCGCCGCCGCGTCTAGCGCGCACCGAGGCAGCCCCACTAACTTTATTACCTTCACGCAACCTACCCCACCTCCCGCCGGCCGCCTCCAATCGCCGCGAAGGTCTCCGCCTGCCTGACCAATCACAGTGCAGGAAGGAGGAGGGCTTAACGTCCAAGTGGGAGGAGGAGGGACGAGGTTTGGTTGAACTGTGCCATCGCCGCAGTGCAGCACCCGAATTCGCAGCAGCAGTTACGCCGCTAGAGTGGCGGTAGCGCCTTAGAGAGAAGGGAAACGTGCGCAAGTAGCGTACCGGCTTAATGGCGGCAGTTTGGCTGCCTGTCTTCTCTGCTGTTTGTAAGCGTGCTGCACCCATCACTGAAATCCCAGTTCTAGAGCGTGAGTTATGCCACAGTCATAGAAGGCGTCGTTTTATACAGGTGTACGTAAGCTTTTTTGCTTCTCATAGCCGTGCGTTTCCCTTCACGCAGACCTCATTTTGGATTCACGTGAGGCTGTGGTAAAACATCAGCAGACGGCTGTGGCCTGAGCTTGCAGTCAGATCCAAGGAGCAGACCTGCTATTTGAGCTCCAAAAGCCCGTCTGTGCAGATCCAATTTAGCTCTCTGGGCTTGGAAGCTGCCTGCATGTCTGTGCCTGCTTTTGGCTTTTAACTGACCTATGCACTGCAAGGCATCCTGCAGGCAGCCCCTGAACGACTAGCAGCCTCACACGTAACAACCATTTTTACATATTTATTGTACTAAGCACATAGTTGGTGGGGCTTTCTTGCTCCTTCCCGGTTAAACAAAACAAAGATGGCTCGGCTTTTAGCTGTAGGTGGAAGCTGGACTCACGGGAGGCTTGCAAAGGCTTACCAGGATGAGGTTAGGCTTTTTAACCATCCTAGGCATTGTTGCTGCCTGCTAGCCGAGATGCAAAGTTCTTAAGTGGGAAAGGGCAGAAAGCAAGGGCTGCAGAAGCCATACAACAAATCTCTGCAAACATCCAGGCGTACACCTTCTGCTTTCAGTTGGTGTGACTCACCATTTAGATGACTGAGTGAAAGGGATACGTATAATAACACGTGAACCACACAGACTGCATGTCCAAACATATGGTATTTCAGAACTTCCAGTTTCCCAGAGCCAGCCTCATTCCTACTGCTTTCAACACAGAGTAGCACTATGTCCCAAGACATTTAAGGCCCAAAGGGTGCTGTCATGCAGGGCTTCTCATCTTATCTAGGATGAAATTTGTTCAAGATAGGTTTCCCTATCTCATGCACATAAACATTTAGAACAGTTTACTTATCTGATTATCTTAGGCAGAATCTTGACTAAGCTATCTGAAACTAAATTTTCCATACGTAGAAGTTGTATAAGGTTGAACATAACAGTGAGGGGTACTTTGCATACTAGAACTTTTATATCATTACACTTTCTACATTTAACAGTAGTCAGATGACTGCAAAAACTTGGACCTTGCATGTGAATCTTCAAGAACAGAACTGCATAGAACCCAATTGAAAGAAATTGAATTCCATTTAAACTCTATATACACAGCAAGGCCTGATGTTATTCAAATAAATATTTCTCAAAATAAAAAGTAAAATAAAACTTATTGTAAATCTTAAAGACCAAAGTGAAAAGGTTGAGTTCTGCATTGGCTGACAGAATATTCTTATACAGTGTTTGTGGCATAAGTATTCCAATACTGTGTTAGGGGAGAACCCCACAACTAAAACTCATGGAGAATTTCACTCTTAAAAAAAAAATAATAAAATTGGAATAGAAATGCAGCAAAGCAATAAAACAAAGTTTGTCGCATGCATATTGACAGACTGAAACATTGCCCCTCTAAGGCATCACCTTTTTGTTTAAAGTATACTATAAAATATTTATTAGTATAACAGCTGAAAAAAAGCAGCCATGCACTCAGTAAGGGTAGCAGCAAATAATCATTATTTTCATAAAACTGATTATTTATTTATTTATTTGCCTCATTCCTGTATTATATTTAGATCAGCAGAATATGTGCTACCCCATAGGTCATGCTGGTTTGGGTGGGTTGGAACACAAGAAGTTTCTGTGCTTGGCTGCTCACAGTTTTCCCTCACATCTGTGTGCCAGCCCCATCGACCAGCTGCACTAGCACAATTGATGAAAGCAATCAACTGTGGTACAGAGGAGAAAAAGTGCTTAGGAAATCCCTTCTGTTTTATACATCTATCCTGCTTCTTACATTCCATAAATCGTTGTGGTAGATACAACATTATTCTTGTCAGAGAACGTAACAGCCTAATTGCTCATACGGGAATTCAGTAAGAAATTTAACTTTCTTTTTTCTTCAATTTATCATTTTGACTCTAAAAAAAATCAGTAAATGGAATTTTGAAGTTGTCAGATATCACCTTTCACCTATCAGTCACTTCAGCGCATTGCCTTTTTTTTTTTCCCCTCTATATTTTTCCCACTTTCCCACTACTGATTTTCTCCAGCCCTTATCCTGAACATCAGGACTGCTTTAATTCAAAGGCACTTTTGAGTTACAGTGGTGTTTCTGGGTTGGTCCCTGCCAGTCTGAACTTGCAGAATCGCTGCCACGAGTTTTGTGGGTGAGAAGGCCGGTCTTTAGAGAAGTGACGTGAAGAACCTCCTGTGCTGCAGACCCTGTGGTGCAGGAACAATTTGCTGCCTCAGATACAGCATCTGCCCGAGAGGAAGAGGAATGTCCCTTGCTGGGCATATGGCATAGCTCAGAACAGGGAATGCCTGCTTCTTGTCTACCAAAACAACCCACACAATGTGGGAAAGCCACGTGGCAGTTCTGGGAGTTCTTCCTTACTACTGCAAAGCTGGAATTGCCGTGACTTATCCTATGCAGTAGGTTGCACTGCAAAGATTACAGAGCTGAGCACTGCTGGGTGGAGATTCTAGACGAAGCCCTGATGACAGGGCGCACCTCATTGCTATATTAATGCTGCTGTACTGGTTGTGGATCTGGCTAGGTTGGGTTTTATGCAGAGTGCCCCATTAAGTAGTGCAGACATGTACATGATATTAACCAAATAGAGAATTACTGAAGAAGAATTCACCAAAACAACATACTAGTTTTCTTCATTCTAATGTCACCAACTTATTCATCTCCTGTCTTCTTAGTTTCTAAACAGCTTTTTGTGACTCTTGTTGTTTCCCAAGCCGGGTACAGCTCCTGACCCACAGCTGAAACATCTGGCAATAACGTTTAAATCAATTTTCCAGTGATGGAAGTTTGCCTCAAACATGATTGAACTATACAAATGAGAGCTGGGAAAACAACAAAGCTAGAAAACATGCTTGTATTTTTCTTTCAAACAACTGTTTTTTCCATTTTTGCTGAGGAGGAATGCTCTCAATAGCAAACAAATTTATGTTGCATAGATGCAGTATTACAAGAAGTGCTTGCCTTGTGTTTTGGACAAATGCTCAAATATATTGATTAAGTGCATACTTCATAGAGCATGAATGGTATGAAAGCATTTCAGAAAGCTTAATGGTTGTTCTCTTTTATTTAAAGAGTATTTATTGGTATCAGACTTAGCAGCAGCAGCAGCGGTGACCTTTAAAGAGGCTGATGCTGACTGAGGCAAGAGCTTTCTAACCCCTCTAAGCAGTGGAGGACTTCTAACTACCTGGCATTCCTGTTCTGTTTCCCCTTTGAAAAATCCTTTGTAGTTACATCTGTGAAATGCTGGTTCCTTATACCTCAGTTCAGCACCCAGGATTTCCTGCTGCTCAGAACCAGCCCTTCAGTTTTTTAATCAGATATATTTTAAACGTTTCTACACACCCTCTTCTTTAGGCCCTGAAGATTCACTACATTTATAACAACTCAACTGATAGTTGCAGTTTTACAGGATTCTTATAATGGTTATTTATTAGAAACTTGTGAAGATATTTGAGGTGTCACTTTTATAGTTAGCCAGTGAAACTGCCATAGAATGCTCAGGTATCCGAGACAATGATATTTCATCAGAGAACATTTACGCAGGCAACTAAGGAAAGGGAGGTGATGCCCCTAACAGTCTAGCTTGCTTTGCTTTCACAGTTCTATTTAGAACAATGAGTATTCTCAGACAGTATAACTGTATTAATGTGAAGTCATCATAATTTTCATACATATTTCCAGCTTGTTTGGAAAACATCCCACAAACAACAACCATCTTCTCACAGTGGGTCTAGTTCAATGACTCACGTAAACTGCAGATGTTTTACATTCTCTAGCCTTTTAAAATGACAGATTTGTTCATATTCTTTAGGATCAGCTGACCAAGTGTGCCGAACAGCACTGTGCAATGTTCTGCATCTGATATTGGCTAGCACCACATTTACAGCAAGGTAAGACAGCTTTAAAATGTACTGTTTTCATTATTTGCAAAAAAAAGAAAGCTTCTCTATCTCCTAACCCTGCAATTAACATTTAAATTACCTAGAAGCATGTTTAACTGTTGTAAATTTCAGAGTTATTAGTATTCTTATGTCTAGTTAATGTTAATTTCTAACTTTGACACCTTTTAGGTACCTCTAATATGATATTTCAGTGAATTCTGTGATTTAATTGTGCAGGGTTTAAGAAGCCATAATCCTTGTATCAGTTCTAAAATTTATTGGCTTGATCACTTTGTAGTATTCAGCAGTAATAGTAGGTGCTCCATTAGATGCTGACTACTACAGCACCTAATGGAGCTGAATACTAATTACTCTTCCAACTAACAGAGTTGGAAGAGCATCAGAGCATCCCACTGCATTGTGTTATTCTTTTATTTATAGAAACATACTGCTGATGAAAACAGTAGCATGGATAGGAAAACACTGATTATTCTTAAAATGCAGCATTTGGTATTATCAAAATAATTTTGTATTTCCTTTTTCATTGCAGAAAATGCTGTGTCATGTTTTGTGTGGAGGTGTGTGGGCAGAAACCCCATAGGATATGTATATATTTTTAGTTGCTTGTAGAGTAGGGCTTTTTTGGTTACAGTTAGCTAATCCTTGCTGTTCTCCTTGTTCTACTGGCAGAAGTGTGACACATCTTGCTGCAGATTAAGGTACTACTCACATATAAGGGCAATTGTTAAATGGTCAATCTTAATAAATGTATATTAATGACAAATAATAGTATTAATAGTCTGGTAGGTTTTCTAAAAGGCCAGATCTTTTATTTGGGGGTCAAAATCCACCTGAGTTAAAAAAGAACCAAAGGAAAAGCTCCTTTGCATTTTTTTTGTCATCAAGAGGAAGGAAAATAGTACAGTAAAATCAGTCACAAATATTTGCAAATCCAATTTAACCATTTGGAAGTCAGCAAAATCTTCTCTTCCCTTTCTACTTGTTCAAAGGTTTGATACCTTTATGAGCATTTTATTACAAAACTGTATCTTTAAATAGGCGTAAGACAATTAAACCCCTAGATTGTAATAGCATTTTCACTGTTTGGCATGTATCTCATTGTTATATCCAGCTACTTACAGTATGTTCGTACAATCACAGAATGGCCTGGGTTGAAAAGGACCACAATGATCATCTAGTTTCAATCCCTCTGCTATGTGCAGGGTCGCCAACCACCAGACCAGGCTGCCCAGAGCCACATCCAGCCACACTGCTTTGCATTTCCTATGGAATACTTTTACACTGGCATTCTTCATTCCTTAGCCCACTTAAAGCAACTACTCATTGAAATTATATTATTTTGCCCTATTTTGGTGAACTGCATAAAAGAGTATTTTTCCCCTTTGTATCCAAATTGATGCTTATACCTAGATTGGAATGAGAGAGAGCAGAAGAGAGCCAAAAGCATGCATTATCAGAACAGGGCCTGAATCAGGCCAAAAACATGAAGACTTTGAGATACTAGGAGACAGACAGAGCTGGCTCTGAAGATAGCTTTTGTTAACCAGTAGGCATTTTCTGTCCTCATGTGACATGATTCTATGCCATATAGCAATAATCAAGAAAGAAAATGTTCAGTGTGTTCTGTGGATTGAAAATACTTTCCTGGAGCAATCCAAGTCATTTCAACACCATAGGATAATGAATTTAGGAAATGAGTGATAATGAACAAAAGATATAAAGACCTCAGAAATGTATATAAATAACACAATCCCATTTATTCAGACTCTCTTGTGCAATTATGAGTCAAATTGGTGGGTCTGAAAACAGATGATTATGTAAACTTGGTTCTGAGCCAACATGGCCTTGCCACCTGGCAACAGTCTCGCATGCAGCTGTGGGAATAGCAGGAGTTGCTATCTTACTGTGATTGGGGAGCAGTCTCATGAGGGGTTGCAAGGGGAACAGAAGAGTAAGGTGATCTGCATGTGTGTTTACTGTAATATGCTTATAATCACTAGAATCTCCAACTGGGAAATTGTTTCTGGAGTTCCTTGATAAAAAAACAAATTTTCTTTTTGTTGTTTGTTTGTTTTAAATTAAGAGCAAGAAAATACAAATAATCATAATTTCCTACTGGGTAGTTATTGTGGTTAATAAAAAAATGGCTTAGTGAAATAATTTAAATCCTACAAGGTTTTTGGATAAACATTACATAAATCACAAGCCCAGAACTGAAGTCACATCAACGGTGAATCCACGTTAATGTATATGCTCACAGATCCTTGCTCCTTTCAAATGTACACAGTTGGATTAATGAACTGAGATAATAGGTTGTATTACACCATTTTCTAGATATTAAGTTTCTAGGTAATTTCTAGTTTCAATATTGTTCAGAAATTGTGAGAGTTGAGCCTGCTAGGACTAAAATATCTAAGAGAGGGTCATAAACAGAACCATAGAATCACCGAGGGTGGAAAAGACCTCCAAGACCATCCAGTCCAACTGTCCACCTATCACCAATATTTCTCACTAAACCATATCCCTCATACAACATCTAAACATTTCTTGAACATCTCCAGGGTCAGTGACTCCACCACCTCCCTGGGCAGCCCATTCCAGCACCAGACCCCGCTCTTGGGGAAATATTTCCTAACATCCAACCTGAATCACCCCAGTGCAACTTCAGGCCATTCCCTTGTCTTATTGCTAGTTACATGGGAGAAGAGGCAAACTCCCACCTTACTGCAACCTCCCTTCAGGCAGCTGTAGAATGTGATAAGGTCACCTCTGAGTGTCCTCTTCTCCAAACTGAATCCCAGCTCTCTCAGCTGCTCCTCATAAGACTTGTGCTCCAGACCCTTCACAGCTTCACTGCCCTTCTCTGGACACACTCCAAGGCTTCAGTATCTTTCTTGTAGTGAGGGGCCCAAAACTGAATGCAGTATTCAAGATGCAACTTTATCAGGACTGAATTCAGGGGAATGATCACTTCCCTGCTCCTGCTGACAACTCTATTTCTGGTACACAGGCCAGAATGCCATTGGCAGACAATGGCCTCTTGGTCACCCTGCTGGCTCTTCTTCAGCTAAACATCAAGCAATACATCCCCCACCCCCCAAAAAAACCCCACTCAAGCTAATTCAAAGCTTTTTATTCCTTCTACTGACTCCTAGTGCTGTATTTTTAGCAAATGCAACTCTCTTTAAGCCCTGAACAAGGGCAAGAGGACATAGTGTTAGTTGATGGGATGAATTTGATTCAGCATTTTTATCCATACTGTATACATTATTGACTAATTTAATTGTCAAATGAAGTGGCTTTCAGAGAATTAGCGGAGAGCAGAGTGATTGTGTGCTTGCTTAAAAATGAAGCCATTTCAAACGTCCTAAAACTGATTTTCATCTGCTTCAGAAAAATGTCAGTTTTAATGCTGTTGTTCCATAAATGCATTGGCAGAAAGCTAGGAGTCAGTGATTGAAGTTTAATGCCCATTCTGAATGAAGGGGATAGTTTGATTTGACCACCTTTGCAGATTAGAAGTAATAATGGAAAACTTCAGTAAGAGCTCAGCTTCTTACTTCTTGAAGGGGCTAAAGCATGAAAATAACCCAAAACATTTACAAATGATGTCAAAATTCTTTCTGCCTGTGAGGATTTCCATCCTAAGTTAGCCTAGTAAAAGCTTTCTAGATTTCCACAAGCTTTTCCTCTGCCACGGTCCTGATTTTCTCAAGTAATTAATACATTCTTCGCCAGCTTGCCTGTCATCTCACTCACAGCAACTTTTCTGTAAATACATTGTGTCTTTTAGTCAAACAGGCAGAGAATCATGATAGCACTATGACAAATAGAAAAAGTACTGGATTAAGGATGAGTCAGCAAGAGAGCACTCTGAAAGCTGAGTCCAAATACCACGTGTTTATAGATTAATTAAAATTAGACCAGAGCTACTTTCAGCCATGTGTCCAAATCATGTACTTAGAAAAGGCTTTATGATAATTTCAATAAATAAATAAATAAATAAATAAAAACAAGTAAAAAAACAAAACAAAAAAACCCACTGGTTTAATCAAGTTCTTTTTAGGCAGTAATACCCGATTAGAAATATAGTAGAATTTGATAGATAATTTTGAAAGATAACTCAGATATTTTTCCTGTGTATACCTACATAGAAAACCAGGAACAGAAGCAAGGTGTTTTTTTTCTTAGACATAAATGGGTACACCTGTCTACTTTTAAGGTGAAAAAGCAGCTACATTCTGTGAGACCTTGTGAAACTTTCCCTTTCTGGTACTCTGAAGTTTCACCTCACAGCAATCAAAGCTCACAATTTTAATTGAAATATGTACAGAAAAACAAAAACCCAACTTGTTTTGATAACACTGATCACAGATTTGGGGTGAGAGTTCATTTTTTCCTTTTTTCCTACCTTTTCCTAGCTTGCATTTTCTTCATAAACATAAAATAAAGAGTTATTTGCAGAAATATTTTCTTCAGGAAGATTATGGTTAAGGGGGCCAATGGCCATTTTGCACTCCATGGTAGAATTATTAGCAGCCTTACAACACAAAAAGGAAAGGCAAAGAAAGATACCCAGAGCTGTTATTCACCATTTGATTTGATTGAAAGCAAATCTGGGGTGCATGCTCCCCTCTATCTGTTTCTCTTTACTGTCTTAACATGACTCGCAGAAGGTAGAAGCCAAGTAATAGAAAGCAGATTTTATCAGAAACAAATATCATCCTGACTAAATCATAGCAAAATTGCTACAGAAGAAGACAGGCAAGTGAAAAACAAACAAACAAACAAACCCAAACCAAATCTAATAAAACCAATACCTACCCAGGCTCTGCTATGAAATGAACATTCCTTCCAAAGGCCTTTTCCTCTTTCATCAGAGTTGCATAAATCCTCTACACCTTCATATCTTATCTCAAATGCAGCCTCATTAACCTAATTTGAGCACCATGTGAAAGCTGAACAGGAAATTTAACTCTACTTGCTGGAGACTGCCTTCTCTTCTCGATGGAAATGAGAGCAAACATCTACAGGAAATTGTTATCCATATTCAGGCCTGCTGACAGGACTGCCAAGATCTGCAGAAGAGATAGCTGTGTTAGAAGAGCTGGTATTTGTACCACTAAATATCAAACTTACTGGTGACTTCCTCTGTTCCAATGGTGGAGCTTTCTAGGAATATTTGCAGTACAGACAGGCTTTGTGAGATACAAGCCTTTATCAAGACAAAGGATACTTCAACAGCAGATATATCCTGGTTAGTATAGTAAAGGTTGATTATCCAGTTATCAAACTATTAGCAGTACTCAAACTATTATTTAATTGATCTATGTATCTTAGGCAGAAAGAATCTAAAATAAGTTTTCTGGCTTCTTTAAAAATGCAGAGTATAACTGTGGTCTCAGTGTTTCCCAGATGTGAAGTCATGTTGAGGATATTCTCTTTTTATTATACTAATAGAATTTAATTTTTGGTTTTGTTTTTGAAATCTCCGTAAATATCACTAAGAAGCATTTATTGCTTTCCTTAGAGTTTGGTCAGCTAACAAGAGAAAAAAGAAAACCACCCAGTAAGGTCTTGGAATCAAGATTCAAATGAAACATATGCAGCTAGAAATTTTACTGGAGAGCAAAGCAATAAAACTAATGTCAGAAATCTCATTCCTAGCTCTCATTAGAGGCAGCTTTAAAGGTTTGGCGCTGATGTTTCAAGCTGTTCTTCTATGAGAAAAAGAAAATTGTCACTTTTGCTGTCACCTCTCAGAATTGCTGCCATTCAGCTCTTGAAGGGAAATCACTACCAATGCAACTGAAGTTGTCTCGCAAAAAAAAAGTCCTGAGAACGTGGCTGGCTTTCTTTTGACATCCATTGATGATCTGTCCTCAGATGGTGCCATTTCCACGGCATGGTGTTGTAGCTATTTATTAACAAGTGCACATAATTGAAATAGACAACAATGATACTTAACTGTTTCTAAAAATATTATACTCAGATTGCTACAATGTTTATTTTTGTGTTCAGGTTTTTGTGTTTTTTTTAGTTTTTTTTTAGTTTTTTTAGTTGTTTTTTTTTTTTTTTTTTAAAGGGAAAGTCCAAAGGGCTCAGCTTGCTGGAGCAGCTCCTTGCCCCATAGGCAGGATAATCCTAAGGCTTACCCGACTAATAGGACAGCAAACACAGGAAATGGGATGGATATGTCTAACTTTCAGTTAGAGACTCAGCCTCAGGTTTAAGCATGATTACACAAACAGTGAGCAGATATCTCCAAAGCAGTGCCTGTAAGCACACAAAGTGTGCCTGCACCAAGGTGCCTTTTTTCTTACTCAGTTGGAGGAGTTACACAGACCTTGTCATTACAAATGGTAACAATTGCCTACGACATTACAAATCACATTTATGGTGCATTTACTTTGATAATCTTTGGTACTAGGCCAGACTAAATGATGGCTCAGGTTACATACATGATATGTACGGGTTTTTTTACTATCAAATTAAATTATGAAGATAATTTCTTAGATATTTGCGGCTGTATAATTTAAATAAGATGCAAGGAGTAGTCATACTTGTAATGGATAGTACAAAAATGCCAAAAGAGAATTTGCCTTTCACATTCTTCACAGTGCAGTAACTGCAAGATACAAGGATCATTCGATCTTGGTTAGGAATATGAAGTATTTTGTCTTCCTGCTCATTGTGAAGCATTAGAAAAATATAAAATGCAGGATGATGTTGTATTGTCAGAATATAGCAAGGAAGACATCTTGTGCATTGACAACATTGATTTGTTTGCAAGCAGTGAGTATTGCAAGTACTATATTCATAAATATCTGTTCCTTTCCATACATCTTATAAATTAGACAGTCTTTGTTAGGCAGTTGGCAACAGAACTTTTAATACAGTTTTGGCCAACTATGACATGGAGGCATGAAAATTGTTTTTTACGGTATTACTCTCACAATAAATTAAAAGTTCAAATCAAATGTGTTACATTTCCTGGGACTTCTCAGACAAAATTCAAATTAAAAAGAATGGAGTGAAGAGCAGAGCTCAAATTACAGGTACATGCGTCAGTGAAATTGATAGCTCGAGCTGTTATTTCTTATGGCGGATGAGAAAAAGTAAGAGATGGATTTTGTATTTGCAGTGTAAGACTAGATGCAAAGATGACCAAGTTGACCCAAATGAAGAAGCTAGTGGAAGGATATTGCCTCCACCTTGGAGGTTTCTATTCAATCTGTCCTTTTTTGGAAAATCTTCAGGATAACGGCTGATATCCTACCATACGTATAAAACTAGTAAGAATCAACAAGAGAACATGGTCAACTCCCTGTCCCCAGTACCTCAACAGCTTTATTTTCTAATGAGATAAAACATTTTTTTGTTAATTTTGATGAATTTCTTTAATGTCAAACTGTTCTGAGGATTTGTGAGAGGTGAGCAGGGACTGCCCTTTTTTAGTACAGTCTCAGCATTGCAGATGTTTGCAGGAACAATGCTTTTTATCCCAGCCCTTCAATTCTTTGTTGACAGATCCCTACAAAAAAACTAGCACCTTCTCAGGGATCTTTGTGAACAAGTACTATGATATTTTATTTTATTTTATTTATTTATTTATTTATTTATTTATTTATTTATTTAGCATAGAGAAGAAAAGTATTCAGGTAGGTGTGTAAATGCTTCAATTTCTACTGCTGAGAAAGTATTGTTTTGAAACAACCAGTTTGTATCTCAGTTAATTAATACTGATTGCATTACTTACCACAGTTCCTGTGCCCAGATCCTCACTTGCCTGCCCTTCATTTTGATCAGCCTTTTCCTCCTAGGTAATTGTGTAGTTTTTATCACTGCAGTAATAAAACAAAACACATAAAAATCAGTCATGCAAATTCCTGTTGCTTTGAGACCTTTCATGTAATAAATACAATTCATGTCTTGTTTAGTTGTTTAAGGGCATTTCACAGTGCTGTATAACTAGCAATAAGACAAGGGAACTACAGTACAAAACCAAATCAGTACGTAGTCAGTCTACATAGCATTCTGTATAATAGAGGAAGGAAGACCAAGAAATTAAGGAATTTATTGTAGAAAAAATAGTGTTGTGAGGTAATGACCTATTCTGCACAAACGTTGTTGACACTGAAGATATTTTCAAGCCAAAGTGCAAAGGTGTGCACAGTATCTAAAATTACTCCCACATGAAACTTGGGAATGTGGGAATGTTTAACCAGGAAATACGTGACTATGTGAAAGACATGCACTGCTTCTGATACTGAAATTTGCTTCGTTTTTTTCCTTGCATAGAACTGCATTGTGGAGCATAAATAAGCCTTTGGATTTTACTAGGAGTGTTTTGTTCAGCTTAATCCCTATTCAGAGAGGGAAAAGCTGCCTTTGCTTTCGCTGTGGTAAGAATGTTTATACTGGGAGTTACGTCAGAGTTGGTATTGCGCTCTGGATTGAGACTATTTTTCTCCTTTATTTTTACTTCCTTGTGTAGACAAACGCCAAGTACATACGTCACACAGGAAGTCTCTGGAGATCTGTGCGTGTAACAGGACAAATGGGAATCATTCAACTGTTTTGGTCCCAAGCTAAATGAATATTGTTTAGTGATAGCTCCAACAGCAGCAGTCTTGGGGACATACTAATTTAAAGGTCTTTGCTGAAGAATGTTGTAAGGAAGCATTGGAAATTACAGAAAGAGGAGCTTCATCTTGGTTCAGGTTTGAATAATGTACAGATAGTGTGATTTAAGTCCTCATTGCTTGTAGTACTGGAATGAAATCCAGTTACACATTTTCCCCATTTTACAATAAACTCGCCTATTTTAATTTAGGCACTAAGGACAAAAGATCAGTGTAAGTACTATGCCAGAGGAAAGTACTTCCAGTCTATGCTGGATTTGGAATATGCTTTCTATCTTTAGCTTATAACATTCCTGCTCTACCTCTTAAATATTGAGAGGAAAACACAATGTGGCAAGAACTGAGAGAAAATACCTTATAGACATTTTAAAAGGCATTAGTGCAATTTTAAAGCTCTTCGTACCAAATAAAGCACAAGTGTGGACTTCTGCCTCTCCACCAGCATAGTAAAAATAATCAGACTTTCTGGTGCTATCACACTGTGTTTTCCAGGAAGAGAAATGCTGTAACACTGTAACACCTGGATAGCGATAGGACAAGGGGGAATGGTTTTAAACATAGACAGGGGAGATTTAGGTTAGATATTAGGAGGAAGTTTTTCACACAGAGGGTGGTGAGGCACTGGAACAGGTTGCCCAAGGAGGCTGTGGATGCCCCATCCCTGGAGGTATTCAAGGCCAGGCTGGATGTGGCTCTGGGCCACATCCGGTGATTGGTGACCCTGCACATAGCAGGGGGCTGAAACTCGATGATCACTGTGGTCCTTTTCAACCCAGGCCATTCTATGACTCTATGAACACTCCTCCAGCTAAATTAAAAAAAAAAAAAAAAAATCTCATTCTCCTGTTATTCTCCAGTTGCTGTTGAATGGGTTTGACACAGTTAAACAGCAATTCAAAAACCAGATCCATTAACCAAGATGAAAATAGACTCTGCTAAAAGAAGGAGGACAATAATAAAAAAAAAAGATGAGTGAACAGACTGATGCTTTCTTTGTAATTTAGATATTGTAGCTTCTTTGTATCACATATTTTCTGAATAGATTTCACTGGATAGGATTGATTTTTTCCTCACCTACCACTCTCCTTTCTTATATAACCTTATGTTTCTTTTTGCATGATAGATTAGATACCTTAAATAGATCTATTCTCTAATCAGTATTTGTTAGCTTCCTAGAGTCAAATTTTATTGCTAGGCAACTAAACAAGAAATCACATTAAGCATTTTGCAGTATCTGTGGCTGTCTCCATTGCTTATTTACACATATATCTATAAATTTATCTAAGTGCAAGTCTAAGCTCCATGTGTAAACCTTCTGCCTTTATTATAGGTATTGAATTGATGCAGAAACTGGGTCTTTAGTAGTCACAGGAGCTTGGAAAAAAAATGCTGTTCCCTTCCCCCTTTGTAGGCGTCTTTTCCTTACATGCTATTAGCTTTAAGGACAACCTTAGTGCTTAAAGCTCCATTAGTCTTTTGAGCTCTTCAAAAACATTCATTCTTGTATATTATTCACCTCAATAGTATCTTTTTACATCAGGATACTTCAGCATTTTTATAAAGATACTGATTACTGTAGTCTTCTATCTGCAAGTTCTCCAAAGGAATCACAAGACAAATCAGTTGATTTGAAAAAGCAACAGCACAGCTTCAGCAGACATTAGAAAAAACAGTCGTTTCGCAGTTTTAACACAGTTCAAACATTTAATATTTTTAAGCAATTCACATCTGCCTTCTTAGTGCTTGGCTGTGTTTCCAAAGTATTTTGGCAATCTTCTAATAATGAGACATCCTCAATAACATCACAATGTTAATCACAACTAAGCATTTATTCTTTTTTCTCTATCCATATATTTCTCTATATCTATATAATTTCTGCAGTTAAAGTATCTCTGTTCTGAAACTGAAAAAGGACTTCTGATATCACAATTGGTATGGCCATTAAAAAAAGCTTATATTGGTTTTTAATCATCTCTTGCCATGCAGTTTAACATACTTTTGTATGCATGATATATGAGTCTGTTTTAGAATCATAGAAGAATTTAGGCTAGAGGGGTCGTTTGAAGGTCACCTCTTTCATAGTCCTGATCAAGGCCTGGCTAATCTCAGACAGTCAGGGCCTGTTTAATTCTACTGTTTAATTCTGAAAAGTCTCCAAGAACTGAGTTCCCATCGCCTCTCCAAGGCTTTGCTGCAGTGCTGAGCCTCTCCCATGATGAAGAATGTTTGTCCCTGTGCACAGGGAGAGTTGTCTTTCAATCTTTCACTGTGCACCTTTGGAAAGTGCCTATTTCTGTGTTTTCTGTAACTACTTTGTACATAGTAAAAAAAAACCAAAAAACTGTTTGGGTCCCTCGTAGCTAAACAAGCCCCAGTTCTTTCAGCTTCAGCTCATGTAATGTGCTCCAATCCCCCAGCCATCTTAATGGCTTACCTATGGACTCCTTCTGTACCTCCCTCCTGCTGAGCACCAAAACTGGCTGCAGTGGCCTCGTAAGTGCTGAGCAGAGGGGAATAACAGCTTTCTTTGGCATGCTGGCTTTGCTTCTGCTGATGTAGTCTGGCATGCAGTTGGCCTTCAGTCCCTCCAAGAGTTCATTGCTGACTCATATTCAACTCACCGTTCTCCCCACAGTCCTGTTGAGAAGTTCATCTCCGAACAAGGGCTTCAAGAAGTGCACTTTGATCTACATAAATAAAACTCAAGAGAGGGCAGAATCTAACCTGCTTTGAGTAGGCATGCTACTATAATCACCCATTAGATGATCACTTAAGTTACCTAATTGAATTATTTAGCCAGTTTTCTAAGTAAATGCTTTGAACAGAACAAGCACCTTTCATCGCTCTAAGCTATACTTTGAATTACACTTTTGACTTAATTCTGATCCTCGGTAGCTACAGAAGGAGCGTAATGGATATCTTTTTTATTCTGACCAGTTCACAAAAAGAAACAGGAGCTAGTTCAAAGCAGACCCCCTGTGTTCCCCCCAATCACATACAGTGTGAATGTTCAGTTCTCATCACTGACTGTGTATCAGCTCTTACTGCACAATATTCTGTGCTCATATAGATACATCTAAAGGGGGTTAGTATAAATAGAGGAACTGATCTGATCCATTTTTGTTTCTAATTTTGGTTCAGCTGTGATTAAAGTTGTTCTGATATCCTTCCTGTTCAGATCAGAAATAGACTGGTAAGTGACTCATGTTAGAAAACATTTAAAAATAGAAATGATCACATGTGTAGGGTGATCCCATGGAAGCATGCCTCAGGTAGGTAGAGTTTAGAGAGTTTTTTCTGCTTTCTTGTCACAGCACTGATATTATTTGTGTTTCCCACACCAAACCACTGCCTTCTTCAGCATCACTTACCACATTTAGGAACTAAGGCAATCTGGCAAGGAAATTCAAAGAGATAGAGAAAAGCTACAGTACTGCACTCTAGCAGGTGTTTTAATGGTGCTGTCTGATGTACCACTATTATAGAGACAGGCATTAACTTCTCCTTGAGCTGTAAAAGCAGGTGATAGATAATGTCAGCTACAGTGCTAGATTGTTTCAGAGATGTAAAAAAAACTAATAGCACAAACCACATGATCAGTATGTATATCTTCACATGCAGACAACCTACAGACATGTACACATACTGTAACGCCATGGAAAGCATAACAATGACCGCAAAGCAGCAAGATCCCATACTCCAGCAAGCAAGAATTTGCTCAAATACAACAATCATGGGCACAGAAATAAAGGAAAGAAACCACTTACCTTCAGAAGACCTCAGGTACACAGAAATTTCCAGCAAAACACCCTTACATCCAATACCAACCTTTAAATGAGGTCTGGGAAGGAGTGGATCTTGGCTCCATCCCTTCCTGTCCCACATGTGCACTGCATGCACCTAAGTTCTCCTGGGTTCCTACCAGGCCCTGCCTTCCTACCAGGTGCTCCATCACTGGTTCAAGCCACGGCTCAGCATTTTTGCTACAGATAACATGCCATATTTGGAACGGTGGAACTTGGATTTTCCACCTTGAACTTGCTGACATATGTAGAACTTAATTTGCATGCATTCCTCCAGTGCAAGCAAAAATATTTATTTCTGAATAAATCTATCAAGGAATTTTTATTAAGTGAAAGACTGAGTCTGAAAAAGGAAATGACATCCTATTATGTAAAATTGTCTCCAGCTTTCCCCCAACCCTGAACTAACATTTTCCATTTCTACACTAGCATGTAATACTGTGCAGTAAGAGCAGATACACAGTCAGTGATGAGAACTGAACATTCACACTGTATGTGATTGGGGGGAACACAGGGGGTCTGCTTTGAACTAGCTCCTGTTTCTTTTTGTGAACTGAAAGCCCATTAATACTTGGTGCAAGTGAGGTACTCAGTAGAGTGGATCTTTCAGCTTTGTTTCATTTGGAGGATATCTGGCTACACTCAACCCATGACCCATGAAACAACGCAAGAGGGAATAAACAGGAGATTGTTGCAGTAGGCAACAGGAGATTCACTTCAAAAGTCCTCCTGATAGAAACTTAAGGACTCATCTTGTTGCATCCATTGATTACATGGTTCCATAAGCTAACATAATCAGCCAGACTATAGGGAATAATTTTTCTCCCTTTTGAAAGTAAACTATCTCTGTATTCACTGATGCTTAATGAAATTATGCTATTGTACATTCATTGCAATAGGAATACAGACAGCAAAAACGTGATATGAAGTAAGGATATTTATAACGGAAGCCACTTGCAGTTGGATTTAAAATGAAGGAGTAACCTAATAAGTGATGACATTCTGTTCAAAACCAAAACAGAAGGTATGTACACAGAAACTTATCTTCTACGTATGCAGTTTTACTATGCAAAAGTCTACAATGTTTACCTTTTTATAAAGCCAGCTAAGACAACATTCTCTGATTGCATTTTTTTTCTTATTCTCTATAATGTCTGATAAATGATAAATTTAAGACTGCACGAAATCCAGTTAATTCTATAGTGTTAGTTGCAGACAATATAGTGATGCTGTTGTTAACCAAGTTCTTCTGAGCTCTTCATGTAAAATACTGTAGCAATGAATACAGAGAAATATGATTATTCTGTAATAATGATGGGACCAAAGATGGTTATATAAAGCAAATGCTTGTGAAATTAGTAAAATTACAGATTTCTTGCCAAGGCTTGTCTTCTGAGACTGCAGTTGTTTACAGGAACTCTAGCCCAGAAGCCTATGAGGGAAAATGATATGAGGAGGCTGATTCTGCAGTTTTATTCAGATGAAAAAGGACTTGCTCTGAGCAATGAAGGCATTAATTTTCATGAGGTCAACTAATGGTGGAACAGTGAAGTAGTGGAACTTACATTTTAGTACTCAAACTCTGTTAAAATAACTGAACATGTGATGATTTACTGCAGTTTGCAATATATAATATATATACATATATTATACAATATATCAACTATATTTGATATAGCTCTCAATGGAAACTAGTAACAGTAAAATACTCTACAGATAAAACAGGAACAAAACAGAGATCATTTCATTTTCAGAATGAAAATCAGATTTTACTATTAAAAAAAAAGAAAAAAAAAAAAAAAGGTACTCTGATGACCAAAGGTATAAGGCTGTATTTATAACTGTTGAGTCACAACCTGAATCAGTGATTGAGCACCTGCAGAAAGGATTAGATCAGCCCTGAAAGCACAGGTGAGGGCAATCCACCTGTGTGACTGGAAGGAGTGGAGCCTGGCTGCACCTCTCTTAGACCTCATTTAAGGGCTGACCGCCGTTGTGGGAGGATCTCTGGTTGGAGGTCTTTTGTGGGGATTCTATTATATGCCTAAGTCTTCAGGGATGGATGAGTACTTTTTCTTTTACTATTTTTCTGTCATGCTAGTCCCTTGTGCCTCTTGTCTCAATGCTCTATTTTGTTGATTTTTCTGTTTGTTACAAAAGCAAAATACAGAAGTTGGTAACAAAAGCTTTTATGAACCTTAACCTGGTAGATTGAGCATTTATATGGCTCTAAACATGAGCCTTGTTGGCTTTATAGGAGGAAAGCCAATCTATAAATAAAAAGCTGTGTTTCCAAAAAGCATAAAACAACTTTTTTTTTGAGTTTAGGTTTTCTCTTCTCTTTTTTGAAACACTAAACATATTAATGTTCTGTCCCCAGAACTGCCTTTAGTGCTATGGCTGTTGGTCAGCATGAGTTTTACTGGAACAAAGTCTAAAGTAAGTTTTTGTGACTAATGGAATGTATGTTGAAGATACACCTGGATTTGTAAAGGTTGGCAAGCAGTGCTAATGCAGTTTTAGTAGCCTTAGTACATGGAGAGATTTAGTTAAGAGAAGCAGCATCTTCTTATTCAGAACTCTGCAGAAATCCCAGAGCTGGAAAGCTCCTTCATCATACTGCTAATCTCAAGAACAGTGGGTGAGCAGTATTTGATTTGTTGGCTGGAGGGTTTTGTAAATTCTGCTAGGTTTCTGTCATCATGCTCATCCTCTCATTTGAGTCCAGTGCCTCGCGTTTGGGAAGTCTGTGACCCCCCCCCCAAGCTTTTGAGCTTTGGTGTCTTACTGTGGACATCTACTTCTTAATGTTATGAGTAATTTTAACCACTGCTTGATTACTAAGTGCTACCCAATTCCTCAGGGTTACATTTCTTTGGAAAAAATATAAATAGAAGCTTCAGCATGTTTAAGAGTTAATTAATTCCTATGGGTCTCTGTATTATCTTCAACTTCTATTTCTGAATCCTACATTTTCAGCAGCTAATCAACTATACTAAGATAAAATCACTGTAAGATAATAAGGTGGCATTTCCCTTCTCCAGCCTTTTGTAGAGTAACTGCAAAAAAGAAGTATGGGAATTTTACTGCCAGCTGATTTGAGATCAACAAGAACAAATAACTGCACAATATTTCTTGCTTATGTTATCCTTGTTCATAATTATTAAACAAAGCTTAAAGTTATGTTTCTGCTGCAGGCTTTTGAAAGATGGTGGTTTTCATTACACATTTAAAAACATCTGAAACATCTGTCAGCAGCACTGTGAAGCTGGTAAATTAGATCTACTGAAGTATGCCTGATCAGGGGATCAGGCCTAGCCAGCATGGGTTCGTGAAAGGCAGGTCCTGTTTGACCAACCTGATCTCCTTTTATGATCTAGTGACCCATCTGCTGGATGAGGGAAAGGCTGTTGATGTGGTCTACCTAGACTTCAGCAAAGCTTTTGACACTGTCTCCCACGGTATTCTCCTGCAGAAGCTGGCAGCCCGTGGCTTGGACGGGTACATTGTTGGATGGGTAAGGAACTGGCTGGAGGGCCGGGCTCAGAGAGTGGTGGTGAATGGAGTTAAATCCAGCTGGCGACTGGTCACGAGTGGTGTTCCCCAAGGGTCGGTACTGGGGCCTGTCCTCTTCAATATCTTTATTGATGACTTGGATGAGGGCATTGAGTGCACCCTCAGTAAGTTCGCAGACGACACCAAATTGGCTGGGAGTGTGGATCTGCCTGGGGGTAGCGAGGCCCTGCAGAGGGATCTGGACAGGCTGGAGAGCTGGGCTGAAGCCAATGGGATGAGGTTCAACAAGACCAAATGCCGAATCCTGCACTTTGGCCACAACAACCCCAGGCAGCGCTATAGGCTTGGGACGGAGTGGCTGGAGGACTGTGTGGAGGAAACGGACCTGGGGGTGTTGATTGATGCTCGGCTGAACATGAGCCGACAGTGTGCCCGGGTGGCCAAGAAGGCTAACGGCATCCTGGCTTGCATCAAAAACAGTGTTACTAGCAGGAATAGGGAGGTAATTGTCCCCCTGTACTCGGCACTGGTGAGGCCGCACCTCGAGTATTGTGTTCAGTTTTGGGCCCCTCATTGCAAGAAAGACATTGAGGCCCTGGAACGTGTTCAGAGGAGGGCTACGAAGCTGGTGAGGGGCCTGGAGCACAGGCCTTATGAGGAGCGGCTGAAGGAGCTGGGATTGTTCAGCCTGGAGAAGAGGAGGCTCAGGGGAGACCTTATAGCACTCTATAACTTCCTGAAGGGAGGTTGTGGTGAGCTAGGGGTCAGCCTTTTCTCTCGTGTACACAGTGATAGAACTAGAGGCAATGGTTTCAAACTGCGCCAGGGGAGATTCAGGCTGGACATTAGGAAATATTACTTCTCGGAAAGGGTAGTCAGGCATTGGAATGCACTGCCCAAGGAGGTGGTGGAGTCACCGAACATGGATGTGTTCAAGAGACGTTTGGATGTTGTGTTGAGGGATAGGTATTAGCTGGGGTGTACTGGTGATGGTTGGACTGGATGATCTTTTAGGTCTTTTCCAACCTTGATGATTCTGTGATTCTGTGATGTTACACCAGTGAGAGCTCCTCAGCACAACTGATGGTGAAATCACAGGCAACTTGAACTAAAATTTTGGATACAGATTGAGAACAGTAATTTGTATAACATAACTGCTTTTGAGTAATAAGTTAGTGTGATAGATAGTTTAAACCCACACTTTTTTTGAGAAAACAAAAAAAGTATAATATTACCTGGTTCGATCTAATTGCACAAATATCTTTATTAAGGTAATTTGCTGAGCAGTTCTGTAGAATGCAGTGAGACTTTCCTGGGGGAAAGTTGCTTGTTCTTGAGTAAAAAACTTCATTAATTCCAGAAGACCAAGATCAGATTACTTAATTCTGTGGAACATCCTTATCTTCAAATGTCTATGAGAATTACAAGTAAAATCAGAAATCATTACAAAAGGTATATTAAGAGAGAGCAAACATGCCAGTGTGCTAACTAAAACATTTGAGAAGTTGGAAATATCTTTGGATTTTGATTGCCTGGGATGAGTTTTTTGATCTGAAACATGAGTGAAATCAATGAGCAAAATACATGAAAATAGATCTCAGCCCTAAATGTTTCTGTTTATAGAAATTTCTGGCATGTAATTGCTTAGGTGACTTGTATATCCAGTGTACTTAGATATACATAATGCAGTGTGGTTAGCCTATGTAGATGTATATGCTACTCAAATTCACATTAATGGCTATATCCTAGGCAAGTGAGGCCACATAACAGGTGATGCATATGTAGAAAAGTAAAGGCAAAATGAAGTTGTTATGAACTAGAACATGTTTGGTATTTGATTTACTGTGTGTATTTGATCAAGTCAAGAAACTTTTAGAAGTATCTACTAATCTGGGGGACTCCAAAAGAAATAATAATACGGTTTCAGGAATGGTTCAGTTTTACTCAAGGTCACTGGAAGTTGATGGTTTTGAGAATGTCCAGAATGTGCCAGTTCTGTGAAGTAAACTTTTTCATATCAGCCTAATCCACTTCAAAATCCTGATTTTACTCTCACCTTTGAAACTCTTTCCCTCACTTTAACAGCATGAGTATACATAGCTTGTGCTCTCAAAAGAATGTGTTCTGAGGATTTAAGTATACAGGAATTATATTTCCAATATAGAAATAATTGGTTTCCAAGTACGTGATCCAAAAGTGTACATACTTCAATGAAAAGGTCATGACAGACTAAAGTTCACCCTGCTTGGAAAAGGGGAAACATTTCCCCCATTTTCAAGAAGGGAAAAAAGGGAGATCTGGGGAACTACAGGCCATCAATCTCACCTCTATGCTTGGTGAGATTGTGGAGCAGATCTTCTTGAAGGCCCTACTAAGGCACATGGAACATAGAGATGAGGTAATTGGTGGTAACCAACATGACTTTACCAAGGGCGAGTCCTGCCTGACAAACTCGGTGGCCTTTTATGATGGAGTTACAGCATCAGTAGACAAAGGAAGAGCAACTGGCATCATTTACCTGCACTTGTGCAAAGCATTTTACACTGTCCCAGATGACATCCTGGTTGCCAAATTGAAGAAAAATGGATTTGATGGACGGACCACTAGCTGTATAAGGAATTGGCTGGATGGTCACAATCAGAGATCTGTTGTCAGTGGCTCAGTGTCCAAGTGAAGATTGGTGACAAATGGCATTCTTCAGGGATCTGTGCTGGGACTGGTGTTATATCTTTGTAGGAGACAGAGAGTGGGACTGAGTGCACTCTCAGCAAGCTTACAGCCAACACCAAGCTGAGTGGTGCAGTTGATACTCCAGAGGGTAGGGATGCCATCCAGAGGGACCTGGACAGGCTTAAGAGGTGGGCCTATGCCAACTTAATGAAGACCAGCAAGGCCAAGTGCAAGGTCCTGCATCTGGGTTGGAGCAATCCTAAGCACAGATACAGGCTGAGTGGAGAATGGTTTGAGAGCAGCCCTGAGGAGGATTTGGGTGTGCTGGCTGATGAAAGTCTGCACTCCATGTGAGCCTATAATGTGCACCTGCCAACCCTGTCCTGGGTTGCATCAAGAGAAGTATGATGAGCAGGTCAAGGAATGTGATTCTGCTCCTGTGAGACCCCACTTGGAGTATTGCATCTAGTTCTGAGAGCCCCAACAGAAGAAGGATGTGGAACTGTTGGAGTGGCTCTAGAGCAGGGCCATGAGGATTATCAGAGGGCTGGAGCACCTCCCCTACAAGGGCAGGCTGAGAGAGCTGGAGATTTCCAGCCTGGACAAGAGAAGGCTCTGGGAGGACCTTAGAGGGTCTTCCAGCACCTGGAGGGGTCGTACAGGAAAGCTGGGAAGGGACTTCTTATAAGCACGTGTAGTGACAAGACAAAGAAAAACAGTTTTGCCCACGAAGAGGGTGGATTTAGACTAGATATTAAAAATTCTTTACTGTGAGGGTGGTGAAACACTGGAACAGGTTGCCTGGAGAGGTTGTGGATTCTCCTTTTCTGGAGCCAGAACATCTATATGCATGATCTGCTGTAGGGAGCCTGCTGTAGCAGGGGAGTGGTCTTGATGATCTCCGGAGGTCCCTTCCAACCCCTGCGATTCTGTGAAACTGCCTTGAAATATAACGATCTTTAAAGATACCCTTTATGCTCTAATTCATGATGTATTAATACATTTGATCACTGAGAATGTAGAACTGAACTTTGTCTCTATGACAAATATTGACAACAGGTTCTTCAGAGTAAAATATCACCTCTTTATTTTCCAGTGGCTTGTGGTAAGTTGTGCAAGCAGAATGTTAGGCTGGCCAATTCTTTTTTTTGTCAGGAAATAGTACATTAATTCTACATGCCCAGAATATTTTCTGATTCTCATAAGTAAATCTGAGGGCCCAGCATATGACTGAAATAATGGAAATTGAGGTAATATTTGTGCCTGTTAGAATAAGTAGAGCTGTACCACCTCTTAGTAGTTAGATAAAAATTCTGTCTGTAAAGTCCAGATCTGGAACTGATTATCAATGATTACAATATTAAACTGCTTGAGTTGTTTGGGTGCCCTTTTTAGTTTGTTTCTTGTGATAGTTTATAGCTGTTCTGCACTTAAACTGGCAGCTACCTATTGAATAAAAACAACTTGAACTACTTTTGCCTTTACAGCTTAAAGTCAAAAGCCATTCTTTTCTGTCAAATATGGTTGTCTTTATGAAGTGCAAATTGCTGCGTTATATCTATATTTGGTCATTCTTCTATTTAGCCTGGCTAGGATGGCAAAAACTTTTAAATATCTACCAGGCATTCCTGAGAACTTCTGAGCAAAATGGGCTTGTTTATTTCACTATGTAAAGCAAACTTTGACTCATCCCCTATATCAATAACTCCACTAAGATATTTGATTTTTGTCAGTTACTCAGATGATCCATATGTTTTTTAGTTTACAGACATAACATTTCTTCTATGAAGAAGATAGCAAGACTGATTGTGACATTTTCTCAGTTGTGTGTGATGACACTTCTGAAATTGCAGCAACCAATTGCTAACTACTGGTGTTGACTCAGGCATGGGATTTTCAGAAGGTGTGCTTACTTTAGTGCATCATGTTTCCATCTGTTGGATAAATATTTTTGACTGTGTGTGAAACCTCGAATGGAAGTCAACCCAGATGCTCAGGAAATTTCTCATCTAACTGCTGAAAAGCAAAAAGGTAAGATTAAAAAAATCCTTTCAAAGCATTTGCCAAGCAGGACTGTAGAATCCTGTCTCAGGCAAGCAGAAACTCCTTTGGACTGCTTTTTGAACTATGTAGTAGAGTAGTAGTCACCTGAGATTTCGGACTTAAAGAATCCCAAGATTAAAACCAGCAATCCTTGAGAAAGTCCAAACAAATCTTACTGATAGCATATGATTAGCCAGCAGGTGGGAGATGTAAATCAGTATCTTGGAGAGAATCAGGAGATATGAGAATGGCAGAGGGTTGTATGCTCTACAGTTGCATTCCAGGAAATCTGACCTTGGGTTATTTTGGATACTGGCTGATAGGAGCCTTTTCCTTGCTGTCATAGTGCAGTGGCTGAAGAAATTCACAGCCCTCCTTTTTCCATTTTATCCTACTGAATTTACAGACAGGATTGATGCAAGCAGGTGAGACTGAAATAGACTGAAATCCTATTGTGTAAGCTCCCTCTCTGCCTGGCATAGCAGAGGTTTTCCTTTCCCTCACAGGGGACTTTTGGTAGATAGATACTAGAAATGTTCCTTCAGTGTTCAAGAAACAGTATTTTCTTTGGTAAATACACCTATTTTCCCCTTTTCCTGTTCACTGAGATTAAATAACCCCTTTGGTGGAACATTCTCTGTACTCTTTCAGTGACTTCACTTGACTAGATCTGGAAGGATCTGTTATCAATTAGAAAACTGCTGGGCAACACTGGTGTACTTCTATTGGCCTTATTTTTTTTGTCTGTGTATTTGTCTAGCATAAAGCAAAACCAAATAAAGTAGGAGAGATTAAGTGAACATGAAGAGGGACAAATTCATGTTGTTGGCTGTACTTAACAGGGTTAATGAATGCAGGTAAGGACAAAACTTTTCTTGGACTCAATTATGACTTCTATTGAATGCAGCCACTTGAGGACCTGGGGATAGTCACTGTAGGGTGACCCTACAGCCCTTCAAATACCACATAATTTTAGGAAAAACAGTTTCCTAACCTGAACAGCTGGCTAACCTGTATTTTTCCTTTTTTTTTTTTTTTAATTTGTATTTCACTTAGATTCCAACTAAGGCACTCAGCAACTGTGGTCTTGGTACAAGTTCCCCTTGTTACTTTCTCAGTGCTTTTCCATGTTTTCCCAGTCTTATCTAGCAGAATAGGAATCAGAGTGGAAGTAACTATTTGGGCTGTAGAATTCAACTCCCTGCTGCAGGCATCACACCTCGTAAAACCAAACCAAGCTTGATCTTGAAACTACTTTATCACCCACCTTACCTGCACTGAGAGATTCTTTCACTGCTTTGCAACCACTGTTTCTGAACTTGTCGGGCCTCAGCTCTGCTCACTGCTAGAAGAGAAGCCTCTGTAAATAAAACTGCCCTCCTCCAACAGCGCCCTTGTAAGTTTTCTTTTTTTGTAGCTGATAAAATGCAGGATATATATATGGAAATATGGTATTTAGGTCTTTGTGTCTTTCCAGTTACCCTTGTTAGAATGCTATTCTAGGACTCCACCTCCTTTTCCAGTCTTCATAGCTGTATAACCTGTACCTGAAAGGTAGTTACCCATCTTGCAAACTTGATAGTGCAGTTTCTTAGATTGTTACAATATACACATTTGTTTAAAATATGTTTAAGATTGTCCTCTGTGGTGAGTTAAGGAAGTGAACAAACTATTACTTTGTCAACGTATATTCCATGAAGAGTGGAATAAAGTGGAAGATCCACAGTTGTTGAAATATTTTGTAGCAGGGGAAGAATGCTTGGCTTTTGTGTGAGTATTACAGGGCTGAGACTAAATATGAAAGCCTTGTAAATAAAAAATATTGTAGAACATCTTAGCTGTGTGTTTAAAGTCAGCATTACAAAATTTTTCTGTCTATGGGGAGGATTTTTTTCTAAAATGAAATGAAAAGTAGTATTAATATCTTTTTGACAGCTTTTCTATTTTGGTGAAAAAACTTGAAAAGAGAAATAGCATGATACAGACCTATGGTTTTTGGCCAGAAACTGGAAAGAGAACAATATCCTTGCAATTCCATTTTCCAGCTTTTTCTTTTTGTGAATCAGAACATCCATATTCTTTAGTGATTATCTGTGAAGAAATTCTAAACATATAGAGACTTGTCTATCCTTAGCCATGCTATTAAATTGTTCTGTTCTTTTATTTCTGGCTGATTTCCTGATACCAGAACAGTCTGAGTTGATTCCGTAGAGTACAACTAGGATTATAACTGAAGCGTATTCTTTTCTATTCTTTAAATAAAGGTTTAATTAGATTCCTATAGATAGAATATCAGCTGAAGTCTAAACCTAAGGATTTAATAGCTGCCCCTGAAGAGGGAAATAATATGGAGGTTTCTAGAGAAATGCAACATAAACAGGTACTGTTTGAATTATATGATTAGGATGACGTTTTTTTATTTATCATGGAATCATTCAAAAAAGTTGACTGTAAAGGATGGAACTCCTTTACGTATTCCTTTGAGCTATTTACTGATGTTTTTAGGTTACAAGCACAGAAATCATTGTTTTTGATTGGGGTCTGGCAAAGTTTGAGGTGTTTGAGATTTAACCCTGTAAATGTGACTGTAAAATTCTAGAATGGTCACCTGGGGTGCAGAAACTGAGAATTCCTCTATGGATGCAAGAGATTATCTGTATCTCTGTAACAGAATTGCAAATCATCTTACTAATCCTCTTTTGTCCTAATAGCACATACTGGGTTTATATTTGGACATACTATGTCTCATGGAAATATAAGACAAATATTTCCTCTAAGTTCAGAGTTTAAGAACTTTTAATGCTTTTTGGCTGCAAGGTGCATCAGCTGGGAGTTACTTTTTTGTGTTTGGGAAAGTCAGAGTCTGTTCATACTTTATTTTGCCACATGATGTCCTCCTAATCTAGAACAATCAGAGAACGTGTGCACTCTTATAAATTGTAAGATACTATAAGATTCAGACATTTATGTATAAAATAAAATTCTTGTTACATGCCATTGCTGTAGATAATCAGAAGGATTCATGTCATTTTCCCTATTGCTGTATATGAGTTGTAAATGTTTCTTTTGAGTCTGAGCATTACAAGTACAGCCTTAGGAAATACCTGCACTAACATCCAAAGTCTAGTAAACTTAGGTATTTTCATTTGTTCTACTTGAATGACCGTGGTCCAGTTTGGGTCCACTGGTACTGCTCTCTGCTTTGTACAAATATTTGGTGTTATTTGTGTGTTTTTTTCACCAAGGCATAATTTAAATATTCCACATTACATGAGTTGTTAATCTTTTTATGAATAACCGAACAAAATTTCTAGTGCTTGTTTTTGAAGAATAGCACAAAAAAACTTCAATTTTTTTGTCCTTTGTGTCCTTTGGCTTTAAGCAAGAAATAGTAACCTTTGTAATGGTAATGCCACATTTATGTGTACGCAGGGCTCCGTGAATACTATTTTTCTGTTTCATGAAAGCAGGGGATTCGTGTCACGATTTCTTATTCCAAATAAAGGAAAACGCTAATTTAAAAACTGAAGAATCTTACCTTTAAGAAAAAATGCTCGTGACTGTGCTGAGGACCTGCACCCACTAGAGGCCAGTAGGGCGCTTCCTGCAGCCTGCCATTGAGCCTTCAATTCTCCCTGCAGTCTCAAGGATTAAATTTTAGTGCTTCCAAATACTTAATGAAACAACAACAACAAAATTTAAAGAAATCGCTTCATTTGCAGTAAAGATTCGTTTTCTCTGCAGATTCTACCTATGTGTTTCTATGTGTGTGAATATATATGCATAGATGTATATTTCTTATCACTTAGGAAGCAGAGCAGATAACAAGTAAAGTTTAACCTCTTCCTGTTCATCTAATGTTTTACTATGGTGGAGATTTGAATTGGGAACAAAGTCTTTATAACAGTGCATACTTTACATGGTGGTGACTAATAGGAAAAGGGAAAAAAAATCCAATACATGTATCTAGTTTTTTGAGAGATTACCTGCAAATCTGACTTCTAGATCCACAAAGTAAGGGCTCGCACCACTTATGTCACACTGCAGGCTCATCTGGAACCAAAGTTGGATCTATACTTTAATTTGGAATTTTTAAATAAATCCATTCACTAGTTAAAAAGCAGAAAATTACATAGATCATCATTAAGAAAACAAACTGTTTTCCATAGAATACTCTACAGCTGGTTCATCCCTTTTGCCTAAATTCACTGGGTGCTATTTAAGGTAATTATACTAATCATTGCAGTATTTAGCTACAAATTACATTCATGAACAAAAATGAAAATGCTGTTCTAGCATGCCACTGAAATCTGTTTTGGAAAGTAAATCCAGCCTTTATTTAATTAAATAATAGCAATAATATATTCAATTTCATATTAAGATTTCTACTCTAATCTTCCAACTAGACAAAATAAACCCTAAACCCTTAGAACTTAGGTGTGTCAAGCAGTGAAACTGCCTGAAGCACTTCCATTATCACTGTTATATAGACTAATGAAATAAACTGACCCTACCTCATGCACAGGTATAAATAGTTAATTATTTTTTTCCCTTTATGCTATTTGAGGCTAAAGAAAAACACAAATATCCCCCATCTTCCCCAGTCCTATTTGTTTCTGAGGAATGTTAATCAGCTTCCCAGTGCCAGAAGGCTATAATCACCAACTACTAATTAGTTTTAGATAATGATACTGGTAATGAGCCTTTAGTTCCTCAGAGGCAGAAGACTGAGCTTGACTCAAATGTATTCAGTTATTTATCAAGGATGTTACTGCGACAAGCAATTTGAATGGTTTAAGCATATTTAATGCCAAATATTTCACATTAGTTTCATAGTATCAACACACCTTTTTTGTACAGATTTTTCTGAAGTAACAGTTGGTTTTAAATTAACTTTCAATAAGCAATTACGTTATTTGTCTCATTAGTTGTTTTCTTATTCTCTTAGACATCATTGCTACTTCTTGGGCAGTCATTTAATCACCTGGTGGAAGAATGCTTAATTGGAGAAGATTTTAAAAGGTGCAGACTTCCCTCTTGGAAGTCTGTGCCCACTGTAATATTAAAGGCTACGTACCTCTATATTTATTAGGCATTAAGTTCTCTTTGTTTTGTTGTACTAGGTTTGTCACAAGTGAGGTTAGAATGTGTTGGATCTATCAGCTGGGAGGGCTGAGGAAAGTAATTAGTCTCTTTCATGCAGAGCTATTTCTACACTTGTCAGATAGACTGTTATTCTGTATGCTCCAGAAAGTTATCCTCTAAACTTGGAGTACTGTTCATCTTTATAGCAGGTAGAAAATGTTAGCTATCAGATGACTGCTGTGTATTCTGCTATGATTAAATATCTGGAGCTGTAGTGGGGTAACAGAAATGAGATGTTTTAGTACCTGCGGTTGTCAGTTTAGTACTGCCTTTTCTCCCTGATAAAAGTATGTTGGAAGACCATTATGTTTAATGTATAATTGTGGAAAAACACCATGCTTATTTCCTTGTGGCAATGTACATAAAAAAATGAAGGTAGGGAAAACAAAATGTAACTTGCTTTTCTTCTGCTTCTCTATGTTTCTTTTAAACACAATTGGTTTTATTTGGCATTTAAAGACTTAAAGCAGCAAATCCCTGTCGGAAGATTAATGGTGCAAGAAATGTTGGAGTATTCTGCTCACTTTTTTTCCCATCTCTTTGTTAGTCTTTCCTTGGCCCTTCAGTTCTTTAGAGTAAAGCCAGAATCTCATTCTTGCTCCTAGAAGCTTAAGCATTAAAAGACCTATCTTTTTTGGTCTTGTTAATGTGTTTAAATTATACTTCTGAAGATGATTTTATGTGGCACATGGAGTCTATTGGTGTTTTGTTTTCATGATTGAAATTTCTCCAGTATGACTGAAATGTTCTTAGTTTTGACCAGCTGAGCATTAGAGACTAGCGAAGGTTTAGTCTTGTGTAAGTATGTGACAAGCAGATTTCAAAGCATATATAACTGAGGTTATAGCATCAAAGAAATGTCTGATATGTAATGTAATAAATGTATTCCATTTATTAAAGCATCCCTCTAAGGACTGCCTTGTTTTTCTTCTTGCAGTAAAGTTTCAGTTAGTAATGAAAAATACAACAATCATAGATGAGACATGGAGCTGTACTCTCCCATGTGATCCTTTTATATAGCTTAAGATATCTTGAATTATTTTCTTTGCAGTTATGCAGCTTCATCTGAATGGAGAAAAGTTTCCAGCTTGTTTGTATGTTCTGTGGAAAAATGGTAGATAGGAATTGGAGCTTCCTTGTTCTGGGAAAGAAATAAACCCTAAGCTTTTTATTTCTTAGCTGACTGCTAGACTCTTACGTGAACAATAGTTTCCTTTTTTGTGAGGCACTTTCTACAATAGAGTAGAGTAAATGTGACTCAGCTCCTGAAAGAACCCTTGCCTTTCCTAAAATAAGTATCTAGGCTATGGATCTTAAGTGAATGCTTCCATCAAACCTGAGAAAGGCATTTAGAGATACACTGCTGTCTATAAAATTTTTGTTCAGCCTATCTTTAGACAGTGCTGTTCTCTTCCTGATGGCTTAAGGCTGTTCAATCCATTCTTGAGCACCGTGTAAATCACGTGTCAGCTCTTCTCAGTGCTGTTCTGATTTTAGACCAAGCACCAAAATAGAATTATGTATCCTTATATAAGTCCTTTATTTAATCACTCTTTTATTTATATTTTTTTATTCTTAGAATCTTCTGCAGCTACTGTTGAATTGCTTTTACTTTTGCTGTGTCATGCTCTTCAGAGGTTCTTTCTCACAGACTGATTCACTGCAATTGTGTGAAGTTATTGAGAAGATATTATTGTAATTATTTCATGTGCTTGTCAGATCCACTTACCAAAGGTATGCTTTATTTAATTTGGAGGAGAAAAAGCAATCACAATTAATAATGTATTTCTAACTCACTGATGTAAAGGAGATTGAAATGAAGATTTCAAAAATTAAGTAAAAGTATTAATAGCTGTAGTTGCTGCTATTCAGTTCATAGGAATTCTATGGTAAAGTGTATTAAGCTACAGTGTTACAGCCCTGCAAGTTTTGGTGCAAATACTCAAATGTGTAATTAAAAATATATGAATATTTAGCTTTTCTATTTCAGGTCAAACTACATCCTTTTGTTGTAAAAACTGCATATGGAAAAAAAGAGCTAAGGTTTTCTCTTTACTGAAAAGGAAAGTGGAAGATCAGATCAGCTATTTCCTTTGATGTTTTCATTAAGATGCATAGAACTGAAATGTCTGCTATGAACACAAACGCCCATTCATCTGATGATCAGCTTTATTTCAAAAAAGTCCCCTTCAAAAACCCAAGCAACAACAACAACAAAACTTTCCTTATGTTGCAGCCTCTTAATCAGTCCTGCTGCAGACTGAAGATATCAAGAGATATCAGTGGCACAGAACCTGTTTCTGTTCCAACTGAGGGCCTGGATTCACATAGGTTGAGCTGTTTTCTATTCCTCACTGCAAGTGTTTCACACGAAAGTTCATTTTAAAATACACTTTCTGCATATTATGATTGTATGAAGCAATATTTTTTGTTTAATGTAATGGATAACTGCAAAGGAATTGTTAGGTTATGACTCTTACTGGTGATTGAGCACCTGGTGAAGAGGTGTGGGTGGCACAGGGAGCATAGGAAGATTGTGTGCACCTGTGGGTGGTCTCCACATGAGCAGAAGGGGTGGACCCAGAGTGGAGTCCAGCTGGGCTCATATAAGGGCCAGCCATGGGTAGGAGGGCTTCTCTTGGACCTAGGCTGCTTCCTGAGAAGGAGTGCTGCATTGCCAGAGAACCCCTTCACCAGGATGGGTGAGTTTGACTCTTCTTTGTGTGTATGACAAGTGGCCTGTTTGTGACTGTTTTATTTGGCAAGAACCTGTCAGAAACAACGCTGCTTTTTTGGGAGCAGAATGAGGGCACAACTACACAAAGGATTGTATTTATAGAAAGAGAAATGTCTAACATAAAAACTATAGTAAGTGAGGATAATACTACTAGGGTAAGATAATTTCTAATTCTGCTTAACTATAAACTTTGGGAACTAGGATGAAGTTTGGACTAAATGATCATAGAGGTCTTTTTCAACATTGATGATTCTACGAAATCTTGAATGAGAATCAGTTTACTTCGTATTCTTTTGTTTTGCATGTTTACAATCTTGTGTTCAGGTGTTATACATTCTAGCTTTAAGGTAAGAGAATGTGAAATCCCAAGCCTGGCTAGTAATACTATTTCTCAGTTATTTTCTGACTGCAGAGTTTTATTTGTTGGTTACTTTGTGATATTTGTATTGTCATAAATTGAGATATTTAAACACAGTAACTCTGATGTAGCGAAATAAACTTAGCTTTATTTAGATTGCCATCCTTGGTTGAGTTACTTATCTTCCTTTATAGTAGCTCATATGGTGCCATGTTTTTGATTTGTGATGAAGCTAGTGCTGGTAGCACTCTGATGTGTAGGTGCTGAGTGGTACTTACAAAGGATTAAGGACTTGTGTTTCTCAGGCTACTTACTGGGAAGGAGGCTGGGGATACATAGGAAGCTGAAATGGGGCTCAACCAGTACAGTTGACTCTAAATGGCCATAGGAATATATCTTACTGTAAGACATTATTTTTGTAGAGGAGCTGTTAGGTTACACTTTGAACTGGTGATTGAGTACCTGGTGAAAGAGTGTGCTGGTCCAGGGAGCACAGGAAGATTGTGTGCACCTGTGCTCCTGTGTTCCACACATGAGCTGAAAGGATTAAGCCCTCCTTGGCCAGCTGTGATGAGAGGGTATCCCCTGGGCCTAAGCTGCTTCTTGAGGACTGCTGCATAGCTGGAGAGCCTCTTCATCAGTTGAGTGAGCTCTGTTCTTCTTTCTTTATGTAACTATTGGCCTACCTGCAAATACTTGACTTGTCATCACCAAGAAACTGCCAGAAGCAATTTTGCTGCTTCATAAGCAGGACAATGCTTAACAGTAGAACTAAAGAAAGCTGGCTGAGTGGCTGTTGTTGCTCAGGGACTGGCTGGATATCAGATGTTTGGTGGTAAGCAATTATGTTTTCATGCTTAAGAGAAAAGGTGTGTTTATTTTGATAGTACACAAAACTTTGTATGTCACAACTCTTGAGTGGTACTTGAAGATCAAGCAGATTCTATGGAACAGTTTTCCTGTAGCAGGTAACTTTTTATTCAGAGACCACGTTATATTATGTAGTTGATCATTTGGTGCATGCACAAAAATATCTTGAGTGGTTAATACAATGAATCAGTTTACCCTAGTAAAATTGTAAAATAGCCAATTTTGCTATAGGCTCTTCTGAGACATTACACTGCTGTTTTTTCTGGCTTACCTACTATATCAGGTCTGTCCAACCTGTGGACCATGTATGGCCTAGCATGGACTTGCAATTCAGCCCCCTCTGCCTGTTGATTTAAAGGCTGTGACTCTCACTGCTCAGCAACAACCAAACTGTCAGTGTGCTATTAATGCTGTGTTGACTGAAAGCAGGGTATGGGGAGGGCAGTGCTATGCAGTACTGACTCAAGTAATGGCAAATACTGTGTGTATGTTGATGCAATGCCTAAACAGAGTGTTCTGAACAGTGAAGAATACACAGCTGTACTTTCCATTTTGATAAAGGAATTTCAAAATAGAATTATAGAGCACAGTTGGAAGGGACCTTTTGCTATCTAGCAGTACACCCAGGTCCTTCTCAGCAGGGCTGTGCTCAATCCTTTCATTCCTCAGATAGTGGGGGTTGCCACAACCTGGGTGTGAGACCTTTCACTTGGATTTGTTGAACCTCATGAGGTTTACTTGGGTCCACTGCTTGAGGGACAACTGCACCCCACAGCCTGGGATTTCAAGACTGCCAAAAAATAATCAATTTATGTTTGCAAGGCCACTTTCAGTTGATATAAATATGTGACTTGCAAATTTTCAAACGGAATGTATAGACTTGCAGTCAGATGTTCAGCTCAAAAATCTGACCATGTCTTCCTACTGGACATTCAGAAATCCCATCTTAGCAGAGGAAAATATCCTTCGCTTCACAATCACACCTTATTCAAGTCTCTTTGTATCTGTTGCCATTTCCATGGCAACATGGAAACAAATAGGAAGCATTATGTTTGGAATGACCAATCTATATGTGGCCCAAGACAACTTCAATTCTCTAAATGCTGCCCAGGAAATCTAAAAAGTTGGACACATGTTCTATACCTTGTAATTTCTATAAAAATTTTGCAGGATGAATGTGAAGGAGGGGATGTTTTTTTCATGATCTAATCCAAGTGCAGGGTGCTTCTTGCAGAAAACATACATTGGAAGAATCAAAGAATTTGGGAGAGGAACAAGCTCAAAACACTGAGAAGTCAAAGTGTGTTGATAGTACAAGAAGGCAAAAGGGAAAGGATGAGGGTGAAATAAAACAGGTTCCACTCCCAAGGATCAACTAACTTTTCCTTTCTGTCTTGTAAACACATAATGTACACAGACATTGTTTCCACTTATGTCATAGCAATTTTCTGCATTTATTATAGCAATATGAAGTGATTGCAGCTTACTAAGGTGACAAGAAGAGTGTATTTCTTCGGCAAAGGGCTGATGTTTCACCAATTAGGCATGCCATGTTGCTTTGTATCGTACAACATCTTCCACAGGAGGGTTGTGATGTGCCTGAACAACAGATGCATTGCTCTTCGCTCTTGACTTGAGTTTCTATATTTATTTGGCAAAACCCCCTACTATCATGATTTGTATTATGAGCCTCCTGTCAGCCTTTGTCAGTTCTCTGCAGCCATTCTGCTGCATGAGAAATGTACATCACAGACTTGTCAGGCAAGGGCAGGAATGTTTAACAGTCTCTTAAATGTTGGGAAAGGACAAAAGAAAAGAGCAAATTCTGAACGCGTTTCAGTGAACTTCTGAGGGTAAAGTTCTCTTTGAAAAATTGTCTTTGAAGTCTGAGAAATATGACAGAGCAAGAAATACAGTGGCAAGTTCTACTTGGATGAGTTCTGCCAACATTTACTATGAAGGACATACTTAGGTTGATTCTTAAACTTGCTTTTGATTTTCTGTTATCTACACAAATATATGAGATAAATCCCTTTTTTGGAAAACAAACAGAAAACAATCCAATTGTTCTGTGCTATAAAAATGTATGAACCAGTTTCACAAAGCTTGCAAAAATTTGCCCTGTTTTTCTTTTATTTCAGTCAATATACAAGTGTTAAAAGGACAGCTTAAGCCAGGACTCTGCTTGTGACATCTGCATATGTTTTGCTGGGAAATGAAGAACAGTAGATATAAGAGCATGTATAGAAAATGACTAAGGAACAGATGGCTAATCACTTGAACAAGTTATTAAGCTTTGTGTCTTAAAAACATTGTGGAACACTGAATTTTCCTTTATAAGATTTTTCTAATGCTAAAAGGTGAAATTATTGATAGGAAACAACATTATGAATATTTTGAATATACCTTTTTTCAATCAAGGAAAGGGAAAGGATTCAGACTCCTTTTAATTGAAAACTGAGTTTCCTTTCTTTATGAAGGAGTTATCTGGGCATGGGTATTTGAAAGGCTGTGCACCTCATTTTCTTTTTCTAGTTCGGTAAACAGTGCTAATGAATATAAAATGAATAGTGCAGCAATGTGTTGAAGCTGGCTCTAATACTGAAATTGTATCTTTAGTTACGTTAGCCAAAATTGAACGCTTATTTTTCTAAGATCAGAACACTTCTAATATTTTAATGTATTTTAATAATTTTCCTCTGGAGATTTTCAACTTCTGAGGAGAAAATCTTTATACAAAGTTCAGTTCAGTGGAAATCAATGTTTGGGAAGTTTCCATACAGAAGAGAACTTTTTTTTTTTAAAGGGGAAAGAAATCTGGTAGAATTGATAGGGGATGGCATTATCTTATTTCAATCAGACTTAAAGATTCTTCCATTCTGCTGTTCCAGTTTACTAACGCATGAAAACCATATTCAGTGTCCTCATTTTCCAAGTCTGTCTTGAGGGCTTGATTTTACTTTATGGTTTTTTATGATGCTCTATTGTGGCAAGAGAATTTATAGTGGGGAACAGACTGTATCCCAATAGGAGTATAACCTGATGGATTAAGGAACTTGGCCTGAGCTTTAGTGGAGTGTGACATACCTCTTAGAATTCGTGGTAGTACATCTGGTTCAAGATATCTCCCTTTTAATCTAGAACATGCAAAACTCCCCTGCCTGCCCTGAAACACTTCTGTAAGTAATTTCAACTAAATATCTTCAAACAGGTAAGGATGTGATTGACCACGGCTCACTGCCATTTCTCCTTGCAAATTACAAGGGAAACAATGTTGTAATTGCAAAGCAGAGTGCTCTCTTTCTGAAAGCAGTTTTCTGTTCTGCCAGGAAATGTTTAACCTTGAATTTCCAAATTTGGTGTTGTGAAATGGTAATGGTTATCTTCTGAAACTCTGTAGTGTTTTTTTAAATTGTGAAATCAATATTCCTGAGAAAGAAGCAACTGAGCTGTTTGTTTGACCTTGGTGTTCTGATGGACAGTCGGCTGAACATGAGCTAGCAGTGTGCCCTGGTGGCCAAGAAGACCAATGGCATCATGGCTTGTGTCGGGAATGGTGTGGTGAGCAGGACTAGAGAAGTCATCCTGCCCCTGTACTTGGCATTGGTGAGGCCTCACCTCAAGTACTGTGTTCAGTTTTGGACACCTCAGTACAGAAAGGACATGGAAGTATTGGAGCAGGTCCAGAGAAGGGCAACAAGGCTTGTGAAGGGCTTGGAAAATCAGCCCTATGAGGAGAGGCTGAGGGAGCTGGGGCTGTTTAGTCTGGGGAAGAGGAGGCTGAGGGGAGACCTTATTACTCTCTTCCAGTACCTGAAAGGTGCTTACGGTGAGAGCAGGGTAGGTCTCTCCTCACTGGTGACAGGTGACAAGGGGAAATGGCCTCAAGCTGCACCAAGGTAAGTTTAGGTTGGACATTAGGAAGCAGTTCTTTACAGAAAGGGTGGTTAAACACTGGAATAGGCTCCCCAGGGGGGTGGTTGAGTCACCATCCCTGGATGTGTTTAAGAGCCATTTGGATGTGGTGCTCAGAGATATGATTTAGCAGAGGGTTGTTAGAGTTAGGGTACTATGGTTAGGCAGCAGTTGGACTTGATGATCCTTGAGGTCCCTTCCAACCTGAGTAATTCTATGGTTCTATGATTTACTTATGCTCCTAAGTGTGGCTTAAAGATTTCTTGTAGTTCATTTTCATGTGTAAAAGACTTAATTGTATCTTGCAGGAAACAAATTGGGGGGGGGGGGAGAGAGGGAGGGAAGTAGCTTACTCATCAATATTCAAAAAAATTTCAGATAATTTTGTATTTGTATGTGATAACCGCAGGTAACTGGTATTATGCATAATCACAGAGTGGCCAGGGTTGGAAGGGACCTCAAGGATCGTGAATCTCCAACCCTGCTGCCACATGCAGGGCCACCAGCCCCCACATTTACTACCAGACCAGGCTGCCCAGGGCCCCATCCAACCTGGCCTTGAACACCTCCAGGGATGGGGCATCCACAGCCTCTTTGGGCAGCTGTTCCAGCACCTCACCACTCTCACAGGAAAGAACTTCCCCCTGACATCCAATCTAAATCTTCCCTCCCCCAACTTAAAATCATTTCCCCTTGTTCTGCTGTTACCTACCCTTTCAAGGAGTTGCAACCTAATACAGTTTTTTTGAAGAGAGGCACAATAGAAATTAGGACCACAAGAGTAGATCTTCGTGCTTGTTTTTCTTTAAAGTATTATTTCCAGGATTGCTGTCTTAGCTAGGTGACATGTATCTCATCCAAAGGCAACTTCATGCAGCCTCATTTAATTAACTTGAATTTTTACAGTAGTTACTGTAGTTTAACAGTAGCTGAAATGGGAAATTGATGAGGTTCACTTGAGTCTAGTCTGGAAGACATAAATTTTCAAGCTGAAGTACGCTTGTACTCCTTGTACAGCTTATGCTATAGTATAGTGTCTATTAAAAAATCTGGTAAACCCACCTGAAAATTTTTAGTAGTTCTAAAGAATATTTTTGAAGAGAAGGTTCTATTAGTACTGCCTCTGTCCTCTGTAATTTTCATTAATAGCATTCTTCTACCTCGGTCTTTGTACCCTGGGATTTTCAGGGACTGAATTAAGAGTCATGAAAGTGGCGTTGCCTGTCATTTTAAAAACATAAGTGACAAAAAAGCAAGCACCATACTGAATGCAAAGCAAGAAAAACCCAGTGTCTTTACCTTCTCGATTCAATGGGAGACTAAAGAAACAGTAACAGGAAATGAAAGAATTTGACAAGTGTGGCTTGCTAACCTTCTTCCTCATAATGATGTTTTATTCATAGTAAGGTGCTTATGCAGATCTACGCTTCATGTGAATATTTTCCTATTTCTTAGAAACTTCTGGTGTTCGAAGTGTTTTCCCCCCTCTACTTTCATACTAGAATAGTATGATGATTTGATCATCAACATTTGAGCCCTTTCATCTCTGGGAAGTACGCTTGTGTATATTGACTTGCTGCATACAGCAGCTGCATAAAATAATGGAGATGTAAATCTCTGTTCTGACAGGATCAAGTCAGAAAGAAGCTGCTACGCTCTGTGCTTCACTAGCAAAAGAGAAGCAGGAATACATTTATTGACATAATATAGATAAATGTAGTGATCTAACTGCTTCACAGGATTTAAGATCTCTGGATGTACTATTTACTACGTAGGGAGTTGGTTTAAACACACATACAGGAGCCCCTCCCACCGAGTCTAAAAGCTCAGAGTGAACCCCTTTGCTTTCCAAACCAGATGAACTGGGGAGGTAAGGAGCCTGGTGTGACTGGATCCGTCCTAGCCCCAGACTTGGTCAGTGGTTTATGTGCTATCAGTCTCTTTAGTTGCATGCTCGTTTGGTCCTCAGCTGCTGAATCAGTGTCAGCCATCCGTTCTTTCAGCTTCCCCTTGTCTGAGATAGGTCTATTGTTACTGTCAGTGCTGTTGCTCATTGTCTTCTGTGCGGGTTGAGGGGGAAAAGGGCACAGTTGGGTTTGAAGGAGGAGCACAGTATCAAAGTTCAGAGCAGTCTATCTCGCATTATTGAGGCAGAGTATGGACTTCGATTTGGATCCCATATTTCCTTGCAATTATCATTACAATCGGTCTATCAAGTGAGAGGGAAAAGTGTGAATTTATGTATGTATGCCTCCCTTCTGGCGAGTCTTAGAGCAAAGAGCCTTGAGCTAAAATTTCAATCAGAAAAACGGAACTCTGTGTAAATAGTTATACGCAAAATAGCTCATTGAAATTCCGTTTAAAGCCATTACGGTTAATCTGGGCATTTAAAAGGTCGTTATCAAGCAATTAGTTTGTTTTCAGTTGAAAACAGGAATAAAAAACATCTCTAAGAGGGGAGTTCACAATGGAAGAGGCATTCAGACCAAGCAAGAAAAATAAATTGGATTGATGTGCGGTAAGAGAGCCCTTCAGAAAAACATAGACACAGATTTAAAGATAAGCTTTGTCTGTTTTTCCTCTTTTGTTCTTCCCTCCTAGTTCTACAGAGAAGGTATATTGCTGCCACTTTTACTATTTCTGTTATGGTGAAATCACTGAAGACCAAATTATTTCCTAAAGTATCAAACAAAAGAAAAATCACAATCGCTTGGAGGAGTAAGTCCTTATTTAGATAGCCTTGAATTCCAGAATTCTGGGCTGCAGGCAGGAGGAATCTTGTCCTAAATTCCCCATTTCTTCCTGTCACGGTCCTGCAGAATAGTATGTGTATGTGCTCTGCAGTGTGTGTTTGTGGTGGAAGCATCCTCAGTAGTGGCTGTATTTCTCAATTCCCTGTTTTTAGGGGAAAAAAACAAATCGACAGGAAATCAATGATATTAATGGTTTAATTACATAAACTTTCCGAATGATCATGGTAGTTGAATGACTGGGAGAGTGCAGCCTCAGAGTGGCAACCATTTGTGCTTCTCTGTAGACTTGGTCCTCTTGTGTTCAATGGCTGGGTTAGATTAAGTGTCGAGAAGTACTCTTTTTCAGTGTTCTTCAGTATTACATGTTTTTGCAGTATTATGCAGAGCAGTGTTAATACAACCAATGGATAAAATTAAACATATATTTTAGTTTTTGCTAGAGCTATCAGCCTCAAGTTGTTTAAATCAGAAAACTTTGGATTGCAGCACTGGCTTTCTTTAATAGCAAAACAAAGCCTTAAAGCATTTATTTACTCCTTTGTTTTAATGGCTTTATATAATACGAGGTATTTTAATTCCTTACCATGTGGGTTTCTTAAAAGCTTTTAAGATGATAGTGATTTGAGCTTTAGACTTATTGTTGCTTTCTCTCTAATTTTCAGATCCAAATATTTTTTTGGATCTAGATCAAAGTTCAGACTCTTGCTAACTTACTTGCTATCCTGTCATACAGACAAATGTTGGTCTATGTGAATTGTTAGCTTATGTAAAAAGTTCAGGAATTGGCTTTCAGGTTAGAAACAATCTGTCCTTTAGATCCTATGAACTGGTAGTATGTCTAGGCTGCAACAAGGTAAATAAGAATGTCTCAGATGTCTCAAAAGCTGATTAAATACCGACTTAGTTGGTACTCTAAGTTGTTGTGCTATCAGTTTCTTTTGCTTTCCCTTAGTGTTCATTCCTTTCTCTAATTATATCTTGTGTTGAAAGAGGTGATGAGTTTGTTTTAAAACACAGAGCTTGGGAATATCTTCAGCTGAATTGAAATGTTACAAGGAGAGCTCTGCTCTATCATGTGTTTAGGCCAAAAATGAAACTTGTTATTTTAAAATGAAGGTCAGGAGGTTTTCAGAGATTAATTGTATCTTAGGACTGCGTTTATGATGTTTCTCACAACTCTGCACAGAACAATTTCTTTTTGTATGTTTTCCTCTGCTTGTCTAATGAAGCTCTAATGATGCTTCTAAATGCTGCTGCAATACCTTTAATAAAAACAACAAAAAAACAGTGCCAAAGCATCTTGATCCCCTTAGGATCCTCACAGTGTACATCAAGCTCCTGTGTTAATTGTAAAGCAAACACAGTAGGTCAAGGCTGCTACTGCTGTTTGAATTCCTTTAGTTTTGCTTCAGTGAAAGCAATCTGCCGTGGCTGCTCCTGAGATGGAGTTTTCCAGAACCTCAGAGACAATTGCATTGATTGGCATTCCTAGATTACTGGGTGTTTCCAGAGAATTTATGCCTGTTACAGCAGCCACTCAGTGTTGTTACTTGATGTGAAACATCGTCTAAGCTATAATTTAAAGCAAATTAAACATATTTCCCACTCAACTTGAAAGACTGTTCCATACTTGGAAGGCTTGTGTCCTCTCTTTTTGTTGTTTGGTATGATGGGTTTTGAGGATTTTCTGGTGGATTTACCTTGCTTCAGTTTCTGTATTTAATTACTGTTCCAGCTGAATTCTTGCTGTAAAAGAGCAAGTCTGATTTGCATCCGCTTGCAAGCTGTTGTGACACAATAGTTTTCTATATAGTGCTATTTACAGTGTTTCAAACTGCATTCCTGAGTCACAGGAAAAATAATTGAGTGGTACGCAAGGTACTCTTCCTCCTTTATTTGTGGTGAATACTAATAGGATCCTTCTTCATATCTGTGAAATCCTGGAGCTCTGAACTTAGACTGCCTGTTTCTCAAAGCTACAGAAGATTAAGTTTGAATAAGGATTCACAAATGCAATGAAGGTATGACACTTAGAATCTGTCTCAGCAATAAGAGAAACCTGCATCACGTTTAGTCTGATTTTCAGTGTGGGCAATGAATCTTTGTACATACATACATATATATATATATATTTGCAGTGTGGTCAGTGTGAGCTGATAACATAATGAAATTGTCTTCAGTGAGCCTTGCTTGTTCTTCTTACCAACTTTGCTGTACAGTTTCTTATTGAGTATATAATGTAGTCTTTTTCTTTAGTTTGCCCCTAGGTGGTGTTCTTTGCAGTATTAAATTTAATTTATTTAACTTCCTTAATTTTTTTAATATCAAATTCTTTAAGGTTGTGTAACAAGATTTGCTTTTAGCTAGCTGCCTTCTGTCACATGTAGTTATTTCTATTTTTACAGTTTTTGCTGACAAATCATTGGCTTTATAAATGAAAAAAAAAAAGTTTGGTGCAGACATGGATCTTCTTTGCTTTGCTCATTGCTGAATTTGGACCAGAGAGAAGCTGCCTCTTGTTACAAGGACTGGAAAGATCCTCTTTTACCCCTCAGCCTTTCTGATTTCATTCTGTTTTGCTCAAAGAAGATTATAGTCCCTTACATTACACTTTCAATGCAAGTTGTCTCTTCTTGCTCTCTTTCTTTCCCTAACAAATTATTTAAACTGATGCAGTGTTTGTGCCTTTGTTGGTTTAAAAGTAACTATGTTGCTTTAAACCAATGGCTGTACTCTGTTTTTAATGTGCTTTTGTGATACTTAAACTGTAATTACTGTGTGGTGGCAAACTTAGTAGCCATGCTCAAATCATTCAGGCTATTTGTGAAGTCTGCAGTTTGACATCTGCTCACAGTTTTCAGTGTTTGGTTCCTAATCTCCTTCCACTTTTCTGTAACTTCTGTTTGTGAGCAGCAGGGCTATTTTTCTCCACTTTTCAGGATAAGAGAGCAGTAGGGTTTTTGACAAATTCAATCTAAAAAGCCAGCTTGTTCTTCTGATCTATTTCTTGAGCTGCTACAAAAAGTGTTAGATGCTCACACTGATATATTTGTTTCCTGCTGAAATGAGGTCTCCCATTAAAATAAAGGTATAGCACAAAGGGAAGAAATGCTTCTTCATGCAGCTCCAGCTGCAAGACAGAGGTGTAATGGCTGCACAAAAACCCAACTCATCTGCAACTTGCTTTCAAAGGATTCGGTAATCAGTAAATGCTTTTTGCCTCTATTGAGAAAAAATCTGCTTGTAATTATAGCGCACCCAGTACATCAAGGTGTGCCTTTCTGGTTTTACCTAAGTTATCTTCCACGTTTCCCTTCCAAAACACCCTTGTAAATGCTATAATTATTCTCAGCTAATGTAGTTGCTATTTCTGTCTCACAAGAAAGATCTTTCTGATATGACATATTTCAAGTTGTGTTCATGGCTTAACTAGTTCTGTCTTCTACAATGCAGTGATTAGAAGAGCAATATGCTTTTTATTTGTAACATCTGGATATTTGTGTTCCATTTTGTTTGATTTATCCCGTATTTTTGAAATAGAATCTGTAATGTGAGATTGCTCAACAATTCTGGTATCTGGACTGCTAATTTTAATCCTTATGACAAAACTTAGTTTTGCTGAGCTCACTTTCCCTTTAAAACATGTTACTTTGCCTGCTTTAGGAAAATGCACACTTTTTCTTACTCTGGAGTGTTATGTTTATATATCAATTCTCAAATATGCTAATATGTAATTGCTTTTCATCATGAAGGCCCAGCTTTTTGTGTCAATAAGAGCATGGACTATCTCTTAAAAAGATATGCATCTCTGCAATCACTTCATATGCTTCTGACACTCATTCCTACAGAGGGAAGTTAGTTGCCCATTTAGTAATTCATAATATTAAATGAAGTGCACACAGTGCTGTTTAGATATGAGACTGTGTATACACATGGACCCCTGAGCTCTTGCTTTGGGAACTTGGTTCTTCATGCCTGTGGGAACTGATTTTTGTCTACTGAAATTACACTTTTGGGAAGTGTCACTGATCATGTGGTAAGGATTCCTTCGCCACCACAGAGAGATCCTCCTATGTGGAAATGTTGAAGGAAATTTCAACTTCTAGCTTGTGAAAACAATATTTTATAGTGATTTATTCTGAATATTGGGGAAAAAAAAAACATAGCTTGTATTTATACCACAGTAGCTGATACTGTGTGTAGTACTGTTCCAATGCAGAAACTGGATTGTGTAAGAAGATTGTCAATGCACTAAGCATCATTTTGTGCCTAGAAAACTGGGCACTGAAAAGGTTTTTTAGTTAAAGAGTGATTACTTACTCTTGCTTTGCTGTCTTACTCTCTGTTTAAAAATGTGGGGTTAGACTTTGTTGTAATTACTTCAGTACTTTTTGATGCATGAAATGTGTTACAGAATAGCTGAAATAAAGGTGTTTTTTTCTATATAAACACTTATTTGATTTTGAAGCCAGGGAATATATACTGGAAAAACCATCTGAAGATTCAGGCAGGAATAAAGTAATCAATTTCTTAGCTTTTAAAAACTAAAATGCAGTGTTTTTGAATATTGAATAGTGACTGTGCTAAAGGAAAAATCTTTGTCAAGGCTGGTGAATAGTTATTACCAAACTCAGGAATCAATATATTTTCTTGGAGAAGCAAGATTGTATGTATTGTATGTATTATACATATATATATTATATGTAATGTAATTGTATTATATGTATTATAAATGTATTAGTATGTGTATGTATTAAACTTATAATGTTGGTGGCACTGAGTAAGCGGTGGGCTAAGAGCTCACAATTCTAGATTTGAATTTAACTACTTACGGAACAGTCTGTAATTATACTGAATAAGGTTTAAGTTCCCAACTGGGATTAGAAGTTTGAACTTGAAACTTTCAGGCACACAGCAGTCTGGCAAGAAGTTTGCTACAATCACTGTGTAGCTGATTTGTTTATACTCAGCCCCTTCAGTTACTGCCCATTAACAACTTTATTAACAGGGTCTGGGAAATGCTGCCATGCTTATTGGAATTTTTAGTGAATGCTATGTGAATTTCAAATAAAGATTTCAATTCCTTTAATTATCAGCTTGTAGAGATTAGTTCTGATGAGGTAAGCAAAAGTGCAGTTTTCCCTAATCCTTCATCTCAGGTCTCAGTGAATCTTAGGTCCAGCAAAGCAGGTGGCTGGGGAGTGAAAATGGAGCTAGAGTAGCAGGAAGCTTTCTTACTAGTCCAGTCAGATGACAGTGGAGTAAGGGAGTAAGACCGATTGTAGTGAGGACCATTGGGAGTTAAAGGGAAGAGGGGGTATAGTTTCACAGATGACTGTTTGTTCTTGTTACATGCACAGAAATGAAAGGAGGAAAAAAGAGATGCTGGTGATAAGGAGCTTGTCTCCCTTTGCTTAACACAGAATCACAGAATCATCAAGGTTGGAAAAGACCTAAAAGATCATCCAGTCCAACCATCACCAATACTCCCCAGCTAAATCCTATCCCTCAACACAACATCCAAACGTCTCTTGAACACATCCATGTTCAAGGACTCCACCACCTCCTTGGGCTGTGCATTCCAATGCCTGACCACCCTTTCCGAGAAGTAATATTTCCTAATGTCCTAATTAAGTGTTTGCATCTCCCACCTATCACTGGTGAAAATGCACCTGAGATTTTTTTGGAGGTTCTACCCTCCTTTTTTCTTGTTGTTTTGTTCATGCAGCTGGAGAAAAATGTTTTTATGCAAGGAGATGAATCAGGGAAATGGCTTTGTTCACATATAAGTGATTTGCTTCTGTCTTGTACACAGACACGCTTTGTATCATCAATTTCACCTCGCCTTTCCACGTTCTGCTTCTTTGATCAAAACATAGCAGCTTCAATGTTTATAATCTGTTGCCTTGTAAAAATTAACTGGTAACAGGAAGCTGAGTAACCAAAGATAACTACCTGTGACAGTAAATACTTCTGCAAATGTATTGTCAGAGGGGTGTTACTCTATGCAAAATTTCCACTTGATGTCAGGTTTAATACTTAAGTGTAAGGCAGGAACTTGTGGTGAAACAGTGATAGAAGTTCTGCCTCTTAAGATGAATGTAATGTGTGAAAATCCAGGGCTGTCATTATCATACACCAGAGTCTTTGCTGTGACATGTGTGATGCAAAACAGGTGGATCTTACTAAATATTAATACCAAATGTGTTGCATTGTAGGTCTGTCCACTGGATGTCACTCTTAGCCTAAATCTGTGCTATTTCAATGCTAATGCATTTGTCTGTGTGAGTGGTTTATTTAACCTTGTAGCTTTAAGAATTATGGCTATTATTGTTTTTAAGAAAAGTTAGTGCTGAAAATATTAATGATCTGTGGAATTAGTTTTTTACTTGTGCAATTCCAGTGTATTTCTAATAAGGGGATGAATTAGTTAAATGAAACATAACATAGGGAATTGATTAGATATGTTCCTTTGGTATTAAGAAAACATATCAATATGAATGTTGTCAACAATTCCTCCATGCACAGTAGACCTGGCTTTCAGCAATGTTTTCATATACTTAAGCAAATACTAAAGAAGAAAGGTTAAAATTGGACTGTCTGAATCTTTATTACTCATTAGTTCCCCTGAAAAGTCTGCTAAATCATCACTTTAGATATACAACTATAGATACCGATGGAAAATACTGATTTTTGTTGTAAATCTTTGACAACTCAGTTTTTCTTCTCATAAATTCTATGTATTTATCCACAAAAGATGGACTATATTCTGTATTCATTAGCATTCATTCTATTTTCAATAATGAATAAAGCAACATTTAATAAGAAGAAAAATATTACTTTTGTCGGTTCTACTTTTCAGAAGAAAAATTAAACTCCAGTGTGGCTGAAAAATTACTACATTTTTTTCCCTTGAGAAAACAGAAGCAAGAAGTTCAGAGGTTAACTGGATATCCAAGGATGGTTTTCCTTCTGCTGTCTAGAGAAAAAATGTCATAGCCTGCCAGACAGTATCGCTGTTCACTAATCCCTGACATGTGGCACTTCCAGTTCATAGTTAAGAGAATAACTTCCTGTGACTTTAGGGAGCACTATTCTGTGGACCCAGAGGAGAAATCTTTCCATAGTCTAAAGGATTATTTGAGGATACATATCCTCTTTCTCTTTTTTGAGAGCTGCTTACTGCCCTTGGAGTAGTAGGAGCTTTCTGAATTGTGGTGTGATGTTGTGGGACTGAGAGGATGCCAGAACTGTGTTGGCATCTCCTAATTCTCTGTAGTGCCTCTACATGCATGAGTATGCGTTTGTTTTGTATTTTTTTCATGTGGAACATGTGCACATAAAGCCATTCCATCCTCCAGCATGAACTGATATGATGGACATAGTTGTTCTATGATCCCTAGGCAAAAGTGGCTGGCTTGGTATGGTCAGAACTATTTTCCATCGCTTACTGCCCTCTTCAGATTGTTCTATACAAGAGAATGTCTGACCCTAACAAATATATACCTGAAAGTAATTTCAGGTAATGCAAGTGAGATAAATTGCACATTAATTGAAGCAATGTTCTGTGATGCTCCATTAGAAGCAGCAATTAAAAATATATCAGGCAGGTTGTTTGCCTGTGTTCCATTAAGTTGTCAAAGGATACTTCTGATTTTCGTTGGTTTTTATTTTGCACTGCTCCACAGGGTCACACCAGAACTGCACACAGCTGTCCTTTTCTAATTACATTTCAATGACAGCTCAAATTATTAGTTCTTTGGCTTGACACAAACAATGTCAGCATATGTTGACCACAAATAAGCTTTGAAATTAATGTTCCTTTAAGGTGATTTGTGATCTTCATGCCTTTAGTAGTTGACTTCTAGTTGTTGAGTCTTATACTAGTTTGAATTCTTAGCATAGAATATGATATAGCAACAGATTATTTATCAGGTAGATTTAACTCCTACTAGTATTTTAAAATGCAAGTTGTATGTATTTTTTATGTTGTACAGCTTAAACTTTCAGAATTATGTTTAGAAAGTGCATTTGGATCAGTCACTAAGGAGTTGAAATGCGATCTGATTGAAGCAGGCATTCACCTACGTGAAGTTTTTGAATATTTAGGCATTTATATGCAATTGGAGAAATTCCCTTCATTATTTTCATGAGTCATTTAATGTATGTTATAATAAAGCTAAAAGCCTATCTTTGCTCTATCATTGCATCCATTTCCATAATTGTTTACTTTTCAGGATGTGTAGTTATTCTGTCTTATCCCCATTATATTTTAGCATTTGGTGGTGAAATGTGAAATTTTAATGAGTTTAATTGTGTAATAATTTGTAATAGCAGTCATGATTTTTCTTTCAAAAGGCAGGTGTTTGTAAGCATGATCTTCCTCCCTTTTTGTAACTTCCCCTTGAAAAAGGAGAGACGTGAGCTGAACAGCATAATGCAACTATATGGAACAGCTTTCCATCAATTTTTATAAAGGAAAGCTCTTAAAGGGCTGTTTCTGTTGCATTTGCTGTACTTGCTGCATCCGTATGTTCATTCTGTTGACTTCTGATTAAAAAAAACTTCTTTATTTGTATTTCTAATATTGAAGACAAAATTGTGCAGAACTGATGATAAAGAAAAATGGTGTCGTTTTGAGGAGAATATCACAGATGATGCTTGGAATTTACTTCTGTGCTGAAGTAGCATCCCTTAAACATGGTCTTAATCTTGCCTGAGGGAATTTCAGGAGCTAGAGGCCTGGAGCTTAGGTGCATTTATAGAATGCTTTATACTGTGATCAGTTGTTCCTCTAAATACTGCTCATTTGTTAAATTGGATTATGCTTCAGTAGTAAGGTTATTTGGTATTTATTCTAGAATATGGTTTGTTCTTTTATAAACTGGAAGTAGTTACACTATTTTCTTGTATTTGGGAGTAAGTCTTGCAGTATTTTTGAAATATGAATTTAGCTGTAGCATTAGCAACAGTGGACTATGTCTAGGTATTGAAGAAAAATACCCTTATTAGTATTTATCTAATGCAGCTTCTGGAGAGTGTCTGCTTCACCTGAGATAACCAAATCAACAAAGGCCTGAAAGGGATAGAGAGCTTAAAATACAAGCTTAATGAAGTTCATAGATATTTAAGCAGGGGATAGCAATATAAATAAAGATTACATCTTATCTCTTACTCTAGAAATTAAATGCAAGAGTGTCCCTGAACAGCAGTGGAAACCAGATTTTTCCCCTCTGTATCACAGCATCCATACAATCCATACACAAATACTGGGGTGGCATTTAGATTGCCATACTCATTGATAAACGTGTAAATTTTCCTCCCACAGGTACTGAGCCAAGCAGATGGGCTTAGTCTTGCACAGTGAATCTTTCTGCTACTGTGGGAATTCGTTGCTAAGAGTCAGATTGGAGGGTATTGATCTAGTGTACTGTTCCAATTCATTGTGGGAATCATTTTAAGAATGAAACATAACAGCCTGAAATTATTTTTCAGAAGAAGTTCACATAAGGAAATGCAGCTCAGTGTTGCTAACCATATCAGTGCTTTTTGAATAAGGCTGGCTTGGTGGCAGCTGAAGTAGAAGATAATTTCTGAATTATGTGTAGGAAGAGGTTAATAGTTAAATGGAGTTTATGGTACTGACAGTGGTGTCTCTAGGAAATGCGAAGCAAGAGGGAGTAAGAAAAGTGTTTGACACTCATCTTTAAACACATTTTGTTTACAGACACCTGTCTTTAATCCTATTATGGCTAGCATTCTCACTTCTAAAATGGCTTCAACAATTAGGTTATTAAAATTAAGCTGGTTATTGATGTCAATTTAGAAATGCTCTCCCTGGTCGGGATTAAGATACGTGGGTTAAATTGAATTGCAGCTTTCTACAGGTGTTTGTTTTATGCAGAAAAGGAATTAGCTTCTCTAATTGGTCTCTCAAATCTAGTGCAATTCATGGGAATAAAATTTGCATTTTTTTTTTGGAAATTAAAGCAGGAAACATAGTGATAGAAAGAAATATTTCTGGTTTCATCAGAACCATCTAAAATCTTAAGTATAGATAAGAAATCAAGTAGTGTTTTTTTTTGTTTGTGTTTTCAAAGAGAAAAGAGTGCTTGGACAACTGAGGAGGAAAAGAGCAAAAGTAAATAAAAATATCAAATCACACTCCTAATTCTGCTTAGTGGTCCTCTAAGATATGAAGATATGCCTTAAAAATTGCATTAAAAATAGCGTCTATGGCACCATTATGGCTTTTCATCTTATTTTTTGTATATAATGCACATTGGTCAGTCCACTCTTCATTTATTCATTTATTCATCTCTTCTTCATTTCAACTGCCTGGATTCTTCTTTGGCTGTCATGGCACATCAAGCTTGTAACTGACCATAAATATCATTGTTTCTTTTGTTCTTGTATTTGTAGTTTAGACTTGTTCTCTTTTTTATTGCTTTTAACATCTCTTTTATATGAAATTCTAAAAGCAGTGGGTTCTTGCTGCTGCTGCTTTTTTTTTAACTAATCTATTTCCAGAGTTTATTTAAAACAAAAACAACAACAAAAAAAGCAAACCAAACAAAACAAAGACAACCTGCTATATTTGGGAGTTACAACTGAAATTTAAAGCATTTCTAAGACAGATATCTTATCCTTAAGATATTTTGGCATTTTTGCTTCTCCACCTCTTAAGATAAGTTCAGCATCTCACTGGAAGCCTTGGGAATCTTTATCTGGTGGTTATCACTGTAGGAATAGTTGATGGCTTAGTAGTAATTTCATGCCACAGGGTAGTTGGCAGAGGAGAAGAGGCAACTGCTCCAATGTTTTAAAGTGAACTGCAGAGTGAAAACTAATGGTCAGACCATATAAATGTTAATATCTTTCCTAAGAAACAGATGTTTTTCCCCTTAGGCCCCTAATGGGTGTTGAATTAAATGAATAGTCTGGTAAGAAAGTAGCTGAAGGGAGGCCATTGAATGAAGCTTTGTAAAATGAGTTCACTTTTTTCCTCTGTTGCGTTTCTACTCTTTTCTTCAGGAAGAACATTTAGCACTGCTGTTGTTACTCCATTATACTTTTTTATGTTATCTGTGTCATGCTATTTGCATTATATGTGCCTGTGTCAAATTTTCTGCGGCTTTTCTCATTAAACACAAGTTATCAAAGCAGCTTGGTAGAAATTAGCCTGGTGGTTAGACACTGAGACAGGCTTCTGTAGAGGTTGTGGATGCCTCTTTCTTAGAGGCGTTCAAGGCCAGGCTGGATGGGACTGTGAGCAACCTGGTCTAGTTGGAGGTGTCTCTGTCGCTAATAGGGGGATTGGAACTAGGTGATCTTAAAGGTCCCTTCCAACCCAAACCATTCTATGATCCTATTAATTAAGGGCCGGGTTCAGATTCTTCTGATTTTATTCTTATGACTTGCAAAAGTACCAAGAGACATAGATTCCTAAATTCTAGAATCTTTTTTTGGGGAAGGCTATCAATTTTGACATTTCTAGTTACTTTTTTACAGCTTATATAGTGAACTTTTCTTTTTGCAGTTCTCTCCTATTAATCTGCAAGTCTCTTCTCTCCTATTAATCTGCAATTCTCCTATTGTTTTCTTACAATGCTATTTATGTAGAGTTCTAGAGAACAATATTCTTGATATGTTTTAATCTGCTTTTTTTGTTGTCTACATAAAATTGCAGTATTTTTCTAGCTGACCCAACACATAAGGAGAATTGGTTATTGTTCTTATGCAAACGGGTCCAAAAGTCTCTGTGTCACCCATCCCATTCTTTGTGTTAGGAGGATTTTATTAATTAGCAAAACAACTTGCATATGATAAAATCTTTTTGCCAATAGTGGTAACCTATCTTCTTTTTTGTCCCTCCAAGTTTCCCTTTCTCATATCCTGTTTATCATGTAGATGCTATATATTTTTTTTCTTTCCAGATTAGTGTTTAACCAAAGATGTTATCCAAGCTTGCCTGCTGACAGTAGCATTACAAACTCATTTTTCTAGTTAAAATTTGACAGTATTTGCATTTTCCTTGAGCTATATTAACTAAACAGCAGTGATGCTGCTCAAGCTGCAGATCACGTCAGGCAAACAAGAAAAGTAAATCATAACTAGGCTGTTAACCCAAATGAATGTAATAAGACATTCAAAGCTTATTTCCTATTTGAGTTCTAGGCTTTGAAATTATTCTTGACTCAGAACAAAACTGAACTATAATACTTAGTCTGTTTCAGATAATTCTAGTTTGAGTATAGAAGGTCCCAAGCCAATTAATGTTAATACAAATAGCTAGAATATCTGACTCGCGTTCTATTTGTGTATTTTCAGACATCACTAAAACTGCATTTGGAAAATGAGGAATTATTTGGGCCATAATGGCTAAAATTTCAGGCAGGAATGGCCTTCTTTATCCTGAGCAGTCTCAGAAGGGCTTGCAGGCAATTTGGAGTTGTGCACTGCGCAAACTATCTTCCATCTCAATGGAGTTTCTTCAGGTAATAGAGTGAGAGCACAGCCAAGCCCTTACAGATAACTTTCTTAAACTGTAAGATTCATGAATTTTAGCAGTGGTCCTCATGGTGCTACTGACAGTAATGACTCTGCTCAGGTAACTTCATTTACCTTTATTAAGAGATCCTTTGATGTACAGATCCAGAGAGTTATTAAATGATCCTTGCCTCTTACAGGTTCATAACATCTGTAAGTGTTGAGCTCTTATTTTTATGGTAAGTTGCATGGTAAACTCTCATACTGCTTTTATATATGTTTATGGGAACACAACTCCTAGAATGACCTGAAATACTTTTTTGGGAACAGTAGTTTTTGGTATCATTTAAGGCACTAGGTGTATTTGAAAGCATGAACTTAAAATTCAATTATTTTCTGATACTTTTATATACAAACTTGTCATTTTTTGATCTATCCTCAAAAACTGGAATAGAAACCCTGTGTGGATCTTTATCACACTGGCCTCACTGGAGATTGAAGAGTGTATTTCTAGCTTATAGTAGCTCATTTCTCATTGTCAGCTGGTCTTGGTGTTGCCAAAAAATGAAGAGAATGGTACCAAATGTGGGAATGCACCACATGTGTGCAAGTATATACTTTTAAGTTTGTTTCTTTTCTGATGTGGTAATTTAATCTGACCATTCCTAAACTCAGTGAGATTTGATTTCAAAGTTATCTCAAATAAATTCTGTAATTTAGAAAATGCGTTCTTTGAATTTAAAAGTAGTAAGACACTAAGTTAACTGACTGAGTAATTTGAAAGAAAATTACTTTGAAATCTCTTTGAAACTTGCTTCCATTGTGTTCTAATGGGACTTAAATTCTCTTCCAGATACAGTCTATTTCAAGAGAGTGGCTTCATGTTGCAATAATCCTTCTCATTATTTTTCAAGGACATAACTCCTCTTTTTTCTTAATAACATACCCTGGGCAACTAATAGCAGTTTCCTGTGTCATTAATATGCTTCTCTTTAAAAATAACACATGAAGCTCTGTAAAGATTGCCTTAGAGAACTTCAGACTAAATTGAAGATTACTGAATATCTGCAATGTTTCCACTGTGCAAAAGGGATCTCAAAATCTCTAGGTTTATTTGCATTTTCTGGACCTGAGAAAAGTGTCTGAGAGGTAGGGGAGATCAAGGATGAGGAAAACAGGCTTTTAGCAGCAAGTGCTGCATGAAGCATTTTAGAAAAGGCTGAGTGGTGTTACAGCACTGCCAACTTACGTCAAGAAGTCTGCAAGTGCTGTTTCTGGATAGGTAATTCAAAGCGCTGCAGCACACCTTGGGAGAAATCCTAATTCTTTCTATGTGAGAAGACAGTTTCCAGTGCTTGATGCTAGTGCATGAGTCACTGCTTTACAGCATTTTTAGAATAAGTCCTGCTCCTCAAATGCAATGGGGATGGTATATCTTAGCGCTTTCCTGTTTCAGTGCTCTTATAAGAATTGCATTCAAGTAGATGAAGCTGATACTGTACTGTCTGGAAAGATTAAACCTGCAGAGTGTCTCATTAGACAGTTCATGTGGTTTTGTTTGGCTTAGGAAAGTACAGTGAATAGAGATGTGAGAAACTTGTCTTTTTGTAACTGGAAGGCAGTTGGCAGGCTTCTAATACAGTGACCATTCCACTTGAACTAAACATGGTTAGAAAAGAATCCTAGTAAAAAAACCAGTAAATACTACTTTGCCTTTATTAATTTTGTCAGTGCTTTTATGTATTGAGTCATCTAAAAAAGGAGAAAGATTGACAATCACATATGATAAGAAAAAAGATTGCAGGAAATCTGCAATTTGTAATTATTCTTGCACTCTTTCAATATATAACTTTTTTATGAGTTACTCTGTATATTTCTCCATTCAAGTAAGGGCTTGCTTAACTGTGTTCTCTTCCTTCACAAGTCTTCCCAAGTGCCATTTCTTGCCCCTTAAACCTGCTTGGCCTGCCAGCCTTGAAACTAATGTATAATTATATCTTTGTGTCCACCTGGTCATGGAGTCGTTTGAATAACACTTGGTAGAGGCTGTGATTGCCTTTGGCTGCATGCACTGATTAGAAACAGCTGCTTTTATGACTTTTATCCCAGTGGTCCTTCAAATTCTGGAGCTCCCATGTCAGAGCATATTTGGATGTCATTGTTCAGGTAGGCTAAATTAGTGGAGTGCACACAAGCTCTTCATATACTCAATGGTTTGCATTCTCCTTAAAAAAAAAAATCTTTGTGCTTCGTTGTTTGCAGTACAGATCTCTGTTGCCCATATTGTTGCATTGCATATTGTTTGAAAAGCAGGCTACTGGCTAATAACAGTCTACATTATGGAGAATGATCTTTTCTGAACTGCAATGTGAGAATGCTATATATTTTTTTAATGGAAGATATTTTCCCTATTAGTATCTAACATTTCTGCAGTTACATGGCTTGTAACTTGTAGGTGCTCACCCACCTATTTTTACAAGCTCCATAAAATACTCAGAAATGTGGAGGGTAATGTAAAATAATGACTATAAATGTGCACAAATAGCCACTGGTGATTGTTACTACTTCCGAGAGTGAGAAGCAGAAGGTGCTCTTACTGAAAATCCAAATTGAATTGTGTTAAAATTGACATTTTCCTCTGCCAACCGCCTTATGTTCTAGGTGCAACTGGCTGTTAGAACTCTAACTTGAGCCAGTAATACAACTGAGTACTGTGATGCATACAATATATTGAATTTACTTAGTCATGTCCTTTGTCCAATTAGGCAAAATACTAATCTTTAATTTCAATTGATTGTGAGCATCTCAAATACAGCTTTACGCTGTTGGCAGATTGAGCTACAAAGATCTGGCTTAGTCCTCCATTCTGGTTACAAACTCTTCAGTTAATGGTCTTAATCCTCTGGCTACGAAGTGATGGTGTAACTCTCTTCTAGTGACAGTGCAGGAAATAAACTCTGGATCATGTTTGTAACGAGACTTTTACTCTATGGTAGAACATTTTTTTTCTTCATATAAGTATATGCCTGCAAGTTCTGGTTTGCATTTTGGACAAAACAAAAGGAAAAACAACACTCCCACCCACCCACCAAATGAACCCCAACATTTCTGAATGGAATTCTGAGATAAAAATTTGTTTGGTGAATATATTTTGTTACCCTTACTGTTTTTTCTCATTTGTTTCATTCAGGGTAATAGGCTCTGTAGACCTCTCTCGATCTGAACGATCGCTCAGGTACTGGATAAAAGCAGCATGTTCTAGCAAAAACTACAAAAACTGTAGTTTGGTTCAGCCACATTACTATTATCACTACAAAAGTGTTTAGTTCACTGAGAGTATCAGACAGAACTCATAAGACTGTCTGTAGTCTCTTAAAGAGGTGATAGTGTTATGAAGAGGTAGGTAACACCAGTTGTGAAAAGAACACTGCCATGGTGATACCAGAATGCTGGATCTGCTGTTGCAATTGAAACTATCCCCATTCCTCCTGCATTTCCTAACCATGGAAGCTGGTTTACATTGGAAGAGAAGGGTTTGTTTTATTGTCTTAATTTAGGCTGAGGTGATCAAGGCTTCTGAGCAGGCATCCACCTGAAGGCAGCATTACTTTCATGCTTAATTATTCCTTTTCCAGTTTCTTAGCCTTTCTTTTTGCTGTCCACGTGCTTCTATTTCTCCGCCTCAGTCTCCTCACTGGAAAAATCCCATGTCTTGAATAATTTTTTTCCTTCGCTTGACCCAGTGATGCTGCATATATACGTTTGGGATTTCATTACACAGGCATTACTGGCATTCCTGCATATGTGTTGTTGGCCTTGCTCTGCTATCTTCTTGAGAAAGTCTGCTGTACTATCCCTCAATTATTGAAGTTTGGCTTTCTTTTGTGTGTGTAATTTTGCCATTGCCACCTGTAAAACACAGTAATTCCTCGCAGTGCTATCTGCAACTTTTGCCAGCCTCTCACTTTCCTGTGTCACCTTCTGGCAGTTTTGTATGTCATACTGAGTAATTTTCCTTGTCCTCTGCAGTTGGCTTAAGCACTTGCCAGAGCCCAGACATTTGTCTACAGCCCTTGTAGAGATATATATGGGCAGACTGTGCTTCTGCCAGTTCCTCTTTCCAGGTGGCAGGGCTTCCCAGAGAAAGAATATGGTCTTTGATCACACAAGAGTCTATGAGAGGCTTTATGTTTGTCCAACAACCTGGAGAAGTGAAATAAAACTGTCATGGCATGCCACTGAGCACTGAAATGCTGTGCAAATATCCACTTCGACCTGTTATACAGGAACTCTGTTGGGGTAGGTGTATCAGTCCATTCTTTTGAACCTACTGGGCATTTTATGGGAAAATCACACGTGTAACTGTGTATTGCTGCTTCACATTTATGTTTTTGCTTCTCCTAAATAAATAAAGGATTTCTGAGGACCTTTGAAAGTCAGTTCTTTTAAGTTTGCACAGAGTTTATAATGCCAGACCTAAGCAGCCCATATTTGAAACAATTAAAATATATTTGCCTTTTGTTAAAGTCAATGGACCTGCGGTGTTCTCTAAATGAAAGCAGTAAACATAATTTAACTCTTTAATGGGAATAAATCTTCCACAGATGATTAAGCCAGGCTGAGAGCCACTTCAGTACTGCAGCTTATTTTAAGGAATACCTTAAAAATATTGTAGCTCATGGGATTCTTGTTTCAAAATCATGCTATCACTTCTACAGAAATGTGGGTACTTCTTAAAATATAGGATCTATATTATTTCATAGATGAACATAATGATTCTGCTGGGTATTCATTAAGACCCAATGAGGCCTTTGAAAATAGTAGGCAGCAGATTTGTTGCTGATATTAATGCTGCTGATCTGGATACCATAAAGGTATATTAATATTCGTAAGAGTAGAAGGTGATAAAAAATAAATGTACAGTTCTACCTGGACAATACTTTTCCTGGTAACTTCAAAGGGAGCAAGATGAATCCTTCCACTAGATGACTTTTTAAAGGGTTTTCTTCTTGGACAAAACTATCATGGAATCAATGGAAGCTACTCCTAACCATACATGGAAGAAGTGGCATTTCCGTAATTTTAAAAATAGTATTAAGGTATTAATTCAAAAGTTGCTTACTAATTGCAGTTTGAGTACCAGTTGAGTATAGTGTCCCAGCATAGAAGTAACATTATTGACTTGAATAGGCATGTTGTCATAAATGAATTTCCAGTTTGTTTTTATCCCACAAAAGGTAATGCATATATAAAGAAAGTTTGGGCCAGAGTTCAAGGCTGCTCTAATGGTTTGCTCCAAACTAAAAATGTTTATTTTTATTTCTTAATGTAATCATAGTCCAACACTTACATTAAAGCTTACTTATCCAGACCTTTATTACATGGGCTGCTGTTTCTTCTGATTCCAATCCATGGCAACTGCAGCATGCTTTTCCTTGTTAGAAGTAAGTATTATCAAGAAACTGCTAAGAAAAAAACTCTCTCTCCCAGCACAAATTGCCACTATATACAGTGATTGGGAAAATCTGATTGAAAAACTATATCCACCTTGTTTATCAGCACTACATTGACTGTATCTTCAGCATTCCTTGAAACAAATGATGGATTGGGCTACAAATAGTAGCTAACAGAAGACTAGCACTGCTTCATTAGTGTGAAAATTTCTTTTGCTGGGTTGCTTCTAGTGTCACAGGCTCTAACTACAGGGTGGAAGTGACTCAGATCTCCTCACATAATGGAAAATAGTCATTTCTGAGAACTTCTCAGAAATGTTTCTATGAAGTCCTTATAGTCTTTCAAATAGATCCATTGTTTCTCCTGTTTCCCAGAATGGTTTGATGTGAGTTTTAATATAAAATAAGAAATTAACTTAGCATTATGATTCAAGGGGGTTATTTAAGAGAAATATTGTTTTCAACATCTGGGATGGCACAACTTGTTTTGAGAATGTTGCCAAGCTTTTACCTAAATGACAGAGAGCTGGCTTTGCAACTTACAGAAAGGGGCGCCATCAGATGCAGTTCTTGCATTGACTAGATTACTGTTTTTAGTTGAGTGGACTTCTGGAGTGTCATTAACATTTGTGTGTTCTGGGATGTGGAAAATTGTGTAGTAATTGGAAGAGCTAAATGCTCCAAATACCTTTTCCATTGGAAGTCTTTTTTGCTTCAGTTCACTGTGTATTTTAATCAAAGTTTACTTGAGAGTTGTGTAAATGTGTAATCATCATCCTCTGTTCTCAAATGATAGAGTATGAAATAAATGGCTGTAGCTGCTGAGTATTTTACAATTGCAAGGAAGAAGAATTGTTTTTGAGGAAAAGATTACACTAGAGTTGGTTGCAAAGACCAATTGTTGTAAATGCTAAGGAGTTGTATTAAGGACATGTTAACAGTTCTTAGAATAAACTGAATCTTGCAGCACTGGGGTTCAGGGTGCTTGAAGCAGGAAGAAGGTACTATTCTGTGAGATGTCATCTGCAGCCCTGCTGGGCACTGTTGAGCAGCAAAGGGAATTGAAGCTTATTCAAGTTTTGCTGTCAATTTCACAACCCTTCAAGTCTGTCATGAAACTGGATTTATTACTGAGGGTGTTCTTCAGCAGGGGACTGTAGAAATCAAAGGCAAAGTCAATGGACCAATTCACATAGTGGTTCATACAGCTTTTTGGGGGGGAGGGGAGAGAGTAGAGAATATGGTGATTTTCACAACTACTTGAGCAAACAATTTATGAGTGTGTTCCCATGTGTTTTCTCTCACTGTGATGGGTAGCCTACTGCCATGGAATAGATTAACATAACTGGAATGTAAATATTGACTTGGCTGTAATTCTGCATGCAAGCTTTTGGACTGCTAAAAAGCTTCTTAACCTGAAAAACTGTAGTTCTACCACTTTTTCTTTTTCCTTCCCTTTGTTTTCAAGAGTTTCTGTGTTAGAGAAAGGAGGAGGAGTGGGAACTATGGAGTTCCAACTTGAGATCATCTTTATGTCTATGATATTGTCATTCTAGGAGGAACAGAGCATAAAAGGCTTCTTTCAGAACTGACAGAGGAAAACAACCATGAACAACCACGTTGTATTGAGTTTTAGGAGGTTTCATGCAAGAGGCTTGCTTGGATTGTTGCTGTGTATTCCTGGAGGTACTCCGTACACTCTGTTCTCAGGTTGGCTCTCTCTAGGTGTTATTCTGGGCTACGGGAGAAGAGAGTTTAAATTATATTGCATAATATTCCTGCTGGGTGTTTTGGATGTCTATATGGTTAGGGGTACATGAACTAATAGTCTGACTTCTATTTTTCTATCTTTGTAATAATATATAATTTGTATTGAAAATTCATTAAACCAGAACTCCAGCATAAATGACTTTAGAAGCACTACCAATAGCACTGCAGTTCACATGAAAACCTTAATTTGAATTTTCTTATTAACTAGGAACGCATTTCTTGAAAGTTGTTGTTACTGAGAGATGCAAACATCTGTGTGACAATGCTTTGATGCAGAGCTTTGCACTGAAATACTGAACAAAATGAGATTCAATAGCAGCTTCAATGATTTTAGCAGTCCAAAGTAAATGATAAAACTAATCTGTATAAAAAGGAACATCCTAGGCCTGTCACAAACTTCGGGGAGACATCCAGAATATGACAATAAATAGATAGCAGGTGATAGGACCTAGTAAAATAATGTAATGTAATGTAGAACTATCTAATGTAGTACTGTCACTAAAAGGCAAGGGAGTGAGGGTAGATGGTAATCCTGACAGTACAGGTGTGCTGGAATTTCAGACAGCAGACTCAAGGAAGCAGAGAAAAAAAGACCGAAATGCTTCTTGAATTGCTATTCTCCCTTAGAACCATGCTGGCTGTTAGAAAGGAGAAGAGGAGATAGAATGATCTCTTTTTTTTTTTTTTTTTGAGGGAGGGGGGATGGTTGTGACGTGCATCATCTCTGAATTAATTTTTGCTCTTTCTAACTTTTAGCTTAGAAAAAACGAGCTTCACTACTTTAGTCATGTTTTAGATTTTATCTCAAGTTATCCACTATCAGTTGTCCGTACTCCGTGGTGTAATGGTTTCAAATGTATACTCAGTTGTATGTAAACAGCAAATAAAGTTACCTTGGGAGCTGGAACATCTGCTTAATTTGTAGTCAGTAGTATCAGAATATTTGAACAAAATATCTGATAGAAACTGACCTGAAGAGTGAAAATGTTTGTGTGCAGATTATTCCATAGTAATAATCAGATGTGAATTCCTTCTTTTTAGACATTACTTCATATTTTATTGTTTTTAATCTTACTTTACTTTCATTTCATGCATGCAACATGTAAAGGAAGAATGAGTGGCTACATCTCTATATTCTGGGTGTGTGGGCAATATAATGTTCACCACAAACACCTCTGTAGGTTAGATGTGTGGCTGGGCAAGAGGAAATTTTTTCTTCTATTGATAAGCCAGTTACATATTTCTTGTTATCTAGAGATAAATTATTTTGCCATTAAGTATAGGTATATCTAGGGTTTTTTTTTGTGTTTGTCTGTTAGTTTATGTATTTTTGACATATTCTTAAAATAGCTTATTTTAATGGTGTTGCTCGTTATCATTTTCAACCAAAACATCACAATGTGGAGATTTGTCTTTTATTTCTGTCTTGTTGGAGAAACATGACCCCCATGCTCCTTTTTTAAACTGCCTAAAAACAGAACACCTTTTCTTTGTGACTGCCTATGTAGAAAGACAACACTAGGGCCTCTGGCAGAGTATACAGTGAGCCATAATACTATTCTAGGAACAGATTTGCTTCCACAACAGATGTTTCTTAGGATATTGCTATTATCTGGTAGTAACATTTCCCCATCACTCCTTGTGTTCCATGGTGGTTATTCCAGTGGTTGTTATCTTATACATTCAGTTTAAACAAGCATAGAAAAACAGCTTGAAAACAGTGACTGATAAAACAGCTTATTGAAAGAGAATGTCTGCTCTCATAATGTTTCGTTTCTATGATTTGGTTTTTCTAAGAACACTATCCACTTGTGACAGGTAAATCCCCAAATTAATTTACTTATTTTGTCCTCAGCTACTTCATTTGAAATGGTCTTGTCTGGGCTTCAGTTCTTGTTTTGTTTGTCTCCCTTGGGGGATCTTGTGTTCAGGCAAAGATTACACTGGTGGCTTCAATCTTTAGCCTATGTGATACGATACAAGAGAATGCTTTCTTAAAAAAACAACAACAAAAAAACTTCTGGGATTTTAACAAGCAAAATCACCTTTATTTTACGTATTATCTGTTCAAATGTTAAATGGAAATGTGTTTTAATTACGCTTTGGCTTCTAAATTAACATGTAGTCTCCACTTGCATTCTGCTGTTAAGCAGGAGATACAAAAAGATTTGTGAACAAGTGTAAATTCTGAAGTCTTCAGGGGGCTGAGAAGGAGACTTGGATTCAAGCTGTGAATATTTTGGGAAGTTTCTTTAGATGATTGCAAGTTTTGAAAGTGGAAATGGTTCTTTCCCTTCTATTTTTGTGCTGCTTCTCTTCCACCGAGGAAAGAATTTCATGACAAATATTTCCATTTATTTTTTAAACAAAAACTTTGGATAAAATTTAACCTAGCATCTGAACTTCTAGTTGCTTTATTTGAATGTAGATAGAATTCTTGAAAAGCACGTGACAGCTAGCAAATACTTCTCTTTAAAGTTCCAGTTGTCAGATGCCTACTCGTATTGCTTACTTTATAAACTGGCTCTATTTGTACATGAATGGTCTCCAGACCTGAGGTATCTATCATCATATGTCACTGAGGTACGATGGACTCTTGAAAATAAATACATTAATAATGAAGATTAATAAACAAAAGAAAACATCTTTCAAATTGAATCTCTGTGCATAATACTCCAAAATATCTCTTGTAGAAACACTTTTTTTCCCCTCCTTGATTAGATTTTAAAACTAGTTTTTCTTTTATAGACTGCAGTTGGATAAATAGAAAGATATGCTGGGGGCAAAGACAGAGCAATGCTCGCATTTCAGAACCCTTATCGGTTTGAAAGTAACTATTAATTCTGCCTCCCCCTTGTCTACTGAAATTATTCCATGCATGTGTTGTACAGAGTTTTCTGTGTATTCGTCTATTTGTCTCTGTCTCTGGGCATGATAACAGCTACTCAAAACCTGGAATTTTAATCAGGCAAGGAGGATGGAACAAAACATTTTTATATCAGTTATCTCAGTTTTAGGAATGCAATCTCATTGAGATGCGTAACTAGCATCAGTGTCATCTCTATCAGAATTCAAAACGGATGGTAATGTATCACCTTATTATACATACAGAAACAGGATATCCAGGAAAAGGCACTACCCATGTGTATGGGGTTATTAGTAAAATTAGAAAATCACTTCTCCATGATGTGAGCTTTGAATGAAAAATATCACCCTGCTCTTTTTCTATTATCATGAAAGCTACTAAATGATGTAAGTTGCCCTTGAAGCACTTTGTATGTGACACTAACTCATCTCTTGGCATTATCATCCAGCTTTTTCTTGGGGAAATGAAATAGGTGATGTAAGTAACAACTGTAACCCCCTAGCAGCAGTTCAGACAGTCTACCACTTGTGAGCCACAAGGCCTATGAGCAGTGTCAGATGTGAAAGGGGAAATGATTTTGTACTTAAGGCTTACATTTCAGTATACCGGTTTGTGCACTCTTTGAAGTATCATGCTTTAAAATACAAGGTAGACTTTAGACTGATGTAAATTCTTTAAAACTGCATATTTAGGATGGAAGGAGAAGATCGAGTGGGCATGAATTTGAAATAAGAGCAATTCTGACTGCTCATGAAGAAAACCATGCATTGGACTAGGCTATGCAGAGAGGTGATGCAGTCTCTGTACCATTGGAGTTTCTCAAAAACTAACTGGAGAAACCCTGAAGCATGTGGTCTGTCTCAGAGCTGACCCTGCTGTGACCTGGATGCTGGCTTATGCAACCTCTGGAGACCCCTTACAACTTCAATCATTCTATAGTCTCACAAAATGGAAATCCTGACCTGCCCAAAGCGCACAGGGCCAGACATGGAGCATCACCATGCAGTTCTGCACTTAGCCATTGTTTGCCATTGTTTTGACTTGTGTAATTCTAGCTGGAATTTATTCTCATCCTTAATACTTTGTTGCTGCAACTATCTGGGCATACACTTAAGGGAAATCAATCCAGTCCTTGGGAAAACATTGAGTTTCAAGTGTGTGGGTTTGAGACAGTTGATATGTGAGTTTTTCTGGGCCTTCAGCTTGGTTAGGGATGTCATACAAAAGCTGTAAAACCACTGAAAAAGATTTGTCTGTACTCTTTCATCTGACAAAACCTGTAGAAAGATTGCTGCAAGTCCTTAAGTACTCGTTAACCTCCAAGCTGTGTTTTCCCAGAGGAAACTTCCCTGTAAAAGACATCTTTCATAGCTCTTCAGATACACATCTAAAATTTGAACCATTAGAAACTGTAAAATTGCACTAAGGCTTTATTTTCTCTTCCTCAGTAAAGTTTTTTACTTTTGTGGAGTTCCTCGGGTGGAGGAATGCTAGTCTGAGTATTTTAGCTTTCCTCTCTGAAACTGTTTTCATTGTGTCATTATTATTTCATTAGTACCAAACGTCTGTACCAATGGAATTCAGATAAATATATCACAGCCCAAACCTTGAATCAAAGAGTTCACAGAATATATCAAGGTTTGATAAGCTTTCAAATAGCATGGTGACTCTGAGTTTGATCTTTCAAACTGACTAGTTGTATTTCACAGGCAGGCATACTTGAAGCAGGAAGGCATGAAAAACCAATGAGAATGACATGATAAAATAAAAATCCTTGACAGGAAGCAACATTTTCTTAAGATTGGTCCCTGAGCTGGTAGGTACATAGAATTAAAACATCTCAGAAATTTTGAACACTGCTTCCCCTCCTGTACTCCCCCTCCTTCTAAAACCAGTGCAGTTCTTAAGAATGTAATCTGAAGAAAACAAGTGCTTCTACATTACAAATTAGTATCAAGTTTACCACATACAGAGGTACTTCAAATTGCAAGCAGTCTTCTGACAAAAGGTACATTTCTTAGTTGCTACAGACAGCTGTATCATTTGATTATTTTCATAAATGGATTTGGTGGTTTTTATTTTTATCATCTCCTTTCATAGAAGAACAGTCTTCTGCTTAATCTTAGCAAACGCTTAAGATCAACACGCATGTCATTTACTGTCTCTGTATTCAGTACCTGTAGTTCAGTCATTGTAGTGGGATTTTTTGCTTGCATTTGTTAATGTGGAAAACTCATGTGCACAGCTGTGACCTTTGAAACTATTCTAAGATTATAATCTTGAGTGTCCGAAGAAGTTAAAGCAAATGGTAAGTAGGCTCTGCACTGTTCTGGAAAAAAATAATAAAGGATAAAAGCAGTGGGAAAGTCAGACAGTAGGCTCATTCAGAAAAGTTTCACATTTCTTTACATTGTCAGTTTTTACTTGCTTTCATTTTTAAAATGACGTTCTGCCTTCCTAGGAAAACTAATTCAAAAAGTGGGCTGTCAGTTCACCTTAATTCTGATATCTGTCTTTCCTCTCGCTCTACAATGATTCTGAAAACTTAGTTATACCTTTTCAGCTTATTCTGATCTTAGTGGTAGTGCTGATGAAATCTAAAAGAAAATGTTTCAGACAGGTAGAACTTCTTGTAAGTCTTGTCACATTAGCACCACTGAGGCAAAGAGGTATTAATTATATTAAAAAAAAAAAATTACAGAAAGTGAGATCAAACCCTGTGCTCCTCATGCAAGTTCTGTCTCATGCTCTTCTACCCAAAATAAAGAATTTGTAATTTGCTGCCCTGTTTTATTTGTTTTGTCTTTGTTTTTTGTCTTTGTTTTGTCTGGTTTTTCTTTCTTTTAATGGAGTTGCTATGCCGTCTCAGGAAAAACGTCATGGTCTGCTACTACCTGCTGCACTTCTGCACACATACCCTTGGCACCTTTAAGTATTTATTGCTCATTACTAGATTCCCTTTGCTCCCCTTTGTGTGTGAACAATTTCCATTCATGCATTTGTTGTAGACAATCATATTTTCCTTTCAACATGCGTTGTGGTGAAAAGTAAGCATTAAATGCCTCCAAAATCAAGTAATTATATTCTGTTCCTATCTCCTATGGTTTTCAAGGGAGATTAAAAAGGCTGGATAGTAAAAGAAAGCTACTAAAAAGGTTGCAAGGTTGCATATCTCATTTCTAAAGACTGAGAGTGCCTAAATGCTTTCTGTTTGTGTGTATTCAATGGATTTTTGTATATGAAAGCTAATATTTATATCTGCAGCTATAGAAGTTAACTAAGAGCCATAAGTTGACTTCTTTCTGTCTGTCTTGAATGCTTGGCCACCTAGGTCCAGTTTTGAGATTACCAAATGAAGAAACTCAGACTACTTCAAACAACTGAGGAAGTTCAGATTAACATTCAGTTGTTGTTCTTGTTGAAGGTTCTATTCTATGAGTTCAGTTGGGGTGTAGGTTAAGCTATGTTAAACAAGGACACGAGTTTTTGTTTTTGTTTCTGTTTCTTTTTTTTTCAGATTATAGTGTGATGTAGGAAAAAAATATGGCTTGAGCCATAAATTTTGTTAATTAATCTTTCTGTGATTAAACTCAATTTAAATTCTTTCTGTTGTTGTATGATGGCTCCAACCAAAACTACTTCAAACTATCAGAAATATTTTTTGTTGTTGCTGTGAGAAATAATAATAGAAAACAGTTTTTTGTTTATAACAAATGTAATGTGGCTAGGGAATTTGAACTTCACATGTGGTGATCTGGAACACTTTCGTGGCCAGAAACCTTAACTAGTTTTAGCGTGGAACTTTATTTATGATTTTAGAAGGAAGTATGCCATTCTTTTGCCTGCTATTCATAACCATTACAGTGAAAATAAGGAAAATGTTTAAAATGAAAAACCATGCTGAAGGGGGAAGATGAATAGGAAAACAAAACAAAAAGCCAGAAAGATGGCAGGAAAAGCTATATAAGTACCAAATAATGTCAACCTTGTTTATTCAAGCTTAATAGAATAATAGGATATTAAGTTCTCTCTGGTTTTAGAAAAGAAAAAAAAATAAATTGAGGAGCATTATGATTGCTGGTTTTCAGTCCAATACTTTTTGTGGAGAAAATGTGTGTATTTGGTTGAAGTCATTTCAACTGTGCAAGAGCCAGTAAGATGCTTATTCCTAATACACACTGTAGGTGAGCCAAGTTGTATGTTCTAATGAGTTTGTTTATAGTTAGTTTGAAGGTAACATGAGCTTCTATGCACACATCAGGAATATCACCAGCATCTTTCTCTACTACTGTTCAAAGCTCCCTAACTCATAGGGTTATAAAGGTCTGTTGAGGCAGATAGGAAACTGTACATCATGGATGTGCTACTTTAGAATAAGACTTCCTTTTTGGTTTAGAATTATTGCTTTGTTTTCTGAGATCTTTCTATTCTGTTGTCTCTAATACCACCTCAAATATTCAGGAAAGAAACAAAGAAAGTAAAGAACAGAAAGAATTCTGATGGCAACCTATGCTGTCTGTGTGTTTCACACCACAGTTACAGCAGCTGGTCAGATGACATGCACAAAATAAACATGATAGACTGTTTTCTTCTTCTGAGGAGAAAGGAGATAATTTCAGATAGTAATTTTCCAACTTGCTCTTTGGGCAAAAATGTAATGATTTTACTTGGGGCCAGACTACATACAAGTTGTTTAGCTTGCATATTACTGTTAGTATTTCATGTGAAGGTCTTTTTTTGTAAACAAACAAAAAAAAGGTAGTGAAGTTTACACTATTTTTCAGCTCTTGGCACAGTGAAGTGCCTTCAAATTCTCTTGAGGTGGGCAGTTATCAAACAAATAGAGCAGAGACATGTAGTCATGTAGTCCCAGTGAAACACAAGAATCTTCTAAAACAGTAATACATTAAAAAGATTCTCATTTCTGTTTTCTGTAAGTGTTTGCACAGTTGAGATAAGTATTCTAAAGTCTGTATGCTGGCATTTTGTGCAAGTTACATTGTGGAATGAGAGTTCTTAAAAATTCTCCGCATTGTAACTCATCTTCTTAAGCCTCTTGATCCCATTTGTATTTCCAAACCGTAATGAACAAAACCATTTTGCCATTTACAAAAGTAAAAATGAGAATTTATGCTATGTATAGTGCAGTATGACATGTAGAAGCTACGCAGCCAGTAAACTGGAGGCTTTAACAGTATCAACAGCTACATGATAAGACCAGTGTGGAACAGCTTGATGTGGATGGAAGGATTGAACTGTAGCTATATAATGCTCCAGATAACTATAACTATGACCGTATCAGATTTAGTAGTTTGTGGAGTCTCCTCCTCTAGAGATATTCAAAATTAACCCGAATACCCACCTGCACCACCTGTAGTTGGATACCTGCTTAAGCATGGCATTGATCTAGATGATCTCCAGAGGTGTCTTCCAACCCTAAAACTCTGTGAAACTACGTTGATCCAGTTGCATCATCAGAACTTGTTTCTTTCACTTTCCAATACAGCTTTAAAAGACCCTGACATTATTTGTTCTTCAGAGCAGCAGATAGGTCAGGTTTTATTATCTTCAGATTTTTTTATTATCTAAGATTCTTTTCTTAATTTTTTTTTTCTTTTCTCAAAGTTCTGATTACTTTGAGCAGATATAAAATGTTAATTTGGCTTTGAGTGCCCTAATGAATTCTCCCTCACCACCATCTCCCTTTACATTGCTTGTCTGTCCTTGAGACACTCCAATCACTGAAGTGGAGGGATTGAAAAAGGGCAAGATAGACTTCAACAGAAAGAAAGAAAACAAAATGCTTTCTCTTGATCCATTGGAGATTAAGGAAAGATCATGCAGTAGATCTTATCATAAACTGTATCACATCTATTTGGTTGAAATAATTGTTCTCTTAGAATGATTTGATATCACCATTACATTAATCTGTATTATAGAATATATAAAAGATTATATTTTCTTTTGAAATCTAATGTAACATTCCGTAATGCACTATTCTCCATTTTGATATACTAAATTTTCCTTCACTGCCAAGGATCAGCCAAGATTTCTTGTAGGTGAATTTGAGATCGATGGAAGGCTATGGAAAAATACTTCACCTGAGATCAGGTCTCAACAGCCTTTTGCAATCATGACTGTATAAGAAAGGTGTTCATTTTCTTCTTCACTGAAGTTCCTTGTAAGAGGAAAGTGGCTATAATTCTGTCTGTGACTTTGGGGTGAAACTTTAGAAATAAGACAGGGTAGGTTTGGGGTGATATAACATTCATTTGAGAATATGAATGACAGTGTCCAAAACTTATACAAGATTTGAGAAAATCCATGTCTACTTAATTTGAATATCTGTTAGAAGGTGATAGTGTGAGAGTAGTGGGATGAAGCTGAGGGGGAGAAATTATATTAAAAGTTGGAAACTAACCTCTGTACTGCTCAGGAGTTTCCCGAGGGAAGCGTGGGATGCTTTAGTATCTTTGAAGTTATGTTTAAAACAAAACAGGGCTGGAAAACAGTACTGTCAATGAGTAATGCAACCTGCTGTAGGCAAGAGAAGGAAAATGGGCCTGTTTGGTGCTTTCCACTCCTGATTTCTCTGACTTAATAAAAAGAATTAAATATCTGGGAATAAAATTGCTCTAACTTAAAACCTGTTCTACATCTATTCACAGAGTATATTTCGAAGTTCTCTTCTTCTCACTTGTAATTAGTCTATTCACTCATTCACTGAAATCCAAATGTCATAAATCTACCTTGCTGTGTTAATTGCTACATTATCTAGCTAATGAAATTTCATCTGTGACAAACCTGATCACTAGTTTTCAGAAGATACAGAGAAAAAATTCATAAGGCATTCCTCTGATTTCTGCTCCCAGTTGAGCAAACAAACGTTAGCTACTGCTGATATTGAACTACTTCTGGCTCACTTGGATAAATGGTTTGGTCTGTTAAGGCAAATTCCCTCTGCCTGTTTCAGAGATTTGGAACTATGCTTTACTTTTTCTGTGGTTGCATTTTGCAGTTCAAAATAGCAGGAATGTGCTTCTCAAATGATATAGGCTTAGCTTTCTGTGTTATATATAGGTCAGCCTTCGTTAGGAATTTTGTCTGTGCTGTGAAGACCTTAAAGATACCACACAATTTTACAGCACTTCACCAGACTTTTCTTCTCATGCCTTCACTACTGGCTTCCTGTTTATGTGTTGTCCTGTACCTCAAGCACGGATGTATTTAGAAGAATATTTAATTTTTGAAGATCTTTCACAGGTATTAATGCAAGTGTAAAATGTTACTTGCAGTTCATATCCATTTTAGTCTTTCTATTTACACGAGGCAATTGGAATGACTGGAGGCAGAGGCTTTAATCAATACTCATGTCAGAAATAAAAGTACACTGCATCAAATGTGTTAAAAATAAATAATGAAGGTTGGCTGGTTGAATTCAACGTCAGTAAAATTTACTTCTATAATAAAAATGAAATTGCTAGATAACACTTTGCTAAAATGTGCGTGCAAATTTATGGTATATTAAAAGCAAGCATGATCTGTGACCTGATTGAGCTGGGCTTTCTGTTAGGCTCCCAGTTCTTCTAGCTTTTACTTCAGTCTTTGTCTCATACCTTCGATCTAGATTATTTTTTTTCTATTTATTTTGCTGAGTGTGAATGAACATAGAATAACAAACGTATTCAAGGCTGACAGAACTATCAGTGGCTTTGTATGTGTTTCTGTGGTCGGAACAAGCCCAGTTACTTTGGAAAATAAGCAGTTGTGTCTGTTCCACCTTAGATTTGATGAAAACAATCCACCTTTTCTCCTGATATGCTCTGTTTCCTCCTCTTCTTACACCTCACGTTGCAAGTCAACCTTCTGACTTTCCCTCCCCTGCATGTCACAGCCTGCTGTTTGCAGAACTGCAGGACCAGGAAAGTAGAGAACAGCTGTGGCAGACTGCCAAATGTGTATCTTGCTGTAGTAAATTACCTTGTCATACTTGTGGTCGCCTATGTTATTAGACAAAGCTACTTGTCTGAGGGCAAGGTTTTGGTTTCTTTGTGGAATAGTAGACACAGATGACTTACTGAGAATAAACAATCTTATGGTGTGAAGTGGATGTCTCTCATGCACATTAAAATATTACATTAAGAGAAATAGTGATTAATGTTAGTTCAGAGGACTGAGATACAGAAGTGTATTGGCTGTTCTGACATGAAATACAAATATATGTCTTATGTGTGAATGGTACCTGCTTGTGTATTACAGAAGATCAATAGTAAGCATGTAAGTGTAGTTAATGTATAAAATACCACATTTCATAACTCACTGCACATATTATAACTCTCGCGTATAAACTCAGTATATAAACTTTAAGGATTTTTTTAACTCAATGAGTATATTCTAAACTTCTAATTTGAATTAATTTGAGATTGAGAGATACCTGTAACTTCTGATAATACTGGTAGGAGCTAAAGATGCCAAATAGCTTTTGAGTTGCAGACATAGCCTTAATAAATAATAAAATAGCAAGAGGGAAAATGAATATACTTTCTGTAGCCAATACAAAGCCTTGAAACTAGTTTTATTATTGTTAGTATACTAAATGGTATAATGCTATATAGCATTCTGGAAATCATAGTCACTGTATGTAGTTTTGTATTTTTGCTTTGGGCCACAAAAGCTGAAACATATTATTTTTTAAATAAAAAATCGTAGCATCTCTTATATTATGAAAGCTTCCCCTGGCATATCTGAAAATATGATTAAATGTCTTCAAAGGAGGAATTTAATCTTCTGGGTTATTGCTATGGTAAATTCTTGATGTGCTTTGAGTCCAGAGGCTCCAGTTACTGTTCCTGTATTGTGAGCTTTTTCAGAATTTTTTTTTGCCTTCAGTCTTCTGTTCTTTTCTTAATATGAGTGCCATACTGTTAGATATTGTTCAGACAATAGGGGAGTCAGAAAAAAAAAACCCTCTGATCTTAATACTATTTGTATTAGATATACTTGTGGGACATCTTTGACACTTCTTCTTACAGGCTCAGGCATTATAATTTATCTTTCTGAACTCTGTCCTGTTTCTTTGTGAACCCATGCTGAGATACAGAATAGATGAAAGATGCATTCATTCCTTTCATTAAACAAACTGAAACAAAATCAAAATTAAAGTACACTGAAGTTAAAAAAGAAGAAATGAAAGAAGGTTCATCAAAGTTTCATTAAAGAATTCTCTTTAAGTACTTATATATGTAGAAAGGAATGAGTAGCGGGTTAATTTTGCAAACTCATAGCTTAATGTAGAATTCTCTATTCAATTATGTTTGATGACATCTTATTGTAAAACAGTGGCCTTCCCAGAAAAAAATCTCTTGTTTGCTTACTTTACAAATATTGGAATGGGTTCTATATCCCACATTATTTCTGAAAGCACTGATTAACTAGTTCTGAATTAAGCTGTTGATTTTTGCATCACTGTGGCATAGAACAAGAACCTTTTAAGTTGATAAGAACAATAGTGTCACTGTAGTTCTTTCTAGCTTGACAAATGTATGTGGTTGCTCTGTTCCTCAAAAGAGCACAGGGTTAATGATTTAGTAATGAGCTGAGAAACCCTCACTTAAAAGAGGGTTAAAGATAAACACTCATCCTTACTGGAGATCTTTTGACAGATGCTGAACACAGATATGTGAAGCTGGTGATGCTTACCAACTGTGCTATGTTTAGTTTTTACCAATATTAGTTATCTACTGTATGTTTTCAAATGGAAAGCTGTTATGAACTGTGGGCCTTGAACAGAATGATGAATATCATGGGTGTCTGGGGTGAGCATGGATCCATTCCTTGTACTGTTCTCTTGACGACAGTAGTGAAAAAAGAGTAGTGAAAAAAGAGCTTCAGGACTGTCAGAAAATACTGTTAAGGGCAATATAAAATAGCTTCTGAGTTGGACAGTGCTCACAGGGACTAAGTAAGAAGCTGTTATTTTATTTCTTTTTTAAAAAATATTATTTATTTCAAATTAACATGGTTTACTTTACACTGAATGCTTGATGAGGATTAAGTGAGACAGAATATTACCTTCTTGCTTTGGAAGGTACTTTGTCTATCAAAAGAAATGCTGATTGCAAGTTATCATGTTAGAAAAAGAAATGATTTGCAGTAAGATTTTGTGAAATGGGGAAATCTGAGCCTGGGTTGAAGAACTTATTATGGTACTTGAGCTCATTTGAGCTCTGGGAGCTCAACAAGTGCTTTGACCTATCTGGACTGTCTTCCTTGAAAACCACTGCCAATGCAAGGCCTTGACAGACTAAGCAGTACAGTAACCTCTTTGTATGGGAGGTACATCAAGAATATTCAGAAGAAAGATCTGGTTTTATTGAATTGGTTTGCTAGCAAGTCTTTCTCTTCGTAAGATGTACCATTTGATGCAGGTTGTGTAGATATTTGGAAAATTTCTTAAATGTTATTTGAAGGTAAAAAATATCCTCAACTTTTGCTTTAGGACAACTACAAATAGTACTCTTTTACCTACTGGACTTCCTATTTATTGTGTGCCATTCAACTCGATCATTCTGGAACCAATTGAAGTTCTGGAGGAGAACTTCTGAAGCTTCTTACTGTAAACAATTCTGACAAAATTAGGGCCTTGAATAAGTATCTCTATCTGATGTAACTGTGTAAGCTAATTCTCATGTGTATGCAGCAAAACCTTTTGAAATTTTGAAATTTTTCAAATAGTTTGTGCTGTTTTGTAGGAAGCTTTTTTTGTGGTTTTTTTTTTCTTTGTTTTTTTCTTTGCTTTGTTTCTTATTTTAGCCAGGTAATCTGCTTCAGCTTTCATTTATTCTCATTACCATCCTGATTATCCAAGCAGAGCACAGATTTCAGGGAGCTCAGTGTGATTGAACAGATTAGTTTCTGTTCTCTCTAATTATTGGCTTTGGTTCTGTAAGCAGGACCATATAGAAAGAAATCTACTTTTGGTCATGGCAACTGAGAAAAAGAAGAGCGGTACAGATCTGGCTGTGTGATGACTGCTCCTATTATGAAGCAAAAAGTAGTAAGTTCAAATAATAATTGGGTGGAGAAAATACGAAATGAGTAAGTCTAGTAAGCGATGGTATGTAAACTAGGTAGTTTGGTGATGAATTTAAAGCTACAAAACAAAAGCACAACATTAAGAAGCTCACAAAGTTACAAGAATTTGACTGATCAGAAGTATTATTTTTGATATAAGAGGTATCAATATATTGATAGAAGTTAGAATGTCTTTCTGTAAATTAGCGTGCCAACTACTTCGTGTTTGAATCTAGACCATTTCTGACAGAAAGTATGTGTATGGGGATTTAATTAGAAGCAAGTACAAGGTGAAGTTGGCACTTGACAAGCTGACTTGGTTACAAAATTGATTTACTTAATGGGAGAGGGAGGGGACTGCACGACCCCATTTTGGATCAACCTGAGGAGGACCGTGAAAGAGAAAAGTGGTGATATTATATCCTCCCCGACCTCCACTTAAAGGATTGCTTTATCTTAAGGAGAAATTCATTCCTACAAGTAAAAAGCTTTTTTTACTGTCTTATGTGTGCAATATTGTAATTGAACTGTAAGTTGTAACTATGTGTAAAAGCTAACAAACATACAACACAAGAATTGTAAAAATTGTCCAAAGAATTCTCTCAGCGATGTTTTGGGATGTATTTTTCTTACTTTCTTGTCACTGGCAACAACTGGAGAAGGAACTTATGTTGAAAATAATGAATTTACTTGACATGTTTCTTTCTGTTGTATATTTTTACTTTTTATGAGCTCTTTCAGTAAATACATTTGAAATGTGAAGGGAAAAAAAAAAGCTGGAAGCTGAAATGCTAAAAATGCATTCTGACATTTTCATAAGCAGTCCCTACACAGTGTAGAAGATAAGAACTCTAGAGGAGTTACCTGCTTGTCTGAATTCAAATAGCAGCCCTGCTCTGCTTGGATCAATGCAGTCTGACTCAGGTGTCTCCATAAAGAACCCACTGTTGCTTCTTGAAGAGGAATAAACAACAGATTGAGACTCCTTTCTGTAAGGGGAGACATACAGGCAGTACTATGAAGGATGCAATGGGTTATAAAGTTGTGAAGAGGCCTCTCCATCAGGACAGCTGTAGCTTTTCTGTAGGGGGGAGCGGGAGGTTGGGTAATTTTGTTTCTGTTTGCGTGTGTCTGTTAAAAGTGAAATGAAAATTGTAATTTATTCCTGCAGTTCTGGCAGTACTGAGAGCAAACTATGTGATTTATGTCTGAATTTCATAATGCAGTCTTCAAAGTTCAGGGAAATCATGATTCTGTCATTTCAATTTAACTTGAATAGAAATAATCTTTTTTTTTTTTTCAAGTAACAATGTAGCCTACATACCTGATCTGAAACGAGAAGAATAATTATTCAATGGAGTAATAGTTTGCTTTCAAAATGTATTGAGTATTGTAGATTTGATTATATCAAAGAATAATTACTAATGCTGTTAAAATAATCAAAAACACTAAAATGTTTTTTTTACACATACATTTTTGATTAAAATGTACAGTACATTTCACAGTCATGTACTACAATGAATTTGAGATGGCCTCAAGCTCAAAACCAAGCATTCTTAGTTTCCTTGTAGAATCAACCTCAGATAAATAGCCTTGACAAAGTAATGAGAATGTTCTCCTTTTGCAGTATAAGGGTGATACCATGTGCTAAATTTTAATAAATACATTGATTAAAACCAGCCTGGACATTTCAGTGAAGTTCCTTCTGGGTAACTTATTAATGCATTTTTTCATACTCACAACTAGTTAGTAAAATTTTAAATGCAACACAAGTTTTCAGAAGGAAAAATGTACTGACAATATGCACTTGCAAGAGATAAATTCATCTTTTTTTTCCCCAAAGGGATCTTTTCCCAGTATAGGTCATATTTGCTAATCTGGAAAAATGCATAGATGGATACAGGGGAGAAAGGCTATGTATATCAAATAGTTTGTGGGCATTTGGCAATTCTTTTAGATTTGGAATTTCTAGCTTTAGTTTTTACTGTGGTTTTCTTTCTTTCTTCTTCTTTTTTTTTTTTCTTTTTTTTAATTCCGCAACAAGTTGCTGCTATTTTTTTTCCCAAATAAGTAATTTTTAGTTTTCAAAACAAGAGTCTTGATATTGAAGAGTGAAGTACAATATATTTATGTATGAGAGGAAGGGAGGAAGGGGTAAAGAGCTATAGGAAACTGTGCAATTTCATTTCCATGTGAAGTGCTCATCCATCAGTTAAAGGGCCCTACATGATGATTTTGCAGCTGAGAGGACTATACACCAGACACCATAGTAACAAAAGAATAGATGACATTTTGTCAAGGCACCTATTAATTTCTGGACTAGTCATTTTATCCAGGAATCAGGTTGCTAATTTCTGTGGAAAATACCGGAAAGCTATAAATATGGATAAAAATGACACAACTGTGTATTCAATTTTTGCTGTGTTATGCTACAGTGTGATGTCAGCTGAGGCTGTTTTGGATTTGGTTCACCACGTAGTTAGGGAATAGCAGTAACTTTGTCTCTTTTCCAGCACAGATTTTGTGTCAACCTGTTAATTTGCTTGAATCTAAATTCTATTTGAATTTGGTGAGCTAGGGTTTCCCGATATTTAGGAGGCTCCCATGAGACACCTATTCATATTTTAAGTATCAGAACACTTAAAAGAAAAAAATATATATAAATCTAGACTTCTATATTGTAATGCAATTCACCATGCTTTGTCATTTGGTTTCTTTGTGTCACAGATGCAGCAAGGATGAATAAATTTCAGAATGTATAGATTGTGAGGTACTTGGAAAATACGGTAATAAGGCTGTTTGTTTTTTTTTTTTTTAAAAAAAGAGAAAGGAAAATGAAAGCAAAAAAGCAACCACAGCACCTAACAAAACAAAAACTAATTTTAAGCTTGAGTATCACTGTCACACTCAGCAAATGCAATATAACAAAGCCTACAGTAGATCACTGAATAATTTAAGTTTGAGGGAGCCTCTGAAGGTCTCAAGTCCAACCTCCTGCTGAAAGCTGGTCAGACTGGTTTCCCAAGTTTTCATCCAGAGGTGAGGGATGCAGTTCTGGCAAATAGTTCTGATGCTTGACTGTACTTGTGGTGAGAAAGTTTCACATATCTAGACAGTGTCTCTCTCAGTTAATACTGCAACTGTTGACACGTACTCCTGCTTCGCTTAAGAACTTAGTCCTCTCATTTTGATGACCTGTTCATAGATATGACTGATGTTGAAATGATAAGAGTGATTTGGCTTGATTAGCAAGGTTACAAGTAGAATTATGGATAATTCTGTTTCGAGAGCACAGTACTTAAGCAAAGAAAGGGAGAAGTTTAAGTACCTGATTTTTAATGTCTGTGTCCATCTTACACACACTGAAAAAAATCAGTGGAAATATAAGCTGTGAGAACACCGATTTATTTATTTATCTATGTGCTTCTTCAGAAACTGAAACACAAACAGGTAGCAGAGCAGCCAACCCTAGTTTTGATCCAAGTAGTTCTTGAGAAGCGTCACCAGGTGAGTTTGAAGAGCAGATAGATGAACTTACCTAGTGTCATCCTTTGCTTGCTGATTCAAGTTTTTTGCAGTGTGATATTTTGCCAACTGCATTTTGCTCCGTGGTGTGCTGACCACAACTTAGGCCATGTTTTCTTGTAAGATATTCAACTCTGAATTATAAAAGCATAAAATCAGTGCTTTACCATTAATTTATGTAAGGTCTACCAAATGAATAGTGCACAAATAATTGCAATCAGATGAATGAGTATGTGTATAAGACACTTAATTGAACCTCAATTTCTGTTTCTGAAAACAAAAGTGTTCAAATCCTAATTTGAAGCTTGAACTTGTATATCCTTGTTTTGCTAAACAAAATGTTGCAGCCTTCAACTGAAAATGACATGGAGGAGCATGTTTTCAAATATTCTGAAGATGTCATAAATAATCTGTATGCTGAAGCACTGACACCACTAAAGCTCAATTTCTTTAAATTTAAAAATGTTTTACAGACATTCTGTTAATTATGTGCAAGACATTTGCATAGTCTTTTCATGTCCAGTGACTGGGCAAGGCAATGGTTACAAACTGAAATGCAGGAAGTTCAGTTAGAACATAAAGAGAATCTCTTTCTCTGTGAGGGTGATAAAGTACTGGTGATGGAGATGGCACAGCTGCACAGACACGTTGCAGTCTTCCTTCTTGGAGATGACCAAAAGCCAGCTAAAAGCTGTGTACGGCAAACAGTCCTAGGTGACCCTACTTGAACCAAGGAGGTTGAACAAGGAGTCCTCCAGAGGTCCTTTCTATGATCTTGTAATCAGCATCATTGTGCTTCTTGATTCAAGTATAATTTCACTTTCACAATTTCAATCATAGGTTGAAACCAACCTTAGTGAAAAAATGAATAGAATAATGTTTTCCATAGATGTACAGAATTATCAGATCAAAATCATGGTTTATGCTGTCTAATTTAAGAACTTAGTGTAGTGAAATCTATTGAATTCAACATGTATTTTTAAAGGTTTTCTTTCCTTCTGCTATTAAATAACAAAACATTTTTCTTAAGCAAGACATATCTTAAGTTAGAAAAGGGTGGGGATGTAGGCAAAGCTGACTGGTTATTTGAAATCCTCCCAAATTCAAGTGCAGTTTAAATTAGGGAGATATTATCTGAAAAAAGAAAAACAACAAAAAACATCTGCAGGGTTGAAACCTTTGATGCTGATCTGACATACAAAGTTTTTATCAATTGGAACTATCAAATAAGAGCCATGGCAGCTAGTCATGCTGAAAGAAGGATAAAGACAAGTCTGGCTGAACTTGAGCAACAGAATCACTAAAAATAAAGGAAAGCAGCTTGAATGTAAAATGAACTATTGAAGTTTTATTTTTTACTGCAAGACAAAGGCAGAAAAGATGTTGTGTGAGTTGAATTGGAGGATCAAACAGGTATTTTTTCCTCCTCCTTTTTAAAGAAGTCTAAGCAGGGAGAAAAGAGCTATGGAGATAAATGTAACATGAAAAGACCTCTCTCTTCGGTTTAAAAAGTCAATTTTTAATGGTGATGTAAATAGAAAATAATAATACATGGATGATATCAACTAGGAAAAGAATTAAACTAAAACCATGAAAAAAACATTTAATGAACTTTCCATCTACTGAGCTTTACTTTTCTTGGCACCACAAATACCAACTCTGACTTCCCAGTGCTGCTTTTTTTATTCCCTTTTTCAAATCACGAACTTACAGGGATGTTATCCCTTTCACATTTTGACTGAGATTCCATTAGCAGAGTCTTAGTGAAGGAGCAAAATAATGGTTTTGAGTACCATCTGCAAGTTGCATTAACTACTGTGCTGTTGAATCTAACCAGTCAGAACAGAAAAGAAAGTACCTATCTTTACTGGTAGTCTTATAAAGCTCTCAGCTTTGAACTGTCTAAACAGGCAGTTCATCCTTCTCCCAAACTTCAAAAAATGCCTTATCTTGTCATCTGAAATAATCTAGTTCATTAAAAAATTTCAGCTTTTAAACACTGGTCTTCAGGGAAAATAGATTTGCACACAAGGCCAAAATTGTAGCACTCAATTTTATGCCAAAAGATTATGGAATAACAGCTAAGAATTGAATCTTGAGCAGAAACACGTACTTTAGGAGCACTGTTAGATTTTACAAGTCACCCATGCTCCTAGCTGCACTTAGTGTCGCTCTGATTGTTGTGGCGCAGTACCTTACGCATCACCCGTCTGTTGCTTTTGAGCTAACTTGCTCAAAGTTGAACCAAAAATTACAATTGCTTTCGGAACTTCCACTCTGCAAAGGCCCTATAGACTTCTGATGTCAGCAGAAGCTTTCTCATCACTACTGTAACATATGATACTCAGAGGCTATCTGGAGAAATTGGGAGCTTGTTGTTCTGATGCTCTCACTAACTTGTCTGCTGGAGGCATTGCATGCTCTTCCATGTTTTTATATTGCCACTGATTTCTGAGAGGAAAATGCAAAAAACAATGTAATATACTGAGCAAGGAATAGTTAGGAAGAAGAATTCTATGTAATCTCGATCAGAAGCCCTTAAAACTTGAAGTATTTATAGAAAAGTTGCAGTCTAAGAAATATAAGATGTCTCTTAGGCATCTTGATTGTGGTATTACTGACTAGCTGAGCTTAAAACGGTGTGTTATTTAGGTAAAGTGATACTGTTAGCATTGGAAAATATGGGTATAAATACTCTGTATAATAATAATCTGCACCTTTGTAAGATAAAGTTCCACTGAAGAAAGTTGAAAATCCACGTGACTGCTGATTTGAAATAACTGAGTGGATTTTGAAAGTTGAAGTGCTTTGCTTATTTCACTCCTGAGGCAGTTTCTTAGTACTGCTTTCGATTATTGCTTTAGTATGTGCAACATTTTGAATTGCAAGCGGACCTTTCTGCAACACTTCAGTTGTTCTCCCACTAGGCTTGTTCAGTAAGGCCAGTTGTTGTTCTTACCCTGTGAGCTTTGAGGTCATTTGTGTGCTGCCTGCCTGGGAATAAAACCCTAAGTAGTGGCTAAGATATTCTTCAAATATTTGCTAATAGTCTTTGTACTTCAAAGACACATCTTGTGTTTTACCTATGGGCTACAATCTTCGGTACCTCTGCACATTTTTTTAATATCATAAAAGAAATTGCCATTATGCAATTGATGTTAGCACAGTGAATCTATTTGTCATTTGTTTAAAAATATTGTATGCTTTTATAACTGCAAATAACATGTATTTTTTAAATCCTTAATACTGTTGAAAAGTCATAACTTCTCCATTTGTGATTTATTCCAAAAGCTTTTATCTGCTTGAAAATACAAATAGTAAAAAATATCATATGTTAGGAAAAGAAACATTATCGATAAAGCCATTTTCTCTAACAAATTATGTTTATAATGGCTAAACTTGTCCTGTGGTGGAAATAAAATTTAATGCTCTATAACAATATAATATTGTTTTATCAGAATCTTTCATAGAATATAAAACATAAATTCATAGAATATAAAAAAGAATCTTTCATAATATAAAACCTTAGACTTCTTGAAATGCTGACTCTTTCCTGAAAATCTGTCTTTCACTTCAGAAAACTAAACTATCATTTGAAACATGTCTACTGAAGGGTAACTGGAGTAGTGGATCCATTGCACTGTACTTTAATATGACAAGCAACATATTGAGAGAAAATACCAGATTGATCACTTTTGAAGCGCTAAGAATGGCCTTCCCTAATTGTTAACCTGAATCATATTTCTCTCTCAGCCCCTGTACTTTACTAAATTTCCTCCCACATACATATTGACTGTGTCATCTAAGTAATCTCTACAGTAAAAAGCTTATTGCATGTGCACTGCAGTGTACCTGCCCAGATGCCTTAATGATGCATGATCTATGTTCTTAAATGAGAAAAGCTGTTCATCATTCCTGAAAAATCATTCTGTTCTTTGATTAATTTTTCTCATGAGTTTCAGGCTTTAGTTTACTTCAATGTTTTATGTATTCCATAAATAGCTTGGACACTGAACATACGCTCATAATAAGATATTTTCAAGCGCCTAAGCAAAGGCAGAGAAAAGAAAGGGTCTGTACTAACACATAAATCCTATCCATACTCACCGTATAAATTTGGTATAGACAATTCCCTCTGTTTAATGTTTGACAAACTGGAAAGCCAAAATATATGGATAACAACAGACTTCAACTGATAGAGGGATGCCAAGGTCATTATTATTTAGGTAGAAATCTTTTTTAAGGTGGTATGAAGTCTAATAGAAATGGTAAACAGTTTCAAGTGATAAGCTTAGCGAACTAAGGCTTAATGCCAGACTGCAAACAGAAGAATCCTTTAAGCACTTTGCTGTTTTGTTTGCAAAATAAAAACCAATTATCTGACTTACAGAAAGATGAGAAATTAGCAAGACGACAGGAGGAAATGTATGCAATGCTCTGTGACATAGTACAGATATAGAAATTACCACCATCTAATCTGTGCATCAGACTGAATGGAAAAATAAAAAAATAAGCTGCTGAGAGTCAAAACCAAACGATCCCCTTCCCCCTATTTGTAAAACATTTCATGGATATATGTAGCCTTAAGACATGGTGTGACTGCAGAGGCTTGAGCAACTGTATCTGTAATGATCATTGACATTCAAAATTATCAGCATCCCTAATAGGACTGAAAGAATACAGTTTTTGAGTCTGCTCAGACAGCTTTCCAGAAAGGTCATTAAGGTAAGTAAATATTTTGATTTGCAACAGTCCTTTGTTATTGAGGGTTGGGAGTTAGGAGGTAAAGAAGGAGGGTCATATGGCCTGTAACAAAAATGTTATTATTAATGTTTTTAAAGTGTAAATGACATCCTAGATTGAACTTGCAATCCTCTAGAATGTTATTGCTGCATTTACTAATGCTGTTTTAATACTGTACTCATGTTTTGCAAATACTGATGATTTGAAAGGGGAGATAATCAGCATGATGATGTTTCATTCTTATTTTGTAGACAAAGTAACCTTGATTAAATTTCATAGGGGGGTACTGCCAAACATGCACTACATTGTGCTAATGAATCAGCTTCAATAGTCCTGGAAGTCTTGTCTAGGCTTTGTCAGAAATTTTATTCTCTTCCATGGGTTAATTCTTTGTTTAATGAGAGGAGTGGATATATCTGGGCTGAATGAGGCAATATATGATCTGGATTATAATTTATATGAATGGATTATTTCATATTTTGATGAAAAATTTAGTGAGTGTGAAAGAAGCTTCTGTGGCAAGCAGCCAACAATGAAATATATTGATGTATCCTAAAAACTTTTTGTGCTATACATACTTATTTCTTGTCACTGAGGCGTAACCAATATAATTAACTTTTCCTGTTGAGAGAGCTTAAGCTCAAGGTCTAGAAACTTGATCTTCAGTACTTAAAAATCTTAATGAGCAAACCAGCTCAATGGGCTGTCTCAGCTTGTTATAAAATATTTGCTGAAGGAGGAAGCAGCAACAAATCAGAGATTCTTTCTTGACAGAAGTCAGGAATTAATAGATCATCCTGAGATCTGACTGTGAAGAAAACTTTGGAGAACTATTTCTGTTTTGAGAGATATATGGAACTTCATTGTAAAGTTTTCAGGTTTGCAGAGCAGGAATCTTTATAACTTGCAGTCAGTGTACTTCTCAGCAGTTTTCTAGACAGTTATGTGCTTGGTACTTCATAATAACTGCATTCTTGAAATGAGTAGTTTCATATTTTCTGCAGCTGGAAAGAAAATAGATGAACAAGCATTGATTCTTTTCATCTCCAGTGATTTACTCTATTAAAGGCTTAGAAGAGGTTTACATGTATTTATCCATTTTTGCGGGTGTACCACGTATTGAATTTTACGCATCGATTAATATTAACACCTTGCAGCATGCCAGTAAGAAAGCATTCTTTGATAGTTTCAGAATAGATTCAAGGCTGACATATTTCTAGGACTGTACTGAAAATACTCTGTCATATGTATCCATTAAAAAAAAGTCTTAACATGCAGAGAAGATATTTGTTCATCTTCCATTGAAAATTTCTTTTTATATAGAAAGGATTTTAAAATACTTCAGGAAATCCTGGAAATGTTTCAGGGCAGTATAATACAGACTTGAAAATCCATCATACGTGTTCCTCTAAGGAATGGACTGTGTAAAGAAAAAATAGTCTCTTTTCGCCTTTTCTCCCACGTGCTGAATTTCAACGCTTAAAAAAATTTGTTCTCATAATTCCTCAGGACTCAGGTAGTCGTTGCCCCGACATTAACTCTAATTGAAACAGAACTGATAAAAAAATACAAACTTGCTAGCTATCTTAAGAGATGAAATATTTATGCTTGTAATCTTTCAGGAAAAAATAGTTAATGTAATTTCTAATAAAATTTTGAAGAAACATTGTGGCAAAAATCATTGATGATAGTACTTTTTTTTTTTTTTTTTTTTTTTTTAATACGAATGAGCAATCCACTGGGAACCTTTTGAGCTTACTGGAACAATTAACAATTTTTGCAGAAGATAGTGAGGAAATGTTTGATGATAACTAAATGTAACTGGCCAGTTCTATTGAGATTTAATGTATCCTGTGGCTTTGTTGTGGAGTTTCCCAGTATTTTGCAGGTTGGGTCTTGTAATCCTGGTACTTAGTTCATATAGGCAATCCTGAACCTCTGTGACACTTGATACTTCACCATTTTGAATCCATATAGAAAGAACATTTAATGTAGTCTCAATTTGACTAATGTGCCTGTAAACTAAACTTTAGTTGAAGGATCTATTTAATAATTTATCACAGAATTGTAGAATTACTCAGGTTGCAAGGAACCTCAAGGATCATCAAGTCCAACTGCTGCCTAACCATAGTACCCTAACTCTAACAACCCCCTGCTAAATCATATCTCCGAGCACCACATCCAAACGGCTCTTAAACACATCCAGGGATGGTGACTTAACCACCTCCCTGGGGAGCCTATTCCAGTGTTTAACCACCCTTTCTGTAAAGAACTGCTTCCTAATGTCCAACCTAAACTTACCTTGGTGCAGCTTGAGGCCATTTCCCCTTGTCACCTGTCACCAGTGAGAAGAGACCTACCCTGTTCTCACTGTAAGCACCTTTCAGGTATGGAATGTGTGATAAAGTTCCAGCATAGTGGTTGGGAAGAACTTGGCTAACTTCCAAGCTCATAAAAGCTGGTTGCTAATTAAATTAAAATAGGACCTAATGGGACCCAATAAGGATGCTAATTAAAATTAAAATAAACATTTGCTGTGAGTTTTGATGAAACTATTAAATGGTTTCCTGACAAATAATTTTGATAAACTGTTTTAGTTGTTCAGTTTTAAGAATAATTCCCTGTTTGCTATAAAGAGCCAAATCTTGAGATGTTTGTACAAGCCAAAATATTGTATACTGACGGCATGGCTTGAGACAACGATAAATTTCTGAAATCAATGTAAAAGTTTATTTGAACAGTCGTAGCTCATCATATGCTTTTACTACATCAGGACTTCTAAATCTATTGGAATGGTCGTATCTTTGTATTTGGTATCTTAATGTGATAAATTCTGCTTAGATAAATCTGGCAGACTTTGGAGACTTGCAGACTTTGGAGACTTGCATCCTTGCTCAAAGAGAAACTGTGGTGTTTTAATAGCCTCAAAAGTGGGAAACACTTTCCATATTGTCCCTCCATTTCTCATGGACTGTTATCCATATGTTTATTAAAGTACCAGTACAGGTTGTACTACTGTTGTCAATCAGAACAATCATTTTTCTCAAGGAGGTCTTTCCTAAGTTAGACTTTTAATCATATTAACCATATAATATAATTCATCTTGTGGGTAAATTTATCTTTGCTCCCCAAGCAGATCCTGTCTTTCAGCATCAAAAATTTCTGGCAAATATAAAAAAAGATGCATTTCCTCTGAGCTGCTACTCTGTTTACAGTCGTTCCTAATTTAATTAACTCAGATTCATAATGCCTGTCACAAGTGACAAAAATAATTAATTCTGAAATATGGACTGTGGGACTTTTTGTGGAATACTTACCTTCAGGGGGTTGTCTCAAAAACATTTGGGGTCATCATTTATTGTGTCTGAGTCTTAATAGCGTGCCAGGTTTTGTGAGGTTTCAATTGTGAGATTTGAATGATGTAGGAAACAAAGAAAAAGAAATGATTCAACTTTTACTATATTTTCAGTCAGCAGTGAAGGAACACTTTGCACTGGGGGCTATAAACATGCTAATTGCAGTATATACTGTGAAGCTGGTTAAACAGAAGTAGGTTATTTCTAACACTGGGTGAAAGTTGCTCATACATTGCATACAAGCAATTAAAGAAATCAGTGAGACTGGCATGCTCATATAGAATAAATGCCCACTTGCAAGTTTTTTTTTCCTTCTAATTTGGTAAGATTTTTTCTGAGACCATTTGTGTATGCAATGTGTGTATTTTTCAGGCACTGATATTACTGTAATGCTTGAAATATGTGGCTGAAAAGATAAAGTTCTTCATAAGCAAAAAATATGAGGATGTAATTTAAAACACTTGCTTCAGACGCTGCTATCAGCTGTAAACATGTCTCGTAAAAAAAACAAAGTCTGTGCTGATGTTCAGTGGTGTTCCTTCCCATGCTGAGAAGTTCCCAGTCTCAGGAGCAGAACTGATGTTTCCTGCCTGTTTATGCTTAGCACTGGAGTTCAAATTGCCTTACTCTGTGGTAGGAGCTTCACAGTGAGGGAATATCTCACATGAAGAAATGGCTTAGGACACTTGGTTCTTCTCTCTTCATTGGGAACATCATGGTTCAGGTGTGCTGCAAAGAGCTGCAGCTCTCCACTGCTGTGTTGAGTGTAATGCTCACACACCCATCTTCTCTCTGTTTGGCCTCAATGAGCTTGATACTAGAATCTTTCCTAAGTGAATTTTCTTAGGTGTGACTGATGAACTGCTATATATGTGGGTTTCGCTTCCTATTACTGAAGTCTGAATTAATTGCTGTCTAGAAATACACTTTACACGGCTGCTCCAAAAGTAATGCCTCCTGTTTCAATATGTAGGCCTACAACGTCAGAAGTGGATGTTGCTGGGTTGGCGCCAAAATCCCAGTAGGTGTTGTTGCTGTGTGACAGATGGCGGCAGAGGGGCACTCTGACAAAATGGCCTCCGGTGCAGTACTGGGGTCAGTAATTACGGGAAGTAATGAAAGGAACTTCACTGAAATTACTTTCCAGATAGTGTAGTAAGTGAAGGTTTGCAGATACTAAGAAATGGTTTCTAGGCCTGCAGTATATTAATAAGGCAAAGAGGAATTTAGCATGGGTGGTTTGAGATGCCGTGTCTTTGGAATATTTAAAAAAAAGGTTAATGAAAACTGACTAATGCACTGACTACAGTGTTGTCTAAGGGCATGTGACCCAGATAGCCTTTTGTTTTCCTGAAATATGTGATTTTGTGTTTCACTAAATAAACCCCTTTTCCTCATGAGTTCACAACTGTTTCAGTTAAAAGCAGTTATAGTTAGTAAGAGAAAATTGAATTTTTTTAAAGGACAGGTAAGACAATCTTTTGTGAGTTCCATAGTAAATGCTTGAATTTAAATAAAAGGTGAATTTTAAATAAATAAGTAAAAAGAAAAAAAAAAAAAAGAAAACAAGAGAAAACACCAGCAAGCCAAGTGGAACTTAAATCAGTGTTAAGCCCAGTCAGATTCATGTGAGGAAACCCATGGAATAAATATATGCTGATGATCACTGAAAGAATTTGCTCAGGTTGAGTGATTTCCATTGGTCCACAAGCATACCTAAAGTTCTTTATCTGAAGAGCAATTACAGGAAGAGTATATCCTCTCAGATGAGTAACTTTGGTCTGGGTATTCCAAGATGAGAATGCTGGGAGCTAAGAGAGGAAAAGTCTGACTGCCAGAGCATTAAGATGCTGAAAGTGCTAACATCTGAGTTGTGGCCAGTTGTGGCCAACCCACTTCTGCAAGGATTTATCCGTATTCTGCTTTTCTCTGTTCAGGGTAAATAATAATGTTCAGAGGTTCACCCCTTCATCACTTTTCTTTCAGTTACCAAGTGAACTACTCCAAGGCCCTGAACCATATGAGAGTGCGGCTCTACCAGCTACTGCCATGCTCAGTGGTTTGTGAAGTTAATGTGCCTCCTACAAAAGATTCAATAGAACGATGAGCTTATGCCCAAAGGCAAGTAGAAAACCACTTAAATGTTGGAGTTTGTAAGAGCATACCTGAATATAAATCAGATAATCTATTTTACTTGTGGTGCATATGAATTGATTATGGCTCTGTAAACAGGCTTTCTAGTTGGCCTTGAGCCAGCACTATTGGCTGATGTGCCTATAGAAACTTGCACATTTTTGGAACTAATGCTATTGTAACGGGATGCTGAGATATACTATTTAGTGGAGTGAGGGGAAAAGCAAAAGTTGCAATGCCATTCCTTTGCCTACTATTTATATACTTACCCATGCTGAGCTAAGTGCAATTGATCCCATGGAGTCTTGTGGTAAAGTGAAAATTGACAGGGAGAAATCATTACTATGACAACCCCACAGTGAGCAAAGGGAACATATGACTCACTGCAGCATTTTGAGTTCAGTGAGTCAAATCCATAAACAGCTGGCCTTTTTGTTTTGCTCAACGGGTGAAATGAAGTAACAGTCCTTTTATGCTCTGGAGACTATCTGATGTGTTTATAGGAATAAACACCCAGAGTGTGTGCCTCTCCATAACTTTTTCTTGTAAGCACATACAACAAAAAATGTCAGCAATAAGGTCATAGAGTTTGTAATTTTCCTACCCCCTCATTTTTCATTTTTCCTGGAGATTTCCTGTTCCGCATTTGGGACATCTAGAACTCTTTCCCTCTGTTTATTCTCTGTTGTCCTCTTTTATCCACAGCTCAAGTGATGGAGGCTATTAGCATTTGTCAGTGAGTAGCAGATGGCACACAAGGGGGCAGCTGCAGACAGTTTACAACAGGAAGCTCCTGAGGCAGCCACCATTTCTTTGCTATCTTCATGGCAGAATGTCTTAGCAGTATGCAATGCAGATAAAATACTGACAAATGGGTTGTATACTTGCCTTAAGAAGTTGCTACTTGATATGTATGCACTAGAGTCCTGTGTGACTCTTATGTTGAAAACTTCTCCTTATATATTACATCATTCCAACCTTAATGACTCTATGATTGTGATAAATGTGAAGCAGTTTCTCATTTAGATTCTTACCATTCACTAGCCATAACTTAGAGATCAATAAGCACATTGTTATAGATAAGAGCTCCTTAATTTTAGTTCCTGAAAGCAGTCTTTACCTTTTCTCAGTCGACATCCTCGGCCAAAAGACAGTTTTTGCTCTGTTTGATATTAAACAACAAAAAAGAAACTTTAAAAGCACTGTTGATTACTCTCACAATTTGCCTTTCACCTGACTTAGCTCTTTGTGTAACAGTCACTGTGGTCAATTTGCAATAAGAGAAGAACTTGCTTTGAGGTACTACCTGTAGACTGACATTCCAGAAAAGAACGACTTCATGCTGAATAAAGAAATCCATTAATATATTTTAGGTTTTATTCCTTTTCAACTGGAAATCTGAGTTAAAACACACAAACAGGATTGCTTTATCTGATGCTCTCCCATGAATTAAGTTTATATGTGATTTTTTTCTCAGGATGCAGACAGTAACCTTTATATAAAGAATCCTTTAATGGGGAACCTACTTCAGGTGCTTAATGATTTTTTCATGTGAACGCAGGTATTTGCAAAACAGGTTAAAATCAAGTTTTTAAAAACTGAATTTCTGGTCAAAATCCAGACACTCTAAAAGGAGAAAATTAAACAGCAATGTCTTTATCCTGAAGAAATCCTGGAAAGCTTTCTGAAAGGTGAGATCAGGGCTAACTCTTTGGGACTGCACTGATGGCACTAAATATTTTGCAGTTAAGTTAAGATAGTGTACCATGACTGGACAAGCTCCTTTTCTTGCCTGTGATGTACCTGGCCAGACCTGCTGTCTGAGATGGGATGTGAGTAGATAATTTTCACCCCTGATCCAATTTGGTGTTTGCTGTGAAAGCACACCAGGATGTCTGAGGTGATAGCAAGTTCTCAAGCTTTCCCTGCTGTATGTTGTAGAACTAGTTCTGGACAAATTTAAAACAGTGGTAATCATACATCACATGGAATGCACTTCCCTTTAGCTTTTTGTAGCTCTTTGAAAGTGAGTAAATTATTTCATGAAGCTATAATTGGGGATGAAAGCACCAGAGAACTTAACATTATTCTTTTTCCCTCACTGGGGGTCATAGAAAGTGATATTCAAATGTGATCTAATTATCCTTGTTTATCATTTAGTAAATTCAATTTGCCTAATTTGTGTCAACCTTGCATATGCAAGTATGCTTACTTAACAATAAAAAAAAAGAAAACAGTAGATGAAGCTTTGTCATAGTGCAGTTCACTTCTCTGGAAGAAGGCACTGAGATTCTCATGCTAAGTTAATCCTTCACCGAATGTTCAACAGGGTGCCTAATAGACATACAATGCAGTAACCTAAACGGGAATTATTTTCTCCATTTACTATTCTGAAAGTAAATGAGTTGTTTTCCAGTGAATATGGGATTCATCTGAAATCTGCATGCAGGGTCCATTTTTACATAAAGAGGGTCAAATCCTGAATTATTCATGAGTTTCTCTCTTCTCTTCTCTCTTTTTTTTTTTTTCTTTCTAATTTTTTATTTCAGTGGTTAGCTATCCCGGAAAGGGAGAAGGACATAGTTTATTCCACAGATGTGCTCTCCTTATTGCAATAATGAGAACATTGCACTGATAATTATGGTTTTACTAATTGTATATATTCATTTACTTAGTCTTCAGAAGAATTTTAAATCTGATTTGCAGTTTGGCACTGTAGCTGGGTTATGAATCTTAAGCAGGAAAGAGGTCAGTTCTGTTTGTGTGATCTTGTCTGATTCTCTGCTAGGTCCTGGGAGGTTCCTTGTGAACGAAGCCTCCATCAGTTTTAAGTAATTTAAACAGTCTATAAATGTTGTGCTCGAACACTGCTTATATGGATGCTCAGATGGAAGGGAAAAATTTTGCACAGACTTCCAGTCTTGTTATTGGTTGCACCATGCTACTGCTGTTAACGTTATGTTTTATTGCCTCATTTATAAAATCATTAATGACGTTCTGCCAAGCTAATTCTGACTTCTAAACTTAGATGACTGCTCGATATTCTTCTACTTCTTATTTTGTTGTTGATTTTGTTTGTTTGTTTTACATTCAGAGATGGTCCTGTTCTCTCTTCACAGAGAATATAGAGCCAGATTCAGAATGGTTTGGAAGGACGAAGAGATTCTCGTCACTGGTTTAAGCAGATCTGAGATCATGGTTATTACTAACTAACCTTAGAGCTTGAACATATCAGCAACATATTAATCACAATTCGAGATCATTATCTGTCTGATGCGATTTTCTTTAATTTGTTTCACCCCTAAAGTACTGGACAACTTTAACAAAATCCGTTTCATTGCTTTAGATTTATTTTTGTTTTTGACCTGTTTGATGATTTTAGTTTGAGCTAAACAACTGGACAAGCTGGATGCCTGATAGTGGGTAAGACAAAAGGCAAGCGATTATACAATGCCATGACTAATTGAGTAAAGTTCAGTGAATTTTAATAATTCCTAAGCATGCAACTTAACGTACCCAGCAAGGAATTTGTTCAGTAAAAATAATTTTGCATATAAGTAAAGACAGAAATAATTCAATTCATATAACAGTATTTGTAGAAATCAGGCAGTTGTTACTACTTATTGCCAATGTTATTAATATAAGATCTTTTATTAGTTGACAGGAATAGATGCTGAAGCTGCATACAATTAGTTCCTGGATAATTGCTGAGCACTTGCAAAGATGGCAACTACATATCAATTTCTGCAGTAACTTCTGAGTATTTAAAGCCCAACTTTGTATTTCAGCGTGGCCAAAATTTCTAACAGTTCAATTAATTATACATGGAGTTAACATGACCTCATGACACTGTGCCTGGATCCTCTGTGGGAGCAAAGTGGCAAGTCTGCTGAAATTGGTGTGCTCAATAAAGCATGCCATCTGAGACTATAGGAACCCACACTTCATAAGAATAGGATGCCTATGACATTACTCTGTCATTACTCTGTTTACTCCCCATAGCACAAATGCTTTCTTGATGAAGGAAATTTTTAAAATAGAAACAAGGAACCAAGTCTCTTGTTTGCTATGGCTGGCAACATTAGCAAATGAGCATCACTCTACTGCTTTGGTGAAAGACAAGGAAGTATATGGCTCGTTGTTTAGTAAAGCACAGTTGTCTCTTTCAATAAGTTGTGAGGCTTAAGCAGCTTGAATTCGTCCACTGAATCTTATCTCTTATATGAGATAGGTGAACTCCTATTTTCTCACAGAGAAAATACTGCCTCTCAATGTAACTGTCTGAATGAGCACTAGATTGTTTGCTTTCTGTGAGTCGTAATTCACATCTTCCTCCTGTTGTGCATGTTATGGCAGTTATCTAATTGTCTGTTTCAGAATTATTTTTATTATGTCTTATGTGTTAGTAGAAATGTTTCTTGCATTGGCATTTGGGAATGTTCTCCCTTTTCTTTCTTCATAAATAATTTATCGACTATGCTTTTGCTTGCATGGCCTTTATTATGCCTCCCAAAAGATTTTTACAGAACCCAGTTTTGCTTAAGAACCACAAAAAGAAGATGAATGAAGCTTAATATTTGACCATGAATTTACTTTAAATTTGTCAGACAACTTTCTCCTCACACTGTGGCCACTAGCACATTCTTAATAGTGCCAGAGGGAAAACAAAGAAGTTAACTCATCTGAGTTGGATACAAATTTATCATCTTGCAATATGCACTGGAAAGTGGAGATAGGAAACCAACCAAATACTTTTCCTAGAAAATCTTGAGAGCATGACTTTAAACTTCACATTATTTCAATCAACTTTGAGACTCCTTTGACCCCCAAATAGCACTGACTCTTCCTGGCTGGTGTGTCTTTGAGTCCTGATTTATGAAAGTTCTAACATACGTTAATCTCGTTTAACTCCTTCATGGCTGCTGTGCATACATTTTTGTCACTATGAGGAAGTACTATAAGCACTGATACCCCTGGTTCCTTCTGCATCTTGAGAAGACATCTGAATATGTGAAGAATTATGTATCTACTCAGAATACAGTCGCTCTTTTCTAAAGGTCTATCAAGTAACACAATCACTCTGCCACGGACTTCCTACTAGCCTATATTCCTTCTTGTGGCATAATTCTTCACTTTTTACCAGGGGAAAGCTGAAGTGTTTATTTGTCAAACCTTGTAAAAGGGACTAGTGTCAGAGCAATGCTCAAAACTGTGGATGTCTTGTCAGTCAGATTGACTGATGCCACGTTTCCTCACAGCAATCACACAGGAAGCTGTGCTGAGCATGTCAGAATGGCACAGTCTGATGCTAATGTCTATGATGATGAGAGCTGGATTGAAAACTGCAGTTGCAAGAGGTCAAGAATGTTTTGACTGTGAATTTGCATTGTTGCCTGCATAGGATGAACTGTATGTACTGGAGTGCATCTTTGTTTTTTTTCTTCTAATGAAAGCAATTCTGAAGTCACGTTATTGGTGTGCTGTTCAGGCTGTTTGGCCTGTGGGGTGAATGAAGGCCACCTGACAGACAGCTCTGAGGATGCACAATGTGTGCCTAGGATTGGCAAGCAGCATAAACTTCACTGTGAGTAAGGATACTGGTCCATCACAGGAGTGAAATAGTACTGCTTGTCAGGCATATTTATCTAAATGGCCACAATGATTCGCTAGAGAATTTTGTTATTATAGAGCACTCAATGTCGTTCTGGGAGCTCTGAAAGATTTAGAGGCCTAATAGGATGTGGGAAAAGTATCAGAATCTAATGGTATCTTTCCAATTGTACTGCAGATGTGATTCCTAAAGGATGCGTAAGGAATGCCCCTAGCTTTGTCCTGCTAACAGAATATTCATCAAAGAAAAAAAATGACTCTACCTGCAACCAAACAACAATTAGAGGCAATATTCTTTAGCGCTGCTTAATGTTTCCATATTCCAAATTTTTTCAGATTATTTTTTTTCTGTTCAGAGTCTTCCACAATCCTGCTGCATTGTGGCACTTTGCCTCGGATTTTATCTATGATTCTCTTTCAGTCTTCTACTTCAGTTTTTCTTGTATGCTCTAGGAAGAGTTAGATTTGTGCTTCCTGGATGTGGCTCTATGAATTTCGATAGCATCCTTTTGAACAACATTCCAGACCTAGATTTGCCAGATTTGTCTTGTAGCCAAGACTGTGAGTACAAAGATACTCTTAGGAATTTCACAACTGGGCATTTGACTTCAAGAGGACTAGTAAGGATAACTCACCCAATGGATAATTAATACTGATCACCTTTCAGGCCACCTGAGACTTAGAAGTAAGACAGTCGTATAAACTGTGCAAGAAAAGGAAAAAATCTAAAATAATAGAATTAAAAGAAGAATAAAAATTGTTCATAAGTGCCTCCAGAGTTAAATAGTAAAGACAGAAGTTAAATGATAATTTGGAGGAACTGTGAGATATTATTGGCTTATTTTTAATTAAAATTCTTGTGGAGAGTAGAAAGTCATGGAAGCATGCCAGACTTGAAAACCTGAGAAGCTTAATCCTTTGTTTACTCACAGTGCAGGAGCATTACAACAGAGCAGTTTTCTGCTTGTTATCTCCTCAGTATTCCTTGACATGAGATTTGAGATATGAGCTTGTTTCTGGTGATTGCCTCAAACCATATTCTATCTGTGAAAGAAGGAGATGGGGAAGGAACACTTCCTTTGTATACCAAAAGACAGAATCTATATTTTAGCAGTTATACTCTTCACACTGTTTAGAGCTTTCCCAGCTTTGCTTATCTGCTGAGCTACATCCAGGACAGAGAAAGAAACAGAAAGGGTTTTCCAGATAGCCTGGTATGATGTGAACACAACTTCTACATTGGTCATGCTTTAAATCGTTTAAATCATGCTCTTGTAAGAGGAAATTCCTGCTGGCATTAAATTGGTTATCATGTGTATAACTGGAATTGTATATGGTTCTATGAGAGGCATCTAGAGCTATAACCGATGCAGTAGGAACCTTGGGGCCTTCTAATACATACAAGTTTGTGCCTGCCTGTGTGCTTGTGAATAAATGCATGGAAAAAAAAAACACCTCTTTAACGCAAATAGATTCCATGTCCACTTTAATAATGCTGGGTTACAAAGTACGTTTTTAGTCCACAAGGCTGAAACAAAAATATTTAAATATTCTAATAGCGCTCTCCTTTTAAGAATGGGCACTCAGACTGTAGAAACATTGAATCATTCAGGCTGCAAAAGACCTCTAAACCCACCCGTCCAGCCTATCCAGATCTCTCTGTAGAGCCTTCTACTCTCAAGCAGATCAGTACTTCATCCCAATGTGGTGTCATCTGCAAGCTTACCGAGGATATACTTGATCCTCTTGTCCAAACAACTAATAAAGATATTGAAGAGATGTATTATTAAAATCACAAGCAAACACATTATAAAATGAAATGTCATTAAAAAAAAAAGTCCTTATGTTTTCATTTTATTACATGTAAAAATTGTCTCAAAATTGTTCACATTATTATACTTTTTTATCAGTATTTCAAAGGGACTTTTAGGCAGGTAGATTTATATTCTGATTTCAGTTATATTTGTGGCTCACTGGATGGAGATGTGAGTTTGTAGGTATAGGTTTCTGTGGTTCCAATTAATTGGGATTTCTGGTTTCAGTACCTGGAATCTAATTCTTTAAAATAACTTCCCTAAAATGTTAGAAAATGTTAGCTGTGTGTTAATAAAGGCTAAGCATTTTATTAACATGTTTTCAAGGAAGTAAAATGTTAATATTTTAAATATTTTCTGTGGTTTTATTGAGGTATAAATTCTGACATGTTATAATTGGAGCATAAGATCAGAATTTTTTTAGCTGCACTTTAAGAAGTGCTCTGAAGAATGTCTGTCTTCATTCAATAAAACTGGGTTAGTACTGCGGAGGAAAAATACATGTCTATAAATATTTAGGTTTATACAATCAAGATAAATTATAGATTGTAAATGTAGAGCTACTGTTCTGAGTGTCCTCTTGTACTTCATCTATATTCAAAACTGCTTTTCCCATACTGACAGAACACCAGCATTTCCAGTATCCAGCTGGGGATCTCCATCTTTTCTCCTTTTCTTTTTTTTTTGTGTGGACATTCATGTGCGTTTAAGTATGATAGCTTAACTGCATATTTTAATGAGACTGCTAGGAGGCAGATTTGGAACTTTTGTACGAACATCTATTTAGTAAAATATTGGGAACAAAATCTGTTATAAAAGCTTTTGTTATTGATACAGCATTATATTGGTTTTGACTATTTTAGAAGTAGTCCCTTCATTAGAGTAAAATGAAAAATGTATACGTATAATCAGTCAGCTACAGAATATGGTCTAATTCTTATTTAATACCTGGATTTTAGTGCAGAATAAAAACATCTTAATTGTGTAGTTTTTCTATACCTGCTGTATCTGTGACAAAATCTGAAAATCTTAAAAAGATTGTTCAGATAAGCATTTTCTACTGGGATATAGAGGAAGTAGCTATACTGAAAGCTAAGTAGATCACTGAAATACCTTTTTTTACTTTGCAGAAGTTCAAAGGTGTTTGTATAGACAGAGCAGTCATTTTGGTATGAGCCTATCTCTTGAAATTCATGATATCTTTTCTTCTACGGAAATAGATGTTTTCTCCCCTTTCACTCTACATCCATCAGCCTGCAGGCATGAGCTCTTTACATGACTTGTTTCTGAAGTAGTATACTCAGCGTTGCCCACCCCAAACAGTGTGTGAGGGGAATGCAGTGAGGGCAGTCTAAAACTAGTGGAGAGAAAGGAGAAAGAGAATAATATTGATAGCTGTTCCCATCAATTTTCCTTCCCCTGCACTTTTACAATACACATTAAAACATTTAACCACCAAGAAATGATGACTGCTGGGGACTCTTTGTTCTTGCAGAGACATAGTGATTTTAGGAAACTTTGCTTCTTGAGGATAAGCAATGAAGAACTGAAATAGGAATGGGCAGTGGCGTTTAGGCAATTAGTGCAGTGTTCTTTAATGGTACAGCTCAAAACTGGCTTCCATACTGATACAAGCTGTGGTGTTTGCATGTCAGCATTTGAGCTAACAGTTCTAAAGAGAAGCTTTGTTTGAGCGCTATGGTTGATGTCTTTTCTGCTCCTGAAACCAGGCCAAGTATTTTGGGGGAAGTTTGGGAACTTTGGTGGAATGACTTGAATGAATTAGTGGGAGCAGATCTGAATTGTTGCCTTTCTACATCCCAGTCCTTTGCCAGAAAGTTCTTCCCCACAAGAGTGAGTTGTGTACCAGTACTTCTGTCAGTGTCAGTCACAGACTGCCATTTAAGCTGATACTAATATGTATTGCCATGAACTTAGACATCAGGGTTGCATGCGTATATGTTGCTGTGCTCTGATGTAAAGGCAGTAATTTTCTGCAAAGGGTGAGATGGATGGCTGGGAACCTAATAGTCTTTGAAAGTAGTTCTAACCCACAGCTATTGTTTAGTTTGAAAGCTCTTAAAATATTATTTAATATGACACGGTAGCATAGTGTTTCTCATATGTTCACTTGTGAATTAAAAAAGAAGAAAAGAAAGAGGATGTGGAGTAAGGGGGAAAGAGCTGGAGCAAGGTAGAAAATGGAATGCTGCTAAGTACAAATGCTGATAGTGGCAGAGGTGATGTGAGTGCACTTTGATAGTTGACATTTATGGGTTGTGAAATGTCTGCAGAAAATCTCAGAGAAAACCTTGAACCAAGCATATTCCAGTTTTGATAATCTGTGAACAAAGCATCCGATACCCCATGGGTTAGAAAAATCAGTGTGTGCTTCATTACATTATACTGATCTAATGATGAGCTGACTTTTAAATTATATGATGTGCACTTTTGATAAATATCTTTGCAGTCTGAGGGATTTTTAGTATGAATTTCAAAGTTTCAGTAGCTTTGTATTTCTTCCCATCCTTGTCCCTGTCTAATTCCTCTTTCCTCATAGTGACTGATTTCTTATTAAAGGAGATACAAGACTCAGATTCACACAGGCCTATCTCCTTGGAGAGGTTAAAATAAGGACAAAATAAGTGGAAGGATTTTTTTTTTCTTTTCTTTTCCCCCAAACTGAATAGCAGCCAGGCTCGTACTAGCAATTGCAAAGAAGTTTCTAGAAACTTGCTGTTGTGAGTTGTTGGCTGTCTGGATCCATCAGATCCCTGGGTATTCAGAATAATTATGAGGAATGAAATGAAAAATATTTCTAATGAAATACTGAATGAAAAAAAAAAAGAAAAAAAAAGAAGGAAAAATACATGTATCTTTTTCATCTAGGTTTCTAGGTCATTTTTTTTCTCAGTGTGCCAACTTCCTCTTTATTTCATAGTAAAATGCATTCTTTTTCCCTTATCTCCTTATAATTTATAGGTAATCCTAAAGTCATAATTATGCTTCTTTTAGATGCCTCTAGACAAATCTTAGAGATTTGGATGAGGATCAAAACTGTTATTGTTGAACTTAGTGTGTGGGAGCAGATAAGGTTTTCTAATACATGCTTTACTGATAACAAACTTGATTTTCTTTCTGTCTTTTTTTTTTTTTTTTTTCAGTGCTAATTGTATTTGAGCACAGCTAGCTGGCCATAATATTTTTTCACCATTTACAAGAACTTTAATCCATCCCTTATTTGCTATCTGGTGAAGATTGCAATGAAATGATAGTTCTGTATATTATCCTATATGCAGTAACTGTGTCCAAGGGCACTACAGAGCTATGTATAAGCTTTTGTGGAAGCTCTTAATTTATAAAATCATAGAATCACCAAAGTTGGAAAAGACCTCTAAGATCATCCAGTCCAGGTTAGGTTTTTTGTTTTCAGCCATTCCTTGTTTCTGCAGTAGTTTTAAAAACAGACGTATCTTCAGCCTTCTACTCATTTAGGAAATGTACAATTCTGTCTCAGAGTCTGAGAATGACACAGAAAGCATGTTTCATTTACAGACATAACAGCAGGAAGACCTTTTCATGTTGCTGCTGCAGCATTCAGTATTATTTTGGAAATGTGTTGGTGTTACCAGGTTTTGATGATACTTATTGAACATGCTACAGGTGATGGAGTCCTGCTTGTACACCCCTCACTGTGTCAGTCTTCCTTTGGTGTGGTTTGCTATCCTGCAGAGGCAAACACTGAAATGCTGGCTTCTCTTTCTTGTGGCAAGAATAGAAATGAATGCGGGGTATAGTATTCCTTGTTTATGTTTGACATGGACAATACCAGCTTATTTTGTTCTCGCTTTCTAGTCATGTAGTTACTACTGCCTCTTTTTAAAACAAAATTTTAGTTTAAAAAAATACGGCTCTCTGTTCTTCAAACTGTGAAGCTGCTAAGACAAGAAAGTTGAGAAAGCTGTTTATATTTAAATTTGTTAATGAAGAAAAGCTGGAGAAATCTGGGATTAGGATGCTGACTAATGAAGAATAGCAGTTAAACACTCCTATGATTCCCACAGATTATTATAAAGTGTGTGACCGTGAGCTAACAATCTGGGTCCTGTGAGTTTGTGCTATTAAGCAAAAGTTCTGGAAAAGGGGAAGGAAACTTTTCCCAAGGCTTCAACTGCTTACCACTGAGCCAAGCTTGATTTTGTTCAATCTGAGTATTGGCTTGGATTTCTGCTTGGAAGCCTGCCTAGTTCATCAAAAATAATTTAAGGTGCCACCACAGTGCCAAGGGAACTTCTCATTATTGTTTCGTATATTTTATGATGCTGGCACTCTTCCTGAAATAATCTGAGAACTGCAGACACAATGATACTTTGGAGTGCAGAAAAATAAATCTCAATGAAATTTCTTTATTCTTTCCTGGGTTTTGGTATAATGCATTTTCTTCAGTAAATACAAGTATACAACCTTTTCTGGAAGCTAAATCCTTACTCTGAACAACAGCATCGTTATTTCAAATGTTACTATGCAAAGCTAAAATAGAAATTATCAAGAAATGGAAGAAAAATGTAATGTGAATGCTCTTATAAATGTCTAATCTTTATGGACTATCAGATGGGGATTTTAAAAGCACAGCCGAGCTGCAGATTCTTAAATAAGTGACTGTAAGACAAAAAAACCCAAACTTTTTTTTAGTTAATTGCAGACACTTAACAACTGAGCTTGACAGCGAGAACTGCAGGAAATATTTAGGAGATGGGCAGATACATAGCTGCATCCCTAGATACATAGAGAGAATACAAAGAGAGAATTTGAAGAATGCAAAATTTAAAATGTTTCCTTTTCTGATTCTACAAACATGAATCGTGGTAAGAAATCTGGTATGATAGTAGAAAAAAGTTCTTGCTGCATGTTTCACAACTGCCAGTACTCTGAGAGTAATGCTATTTAGTTTGATAACAATAATCTGAATATTTTAATTATGAGCTGTCACTAGCTGATGCTTTGAGCATAAGTGGTAGTTACTGAATCTATTTTTCCCCCCAGTTATAAATGTTCCTTTTATAAAACTGAACTGAAACTGGAATTTTGAGAGACCAGGGAGGAGAACACTTGGCTACTGAATCAGAGGTCCTGTGACAACTCCTAGGATCAGAGAGCAGTGTGTTAATTACTTTTCCACATTGTGTAAGAAAATAAGAACAGCTCTGTTGCACATGATCACATAACCATCCATGACCAAAAGGAAGGATGTAGGAATAAACAACAGCTGCAGTAAAACCTTCTCCATCTTCTCCTCCCATCTTCAGCATTTTGCCATGTATGATAATACTTATATACAATATTACATTATATAATTTCAGTACTCTTCAGTAGTGTTCCAATTCAGAAATTTCTCTAATATTCTGAACCAGTTATATGCAGTAGTCTTCCTCAAAATAACAACTTATTTGGTAGCTGGCCATTATCTGAGGCTAGCTGTACACATTATAAAGATTTTATACTTCAAAAAAACAAAACACAGAATACAAACATTTCCTCCCAACCCCTAAAAAAACAAACAAAAAAAAACACCCCCCAAAAAAAAACAACTCCCCACAAAAAACTACCAGCCTAAACTCCCTAAAATCCCACGTTCATTAGCTTTTGTACAATTAAACCGTATGCAGTGCCCACCATAGACTTTTATTGACTGATAAGGACTTGTCTTTCATCTGTCAGGATTCCTACCTTCCATTTGGTGTCAGTCTCTGTTACAATTGCAGTGCAGTGCTTAAAGAAATCTATTCAATTTGTCCCCTAGAGCCATAATTATATTTAGGCCTTGAGCCAGAAGTAAGTCTGTACTAGCAAAATGTTTATTTGCATCATAAAAATGTTATATCAGAATTCAGTTAGTGGCCTTCATGTACTGCATGTAACACAGGCAAACCTAATGGCTTTACTTTTCCCTAAAGCAAGTGGTTATCTTTATCTGGTTTTTCTCCAAAGCATTACCAGATTTAAGAATTGTTTGATAACAAGACAAAAAGATTTTGAAAAAGGTATGTTGCAAGTCTGTCACCAATCCAACAAAAGATACTTAACATATACAACTAAAATAAATAATGATCATTCTTATAATATAAACGTGTTTGCTGGATTGAGGCTCAAAAGCTTAGATAGATGTTTTAGAGAACTACACTGTGGTTAAAAATGTGGTTACAAACTGTCTACGAGTTTCTTCTCTGAGCTCTTAAAAAAAAGTGATCAGACTATTTGTAGGAACACTTCTTGTCAAATACTGCTTTTCCCTCTTAGTTTGAATAAAACTGATGGATGGACATAATAAAGTGAAGACAGCTCTGCAATCACTGAGTTTTCTGTGCATCAGAGCAGACAAAGAAAAACAGTTCAGCCATTATGTGAGCATTGCCAAAACAGAAGGTGGCACATGAGAGAAAATATGAAACGTTCATAAATCCTGCTCCGATGTTTGGATGCTAAATAATAGGGTGGTGGAAGAAGGAAAAGAATGGAAGGCAGGAGACCTTGATTTTAGTTCTTCCAAAAACAGATAAAATTCAGACTCCTTGATCTATTCTGTGTAAACATTATTTGAAGATATAAGGCAGGATGAATTTCGTGCCTTCAATTAGGAATGCTATGAAATGTCTGTTAGCATATTAACCAAATTTGATTGCATAAGAGAAGCCAACTGATATAACTTATTCAGACATACAAGCTTGGAAAATACATACATTGTACCTTTCATTGTTCTTTCTAACTAAGATGATGTTTTTTATTTGTTCTTAAATTAAATTTAAAAATTGTTTGCTTTTAGTTTACCCCGGACTGTATTTGGAGTAATTTCAAAACAAGTGATTGAACTCAAAGTCTTTGGTTCCTTCCAACGTGGATGCAAACTTCTTGAGATAATTAGCTCTGACATTTCTTCTTCTAAGGAAAACTTGAAAGGTAAGCAAGCCTGTTTTCACTTTGCTACCTGACTTATGCATCAAATTGATGGTTTAGAAGTTAAGGAAGAAAATATCTTTCAGTGATCACTGTAAGTCAGAAAAGATTTTTTTGGTATGTCTTAAAAACGAGAGCACCTGGTCAGACTCCAAGGGTGGCCAAATGGTGTTTAACATTGGATGTTGGCTGAAGGGAATGAAAACTGGAGAAGATTCCTTCACTATGTTGAAGAAGATGATTTTTCAAAGGAAAGAAGTAAATTGACATAGGAAAATGGGGGTAGGAGAACGCCTAGAGGGAAAAATAATGGATCCACTCATATATTGATTCAAATCAGAGAATTAAATCCTGATTTATTTTCTGGTACTTAACATTAAATCCAGTCATGATGTTTATAGCAGACCAGTAGAGCTTTGAAAAATGTTGGTTTAACAGACACATTTTATGTCAATTCATCAATATCTGAAGGGAAACCATACAGGTAAGCCAGCTGGCATGAAAGAAGGTGAAGCTAGTTGGCTGTGTTATCCAGAACTTGGAGCTCCCTGTGTAGCACCTGTTCAGTCTGTCCCATGCTGGATGTTGCCCTGTGCACTAGCTATGTGGATTGTGGTAGAAATGGTGTAGCTGCCTGGCTGTGCTGCAGGCAAGGATTATCAAAGGGATAATATATTTTTTTTCTAAGAGAACTTTTTTTTTTTGAATGAGAAGCCAGTTAGTACATGATAACAAATGGGGTTAAAAAAAAAAAAGTCTAACTGGACACTGCAATTAGAAATTAGAAATACCTTCAATAGTTATGACAGATTTTTGCTTACTTTCATAGTGCATTTTCTGGTATGTTTGGATCTCCTGTGACCGAGATCCCCATATTCTGTTGAAAAGAACAGGATTTGCTGGAAAAGACGTTGCTCAGATACATGATTATTATTATTGAAATCAATACAGAGAGTCATAATCTCATGTCTGCACACACATATCAGTGCTTCCTGTGTTATGTTCACAGAATCAAAATGAAATGATGGGTTTAAGTGATACAGGGGGAAAAAGGGTACTCAACTGTGTAAGCTGAAAGCCACAGCAATACGTGGAAAAGCCTCTCAGAAAGACAGAATGTATTTTTTATCATTCTTATTTTATTGTTTTGTCCCACTGAAAATCCACATGGCTCATAGTAAAAATCTGTACAAGCACAGTTCTCTGGCTAACATTTCCTAGTTTTCATATGAAATGTGTAGTTAAAATTGATCGTACTTTTCTCTGTTTTGCCAAATCTTTGGAAATGAATATGTATGCCAAAGTTTTGCAGTGAAATGTGGAGAGAGTGAGAAAGGGAGTGCACATAGATACATATATATGCTCTTTCTGACACAGCTTTCAATGAAAATCATGCATGTTCTTGTTTAACTGTACAAATTGGATTCTATTTCCATTCAAATTGAAGAAATTAGTGCTGCTCCAGTAGTCATAGAAACAGCAAATAAGAAGAGGCTAACCAATATGAATAACCATCTGCAGAAATTCTGAAAATTGAATACAGTTTTCTTAAGTTCATTCCTATGTACAAAAGAAAAAAAATATTTCAGAAGATGATTTTGCTAGTAAACTATTGAATATATAAGGGCAACAAGATAGCTACTGTTAGAACTTAATTAAAAAACCACTCTGCATTGTTGCATTGTTCTTATCCTCTCCCAAATGAATGCTGAAATATATGTAGGTTACTCTGAAAGTAATGCCTGCTATTAATTTCCAAGGAAACTACAACAAAGCTATTTGATCAAATTTTCAGTTATGAAATATTTTTTTTTCTCCACTAATACCTTTGCATTTTCACCAGCAATGAACAACAGCCTGTATGCTGTGCTCATAAAAGTCTGCACCAGTGAAGGTGACCTACTGTTGCACAGCTGCTATTACAACATCATTTCTAGGAAAATGTTACCCATGTAGCCTATCTTTCATTGGCCCATAGGGGTGAAAGTCAGAAGGTACCAAGTCAGGACTATATGGTGAGTGAGGTAGGACAGTCCAGCCAAGATTGACCATTTGCTCCACAGTCTTCGAACTGGTCTGGGGCCCGGTGTTATCATGATGCACGAGAGATATTTTCTTCTTCTCTGGCCTGACTCCAGAAATTTGAGCCTTTAGTTTAGCCAGTGTTGTGATGTATTGATCAGAACTGATGGTTTGTCTGAGTTGCAGGAAATCCAGAATCATCACCCCTATTCTATCCCAAAAAACAGTGAACTTCACTTTACCCTTTGAAGGCTGTGTCTTGAACTATTTATTCGATGTGGAATTCATGTTACCATTCTTTGGATTGCTCTTTTCATTCTGGTTCATAGGGGCAATACCACATCCTGTTATTAGTAATGGTGCGATCTAAGCAACTTCTCACGTTCAGCCTCTTATTGGTTCAACGCGTCCTGATGTACTGAAACTTGCATATGATGTTTTGGTTTCTGTGTGACCTACCTGGCCCAAATTTTATGATATTTTTTACAATTTACAATTATGAAGACAATCTCAGAGAACTGCAGTTGTTCAGCCTAGAGATGGAAAGGCTATAGGGAAATCTGATAGCGACTTTCAGTATAAAGAGGGCTATAAGAAAGAAGGGGACAGACTCTTTAGTAGTGTCGCTTGTGACAGGACAAGGGTAAATGGTTTCAGGCTAAAAGAGACCAGATTAACATTGGATATAAGGAAGAATTTCTTATATTAAGAGTGGTTAGGCACTGGAAAGGTTTGCCCAGAGATGTGGTGGATGCCCTGTCTTTGGAGGCATTCAAGATCAGGCTGGATGGGATCAGCAACTTGATGGAGCTGTAGATGTCCCTGTTCATTGCAGAGAAGTTGAACTAGATGACCTTTAAGTGTCAAACTCAAATAATTCTATGATATTTCAACATTGCTGTCATTGTTTTCAATGTATTGAAGCCCATATTCAGATCTGTATGCAGTTCCTTGATTGTAATTCTCTGGTTCTTGTGGATGAGCTGACTGAGATGCTCTTCATTTTGTGATGTGGCAGCTGCGCATGGCTGTCTGGAAGATGGATTATATTTCATGTCACTGTCACTACTGCTGTAATGCACCACCCACTGCTTAACATGCTAACACGCACTGTTTGGTTCTATAAACACTGAGCAAGTATCAATGAATATCAATGGGTGCATTTTTTTTCCGCCTGGAGGAATTCAGTAGCACGCTTTTGTTCCATACACACCTACATGCCTGAAACCATTCTGTCAGACTGCCCCTCTGCCACCATCTGTCACATGGCAGCAGAATGTAATGGGGTACTGGTGGGAAGGTTCGACCTGTACTGCCATCTCACCAGCATCTGCCTCTGACTTTGTGGCTAAACTAGGAGGCATTACTTTTGGAGCAGCCATCATATTGTCTGGCATTAGCAAAAAAAATAGCTCACTTTTAATACTTTATCATTTATACCTTACAAATGAGAGAAAAAAAAGAGTTGCAATACTGTTCTGCAATCAGCTGAAAACAAATGTAATGGGCGTATGGCCTTATTTTTGTCTTATGTTATTGCTGAAGTATAAAAAGTAGGTATTAGGATACCTTAGGACCTACATGGACTCTAAGAATGTATTAACTATTTGTATAAAGCATGTAAATATATATATCAAACTTGTACTTTTAAATATTGCAAGTACAAGTACTATTGAAGTAATTGCATATGAAATCAGGAATCACATGATTGCATGGCATTACCTGATTTGGTTTGCATGCTTCACTACAAAGAATTCTGCACATGAATCAAGCTTAGAAAATAATTAATCTTTTATCCCATAGCTAAGTAATTCAACATCATTTTTTCTGTTTTATAGTTTGCACAGGAGTGCAGTATTCTCTTGAAATTAGCAGTCTTTCAATAATAATTACCAAGATCTAGGAATATCTAGTTTGCAAGCTTTTCAGTGCATAGTAAATATAACTTATTCATTATTTGAATAGTGCTGGTTAGTTTTAATTGGTCACAGAAACTTCCTCTTTCTTGTGGTTGTTTTTTTCTTGTTGTTATTTGTTTGTTTGTTTGTTTTGTTTTTTGCTTAACTGATATAAATAATCCTTGGGTGCAGAGTTCTGATGTGAATACACACTTTAAAAACTTCCTGCATACAGTTAATATGCTCCCTTTGCCTTTAAATTGCAGCACTTTGTCTTAGTGGGCCAAAACAATTGATTGCGGGATGAGGAACTAAAGATCAGCAGCTTTATTACTGTCCACAGCAAATATTTACAGTGGAATAAATGTTTTGATGAGATTTAACAATAGAATTTAGCTTTAGATTAATAATTAGGTACCTGCTAGGTTTGCAGTGTTTTAGAGGACCTACTGCTATAAATTGGACAATTAATGGTATCTAATATCATTGCAGAAACTGCAGCAAAATTATTAATAGAGAATGGGGTTGACTGCCGGGGCTTGTCAATAAAAGACATTTAATTGAGACTGTTCATTAGAAAAATGAAGGAAAGCATGTGAAATGCTCTTCCACATCTAAATTTGCTACACCTTTCAGAACCCTAGGCTAAAACTAAAATGATACTAAATAATGTAAAGAGTTACATTTCTGTTTCTAGAAGACTTAAAATGTCAAAATTGAGCAGCCTTTTGAGAAATGTCTAGCTGTGTGACACAGTCTTGAATCTTCTGAATATATTAGCAGGAATGTGGGTTTCTATTTGTATTATCAGTGAGATTTTCATTACCTGAAAATATATGAGAACAGAATTTTATTTTAGGTAATTAAGTAACAGGATTTTAATTTCTTCCTCTTATTTTGATGTTGCATGAAAAGAAAAGTAGATAATCTTTTCATTGTGGAATTTCATATTTATAAATATTTCGTAAGTTATCTATGTAAAAGAAATGTGCTCCTGACTATCTTTTTAAGCTAATCCAAAACACAGCATAGTCATCTTCTCATGGATTAAGGCACTCCTCATGAATAAAAAATCTTAGTATCTCAGCATAGGGCTATTTCTGTACCAACAAGATAATGTGTATACTTGAATTTCCCAGTGTAAATTCAGCCAAGAGTCACCGTCTTAAAATGGTTTGCAATTTGTAAATATTGTTACATTCAGATTTGGCTCCTGCTCATTTTGATCTGGAAGCAGACTTCAGGCTGTGCAGCTCCAAGTATTAAGAAAAATACCTGAAGTGTAGTGGTAGATATATTCAACAGTACTGATTACCTGCTTTCTCACTGTCAAAAGGGGATGCATATGTGTCCTTAAGAGAGTTTGGAAGGCATGCCTTTCTAGTGATGAGTCCAGATCAGGCATGGATACCCTGAAAAGGATATGTATTTCTGTGAGCTATAAGCTTTTTAATGCAACAGCTGGTATAATTTGATAGTTTCCCTAATTAATAGTGGGAAAGAAAATGTTATTTGTATAGAATGTCTGTGGTGAGAGAGGGACTGGTATTTACTGACAGAGATATTTCAAGTGAAATATCAAAATCATTATTCTCATGAAAGAAATGTGTGTAGGCTTCAGAAAGGAATGAGAATTTTTGAAATCAGATAGAAGCAAGTTTTGAAATTACTTTATAACTTCAAAGAAGAGGCGGAGAAATAATCCCAGTAAAATCTTCAGTTTTTCTGCTTTGGTTCAAACAGAACTAAAGACCTTTCATTGTGTACCAAAAAACAGACAGCTTGGTGCTCATAGAGCTCTAAATTCTACTGTAACGCATTAACTACAAGCTACATACACATGCTCTTTTTCAGACAAAGAAACATTCTGAACAGCAGGTGAAATAAAGTGGGTCATAAAGATGCAGTGTCAAGTATTTATGTTATAGAATATTTTTGAAACAGTAGGTGCTCACAGCTGTGGCCTCATATTTCTCTTGCTCAAGTACTGTATGTCACTATTTCACATTCTGTATAAGAAAATAATTGAATGTAGTGTTTACTGGTATTTGCAAACTACAAATGACTTTCCAAATGCTATGTTAAATCATATCAGTTCTCTGTCATGTGACATATTTATGATCATCTCATTTTACAAGTAGGAGGTTCTAATCCCTCCTTGAAAGAGAAAAAGGGAGGATGAGTTGGCCAAAATTGCAGTGAGATCTAGTGTCACTGGACAGTACCACAATGTGATTTTAAATTTGATTTCTATAGATCAGTGCTCAGTTATAAAGAATGGGAATCCATTGATGCATTGCAGTCCATAAAAATCCTATGCTTAGCAACATAGAAATTTAAGTTTTACAGTTCCTTAAAAATAAGAATTTATCTGATAAAACGTCATCCAGTAATAGATGGAATTTGTTTATTGTTTTCCTTTCTTTCTTTCTTGCTTGCTTGCTT
>JAPSGF010000001.1:34647539-35047734 GCA_035772895.1 Perdix hodgsoniae
GGAATTTGTTTATTGTTTTCCTTTCTTTCTTTCTTGCTTGCTTGCTTGCTTTCTCGCTTTCTCTCTTTCTCTCTCTCTTTCTCTCTCTCTTTCTCTCTCTCTTTCTCTCTCTCTCTCTCTCTCTCTCTCTCTCTCTTTCTCTCTCTTTCTCTCTTTCTTTCTTTCTTTCTTTCTCTCTCTTTCTTTCTTTCTTTCTTTCTTTCTTTCTTTCTTTCTTTCTTTCTTTCTTTCTTTCTTTCTCTCTCTCTTTCTTTCTCTCTTTCTTTCTCTCTTTCATATACATAGACCTATCTGTGGAAAAAGATGTCATGTATATTGAAAATACCTGCAAACACTTTTTTGTCATGGCTGTTTAGCTTGAAAACATGCATTTCATTAGCAGATTTTTAAGAACTCTCCAGGCTGCAGTCAGAAAGTTCAGTGGAATGCAACTGACAGCCATAGGTACTTACTCTTGAGGGAACATATTCTACCTGTGAGCTTTGTTCCAAGGTGCCATTTAAGAATTTGCTTTAAATGTACAAAATGTTTCAATAATTTGAGTCCTAGGCTCCTCTGAGACTGCTTACTTTCCTAGGGGATGTACTGGTATAGAGCATGCCTAGCAAAAGCTGATGTGTAAAAATATCTCAATATTTAGAATATGTTCTAATATTCTATTGCTTGGGATTCCATACAACAAGTCATGTAACTACTTCCTGTGATTTGAGGGAGGAAATGCTTTCCATCCCCTCAAATTTCCTTTTCAGTAGAATTGTGTTTTATTTCTGTTTATTTTTTGTTCGTTTTCCTGAGTGTATAGATTAGAAACTTCATGAATCCATCCAATGTATTTGTGTGCTATTCTTGCAGATTTAGATCCTAATGCACATCTAATGCTTTATACATATTGCCTTGTTAGAAAGCAACTTGAGGTGTAAGATATACATATGTTCAGTGATAGTCTGGCTTGCTTATTTCAAATTGAATTGAAAGAGGAAGGGAGGAGGATGAAAAATTCATTTGCAGACTCTTTCACTAGGAAAATAAAGAAATGTAAAGAAATTATTCCACTGCAAACTATTCATAAGGGGAAGGAGCTTAGAGAAATCTTTACAGCCAAGGGAATCTTAAATCCAGGGAAGCAAGAGGCTGTGAAATCATCACCATGTTAGAAAGGGAGGTTTATGAGACTGGAATTACAGTTAAAAAGTTTCCTATATGTTCATAGCTGAATAATTCTTCTGCATTTATTCTTTTGGCTTAAGAACATAAAAATTCTCCCTTCCCAGTGATACATTTGCTGAATTACAGTTTCAAAATATCTTCCATGCTTCCATTTCTTATTTTTAGAACTTCGTTAAGACCTGTTCCTCTTCCTCAGCACCCAAAACTTCTGCGTCATTTCAGATCTGCTCTGAGATCTGCAGAACAATTTGTTGGCCTAAAATACACATATACCTCAAGCATGTTTCATGCTTAAATTGTGATGTTACTACATTTTTTACAATCAGAGGTATGAAAAGCATATTGCCATCAGAAAGGATACTGAGATAGTGATTGGGTTAGTTGATGCTTGTTCAAGGGCATCCAGTGTGGTTGTGTCAAACAAGATTTGGCTCTTCAGAACAGTGAAGTGATGATCACTCAATTTAGTTATCATTCCTCTATTTTATAGAAAGGCCTAGAGCTGGAGAGGAAATGTAATACAACTACATTTCAGAGAAACGCTAGCTATGAATTATCCAGTTAAGATTTAGGTGGGGAGCTTTTCCAGTCAAATCTTGAAGTTGCCTCTCCTACTTTTTTTCCTCTTCTTCCTCTACCATTAAAGCTACACCTTTCTGACCTTTTCCAAACAGAAACAAGGTTATATTTAGTTTAGAACATGTGTGATTTACAGTGTGGCTTCAGAAACAGCTGTGTCAGTGCAACTCATGAGGAGGGAACTGAAATACAGTGGAAGAAGTGAGTGCTCAGACACAGGAAAATCTAGGTCTTGTAATCTGAACTCCAGACTCTGGTGTCAATGTTTCAAGATATGGTGTTTTGTTACTCACTCTCTCTTGATTTGATAGCACGTCTTCCCATTAATATATGTAAGTGGGGCAGGTAATGGTCCTGACCTATATCCTGCCCTCTCTTCTACAGACCATAATTTCCTTAGAGAAAGACTTTATTTCACTGTGCTCTTGGAACAAATTGAGAACCTAATCTTCTCTGGCGCCTCTGTGAATTGTAACATCAAGGAAAACGTTTATCTAGGAGGACAGATATCTGGAAAACGTTAAATGCAATTTTAATAATCTTGGTTATATTGTGGTATTATCATATTTCTAATTTTATGTGAAAATATCGTGTAACTGCTTAATCACATTTCCCAGTTGATTTCAGCTAGTTTTCAACTTTGAATACTGTGAAATTCTTTATCACACCTATGCTGAGAAGACGACATATTGAATGAACATGTTTATTTAACAAATGGTGTTTCAGTTGGTATCCTTACCCCCTTTTAGCAAAAACATTCACTGACACTTTATGAAATATAAGAATCTTTGTTACAAAATCTTTTTTCTACTCTACTATAGGAATGTGCAGAGAGGCTACCTATTTGCTCCACAGAGAGAGAATGTGATTTAAGTTTGTTTGCACATAGCTAGGTAGAAATGCCTGTGTCTTTCCACAAGCTCTGAGGAGAAAATGATGTAGGCAGAGAAGCATTTCCAAATATAAATTTTTCCAGTTTTCCAGCTGACTGACTTGGGGCTTGATATTCTTTCATGATTCGAAGATAAGAGGATTAGATTAAACAAACCTTTCTTTATCAGCAGGTAAGCAGATAAGCGGTGCAGTAAAGTAAGATGGTGTCTGCCACATAAGTGGATTTTGCATGTGGTGAAATAATTTTTGGCAGTTACTGTGAATTTGAGAAGTAGGTGAGAAATAGTGACAGAAAAGTACTAATGCTTTTTATAATGTACTTGATTGTCACTGGGAACATTATTCCTTACGAAAATTGCAGGAGTGCTGGGAGACAGGGAGAAGGAAACCAACATTTCTTTCCCTTCCACAAATATATGTATTTGAGGTTATGCCTGAATTCTGAATTAAGAAATGTGCAAATATTTTATCTTAAAGAATTTGTGAGAATAAAATCTAGCTTAAATGCAAATGTGTGTTTGAAATTATTAGGGCGTTCCAACCTGTAATGTGCTTTGCTGTTTTAAGTTCAAAAAGCAATGAGGTAAGTGAAATTAAATAATTTACTTATGGTAAATTAAAGCAGAGGAATATTTTTAATATGCTGTGGATATTTTCAAGATGTTAAAATATATCTTATTTTGTATCAGGCTGAGACTTTCCACTTGAGTGTGGGAGGGGATAGCCAGAATGTAGTGCAGTGGGGATTTGAACTCCATGCTTCAAGGGGGATTGCTCGAAGGTAGCCCAAGGCTTTTTAAATTTATTTCTTTCTCTAGCTATCCTGAGGGGAGCAGAGGGACAAGGGGAAAGATGGGACCTGACATATTCATGCTAGCACTAAGGTATGGAATAGGAGGGGTAGCTTTTTCTGGTGAAAGTCTTTCCATCCAGGCCCCTCCCTGAACTCCTGTCACACCCAGCTTTTTCCTTCAGTCAAGGCAAAAGAAGGAAGGGGGTGATCCAGAACTCTGGAGGAGGGGACTTAGGCCATAGACCTCAGCTGCTGTGTTGCTCTCAGCTCTCCACGGAGCACCAGGCAGACTCTTGCTTTGTCTCACCCAGAACCAGACTTGGTTTTAGTGGATGGTGAATTTTCTCCCCACCCCTGTGGATATATGTCTTGCTATATCACCACACACTGAGTTCTCAGTTTAGCCTTGACAGTGAAGGAAGATCATGTGCAAACCAAAGATATGGATAGAAAAAGGTCTACTTTTTAAGATGTCAGATGAATGGTATTTGGGCTTATATGATTGTACTTTTCGAAAGGCAGGTCATATTATGAATGTTAAATAAATAAAGCCTTAAATACATGCTTAGCTATTGTCAGTGACAGCAGTGTGGCCATATATCTGTTTGCTGATGGATTTTGTGGATAATCAATGTAGCACCTATTTGTGCTGAAGTTATATGTCATAGATTTCCAGTCTGGCCAAGAAGTTTAAGCAGTTTTGTAGATCTAAAGTTAAAACCAACATATCTGTAGTGTGGAGTCATTACCTATGTGAAATTGCATGAAACTGGTGTAACAGACTTGATGATCAGTCCTATTAATATCAGTCAGAGATTTATTATTTTCTAGGGTTTCCACACTGCTTTTCTCTGTTTTTTTAGACAAATTATAGTAAGAAATGAATTAATACACTTGTTTAAATCCAAAGCATTCAGTAACGATTCATTTGTTTTCTGAATCCAGCTATTATGTACCAATTCCTAGCCATTAAACAAAAATGTAATATTGCCCCCAGATTAAGCATGCTGGTATGTAAAGGAGAAAGGAGGAAAATATTTGTTTTCTCATCCCACATCCTTATTTGAACTTGAGTATCTTGCAGTACCGCGCTTAGTTTAACATGTACATTGCAGTTCCCAAAATCAGTAACAGTAATTTGCAGAACTGCCTGAAGAGGAACTTTCTTAGGAGCCTGATTCAATTTTTTATTTTATTTTTTATTGTTTATTTTCTATTGTTTATTTTTATTATTTATTATTTATTTTTTATTTTTTATTTATTTTTTATGTTTTATGTTTTATTTTTTATTTTTTATTTTTTGTTCAAATGCAGCATTTTCAACAGTGTTTTCATCAAGGAAGGTTCCTTGCATTTGTCTGCCATCTTTTGCTGGACATGTTATTGTGTGGCACAACTACTCTTGTAACACACCTCTCACACCCATTTTGTATGAAGATCAAATATTTTTGAGGAAGACTTCAGATGTGACAGTAGCCAACAAATCTGAAAAGGATAGATTATGAAATAGTAATAGAATAAGTGTATTCAATTTTCAGCAGTTGCCTGCAATGCTGTGGTTTCCGTAAGTAATAGTAGAGCTGACTGAAATATTCTCACAACAGTGGGGATATGAGACAAACAAAATGCCAGGACCACCCCACGTAACATTACAGTAGTATGCAAAAATTTCCATAGGCTGTAGGATAGTGTTAAGCCTCTGTAGATGTTCCTCATGAAAACTGTATGTAAAGAGACTACATTTACTGAATTGGCCTGTTTCCAGTATGTTGAAAATAATGAGAGATTAAATAGGACTCAAAGGGTAATGACTCCACCACTATGAAAAATATAAGGAAAACAAGCAAAACCTGACTGAGTACATAGCATCTCTCCTTAAAAATTTATTTTCCTTCATAGAACATAAAGGCAGTAGTGCATTTCCTGAAGAAGAGATTTCTGGCTGGAAATGAACAGTATGGACCTGTGTTGTAAAGATGGTGCACTCTTTGTTGGCTGTAGGAGTGGTTACAACATTTCACATGAATGTTATCTTTGCTAGTAGAATTTTCATGGAAAATGTTAAATATTTAACTTTTAAACAATTTTCTTCTTTCATGTAATATTAGTTGAAAACACATTGATAGTCATTCCCTCAATGTTCAGGGACATTCAATGTTTAAATGTCACAGAGGCATCTTTTTTTCAGTGTAATATCTGACTTCAAAGGGTCAGAGCATAATTAAGAAATGAATTTTCATATAAAAACAACGTGATTACAGTGGAAATGTTTCAGAATGTCTTCTTTCCAAAATAAATATATTTTTATAAGAAGCATCCCTTGTTTGCTCATATGAAGCAATTTGGACAATACTTTAAGGAAGATTCCACTCCATTACTGAAGACTTGCACATATTAATTGGAAAGGAAGCCTGCCTTTTGAAAAGACAGTAAGTGACTAAGTGCTGAAACATTGCCCAGTGCATTTGTGAAGTCTTCATCCTTGGAGATACTTAAAAAGAATTTAGATATGGTTCTGGGCAACTGGCTTAAGGTGACCTGAGCCAGGGTGTGACAAAGTGACCTGCAGAAGTCCCTTTCATCATCAACCATTCTGTGAAATGTCTATCTGTCAGTACTTGTTCAGAGTACCTTAATAAACAATGCCAAGATGAAGAACTTCTGGAATAGTTCTTCTCCTTGCTTTTTACAGGCCACTTAAGGTGGCCTGTAAAACTTCGCTTTCACTTGTCCATTTCTTTTTCTGTCTTTCTCTGCATGCCCATAACTTCCCTTTCCTTTCTGTTTCCTGGTTGTTGTTTTTTGGCTTTGCTTTTGCTTGTTAATTTGCCTTGAACTGAGATGTATCTTTCATTTTGTCCTGTGTGCAGTTAGGCTTGTGGCTCTCCTTTAATTTTTTTATTTTTATTTTTAAACAACAACAAAAAACAAACAAACAAAAAAACCCTAAAAAAACATGAAAGCCTGCCAATGCTGAAGACCATTCCCATCCTTGAAAATGTCATTCTTCCCTGTGAAGTGCTTTTAGATTTGTTGCTTTGGGAATTTAAGTTTAATCCTAAACCTAATAGAAATTAGTTACAAAATTTTGTGATTTTAAATTCAGAAACAATTCATTTCAAGAGTAACTAGCATACTTAAAATAAAAATAAAATAAAATAAAAATTAAATAAATCAGTTTGATTACGTGTTATTTTTCCGGATTTTTTTTTTTGTTTGCTTGTTTTGTTTTGTTTCCTTTTCAGAATATTCAGAAAGTGAGAAAGGCACAGACACCACTGTAAACTTTCCAGAAAGCCTAATGAAGCTTGCTGTCGAATAATTAATGAAAATAAGTGGTATCAAAGTTTGTGAAAGTAAAATCCTCCATCCAAGTCATGGTATATCTGGAAAGAATTTAAAATAATATCAAACTTTGCTACAATAGTTTATTTTTTAGTTCATTTTTAGTTTAGTTTATTTATAGTTTATTTTTAGTTTAGTTTGCTACTATAGTTTAAATACGGTAGTAATATTTCTAAGGTTTTACTGCTTTATCAATAAGGTCTTAATAGTCTTACAGGTAACATTAAATTGTTTCTACTTTCTTTCTGATTATATTTTTTCTTCATGAATAGCAAATTTTGAGCCTAATCAGCCATCAGGCATTCAGTTCTACTACATTTCATTTCTGTGACAGAGAAAACACACTATGATATCTGGAGGACCAATACAGATATTTCATTAGTTTACATTCTGAATGTACATGATAAATACTTATTAATTCTCAGCACAGTGTGAAATGTCTAACACTGCTGCTTCCCAAAAAATTCTGGAAGAGTCAGTCTAACAACCTTGAAGATTAATTTCAATAATAGAATTTTTATTTTGTGTATGTTTGTTTACTGCATGAGGTTGAAGACTTGAGAGAGAAAACTTTTTGTATATTTCCATATCTGAATTTCTTCCTATATGCTTGAATTGGCAACACAGTGTACTCTAACTTAAAGAATATGCCTTGAAAATGATATAAATACATCCAAACAAAGGCAAAACATCACTATAAATAAGATTTTTGCTTATTTTCTTTCAACTGCTTTGCGTACTAGCACAACACACTATTATGGATAACTTGTTCTATAAAATTTCAGTCATAGTTTCTACAATTAAATCTATGCAAAGCACATTATTTTGAGATAGGCATACCATGTAATTTAATTTAATCTGCTACTCTTTTATTTTTTATTTTATATGCATCTGCCTGTTTAACTTTCAGGAATTTACTGTAGAATGTAATGACATTTAGATATCTGATAATCACCATAGGACCCAATGCTGCTTTTAATGATGTATTCTTTCAGTGTTTGGATTTCCTTACTTCATGCCATTCTATGATCTTTACAGACTCAATACTTGCTGTAGGAAAGCACTGAGTCACCAATATTCCACCCAGAAACAAATTCACTAAGGTCACACTAGGCTGCCGATAGATAAATTTGTCAGCACTGAGAAAATGTTTACAAAAGCAAGGTCTTTGAAGTGAGAGTTGAGAGATCTCTCTAACTCCTTGTTCAGGTGCCTGTAACTACAAGAAATCTCAAGCATCTGGTCAGGCAAGTTAAAACAGGATGGTTTTCATTCAATCTTGCTGTTGTGGGACAGGATTCTTCTGTACATTTTGTTAACAGTATCTTAATTTTGCTAGAGGTGGTAATCTCTTTTCTACTAGGCTGCCATTCCAATATTTGGGCCAAACTGAATAAAGAGCAGGCACTTACTTCAAGACTGGAAGGAAATGGGCTGAGAGTAACTTTCTCTAAATGTTTCCTTCAAGATTTAAGACTAGATGGTTCATGTGCATGTGAATGCACATTAGCTTTCAATACAATAGGTAAATGCATACTGTGTCAATTAGTCCATGATTGCTACGTACATATATGCTCTCACCTGTGAATAAATGTAGCATAACAGTTGCTGGGATTGCTATTAGCTTACAAGTATAAAGATCTGTTTGCTGTGCAAGTTTTGTTGTGATGATGATGGGCAGAGGAAGGTCTTTTATGTAACAAAAACATGGTAGATTTATAAATATCAGAGGAAAATTACTGTATATGGTCTTCCTATTCTCCAATGAAACAGACTGTTTCCTTCCAGAGTCACCACAATACACAAATAAGTACACACAACACAGCTTCTTCTTCCACTTCTTCTGAAGTGGAATTTTTACTCAAGCAATTGCTTTTGTATGTTACTTGGCACGATTTCAGTTGATTTCAGCAAAGTGATTTCCTCCTTTTTCTTGCAGAGATTAATATTAAAATTGAATGATTCTCATTGTCATGGGTATAGAATGTTCAGGTTGGACAAGGTAACAATGAAAAATGTGCTGTATTTCAAGCATAGTTTTAGTATGTGACAGAGCATTCCCTTATAGCTTCTAAACTTTGTGCAATCCATCTGAAATAGTAAATATGTTCATAGACATATTCCTAGTTTCAACCTGGTGCTCGGTGCATGAATTCTTTTTTTTTTTTTACCAATGTGGTTATTTGACATATTGTGTGCTTAAAATGAATAAACAGTACATGCTTTCTTTTCCTTTACAAGTGCTTATAGCTTGAAAGATACTGAAACTAATAGGTGAAGTCTATTCTTTGCAAGATACGATATGAAGGAAATCCTTAAGTACCACTATCCACATATTTTTAGTATCTTTTCCAAACTTCAGCAGTGCTATCTATTGTGTATGCACCTTCAGAGAATTAAAAGAGAAGAATAATCTCACAGTTACACTTTAACTCAGTCTTTTACAATATCTTTATGAACTGTAGGGGAATAAGGTGCCTTTCTTCTGTTCTCTATATAAAATTTGGTTGAAATATCCAAGTTATTAGCCGCTCTTGAATTTCATTTATGAGGGATTTTTTTCAACTCAGAGAAGGAAGGTGATATAAGGTAAGATTTTATTTTCAATTTGCCTGTTTACTGGTCAGTTTGACAGCAGGAGAAAAATTTCACTTCATAGTACTGACTACAGATATTTATGGTGAAATAGTGTGTGCTTTTAATGCAACTATAAGCCTGTGCACTGTGTTCATGTTATATGTTTAACTCCAACTGTGATTAGGACCTGACTTTTTTGTAAAACAATATCTTGTTGTGTTACTCAAGAGTTAAAGTGTCATTCATCCTAGCTAAATGTTCTCTGTAGCATCTGTGTGGACATCTATCCTTAAGATACCTTGTAGTTGAATAGAAAGATCTTCTGGTTATCAATGGGAGTTGCATTCTGTCACTGACAAGAGCAAAACTCTGGAAAAATTACCATCTTATCAGTACTGCCTTCCAAGTGCTAAAAGGCCATGACAGTGAGACAGCTACACATTGCTTTCCATTTGAGTGTACTTCGGAGTAGCATTCTGTGCTTCTTGGGTGTCATTCTGGTTGAAACAAATCAGAAAGAATATGATAAAATTTCATATCAATCATTATGTTTGAATGCAAATCTTGAAATACTCTGCCTTGGTCTGAAGAAGATTTATAACACTTATGTAGATGGAGTATCACAGAAGTAATGTCATTGGCTGAGACTAGGTAGTAAACACTATTTTGTGTATGCTTGCTTTATCACACTGGTTTTGTTTGTCTGTTTGTTGTTTTTGTTGTTGTTTTTAATCTTGCAGCTCCATGTAGTTAGCTATTTGGTGTTCAGAGCTGAGTGAAATAAACAATTTTCAATCTCATGAAAACAAAACTGATTTCTCCTGCATGCTTGAAGGAACTTCTCGCCATAAAAAGCTTTTTTTTTCAGGCTAGATTCAGCATTTTGGTCCTCTGTCATATCTGAAATCACAGCCATTATTGATTCATGTTTTTTTAAGCATTTTTTGTAGTCACAAGTGCTCAAATTTTCTAAATTAATTGCTGGAAACATTAGTTTATTCTCGACTTACAGGAAATACGCTGAACAGTGTTTTAAGCAATGTGTGACAAAGGCTTAAGATAAATACTTATACATAGATAATTTTTCAGTCTTGCCATAATAGTTGATATGTTCTGTATGTGCTACTAGAAGCATATGCAATCCTGCAAGTCACTGTGCTCATATACATCTGTAGACATTTAAGTAGTTGGATTTGCTGCAGTGGAACAATTACAGAAGTTCGATGTTTATGTAAAAGTTTTTGCAAAACTTGATTCAGTCCTCAGTAAAATAAGTGATTCTGTGATTCTATTGAATAAAGTCTTTGTCATGTTGTTCTTATAAAAATTAGTGAATATTTTACTCTCAACATAGATTTAAAAAAAGAGAAAAGAATTAAAAAAGAAATATTTTGGGACCCTAAAGGTTATAATTGTCTGCATTTTAAAAATTTGCCTTGGAATCTCCAGAAAAGTTATACTCTGTATTATGTATATCCTCACATGGAGTATTTGTGCATAGAATTACAGTGAGAAGGCTGCGAGAACTGAATTGTATATTGATGGCTGGGGAGGGGCATGTTAATATCCTGGGTTCAGTAATATTGATGCCAAATGTGAACACCCACTGAATGAACCTTAGGTCTCTTAAATTTTCTCAGCTCTCTAGCTCCTAAATAGCTTATGCTGCTTAGTGCTGCAGTACAGTGAGTCATACTTCCCGTATTTCAACATGACTCAACTTAAATTATCCTGAATCTAAGTACATCAAATACTGCGATACTCATGCACAATCAAACCTGGATGTAGTTAAACTAGTTGATTTTTTTTTTTAGTATGCTCAGTGAAGCAACAGTATTACTTTCCATGTGTGATTCTTTTGCACAAACACTCGTGTTTCTAGGTGGAATGCCAGCCATTACAAAAATTAAGCTAATAGCAAGCTTGAATCCCTCTACTGTACACTGTAGCATAGAAGAAAGGATTGCCTAGGATTGAGGAGATGAAGGAAGGAATAGGTGAGATTAGAAAAAAAAATATTCTAAGGGAATTGATAAACTAAAATGTTGTTCTGATAGGAAAACTATGACAGACAGATCTGAGAAGTGGGAATTTCTTGATGGGATGGCTATGCTATGAGAGGAAAGCGCTAGTCATAATTTGGGCACTTCTTTCCCATAATAAATGTTGTGGTGTTGGTGGAGATGAGATGCAGCTCTTCACTGGAATGGTAGGTTGAGTGTCATCTCACATGCTTTAAACATGTCACTACACCAAACTTCTAAGCTCCCTCTGAAGAATTCCATTTACAAATTTAGCATAATGAGGAATAACAAGAAGCATTTTTATTTTATTGACGATCTAATGAGAGACTAGATCTTGATCTTGATTTTTTTTTTCTTTTTTTCACAACTGTCTGAATCAAAAGGAAATATTTGCTGTGTGGGGGCAGTGTGTCTGCATGTCTTGACAACGCATGTGTTTTTGGTCTTCAAAGGATGCTGTAGTCTTCTTTATGCCCCATGAGCTAAAGGGAGGACTTAACTATCACATCCTTTACAGGGGAACTGAAGGAGGGTAGTTAAGTAATTTATTCAATATTTTGGCCATTTTAATAAGATCTTAATGCCAAATTCTAGTTCAATGTTGGCAGAATTTGCCAGACCCTAGCTTTTGAAAGATATAGGAGTAGGTACTAAAAGAGAGTAACTTTTTCTGCATCGTACAATCTTAGATCATGTGTGTCTAGAAAAGACACCAAGAAATCAAGGATCGTTTCCCTGATCTAGGGTAGGATCAGCTATTCCTGCAAAATTTGTGACAGAAATCTGTCTGGTCTGCTTGCTCTGCAAAAGCTGTAGATAATCTGACTGTAGGTAGTCAGAATGTTGCAGGGCTGTCTCATTTTGTATACTGCTATTCTTCCTATTAGTTTCCATTCTCACTAAGTTTTAAATATCTTACTCCGCATCTCCCCTAAATTCCCCATTTGAATCACATTCTTTGCTGTCTAAGGAGGACGTTATTAATTTCCCAAATGTGAAGTGTCAAGTCTGGTGTTCTCTTATCTTTCTTGTCTATACTATAGGAAGTCTAATGCGCATTCGGTCTTTCCATGAGTGTTATCACTGTAATCCTCTTAGAATTCCAGTGCTTCCATCCATTCTATTTTTACTTTCTTGTTGAAGTGTGATTCTCCAGATGGGACATGTTGCCTTGAACATCTGGCTGAATTTAGCTGTGTTTACTGTTCCGAAAAAGGTCAGCTTAAAATTACATTCAGTGGAGTATATTCCACAGCTGGGGCAATTATTAGTGAAGGAAATGTGTCTGAACTGCTTATAACCTTTATTAGATTCTTTTCCATGTTTTAGACTACTCTGTTGCTTCTATTAAGGAATTTTTCTTTTAAAAAAGGACGTGTAAATACTTCTTGAATTTTTAACAAAAACTTCTACTTTTGTGCTTGTTGATGAGATACTCAAATATTTATAACTTGATGTCTGTAGTAAAATAAAATTTCTCTTCTGTTCATGTTAAACTCTCATAATCTCATTTCTCTTCCCATGAAGATGGAAGCATTCTTTTCATTGTGTATGTCTTCACAACCAGATTATTTGATATTAAAGATTGATCCCATAGATCTTCTCAGTGCTTCAGAGCTAGTAAACCTCTATTTATCATCCCTATGTTTTTCATAAAATCTTGTTGGAATATGTATGTTTGATTTTATGCGTATTTATGAAATTACTTGTGGAAAAAACTTGCAAATATCCTGAAGTGTTTGACAGATAACAATACATCAATGCAGGTAACCCTCTCCCCTCCAAATCTTTTATAAGGTTTGCAGATTGATACCACTGCAAAAAAATAACACATCTATAAAGTTACCCTTCTCTATTGTGCTGACAATATGTAGAAAAATACAAGTGAATGTTCAAACTACCTGGAACTTCAGTAGATTTTCATAAAATGTGGAAGCTTTTTCTCTTGTCTTGTAATTCAGGGTGTATCTGTACACTTTTGGTGGCAGTGCTATAAAAAGGTTAAGTGGAAGGAATGATTGTGATGAAGTGTTTCAGAAATTGCAAGTTGTTAGAAAGTAGAAATAACATTTTCTTCCTGCCTTCATTTTTAATCTTGTTTCAGTCACTCTGGAGTTTAAAAAAAAAAAAAAAAAAAAAAAAGTTGGGTGAGAGCAATATACATCTTCTTGCTTGTATTATTTTACTCTTTTTTTTTCCTTAAAGTCTTCAGCAGAATACTGATGGAGATGTCAAATGTTTTTCTAACGTATACGAGAAACAGAACTAACAAAAGGGATGCCTACTAGATACATGAAAAATTCCTCCTTCTCTTCACTGTAAAACAGTCTTGTTTATCTCAATAGTGTTCTAGTATCAAAGACTCTATCATGGATATGTATTTATTATTACTTAGCTATGTGTTGTATCAAATAATTGATGGGATTTAAACCAAAAACCTAGTTCATAGAAAGCTGTGAGTATTCACTTTAAATTATCAGACATTAATCACATTATGCTTATGTTGGATTTTCATATATTCTTTTCTTATGGAATCAACAAGACTAAAATAAAATACAGCTTCTTATGGACATACGTGCTTTTATACAGTTGTTTATCCATTTTATTAATTTCCAAGATCAACAGAATTGATCAGCAGAAAGAATAGACTTAATAGTAAATTATGCTCACTTGAGGCTTAATAAAATTTGTTTTCTTTCTTAACCACAGCTTTAAATAATGGAAAATGTCTTCCACACATAGAAGCATGTATGTAACCTTCAGAGAATAAAGTAACAGCCCAGTTTTTAAAGGTAGAATGTACTCTGGAATTTTTACTTTAGAAATGGTTGATATGAGTCACCACATGCTGAGGTCTTTCAGAGGTGGAAGGGGCACTGGTAATATTTAATTTAACCTTACATGAGACACTGTAGAAATTCACTCTGTTGATTCTAATGGAGTGTAGTATTTTTATTGAATTTACTAACACTGGCAGAAACACTGTATTGCTCAATTTAAAATCCTTCTGAGTGCTTAAGTAATCCATCTGACCCTACATTTTTTATCATATCCATTTTGACTTGGTTTTATAGCACTTTAAATTTGCATGGCCATTATAAGTATTGTGTTAATCATTCCTGACTTGCTATTGGCTTTTTAGTTAGTTTCTTACATGTGCTATATCTGCTGAATGTATTTGCTGCTTTGAGTAAAAGTGCAACAGCTTCTTTGTTTGAGATATTTCTTATTCAAGTTATTTTAATATTTAAAAAGATTAAAGATGTTCAGGAGTATAGTTTAGAACTGAGAGAGTGATAGTCCATTTTAAAGCAGCCCACATAGAGTGCTGTACATGCCAGTTGGCTTAGAAGACTAAGGAGGTTCTGTAAGAATGAAATTTCTTAACCCTTTAAATGATTTGATTAATAATATGTATGAGTTTTTTTTTTGCTGGATGTCTCAGGCTTCCAACCAGGCTGGGGGGTCTGCATAGTTGAGCATGAGGTGTGTATATATATTTATATATAAGGGAGAGTTTTTGCTCTTCGGTCTGAATAATTAGGCCATGCAGATAAAAGCAACTGACAGATGGAAGGAAGTGTGGGAGGAGAACAAGTAACAGAAATAGCTTCATATTAAAAAAAAAAATTAAAAACAATTAACGGTTTTTCACATATCTTTGTCTATAACTATAGTAGTACTGCACATTCAAGTTAGGTAATTAATTAGAGTCTCTTCAGCCACTAAAACAAACATTACATCTCTCTCACTGAATAGCCTCATTTAGTTTTATATTTTGAAATATTGCTCTGTCCCTGGTGCCAACACAAGTTGCTGACTGTCCATTGTGAAAGGAAAGATAGAGGGAATTTTTAACACCAACTTTTGATTTACTTGAAAATGTCAGCATGCATTCAGGAAGGCCAACTGTCTGTGTGTTTCAAGCTGAATGAGCACTTCTGCTTTTAGTGTAATAAGACATTGATGCTGGATACTTTGGATAACAGCCGAAGTTGAACGTAGCTTTTTAAAACAACATCAATAATGAAACAATAACAGCAGAAAAAACAACCCTGAGCCACTGACGATTGTTACTCAATATGTTCTTAGTATCTAAGTGACTGAAGACCTATAAATCATATTGTCTGATAAGCAGGAACCCATTGGAATGACAGATGTTTCAGTGCTGTGCCAGAGTGCTGCGCCAGAGTATCATAACACAAAGTAACCTAACTTAAGAAGTGATTGCATCCAAAAAATCCATCCAGATGTATGGAAACATGTCATGCTTATATAGTTGTCATGGAGTTGACTAGATCAATCTATGCTCATGAGAGGTGGCATTAGCACCCTGGGCACCCCCCGGCCCCACAAAATGGAAGGGAAAGGGAAAAAGGATAGGGAGATGGGAGCTGGGCTCAAGGAAGGAAAAAAAAAAACAGTGGCAACGATCTATGGAGGAAAACTTATTTTTCTAACTATGATATCGGAATGCAAGATAACACAATATGATACAATCTAGTTGAAATTGAAATTAATAAATCAAATAAAATAGGAGGGAGAGAGAGTTCCTGAGACCGAGCCAAACCTGAAAAGCTTGGAAACGGCTAGGAAAGCACCCTCCAGCACTCACTGCAAGGGGGTAAGAGACCACCCCATCTGGAAGGGCCAGATCCCATGACTTCTGTGATGTATAGGAATAGGTACCTGGAATCTGAGCATTGGCACATTAACTCAGTGCACTACATGATGTTATGATGTGGAATACTGAAAACAAACAAAAAAAAACAACACAAAACCATGATAATAGAGAAAATAGTTTTAATTTGGCTGTAGCCTTCTTCTTTTTTGAATATTTAAGTACCTACTACAGTGTCAGAGAAAGTTGGCATTGTTACATTTGCTTTGGGAGGAAACGTGGGAACATCCATCTAGATGTCTAAATTTTAGGTGTCAAAAGATTAGTCAAATGAATCCCTCACTTAGCAAAGTTATGGATGCTGTTCTCTTGGACATTGTTGAACTGCTAGGACTGAAAAATCCAAATTAACAAAGCAATGTCTTATCCCTAAAGAATAGCAGTCATGACATGAAGAATGGTTTTCCATTATGCTTCTTAAAGTTTTCTGTCTCTTTTGAGAAGTGCACAGTATTAAGATTTTGTTTAATCCTTTAAGCAAGTGTATGCTATTACACTGGCATTATAAAAGTTTAAAAGGCCTGTAAAAAAGCGTCTAATATCCCTTTAATGCCTGTTAGATCACTAGCTTTAAGGAAAGATTGTAATGATATATTAAAACAAAAAAATTAAATTAGGCACTTAGAATAGTTTTTCTAAGCACTTCTAACCTTCCTGCCTCCTACCTTAGCTATCTTATTAAATGTTTAATTTTAGGTAGCAGGCTGTATTAAAAGTTACTAACCAGATTTCCAAGTTTTTTGAATGATAAAGAGTGAAATAGACTGTCTGTTTAGTCTTGAACATTTCACTGTGTCCAGCTGAATATTTATGCACCTTAAATACCTCTTGAAGTATGTTCCAATACGTAGATCACTTTTTGAAAATGCAGCTTAGACTTTGGAATCACAAGTACCACTTTTGGAAACTTAAATACTTCTGAAAACGCTGGCTGCAATATCAAGAAATGGCAATTATAGGCAGAGTAGGTGAGAAAAGTAATGGAGTGAGAAGGAAACCCCCAAATGTCAGTTAATTACAGTCTAGCAGTTGCTGCTTAATAAGAAATTTCTGAAGAAAGTAAGGAAAAATCCAACAGAAGTATGTTAATGCATATTGAACGGGGCACTTATTTGTGAATCTTGTTCATAGTGTTTGATTCCTGCAGGTCTAATATTTTAAGTGGTTTCAACAAAGTGATTTTTGTACTGCAGGATTTTCATGTGAATCATATTGAGTACTCTTTAAATGTATCTCAGACTTTTTGTTATAACCTGTTATGCTATAGATCATGTTGAGTTTTTGTTCTTTGTTTTCCCCTAGTTCAATCTTCCTCTATAAGCTGCCTTTTTCTTCTAAGTGGGAATTTTTATTAAAAATACATTGAAGTTTAGGAAAATAAAAGTGTGCATATATACAACTTAAAAAAAAAAAAAAAGAAAAAGTATGTAAATGATGAGCTAATGAAAAGAACACACTGATCTTCTGCTATCCTGGTCTTAAGACCTGATCATGAAGTCAATTGAAGGATTAGTTTTTCATTTATTTTGTGCCATGTCCTCTTGAAACTTCTCTTCCAAATATCACTCCTGTACCCTATTTATTGGAAGTCTTTAGATTTCTTTCCATTTTAGTCAGTGTATGTGTCTTGCATTTTACATATACAGGAAAATAATTGGCCTTGGTCTGAATTAGTGTCTTAATTCGTTTCCTTCCCAAACACTCACTCCTTCCTAATTTAAACTGATGTGCTGATATTTATAGTTGTTGATTGATTTGTAACCTATTCAATATCTCTCCATCATGGCAACAGCTACAGTCTTGATCTTAAGTCTTACTTTTCTTCCCCTTTTCCTAAATCCTGCATAGTATTTTCAGGCTCTCCTATAGCCAACAGTGAAAATTCCCTCAGTCTGCTTGGATTCACCCCATTCTGAGACTGGTATTGTGAAGACATAACTCTCTGTGTTCAAAAACTATCAAGGATAAGCAGGTTCTCCACTTATTTTCATGGTACATGTATTAAATGAGACATTTTTATTTCTTTCTCACCAGCTTTTAGGTATAAGCAATTTCATAGTGATTCTTTGTGATGCAAAGACTACTTCACAATACATAATAGTTTTGTTGTTTTTTTTTTTTAAGAATGTTTATGCTGATGTTCTTTTCTTTCTTTGAGTCATCATGAATTTAAGATCTTTTTTCAGCACTGGAGTACTCTATAGTCCAGACAGAGATTTCATTTCTCCCTAGTTCTTAAGCTGTTAAAAAAAGAAAAAATCATATTATGATTTTAAAATTTGTTGTAAGGAAAGGATCTCACTGCAGACGTAAGTTCTGTCTTGATGTCGTTATCAAAATCAAACCTCATTTCTGAAGTGCAGAGAGGCGATTACTTTTTAAGATTTGGTTTTACTTGCTGTTAATTGTTACCATGTATTGATTCTACTCAGAATTGTTTTTAATCCAGAGAAAATGCTGTTGGCAATTGATGATTTCATCATTTCTGATCATTCTGGAACCTTTTGTGAAGCTTATTTTTGCAATAGATAATTTATCTGAAAATCATTCTAGAAATGTATTTCCTGAAACTGATTTCCCCTCCCATTTTCTGCATGATTTCCTCTCATTTGGTGTAATTTCCTCCATATGTTAGTACTTATACAGTGTTTTAGCTTCTGTAGTACTTCATCTCATCCAGTAAGTCATGAACATTCTGTATGTGTGTTACTTCATACTGCTGCTCTGTGTAGCTTGATGCCTGCAGCAGATCATGGCTAATTATGTGTCAAGGGACCTTATCAGTCTTACTGTATATTGAAACTCAGTTTGTTTGTCATAATCAAATCCTACCCTTTTTTTTTTTGTGAAAGTTTTAATCAGATTATGACATTTTTGACAACTGTAGCTTCAGATACAGTGAATTTAATTTTACTGTGTTCTCCTCAGGTTCATCATAAAGGATATAATTCCCCAAACTGCATTTCCACAAACCAACCTTCCTTTATTGTTTATTGTACAGTGCAGTCATTTACAGTAATTCTTAAGTTGTATTGGACACATTATTCACCTCTCAATGTTCATTCAAGTTTTCTATAAAACATTGTAGCATACAGAGAATGTATGATCTGTTGGTTGTTTTTTCCCTTTAATTGTATTGATGTAATTTCATCTTCTTAAGAGATAGCTAAGAACTGCTGGCTAGGATATAATACATTTGCCTTCAAACTTTGGAGAGAGAAAATATTTTTGATACAGATATCCTCATTATCACCTGTACATTTTGAGGCTTGCTTATTTCTTAATAGTTACACTTCTTGTAAAACAGCCAGTCGCATTTCCACAAGAGGAAGAAATGGCAGATTTCTTTGTGGTTCTTCCTGTACTGTTTCATCTATGAAAGAAAGAAAATATTTGTAGATAACCTCTTAAAATAGGTGGGAAAAAAATCTTGAACCTATCCCACCCATCAGGTTTATACAATTTCTTGAGAGAACTTCTGTAAAACACCAAGTGTATGTTTCAAACTTACAGTATCAGGTGTACACACAAAATCAGAAAAAATAAATAATTCTAGGGAGTTTGTGTATTGACATGACTTCCAAAAGTTGTTATGCTTTTAATCAGGACCCAACAAAAATGTAACAATTGAATTGGAAATATAGCCAGGTAAGTAAAAATAGGATGAGGAAGTAAAGCTCCATTTCTGCTCCATTTCTTCACAAAGAGATCCTTCTGCCTGCACCAGTGTGCATGAAGTACACTGAAATTGTATATGTATGAAATATCAACAGTCTCAGGCTTTAGAGATTTGACAAAAATTTGATATGCGTATCATGCTACCCGATGTTCCAAAAGTAACACAGAACCGGCCATTTCAACTCCTGAATCAAGTCAAGCAATGCAAGCTCACAGTTAAATGAGTTTTCCAAGTAATTACTAAGAGAAGAGTAGCACTACTTTTTTTTTTTTTTAACTTAATGCTGAAATGTATCTAATTAATATATGGGAGTTACTATATGGTTTCAAAATGAATAAACTAATGTGGCAGAAATCATTGTTTCTTCTGTTTTGTGCAAGAGGACAAATGGTAGCTTTAATTAAATTTGTCAGTGTCAAATAACATTTCTGTTAAATGTTATGGAAATATTTTCCTCAATATATATTTCCTATAAATGAGCTTTACTCAGGACAACAATTATGATTTTCACACTCTTTGCACTTCTGAAAGCATCACGAACCAGACATTTTCTAAGCTTTACTATAGTTATTGGTGTTAAGCAACAAATAAATTTAAGCTTCAACACCTGTGAGATACTGTGGCTTGTAACATTTACAAACACAGAAAACACCAAGTGACTTTAAGTGCCTTTTTCTATGGTTATAGTACATATTCTTTGCTGAGTAAAGATCGTTGACTTCAGCAGGACCAACTACGTAGTTTAGGTAAGATACATCCTTAATGCACCAATGACTAGCAGAGGTGAGTGAGTGAGTGAAGGCCAAAGACTGTAACTTAACAGCTAAACATCTCTGTCTTGCTTTCTCTTGGGTAAGGTTAAATACACATATGAAATACACTATTTTTCTTAAAGCTAACTTGTTACATTTTATCACAGTTAAGTTATTTCAGAGACGGAAATTTTTCAAACTTTCTTTTGTCTCACATATGCCATTTAAAACACCACCTCATACATCCTGTGTATCCCTTCTTGCAGCATGAATAGTGACATAAATAGGCAAATCTGAGAAAGGGTGCAAAATCTAACATCTTTCCTTGAAGTGATCATCACCTAAAATAAGAGAAGATTATGCTTCTTCTAATAAATTTTGCCTAACACTACTGATATAGTAATAAATTAAAAAAGGCACCTTTTGGGGGGGCAAAACTGTCATAAAGGTTGAAATATTGCTTGTCTAAAGTTTCCAAAAACATCAACATGATTCACATTAAGAAAAGAATGATAGATCAGTAAGTTGTCTTTCCACAGAGATGATTTCATGCTGACTCATTTTCAATACTTGATAATAAGGGTTCAGCCTTTATTGGAGTGTATTGGGAGTAACAAGACAGATCAGTATGATAAACATCTATGACCTTGTTTCTCGTCTTCAGTGGAAGGAAAAGCTTATTTCATTATATTGTTCCCCTGCATGTCAAAGTCTCAGAGTAGATTTTCAGCAACCCACTAAACAGCAAGAAAGGTATACTCAGGCACACTTACACCAAATCTGAAGCACCATTTGAACAATGTAGGAGATTTTTTGTGATATATATTCCATTCAGGTGATTGTATTTCACAGCATTACAAGTTTGAAAATAGATTTTGATTTCATATTTTATTGGTTTTCCCCAGGATAGCTGATCTATAATAATACTTTTTGAAGCCACCAACTGTTCATCAGCAGTTACATCTGCACAAAGGTATAAAACTTTCAGAACAGCAGCAAAAAAATATTCCATATGTTTTGAAACACAGCTGATTACCCTGGCACTGTCTGCTTCTGATTTTATGATCAGTTCTTAGTGCTGGTTACCCTCAAGCACTTGTGAGTCATCATGGCTAGGAAGATGAAATAAGCTGGACAGAGAGCTGACAGTTCTCCTGATACAATAAGCAACATTTTAATCTCAATTTAATAACTTCAATTTCTTTATTTTGCTTGCATTAGTTATTTCACTCTGTGTATACACAATGTTCTCTATTTATCTTCATTATCATTAACATGGGGAGTGCCTACTGAAAGATTTGCTATTTCTTTTCGAGCTTCATTGCTCATTCCTAAATGTGAATCAGATAATCCTCAGGTAGCTTGTGACTAATTGTTCAAGAAACACAAGTGCAATATTCTATCATTCTAGTTTTAGTGATTAGTATATGTAAATTGCATTTTTCACAGGAACGCTATAGAGACAAACATACCTCCACAGTAAAAATGTTCTTACTAAAAATAAGGTTATATATGAAAGTAATAAAACTACAGTAGAAGGGCATAACATTTAGAGTACATTGGGACAGTAATGTTGTTGTTCAGGCTAAAATATGTTTAGTTATTTCATAAATGTATGTCTTCATGGTGTTGTCTGAAAAAGCAGTGAAAGGCCACTAACTTGTTTGTTTCTAGCAACAGCCATATGTCGGGCAAAGGAAACAATTCCACAGAAGTGATTGAATAATGACTTGGCTTTTTGCATAAATTGATATTGTCAGTTGAGGAAAAAATGGTATCTGCCTGGAACAAAGAATCTGCTAGCAAGACTGGTCCCTTTGCTCAGGAACTGTCTGCTTTTCACTAAAGTAAAAACTGAACTGTCAGTTATTTGCACTATGTTTAAATTGAAGCCTCAGTTACTCAAAAATGATCACTCATTATTTGCCTTTACTACGAGTTTTGAAAAATAAGGAGGTGAATATTAATTTAAATTAAGGATAGTATATATACATATATATAGAGAGAGGAAGAGTTTGAAAACAGCTGGAAAAACCAGCATGCTTTGAGAAGGAGACCAAATGGTTGCTATTTGTTTTCTGACCAAAATGAAAGTCACAGGTAAATCAGATAAGCAAAGATACCAGTCCCCACTAAAGAGCAATCCCTGAAAATTTGACACACAACGGTTATGCCCACTGCAAGGAATGGGCCCCATTAAATTCTAGTGAGTATCTTGTCTGTCTATGTAAAGTTTTGTGAATTGAAATTTTTCTAAATGGGGCATATAATTGTCCAGAGTACAATGTATTGCTCTGATAATCAATTCACAAAATCTTGTGTTGCCATTGGATAAGAAAGTAATTAATAAGTCTTCACAGAAAATTATTGGCTTGCTTTTAACTCTTTGTCCATCGTATATATATATGGTTTTTGATGACTTTTAATGTCTTTGATTTTACACTGTTGTGTTGTGGAATTGTACTTTGCAATTTCAAAATATAATTTATGAAAAAGAATAAGGGTAAATTAGAGATTGCTGTTTAGTATAAAATAAATAATCCTCCAGGCTGGCTATCTGCCAGAAAGGAAGAATACTTAGATGCTTTTCAGGATATGAAAAGTCACTATATTAAATATATAAAGTATACCCACTTCTGTGGGCTGATCCATATTAGATCTTTAAGGAACATGAAAATTGTGTTAGATGATTGCCTAGTTCTCAAGTCACTAGTTTCTTCTGTTCATACTGTTAATATGCATCCATGCTAGTAATGTTTTGGTTGTGAATTTACTTTTCAAATTTCAAATCAGAAATTTGACTGGCCTAGGTAGCTTTTTAGAGATATTTAGTGGGAGATAGTAGAGGGCAGACCTCTTCTGCTGTTTTGAATGGCATTTTGTGAAATTAGTTTGTCAGAGTACATTATGACAGAAAGGAAGCAGCAGAATAATCAGTGCCAATAGCATGAAGAAACATACAAAAAAGGTAAGTGCACAAAGTGATTATGGAGACTTAATGCCTTACTGCTTCAGGGCTAAAAAATGTGTTGGGAATGTATGTAATTGTTCCCAGAAAACTGAATAACAGGGATTACATTTTGTAACACTTGCTTGTTTAAGTTATTATGATAGATGAAAATGTATAATCTGGGACCCGCATTGGTGAGTACTTATATAATAAGTACTTATATTCCTTTTCACCTCTGGAAAATCAACATTTAGATTTCCTTCTGAAGGAAGCATGATTTCTTAGCTCTTGTAGTATGATATAAGTGTCTTGTATAGCCTCAAAAGCTTTACAGCCCTGTCACCCCTACTTGCACTTGTTATAATTGTTTTCGTTTGCATTAGGGTTTTTCCCATCCATGAAAGGGAACAATTTACCACTATGTTTATCTTTTGTTAAAAAAAATAAATCAATGGAGCTTGGCACATAGTTGGCCTTATAAAATCTGTTGATGATTACTGTATGTGTAACACTACAGGAGCTGACCTCCTTATAACATGCTCCATTTGTGCACCAGCCCTTAAATCTTCCTTAAATCTTTGTTTCTTTCTGTAGTTACCAAAAAAATCAGTACTTCTTTTTTCTGTATTTGTTTTTCTTTTTTTCTTTTTTATCTTACTCTCATCATCCCGAGATTTATTCTAGTTGCCATCTTTTCTACTTTTTGTCTACAAATCTTTCTCTAATCTTTCTCTCTGTCATCTTCTGTTTTTCTTTTTCGTCCTTGTTCAGATTTTTCACTAGCTTTTATCACTATTAAAAAAAACCTGCTGTGATTGCAGCTGTTACACGATAGTAACTCTTTTTCTATATTATCTTACATACTGTTGTGTGATAATTGAAAGTAGATGTTGAAATTTCAAAGATCTTTGTACATCATGACAGGCTACAAAATTGATGTTTTAGAAAGTTTTGGCAAATGCTTCTGTATCTTCAGGTGGCTGTCAAAACTGATGTGTTGGCAGTTATTCAGACAGGAATTAGTGGAAGAGTCAAGCCCTGTTAGATACATTGGGATTATTTCCTCCATGTTTTAAGAGAGAAAAACAAATACAATTCAGAGTTGTGGATGTTTTTGTTTGGTTTTTTTTTTGTGTTTTGTATACAACAGAAGAAATAGGTCATACATTCAGAGAGGGTCAAATAGAAGATGTCAGAAATGAACTTCTAGGATTCAAATAATATTCAAAGTAATTATACAGTAAAAGTTTTGGTATCTCTACAGTGTGTCATCCTGGGACAGGTCCACAAGCTTTATTGTGTGATTATCCATTAATTACATTGTCATCTATCACTCTTATCCAAAGAAATGGGATGAGGATATATCTGTTAATCAAACAAAACAGTTCCCTGAGAAGAAATTCATGTGGCAATCCAAGGGATAACATGGCACTCACAACAAACAGAAAACACTGATGAGAACGTTTCTCATCAGTAAATTAGTCTAGACATAGGTAGGCAATTCACGTTTCACTTTGTAAGCGTTATTCTAGCTGTGCAAACTGTTATGCAGAAAAAAAACAACGCAATCTCACTGCAGAGTGAACTAAATAAACCATTTACTTCGACTGCATGTAAAAAAATGTTTCTAGATTTCCCCAATGTATTTTCAGACTTCATTTCTTGGAAGATTTTTTTTTAACTGATTATAGTTAGTACTGAGATTGTATATGGCCTCTTACTGTGATACTGCAGACCCTCATAGTACAAAGCTGCACCGATGAATTAGTGTTTATCAGTCTTGGGATCTTAATAATTCATCTACTATTTGGTATCAGTAAACCTCTTTTCTTTTGCTTTCTGCATTGTGCTTGTTTTTGCTAATTACAGGGAGTGAGAATTGTCTTCTGCTAGACATTAATGTACTACATGTCTTCTAGAGGAATATGCTTCTCATGGTTGATCTTAATGCAACAAAATAAGTCAATACTCAGTCAATTTACCAGCTAGTGAAGTTATTTCCAGTCACTGTTGTGCTCAAAAGTCAAAATGCCATCATTGTTATCATTAGTTTAGCTGCTCAAGGTGTTGTAGTGATGATAAGTGCTGAAATTTTGACTTGCAGATTGTTGGACCATTGTGGCTTCTGGTTTTCAAAAGGCTGTGACACCCCTCACAGTGTTCACCCTATTCCCTTCTCATTTTGAAAGAAAGGTTGAATGTTCCTTCTTTCCCTGTTCATGATGAACACTGAGTCTTTGAGACAAAGGAAAGCATGGAGAGAGCACTGGCACCAATAAAATTGAGATTGCCATACCTCTTATTTTTGAATTTCCTTAAGATGTGGTGATGATTGTGGATGGAAAAAAACACCATGAAAGTAAGAGCAAGATAAAGGGATTTTTCTGTTGGCAGAGGTCTACTTTATGTCAGAATTCTAACTCAATCAACATGGTGAACCATGTGCTATCAATTGCTGGTTTGTATGTGATGTGAAGCTCTTTGGAAAGGTACTGGCACTATTAGATAAAATACTGTTCTTCTCTACTTAGGGTGCTTAATAGATCCTTTCTGACATAGCTATTTTTTCAAGGAAGTGTTGGAATTTTCAGCTGTTCCTCTGATTCCAGTTAGTGCCATGTATTTAATTTTTCATCCGTCTGTGAAATTGTATATAAACAGCTACACATTCTGAATGTTCTTGAATGGTAAAATATTCTGAATGTTCTTCAGTGGTAAAATACAGTAAGGGAGTATTGTGGTGACACAGAAAGAAATAAGTAATCTAAGTTGTCATGAAAACATTAAGATCTGATGGATCTTCAAAGAAGGTGATTTGCATATCCTTCCCATTTGGAGAACTGCCCTAATGCAATAGCTTGAAACATTTTCAGTGCACAGACCTCTGAACATTGTTCAGAGATTGTGTGTGTCCTAATTAGATGAATTGTGTTGATGTAGTTAGTTTCCTTTGATATGTATTACAGACACGAAAAAATACTCTGTAGATCTTCAAGCACCTTCAAACTGCAGACTGATAACAAATGCTCAATCTTTCTGATGGTACTAGGGGATAGAAAATTTGTTAATTAGATTAAGGATAAGATTCTCTGTGTGTTTTCCTTGTTACTTTTATCCCTAACTATGCTAGATGGAAACAAGCCTGGACCTAATCCTCATGATTACAAAGGACCTAACCTTCATGAATGGGAAAACAGTTGTTCTGTCTGTAGTATCTACAACTAGAACAACAATTTCTCTCTAAAGAGAAATGAAAGCCATGAAAGAATGGTCATGTTTTTGTGTGTTTGGGGCAACGTGATAAACCACAATTGATTTGATATAGCCTTTTATACTCAGCCTTCTTGTCAAAAATTTGGATTGACGTAGTGAGTGTTGGAGGTTCTGATTGAGCTTTTCTATGCCTTAAGATGGTGAGAAGTCGAGAGTACAAGTATAGTGTGCTACAAGACGTAAGTTGTAGTTTAGGCAGGCAAAATTATCTTCCACTTGCAATATCTTTCATGCAAAGAATGTGATTCAAGATAGAACAGTGAAAGATGATTTTCTTTTCCTTGTTTGCTTCCTATTATATAGAGAAATGCAGAATGATGCATTTTGAATTATTAAAATGCATCTGAATGATCTCTGTGGAAGGTGGAAAGAAATATTGCTTATTCCTCTATGTCAGTAAGTTGGGGCATCCTTGAGAATATAGTTTTTAGATTTGAACAAGCCCCAGTTCTTACCTTTTTGGTTTTTTTTTTTGTTTTTTTTTTTTTTTTCCTTTTTGCTCTTGAATTCAGATGATCTAATTGTCTTCCTGGAGAAGTCACAGATGAGTGATTTTCTCTTTTATGTTTAACTAGGCAACCTATCTCTGAATTTTAAAATATGGGGAAAACAGAGCTGATATTGTAGATACTATTCAGACCCTTTTATCTCCCTACCTTTTCAGTAGCATCAAATTCATTGAGAAGAGAGGAAAAGAATGAACTTCATCTTTATACCAGATGCATTGTCTCTTGGCAAAGCAAAAGGAAAAACAGAGCTTCAAACATAGGAAAGTGTTCTCTAGCTCAGGAGTGTGTGGGCTATCTTTTCCACTCAGAACATCTGAACTATACTCATAAGCTTCTCTACACCTCTATTTCTGTAATAGTTTTAATTGGCAGATACTAATACTTTCCTGCCCACAGGAGGATGTAAAGATTATTCAATAATTCTCAAAAGCTTTGAAGAACGAAGTTGCCTCTGCAGAGCTCTCTATGATTTCATTAGGAAACTGCAGCAGGGCTGAAAAACTTACTAGTTTATTTTGCTGGCAGTTAGAATAATTTTTGCTGCTCACTGGAGAAAGGTTGTATTCCTCACTATTTGGTGGGCTTGATTGCCCCGTGAGGCTTTGAACTTTTGCTTTGCATGAGGTAAATGTGATGCATGAGCTGTACTACACAGCAGCCTTGCTGGACAAACTATATGTTCTCTGAAGAACTATTCCTGGCTCCCAACTTGATCCATTCCTGGCCTTGTAGCATAAGCAAACTAGGACATCTATGTACTATCCATGCAATGGAAAGATGAAGTGAAGATTCTAGTCTTCTCCATTTCCAGACCACTGGCCTATTCTAGGGAGATATTTAAACAGTGATTTATTACTGACTATTCCTGCAGTCATGCACAAACTAACACATGGAAAATTTTATAAGAAAATAATAATATAAATACATATATATATATATAGCATCAAGAAATAGTCGAGGTTACAGTCAGGGCCACTGTGATTTGCAGGTGCCTCTTAGATGTAGGCTGTGCTTGACAAGCTTGTACTTACTCTTTTTTTTTGGTTTATAAAACTCTTAAAACTTTGAAATGTATGTCACATCATTATTAATCCAGACTTAAATCCATCAGTCAAACTAGCTATGTTGGTTAGATTGGTGTCTGCTTGGATATATTTATTATAGTATCCCTGGAAGACATCAATGTTGCTATATTTGTGCTTGTTTTATATTTCAGGTAGTTGAAGTTTATTGCTTGGGTTCATGCAAGTAAAGATGGTGATGTATCAGTGCAGAAGGCTACAGTACAGAAATATAAGCTAGCACATAGAGATGTAGGCAGCTGTTGATTTATGGATATAGAAGGAGGCATCAAAGTTAACAAAAAGACTACTTCAAACATAATAATGAAGGCAATTCTGACTGAGAACAAACTTCTGGTTAACATTTTGTGCCAATTCTACAAATAGACAGAATTAGGCCAGTGTTAGATGCCTTTTTCAATGGCTGTGGCTCAGTTTATCCAAGAGGTTTGGGTGAACGATGAAGCTACAGAAAAACTTTTAAGGGATAGGATCACCACATCTAGCAAAAGATGAAGACCAGTTGTGCTTGTACAGACAACCTTGTATTTTTGTCTGTATCTGGACTACTGTATTTAATGCTAAAGGATTTACAGTGACAACAGTGATTATTTCACTTCTTGAGTATTTCTGTATGGAGAACAGAACAATGAATTCTGGTTGCATTGATTTTCATGTTTCTGCAATCAGTAATAGTGTATATGCTAATTTAGAAACTATTCAAGAGACAGCAGCTTTCAACACAGCTTTCTGTGGAACTGCAGGGTACTGTAATACAATGGGGTAGCACTTATTCTGTGCTTCAATATTTTTACTCAGCACAGTATCAGAGCCTCCTTGCTAAGATTAGTGTCATGTTTCAGGGTTTGAGTAATATTATCACATAAAAAACATACATTAACACTGTTAGCTTACTAGAAGGGAATAAGGCAGAGATCCATTAGTATATTAACTCATTGGCAGTAATAATGAATAATTATTCATTATTGCAATCTCTGGCATTTCTGTTTCTGAAATTTTTAGTGGAAGTACTCAATGTTCTCGGATACATTAGAGGTCTACTGATGGATGTACAGTTGGTATCAAGCTCAGAGCAAGCTGCTATTCTGGATTGCTGCCTAGTTAATCAGTGATTAATGAAAGCTACCATTTTGTATGTGAATCTGGAAGCCTGTATTCTTGGCATTGTTGAAATATGTAAAAACTTTTTCTCAGATAAAACATGACAGATAACACCTAAAATACAAGTGCTTTGTTCTGCTACCTGTCAAACCAAGAAAGAGTTCTGGATTCTTAAAACTATGAATTTAATTGTGGCAGGAGATAAACTGGCAAATACTTTGGTACTCAGTTCTTTTTGTGAGATCCTCTCAAGTCATTTTGCATAAGGTCATAAACAACGGATGCTGTAGGTTGATGTAATTGTGGAAAAAATAAGTATATTTGTAAATAAAGGCCTTCAGGCTCTTTAGAGTAAACACTTCTTTATAAGTAAATATGCCATTTAAAAAAAGCAAATGCCCTCATCATTTGCCCTACTTCGAATACCACAACTTAGTATTCGAAACTTCAGAAGAAAGTATTTGTTTTTAAGAAATGCAATTACTTTTACTGAGTGAGATTCTGGGAGGTGGTAAAAGCTGGCAAGATCCTCCAAAATTAAAGGGAATTGTGCATGCTTAATAGTTTTCAAAGTTTGACCCAGAGTCTGTATGAACTGCCTCTTTTGACTGCTGGTAATTAAATGGTTATTCTTGAAATGAAATGAAACTGCAAGCTGTGCTAATCATAGTGCTACAAACATTACTGTGCAATTAATTCTTTTTTAGGGCTTTCAAAACTAGCTCTTGAAGCTGACAGCTGCAGCCCACAATGTATCAAGTGCTTTATATAGAAACTTTAATGAAAATTCAGATGAGTGTAAGGTCAGTCTCTCCACAGTACATTCTAATTAAATTTCCACTTTCCTTTAAAAAGCAGTTCACATCTGGCCCAAAGACAGGAGCCCATTGTGCCAAACATGTAATGGAATAGGTGTTGTTTTGTGTTCCTCATCTCTGAAATATAATCTTGGAGAAAATTCATTCTCTTCTGTTCTCTGGTAATCCTCCATCTGCTATTGTAGACTGGAAACAAAAGCTTATGAAACCCCCTGCTTTTTTAGCTCCCGTGTCAACATTAGCTTATGCGGAGAAAGTTGTTGAAGTGCATATGTTCCAACGCAGTGTGGAGCATAGATCAACAGCATATGCAAGAGTGGATTATTAATATCTTAGCATCCATGTAAACTAATTGCTAGAACTTTACAAGATATTTTCATAGCTTATTATCTGCTTTACTATGAACGTATTCCTACAGGTGTTGTGAAGTACAGAATATCTGTCCTGTCCATACACTAAAATGCATTTTCTTTTTATAGTGAAGGTAAATTCATACGTAGTATTTCTTGCCTTAAAGGCAGACATTAGTATACGGAAATCTAATTGTGATATTGATGAAATTTCTAGCTATATTCTGGGCGCTTCTAACATCAGCAAGTATAAGATCCAAGACTATTTGAAGATGAGGAAACATGTCTTAAAAAGAAGTGGGATATATCAGGCCAGATAATCTCCAAACTGTGACTCAAAATATACAGTAGTCATGTGTCTGAGATGAGCAATGTGGAGACACTATTTTTGTCACTTATGGCATAGACTATGTTCCAACCCACATAAGAACAAAAACTGCTTTACTAATTTTGGAGAGTGGGAGTAGTGACAGCATGGAAATGATATCTGGCGGTAATATAACAGTTCTGCTGGTGGGTCCTGGCATATTAGACCAAAACTAAGTTTGTACTAGTCTTTCCACTCAATACGATCAATCAGTCTGTGGGGGTGGATGGAATGAATCCATGGGAGATCTCAACTCCTTTAAAGTGCCATTAATTTCAGAAGGGTGGAATTTCACTGTAGTACTCTCAAAGAAACAGAAGTTATTTGGAGGAGGAATGATAGTTGTAGAAGAAGCAGTCAATTCTTGTGTTGTTTTTTATGTGAAATGTACCTGAGGCTGTTCTTTATCTACGCTTGTATTGTATCTTAATAGAACCAAAGATAGTAATTTCCTTCTTGAGCTATTTGTCAGAAATGCAAATCCAAATGAACTTGCAAGAATCTTGAAATGAGCAATGTTACCATGGCCATACAACAGGCACACCATGACCAAGTGAGCATTTGCTCTTAAAGGTCATAGAATGCAGGAAAACCTCTACATAAGCATGCTGAATTGACTGGCAAGCACATTGTGAAAAGGAGTCACAAACAGTTATTCAGGAACAATCCAGAAGCAATTAATGCTTCCAGATATTGACAGATATATTCTTTGCTTATCTATCCTGACCTAGATGTTTTACTGTTGTTGTTCCCGAATAAGCTACCTTGTGTCTCTGCAATGTTTCTTATTGCATCTGAGTCATGAGAGGGTTAATTCCTCTGAGTGAATGTGAGAAATAAGGTGTATGCCAGGAATCCAGTCAATGTTTAACTGAGCAAAAAGTGTTTCCGTTTGCAAAAAATAAAAGGATTGATGATGCATAGCTTTAAGCTTTGGTGGATTGATTGCTGAATGGCTCTTTGAGGCCAACCAACTGCAGAAGCTGTAATAGCAAAATACTACTTTAGTGAGTTTGTTTTGTGAAAATTTGTTGACAGAGATTTTCTTTGCTATTACTTTGCGTAAACATACCCTGTTTCAGCAAGTGTAACTGAACTGTGTCAATAGTTCCATTGAAAATAATAAGATTAATCATTCTGAAAGCCAAGCATGTTCTTAAACATCTTCCTAAACAGTGGCTTCAGAACCGAGTGCAACATTGGCTCAGGCTTTCTTTGGGGCTCTTTGCTGTAGTTCCTACAGTGAAAAAAGTTATGCACAGTAAATTACAATTGCTGATAGATTTTATTTCCCATAAATGTCATCCATAAGTTCTCAAAATATCAAAACTTGGTTTGCTTTCCAGAATTTATCACTGGGCACAGTCATCTACTCTATTATTTTCTTTGTATTTTTAAGTGAGTTTTGTAGATAAGTCATTACTTATTTATAGGTAGCAGTAGAATACAGTGTAAAATATATCCATTGTCCATATAAGTAAATTGAATATGTTTCTATCCGTTAGCCAGAAAGGTAATTAAAATTTTTTACTCAGCCTCTTTGTGTTCTATATCTTTTGCCCTAGAATGCATGTCAATTTTGCCTAAGATGTTGGTGTGGATAGTTTGTATCCTTTGATAGGGGGATCTTCTGATCTTTCCAATCCTTTTCCATCTGCTAGCTGTGCATGTTATTGAGAAGATTGTTTGCTCTGCAAAAAAATGCCCCTTGGAAGAAACACCACAGGACCACTGGTGTTGATGTAAAGCGCATTTTGCAAATACGGGGAAGAGAGAAAGTCTTTAGTCATCAGACTTAGTGGGAATTGGATGTAGCCAAAAAGTAAGAAAGTGGGAACACAAGTTGAAGAATGAGCTCAAGCACATATGTGTCACTTAAGAGCAAGTAAGTATAGACAGCACTGACTGTAAAAAGGAATTTTTAAAATTCCTATCTCCAGAAAAACTGGAGATAGAAAGATTGACTACGACAACTGTAGAACTGTAGACTACTGGTAGTAGAAATGGAAATATTTTATTGACTGCAATGTGAAAAGGAAGGATTAGGCCAAAAAAAGGGGAGGGTAAGCAAAGACCTTAAAGTGTTCATTTTAAAAGGAAAAGATGCCCCTCTGATTCTGGCAACTTTTATAACAAGATATTTCCTATTAAAAGAAAGTAACAAACTATTACGAAGTTTGACTTGTAAACTGAAAACTATGCAAACCAGTGTTTAAGCTTTACAATGTTCACAACTCAGTAAGGTTGTTGATCATCAGTAAGAAGAGCCAGAATAATATTTAAAGCTTAGGAAAAATATATTAAGGAGGAAGAGTTCTCAGAACTGCATCTATTTACTTTATCAAATTAAAGGTATAAGTGTGGTCCTAGTAATCATTATATAAGAAATATATATTGTCATAATATATGAGAAATGTAATTTTCCTATGGAGGACTTCTTAAAGTCTATCACACAAAAATAAATATTAAGAACAGTTGTGATGTTTTTGAAACTGAAAAATGAGAATCAGACCCACAGTTACCAAGGGTTGCCATGAATTATACTTCCCTGGAAGTATCTTAAATCAAGAATAAATATTGCTTCATAAGGTATGAACTGCTGAAATTAGTTTTGCCTTTAACTCATTTTAACACTCCTGCTTTTTCAGTTTTTTTCGTTCTTGAAGGTAAATGTTACAGATTGGCTACAGTGTTTTTGGCTACTGATAAATAATTGGTTTCCTATAGGACCTAATACAATTTTAATGGTCTACATATGGAAACACATAGGAGAAATATTCCCTTTTCCTAGTTAGGAATCAAAACACATGTCCACATAGTTATCTATATTCACTGAAGGTTATGCTAGATGTTTTACAATTTTAATTTAAAGTGTATTAAACCTTTGCATATTGTTTACAAATTAGGTTCTATAAAGCATCCTGGAAATGACAGTGATTGATGCGAAGTAACATACACACAATTAATGCTGACTCACTTGCTAATTACAGGATTGACATCTTATTTGCAGTGAGATGCTGTAAGTCTTTTGCAGAAAGAACTGGCAGTGCTGTAATTTCTCTGTTTCCTTCAACTTGTAGTTGATGCCTTGTAGTTAAAGCTTGACTAAAGATTCAGTCTCACCTTGTAAAAGCTCCATGCGATGTAAGAAAAGCCTCAGGATAAAAATCAAAATAGCCACCTCTATCCAATAATTAAATCTCCCCTGATACTTCCTCCTATCAAAGAGATAAATTGTTCCACAGTATTGTTTATTCTTACTTGTCTTACTAGTTACACCAGCTTTCTTACCCTTTCTGCTTTCTTTCCCTGGCCTGCAGGAAAAGTAAACGGTGCTATTACAGAGATAAATTAGGTAGGAAATGCAGGAATCTGGCTTGACAGGAAAGTGCATTTTATTAAATGAACCTTAGTATGTGGAAAAGGTAAATTTCAGAATCTGTGCTGTGGAGAGCCCCTTAGAAGAGTAGTTACATATAACAAATGCTTGAGTTGACGGAAACAGACTAACCAGTTCTGATCACACAGTTTCAGAGCACCTGAGAATCTGCTGGTCAAGTTAATCCAGTTCTGTTGACTGGCCACACGGCACAGAGATCAAGTCTGGATATTCAGCCACGAAAGCAGGATTATTTGTTGCAAGATAAGTTTTGAAAAGATTATAAACATATGTGCTATGGCCTGGTGTGTGAAGATATAGTGGAGTAGAGATGCAATCATAAGGAAGCAGGAACACTGAATAGCAGCAGTAACACTGAGAGTGGAACCAGAAGCTGTAGGGTGAAAAATGTAAATGCAAGGAGTGTTCCCAGTACTGCTGAGCTGCCACTATTCATCAACCAATCTCATAAATAAGAAGGCCAATGGGTACTAATGGGGATATATTCCCAGCAGTCATATAAAGGCTTTGTCTAAGGCTTTTTCAAGAAAACAGATTCCATTTATACAAGGAAAGTGCCTCTTAGCTTAGGTGATTTCAGAGAGAGGTACTTTCATGCTTTTTGATGTGATTCCACCCTTCATATGTTAATGTAATTATTTTACAAGAGGGATACACGACTTCTGTTATCTGTCATCTACAGAGAGGACCAAAACAGTTCTCAGCCAAAACAAAGAGGGTTCAGAAAGGTATAGGAGTCTGACATAGGAGGAGACTTGGTAGAAGCACAGAGAAGGCTGAATGGATATCCTAAGGCAGAAACATTTATTTTATCTCCAGACACAGTGTGCAGATAAGACCTTTCCATTCCCCCTAGCATTCTGCATGGCTGCCCTGACTGCAAGGAAGAAAATTCAGGCATTGCTTTTAATCAAAAGACCTACAAAATGAAAGCAGTATTGTTTTTTTGATTGTTTGTTTGTTTGGAAAAAATTAAGAAGCTGTTTAATACCTTGTATGTGTTATCTGAGATGTTTGGTTTCAAAGAGAACTATAAATGTACACTACCAAACAGAATAGACTTAAAGATATTTCTTGTGGAAGGATATTCTATCTTTGCATCCTCAAGTTATTCCAAGCACTACTGGATGGGAACAGTGGGGGGCAGAAATTATGCCTTGTAAGAAATGATTGAAACAGTAGGCAATGTGGTAACAGCTTACCAAACTGATTGCCCTGTTAGATTAAAAAATCCATCCTGAATGGAATCATGTTTTACACAGGAAACATCTATTATGTCAACCTCCCATGCCACAGAACCTTTCAGGTTCACTGGTGACAGAATGGAAAACAAAACCTTTGCTATTCAGAAGATGTTTCATTTGCTGGCAGAATCTTAGTAACTCTAAAATTTTTTGAGACAGGAAAGTAACTTAATTTTTTTAACATCACAAACTTTGAAAGAAGAACAGTGTCTAACAATTGTGATCCTTTACTGGTCTTCCTAATCAGATATGATATGACAGGAATGCTAAGCACCTTCAGCTTAGCAAATGGACCTTCAATTTCTTCTTCAAAAGTGTCAGCTTTACTCTTTCTGACAGCTATAACGTGAAAATAGCTAGTAGTTCATATACCATATCATTAAAAAATGTTTTACTTACCCAAATAGCCAGAATTGCCAGAAGAGAAATGTGCCTTGCATACATCAATTCTTTTACAATCTTTATTAATAGCAAAAGAAAGGGAAATGCCACATGTTCAATGAATTTTGCAAATTACTTGTGCAGTCACCTAAATGAGGGATTTAAGAATCATAGTAGAAGAAAAAGAGCAGAAAGGGGCTGTGAAACGTTTTTAAATAATTACTAGAAAACTATGTCTGTTTATATTTAAGCTAAGCATGGTATGGGTTTGTGGTAATGAAAGCACACAGTGGTAGCTGGCCTGCTGCAAAGAAATTTTCTGTAAGACTAACAGTGATGAATGAATGTAGAATACACGTTTTAAGAAGTAGAAGTGGTTGCTTGACTTGAAAAGGAAAAGCTTTAAATTCTATGGAAATGAAATGTTTTAAAGTTTTCCTGGTAGGGGCATTTATTTAGGTGATAAAGGGGTACATCATAACCGTTGGTAATACTAAGAAAAAAACCCCATAACTTCACATGGAATAAATAGGTGATTTGCAAACAATGCTTGTGTGAGTGATTGCTCTTCATGCATTTTTTTCCACAATACATGTATGCACTATACAGCATACTGTACTCTCTCTCTCTCTCTCTCTATATATATATATATATATACAGTATATATATATACAGTATATATGCTGTACTATTAATATAGACAGTATGCATATGAACCTAATGTTCTTAAGATTTCTGTGAAAATATCAAGATTTTAACAGAAATTAATGACAGCTGACTAAAATTCAAATAAATGAAGGTGAATGTGACTGTGTTTAAAAGATGAGGTAAAAAAGAGAAGCAAGAGAACATGTTTTCTGCTACATAGCCAATATTGTGGCAAATGGAGAAGACAATTGGTTTTTAGCTGAAGCTGTGTTTATGAGTTTATATCTGCATGCAGACACAAACCCCACATTTTCATTCAGTCTACTTTCATAATAAACCAATGCCAACAAGTAGTGGTAATCAATGGGCTTGTTTGGAAATTTAGGCTGGTAACTCCTGATAACTTAGCAATCTTTCTGTACTCTTCTGAACACTTGCAGATGTGTGGTATGGTAAATATAAACCACATATATACATTATATATACTGAATACTATTTTCATATACTGATGAGTAAAGATAGTACCCCAACAGTATGTAAACTGAAATCATAATTAATAATTTATCTCCGTCTTAATCCTGACTGAATTGTTTGAGAAAGCAGGAATCCTAAATCATCCAGTGTAACTGGGGATCTGCTGGTATTAGAGGCACAAACCTTTCAGTACTACCCTCTAAGTTGCCTCACAATCATTTTTCTTGTGGAGTTAGAAGATCTCATTTGTAACTGTTTGTATACCTAATTTCTGGCAATGCACAGTTCTGGATGCAGAACGATAAGAGACAAAGAGACCAGTTTGTTCATGCATTTCACAGAGTACATCGTTTGTACACTCAGAGATCAACAGCATATGTGCAGCAAATCTGTGTATGGGGGAATTGGGATGTGATATAAATTAGCTTTGTTTGAATTCGTAGTGAGTCATAAAACTGCATTAAATACACACAGTTATTTACATATTTGTTAATAATTATTGCCTGTGTGGATCAAACTCTTTTGCTCTTCCAGATATAATGCTTAATTTTAGAGAAAGACTATAACCTAGGTCATTACCTGCTAAATTGTACCTGTTCACATCCAATTAGGGATCCATGTATTTCATTAAAAAGAAAACTTAATTAAATTAAATAAAAAGAAAAGTTAATCATTTTAGATATCATTTGTTAAATTGCTGTAATTGGGAGTTGTTTTTTTAAATTACCAATGTTGAAATATCATAAAATTATAGAATTACTACAGTTATTTTATATTGATGTAATGATCACATAAAACTTAAAAAAAAAAAAAAAATCCTGATCAGCCTGGAACAAAGGTATTTCTAATAGCAGGTCTTGGCTGCATACTTTTTCTCAGAGAATATATAGAATTTTCCAAACCTTAAAAGTTACAGGACAAGAAAATTACAAAGAGGGCTGCTGTCTACCGTCACCAGAACATTGTTCTGTAGAAACAGGAGTAGAGGCCCGTATGATGTAGAAGGGATAGGGAAAGTGCTTCTATGATATGGAGGTAAATAAAGCACTAGTTTCCAGCTCCAAAGTTTGGTGAATAAAACAAATTTCCTTCCTATGACAAAGATGGAGTGTTAAGATGTATATGCCAATGAAAAATGAACACTTGGGTGAACAGATCTATTCCTGTAAAGAATTTCATTATACAGACTGTGTAGTAGAAGAAAAATGAGAGATAGTGCACTTCATCAAGTGGTATTAAAATATATATTCATCTAGCTGAGAGTTTGAGATATGGGCTTTTTTAATAGTTCTTTCAGTACTTTACTGTGTTACCATCGGCTACTTTCATTTGTCTAACAGGTCTATTCTTTGTCTGCTTCTCTTTTAACAGCTTTTCATTATATAGCTTTGATCTGGAACAACTGCAGTAGAGGAAAATTTTTAGCAATTCTTACAGTGCAAATCATGTTGTTCAGCCTCTTTGCTTTCCTGGGTCACACTGGGTGAAGAGGAATTGTTTAGGGCTGTAACTATGATACTCATGTAACTATGATATAATACTATTTAAAAAAGCAAAGTCTTAGCTGCAAAACACTCTCTTTCAACATAGTCACCAGCATTAGCTGTACATTTTCACCAGTGATGAGCAAGAGCCTGCATGTTGTGCTGATAAAAATCTGCACCAGAAAAGGTGAGCCACTGTTGCTGCTGTCACTGCTGAAATGCACCACCCACCTCCTCACTGTGCTCACATCCACTGTTTATCCTCCATAAATGTTCAGCAAGGAAAGGTGTATGTCAATGTGTGCAATTTTTTCCGCATTGAGGAATTCATACTCTTCCATGTTAGGCACTGTTTTCTCAGAGTGCCCCTCTGCTGCCATCTGTCACACAGCAGCAAGTAATGGGATATTGGTGGGAAGGCTCAGCCCCTACTGTTGTACCACCAACATCTGCCTCTGGCGTCATGGGCCAACATCATTAAATAGGAGGTATTATTTTTGGAGCAGCCACCATAAAATATATACCGTAGTCAATGTATGTGAGTAACAAAACGTATTTTAATTTGAAATGCTTTTTATTAGAACATAAAAAAGAGAGCAACAAAAACATGGCAACAGTGGGAGATGTGACTATGTTTTTGTGACAGTAACATATCAGTCTGGTTGGAGGGCAGCAGCTGCAAGCTGTAGTGAGCTCTAAAGATAGTCCTGTTGACATGTGACTGTCCCTGTGCTTCAGCCTTGAAAACTGCTGTTCACAAATGCATGCGCTGCCAAGAATTGATGACACAAGTATGGTGTGACTGTGAGCTGAGGGGTACTTCTCTCTGGTAAGAGAGGGCTTATGAAAGTCTGGTGAAGAGACATGGTTAGAATTCAGATTGCAACTCTACACTGATTTGAAAGTTCCCAAGCCTATTTTCAAATTCCTTTATCAGAGCAGAAAGCACGGATGTATATTTTTCACTGTTCACCAGGCTATGTTTTGTCAGTGAATCAAAACCCATCCACCCATTTGCCATCACATCAGTCAGCCCTCCCCATGCTCTGCTTTCAGCCCAGGTGGGGTTTGGGGTCATACAGTGGTCTGTTGCAGCCAAGTGATGGTTGGGCACGCAGGGCAGAAGCTGCCAACATGATGGGGAGGCAGCTGGGCATGCTGCAAGCGATATTTCTTTATAGATGCTCAGTAAAATGGAAGTAGATTTTTAAGAAACAAAAACCACTTCTTGTTTATAAACAGAAGGCTGAGAACACTTGGAAAAGTTGAAAAACTAATTCTGAAGGTAGTAAATAAATATTTCTATTTTCTCTTTCCTAAAGTGCTAGATCAGAGATAAAGCAAAATTGCTATGGGGGCAGAAAAAAAAATACTGGCTGCATGTAAAAGCAAATACCTTTGCAGCTCTGTAAATGGATTTTTGAGAAATGGAGTAATAGAACATACTTTCTCTAATAATTCTCAGTTTGATGCTTAGCCAGACCATTTAATATACGTATGTATATATATTTTAAGAGATATGATTGAAATGATAGCTAGAAAAGACTGAAAAGTAGAATTTTTCCCGAGGGAAATACCACTACATTATTTTCAACCCGAAGCAAGTAAAACTCCAAGTATCAAAACTTCACGCTGAACAAAATGTTCAGAATGGTCTTAAATTGAAGGTATTGGTACAACCTCCTCCAAACTGAAATGTCTTAATTAATCTCTAAATTGATGGCTACATGTGGCTGAGCAGGATCTTCTGTTTTGCTGAAGACCTGTTGCTCTCTGAGCCACGCTGGGATGCCAACATGCCCCCAGTGCTGCATGCCTGCAGGCCTGAGAGGTTCCCTGGGATGCAGCTCTGAGATGAGCTCTGCACCAGTGTGCCATTCACTGTTGCACCTGGAGAGCACACATACAAGCCCACAGGGTAGGCAGGTGGTACATGGCAAGCTGTAGTGGGAAGAAACAGTTCCTGAGATCAGGAGGCGTTCTGGCTGGCTCACACCAGGCTGCTGAAAGGCCTCCAGCAGGCTGGAGATACTGACTCTGAATCCCCACTGTATAAGCAAATAAAGTGTCCTTTCTCAGCAAAACATTAATTTTGCTTGATAGTGACATTTTTTTCCAGTTACAATAGAGTTAATTGTCTTGGCAGATGAAACTTCCCTGTTGTTATTTGGAGTAAAGCTATTCACTGATTACTGACATTGAGCAAAACCAGCGATGACTGCCTGAAGCCTTACCATGGATCACTGGCAGTATAAATGACTTTATAAAGTTTTATAAGCAGTCACTATTAGGACATAAATGTAACTGAGGAACATTTTCTCTTTTGTCATGGTCTGTTGGTGTTTAGACATGTGGATCGGGATGTAAGCTGTGGCTGGATGTGGGATGCACAGAGTGGCAAAGCCTCCGTTAAAGGAGCTCCTGCCAGTGTAGATCCTGCTGATCTGAGGGGAACATATGGCACCTGCAGGGCTGCCCTGGGTGAGGGCTGAGAGTGAGACAGACATCAAGCATGCTTCCTAAGCCAGTATGTAATGCAGGATTCTACGTTAAGCATCCAGGAACAGTCAGTTTGGAAAATGTGTAGTTTTATGTGTGCTTTAGGGTTTGATACAGGTGTCTGAGTCATGCCATCAAGTGCTGTGAGTCTGTGGGTTTGCAAGATCTTCTATTAACAAATCTTTGCTTAAAAAAAAAGGGAGAAAAGAAAAGAAAAGAAAAGAAAAGAAAAGAAAAGAAAAGAAAAGAAAAGAGTTGCTGCATATTTTATGTGGCAGGATTGTCCCTGGAGTTGTCTGCGATTCAAGGGAGGGATGGTTTTTTTTTGTTTTTTTTTTTACAAAGAATGAAAGCAGCAACTAATTTTCCTGTAACTGTTATAATATTGTCCCCTAGAGTTGCTGAAAATGCAGTTTTTATTCTGGAAGAAATATTTAACCTGGAATTAAAGATGGAATTTGAATATACTCATTCATGAGAGATTTTCAGTTCTATCTACAGCATTAAAGCAGAATGAAGATAGCAGCAACATATTTTTATATATCTGTGCAGGGAAACAGGCTCCCTGTAGGCAAAGGTCTTCTTCTGTAACAGTGGAGTTTTATGGGTATTGGGAGAAAGATTGCTGATGAAAATAAGAGGTAATGAGGAGTTGGGTTTTTATCTCTTCTATAGAGAAACATGTGCATTTGGTAGGATTTCATGTTGCATTGATTGCTTCCGTAGTCCATTTGTTTTCTTGAGGGTTCGAAGTATTCAGCTGTTACCATCTAACAGGTTAATAATTTACTTTCCGTGGTTCTGCCAAATAAAGGAAGATTCATAGGTGGAGCCATTTCAATTCACTGCTTACTGTAATGTGAACAAGCCAGTATTTGTCTATTACTTTATTTTCACTAGCTTTTAAAAGGTGAGTATGTTAGCTCTGGCCTATTTTGTCAGAATATCAGAGTGGGAGAAGTGATCTCTTGCAAAGGGGTCAACACCTTGTCTCCAGCTGGATAGGCAGCATGGCTTTAGGAAAAAGGCAGAAGGACACTGCAGTGAGGCAGCCTGATTGAACACTGAACTGCTGGCTTTGCTCTGGTTTTAGCCTGCAAGCCTGAAGCGATGCACAGTACTGTGGATTTGGGGCAAAGACACAAGGTGCAGCTTCCCCTCAATCTCAGCAGGATTTTTCACATGATCACACAGAAGGACCTCAGAACTAGCGTAAGCCTTGCTTTATTTTCTCAGCATTAGTTACTCAGTGATAACACTCATTTTGAAGGAAGATAATTAACAAATTATGGGGACTTTTAATAAAAAGCAACAGACACTTTATGCAGGCTAGTTTTGCAGCCTTTCGGTTGGCTTTTCTTCAGTGGGCATCAAATACAACATTTTGATGCAGTCACATGCAGCAATTCCTGCATAAAGTGACTGTGATTTCTAATTCATAAGTTTTCTTAAGGATTATTCTTGACAAATGACTTCTTACTACTGAATGGATGTCTACGTCAATGTCAATCTGCATGTGCATATCAGTATGTGTCTCCACACAAACCAGAATTTGTATATATTGAAGCAATTAGTCACAAGGGATCATTCCAAGCTTTAATGATGCTGTAAAATTTTCTCCAAAATGTGTGGTCTCTTCCCTTAAGAAGAATTATCAGCAGAAATATGTGAAGGGATATGTGTGGTGTTTACACATTTGGCTAGTACAGTGCATACAAAAAACATGTATTGTTGTTTAGCACTAATTGGTTGTTTGTATGGCTCTTTCCTTAGAGGAGGCAGAGGTTCATTATGACAATAAGTTCATGTATCCAGAGTTACAGATACTTTTGAGAGGAAAGTTGTTTTAATTAGGAGCTCTGGCACCCAAGATACATAGCAAGCTATTAGGACAGGAGCCAGGTGTCATGAGTAGAATATGAATTTTTAGAGTGCTAGTATTCTCTGGTAGCTGCTATGTTTGACTTCACCTCTTGATTAATATGAAGCTTTCTACCACATCACAAACTCTGTGTGACAGGACAGCAGCATGTCTATGAATAACTAGCTGACGAGCTGTGTGTTCACCCCTTTGCTTGTGATAAATTTTACAGGTGACCCATAGCCTTACTGAATTACATCATCGATACCATGCTGAATCTAAATCATCCAGTCAACTCTTATTTCATTTTCATTCTGGTTCTTCTTGGTTTACACCTTATAGTACTGAACATTTTGAAGAAAATGAACATCTGTTGTGTTATCTGACTGGGAACTGCAATTTTCTGTCTTAAAAGACTGTTTCACGATTCCCTGAGGCAATGGCCATTTTAGTTTTGGGTAATCTCTTTGGTACGGTGTTGTTGTTATTTTCTTTATTGTCATGCAGCATTTTGTGCAGGTCCTGTCCAAGCATTGTTTTCTTCATATGATTGATTTAATTAAAACGTTTGTGATTGACAGTGACTGTACATATTTCAGAGCAAATAACTAATGTCTGTGTTACTTTGGTTTTATCTCAGCAGTGCAGCAGGAAAAAATTAATAAAATGAAAGATGTGGTTTCATGTTAATCACCCATCAGTCTTAGGTTCGGCTTGTGAATTTTGCGCATTCTTGAAGTTTTTTAAATTCATCTCTTACAGGAAGCTGTTGTTTCCACTTTTGCTCTTTTGTGAAGTGGGTTCACTAGTGTTTCATTTTCATAAACCGGTCCTTTGTAGCCATGATTCTGTGACTGTTTTGTGGAGGCAAGATAAGTGGGGACAGTCTAGATGATAATGAAGAAGTCAAAATGGAACTATTCGTTCTGACTCTTCTCTTGTTTGTTAATTTACTTCTGTTTTTTCTCTGAAGGAGGCAGAAGCTGAAGGGAGCTTGTGCTAGTCGTCAGATGTGATTCTTCCTTTCAGAAAGGAACTTGACAGATGATGCTGTGCAGTCTTGTCTCTGCAGTGTGTCACAGAACCTGGTAGGAGAGGTAAGGAAGAATCGGTACTGATGTTATTCAGTACGAACAAACTCCTCATGCATCTTGATGTTATCAGAGCCCTCAGTGCTCTGCAGCAGTATACTTATTCTGCCTGTAGAAAGAAATGTTGTATTGTGTAAGGCACGTTTTCTATGAGTAATTATAATTGTGGTCTTCATTGAACTTAAGAGCAGTCTGATGGTGAAACACCCATTTCCTGACCGAAGAAGTAACACCAGTCCCAGTTTGTAGCTGCAGACTAATGTCTTCACAGACTAGCTGCTCCTAGCACTTCCATGGCAGCTTTTGTTTAGTATTTCTTAGATAAATGCTTAATGTGAGAATCTCATTTACCTTACTGCACACGCACATCTTACTTATGTGTCAAAAATATGAATTTAAAGTTTGTCTTCTGAGCATTACAGCTTACTCCTTTAGCTGAGGGAAAGAGTTGCACTGCCCTGCACCCTTGCGTTATTTATTGATTGCCTCAGGTACATTATGCTGTATTGCTGCCTTACTATACCAGCTTTTAACACTTAAAAAAAATCTTTCAATTCATTATTCAGAAAAAAATTGAAATTTAGCAAGAGGAGCCTACACAGGTGTAAAATATGACACATACCCTTTGTAGTATTGTAATATTAATGCTCTAAATGCTCTAATGTGCATATTGTTGGGCAGGCACTAGTTTTACTATTCATGTCATTTATTACCTTAAATTGAGAGTCACATTTTGCTTTTTATGACAAACCTTTTATGAGCTTATATAATATGCTTCTAATCAACAGTGCTTCAGATGATACTCCAGTTCAGTGGTAAGAGCTTGCTTTGGCTCAAAGAATATTTTCCCAAAGCGTACATTTATGCATCTACTTCGTCAAAGTCACTGTCACACTAAGAAGCATAATTACAGACTGCATGGAGACTCTTGATAAGAAAATGGGAAAAAATATATCAGTAAGATCAAAGAAGCACCTGAAGTTAATTATAAATTAGTACTGAAGTACAGCCATCAGAATACTTCAATTATTATTGTAGAATTAAAAAATAAAGATAAAAAAATCCCACAAGATCTTGCATTTGGTTAGTTTTACACTAAAGTCCTTTTGTTGAATTAATTTACACCTGTAATGACTGAAAGGTGAATTTTTTCTAAGCTGAAAGAAAGGCAGCGGAGATACCATATGTCAAAGATTTTTACTGTTCAGGAAGGTTATACACTTCAGAAATTTTTCATATTGTTGGTGCTTCCATATTCCTACAAGTGTAGTTAGAGAAACCACATTAAAACAAGATGTATGACTGATGTATAATCAAACTGAATTGCACGATTAAACTTATCTGCTACTAGGGTAATGTTTCTCCTTTCCATGCTGAAATCAAGAGTGTACCTAAACCCTTATTATCAAGTTATTATCAAATAGACCAAAAGTTGGCACATGCTCCCTGTTGACAGAATATTTAATTTAATTTGGATGTCTCACAGGTTAATAAAGATTGATGGTAATGGGAACTGTAGGGAAACCCTTAGGTCACAGCTTGAGCTGGTGATTGAGCACCTGGTGAAGGGGTGTGGCTGGCCCAGGGAGCACAGACACACTGTGTGCACCTGTGCTCATCAGGTGACCAAACGGAATGGACCCAGAGTGGAGCCCACCTGGGCTCATATAAGAGCCAGCCATGGGTGGGAGGGTTTCTCTTGGACCTAGGCTGCTTCCTGAGGAGTGCTGTGTAGTCAGAGAGCCCCCTTCACCACCTTGGGTGAGTTTGACTTTTCTTTCTGTGTCTGGCTAGTGCTCTGTGAATACTTTGCTTGGTTGCCAAGGACCTGTTGGATTTGCTTTTGCTTCTTTGTAAGCAGAACATGGGCAAAATAGTGCTGTTTTCTTCTTTTATGTTTGTTTTTAAATAGTTGGGATTAATTACTTGCCTGTAAATGGTGCTGTTACATGTAAAGACCCAGTAGAAAGTTGAATAAATCCAAGAATTCTGGTTTAAGATTTTAAGAAATATACTTGAAAACTTTTTTCATCCCTTACAGACTCTAAATCTTTTGTATTCTTTCAGTTTAACAAGTGTAAGTTTTTTGCTTTTGCTAAGTTGATTACTCAGAGGGGGTAACTCAGTGAATGAATTTGGCATATTTTCTTGCTTCTCAATCTGTAAACTGGTTATAATTGTGCAGCTGAAAAAAAAATTGATAAAATCAAAAGATTTTTTTAAATCTGTTCCCTACCATAGATTGTCCAGTGTCACAGATTTCAGAATGACTATTGTGTAATTTGTTTGCTTGTTTTCTTTTAAACGTTACATCTTAATCTCTATGCATGAGATTAAATGAACAGGAAAGTAAGGGAGAATAACGTGTAAAATATATCTGGAGAAGGAATTTTTGTTTTGATGATAGGAATGTCTGTTTTGTCGTAAGAGATTTGTTATTTACCTTACAAATTACCTGATACAGAAAAGCTCAAAACCAATTGCTTATTAGAACTGGATTAGTGTAATTTCCTACAGGAGCTGATCATCTTGTCTGATGTCTTTACTAGGCATCCCAGAGGTTCTGTTGGAAATAGAAAAATGTATATTTAGCATTTTTACCCAAACATCAGAAAATCTTTCCTGAAGTCCAAAACCATGTAGAAATCATGTACTTTTGCTTTGTTTCATGTGTATGACTTAGTTGGAAAGCAGTTTCTTTTGGCAATATTTTTTTAAAATATTTTCAAAGATATTCTCTCTTCTCTGTGAGCTAAATGATGCTGGTGTTTTTTTGTTTTTGGTTCCCCCCCCCCCATAGAATGTGATCTGTATATGTTCATGTTTCTTGACGTATTCTGTTTTATCTCAGATGAGTCTCCTTAAAAAGCAATAATAAAGAGCCAACTTGGGCATTAAATGAACAAATTCTACTTGGTGAAAACTTTCACAACTTCACTATCTCATGATTATTACTTCCTGATTTTTTTTTTTTGGAGGGGGGAAGAAGTTAAGAAAAATTTTAAGTCGCATAAGTTTTAACTTAAAAGGAGAGAGAAGTTCTGTAGTTGCAAGTCTGTGGCAAAACTGAGGGCCAACTTCCTTATTTACTCAAATCTACTTGTAAAGTGGGCTATTAGGTTATTACAGTGATAATATAGGAGATAAATAAATGTAGAGTATTTATTGGATTAGAAACACACCTATGTGCATGTACACATATATATGAATGAATTATTTTGAAACAAAGTTTTTAAAAAAGGAAAAAATAAAACCACCAAAACCCAAAAGAAGATACTTTCAGTGGGATCCTAACAATTAATTAACTAGCTAGCATAAAGTCTGTTTGCTTCCAATATCAGTAAATGTTAGATTTTTCTGACATATTTAAATGTAATAATAAGAGAAAATAAAAAGTCAAAGAAATTTTTGTAACACCTTTGCTTAGGAAGTATTCCCAAGATTCTGGTAAATGTTATTTACTGCTGCTTCAGAGATTTATCTTTTTTGTTGGTACTACTGAATATATGAAGCAGGTAATTTTCTAACAGATGTGATAGTTTTAATACTTGGGACACTGGGTATGCAAAAAAGTGTCTTTTTATACACAGAAAGTAGTAGGAGAAATGAATCAAGAATGTGATTATTTTTCAGCAATCTTTTGATGTTTGTTATCTTTTTATCAGCTCTTTATTACACCAATGCAGTAAAGCTTGTTTACTAGCATGGAAAGTTCAGTATGCAAGCACTTCAGTGTCACCCAGGATGTAGTGACAAAGGTGGAGAAGCTTGGCCAGTGTGACAGCAAGATGCAATTTACTGCTGGGATGTCTACAAGAGGCTTGTAAATTTCAATATAAGCAGTGCTTTTAACCTACTAAACAATGTTTTTACGTATTACTGACAGAAAGATAATTCAAAAGTGTGCTCAGAATGCAGTCTGAAACACAGCATGCTTTAGGAGATGATTAAATAATCTAACATGCTCTTTTCTAGAGGAATACATAGAATTGTTAAATCATTAGGATTAGAAAAGACCTTTAAGGTCATCTGGTCTAACCAGCCACCTACCACCAGTGTTGCCCGCTAAACCATGTCCCTACTTGCCATGTCTGCTCATTTATTGAATGCCTCCAGGGACAGTGACTCCACCATCTCCCCAGGCAGCCTGTTCCAGTGTCTCACTACTTTTTCTGAAAGTAAATTGTTCCTAATATCCAATCTGAACCTCCTCTAGTGCAACTTGAAGCCATTTCTTCTCATTGTACTGAGTAATTTGGACTTAACTCTGTTGCTTAAATTCCTGTTCTTATATTTACAATCCTAGATAGAGGTGTGCAATGTCATTATTGCACCACAGTATTTATAGCAACCAATTGATGCGGAACCTCGAACCGGATGGATCCATGTTGTAATAACTGATTGATGTGCATATTCTAATAGCTGAGCTCAGGTTTTGTGTGATCAATATTGCTAAAATTTAAAAAAAATCCTTAGAAAAAGAAATTTTTTAAAACAATTTCTGTGGAACTACTTAAATACATTTTTATGGGTCTGTTAACTGTTAATAGTTCTTTTCTTTGTTTCTGGCTGCTGTTTGCAGTGGCAGTGAACATAAACCAGCTAACTGCCCACCTGTTGGCTTTGTTGATCATTATCAGAGTTGTCACTAGCAAATATCTAACTAGTCCACTACTAAAATGCCATGGAACAAAATGAGCTAACTTCTGCAAAAGATCTTGGTTTGATGAACATGTAAAAACTGATAGCTGATAAGGTATGAGCCTGAGTTACTTCTTATTTGCACTAGCACAAAACTCCAGTGAAGTTGTTAGTTGTCGTCCAATGTCAGACCAGAATGAATGGAATGAGAATTTCTTAAAAATACTTGAATATTTGTTGTTTTTGTTCTTTAAGTTCATTAAATTTAAATTCTTCTTTAAATTTCTGCCAAATACTTGGCTATCCAGAAGAAATGGAGGATAAATTCATTAGCATTTCAAGTAGAAAATATATTGATGTGTCTTTCCATCCCAGTCTTGCATGGAAAGATGTAAAGTAAATAAATTTGATTTTGTACCAACTGATTCACAATAAATGTTCAGATTTGTAAGCTTTCGCATTTAACAACTATGCGAATAAACATCCTGAGGAAGTCTTCCCAGTATGGCTCTTTTAATCTCAACATTTTTATATCCCCAGGCTATATCTATGTCAATGCTTGCTTGCTTCAGTTTTATGTGCATCTGTAAGTGCTTTACAGTTATCTTGGCAATAGAGGTGTGAAAATTAAATATATAAAAAAGCTAGTAAAAATACAATGTTTCTAGGCCATGAGATGCGATGATTATGGCATAGACAAAAGGTAATGTATCAATCTGTAGCTGGTTACTCCTTCAATCCTCTCTGTTCTCAAGTTCAACAAATTTAATGTCTACAAATGTTTACTGGAGAGATTATTTTAATCAGACCCTTATGCATTCTGCACAGCCTACCCAATAGCAACCTTGACTCGATGACAGATGCTCTGACTTCATTTTCAATGTGTTGCAAATCTTTCTGTTTTGTTTCTACTTCTGTAATTAATCTTGGCATTTGATAGTGTTTTTTTCGTTCTTGTTAAATTATATATAATTTCAGTGGCCTTGCTTTGTTTAGCTTTTGAAATCCGTCTAACTTAATAGATGTAGAAATTTTTAATGCAACTGAACTAAGAGACTTGGGCATAGCTTCAAATGTATATATTTCTGTGTCAAGTGTTATACATCTCTAATCTCCTTCCAAAAATCAATAAGTGTACTGTGAGGTGATTGTTTAGAATTTTTATGATAATCTTGTTCACTTTTTGGATCAGATGGAGTTTCTTGTATTTCAGAAATAACTTGCATTCTAATAATTCTTTAACCTTAGAATTCCAGATTTTAAATACAAATCATCTGCAAATAATGTAGTATGTTTGGTCACACTTATATTAGGTAGATACATACTTAATTTCTAATTATTAGCTTTTAGCAGTAAAATACTATGTATGTCCTGTGAAAAGCATCTTGTGAAACATCTGAAAATACATACAGATCCTTAACGATAGGAATCCAGTCTGAACTTCAGTAGTCAAATGCCATGCATCTGAAATATCTGCTCTCAGAGTGAGCTGCTGAATTGTTTTCTGGAAATTCAAAGCATCCCTTGCAATTAGACAGCTCAATTTAATTCTCTTTTTGTTGTACTGTACGTGTGCTGAAAGCTGATGAGCAACAATCAATAGTACTTTCTTTAGAATAAATGCTTTTAAAATAATTGCTCTTGAATCTTAAAAGATTTTGAGTGTTTTCTTTTTGAAAGCAGTCTGGAATAGCATAGGGGTTTAAAAGAGAAATGGGTGCTTGCGTATGATATAATTCAAGGCATGGTCAAGATGCAGTGAACTCCTCTCAAAAACAGTTGACTTGTATGAATCAAACTCAAAAACACTCAAACTGGTCAACTTTTCTTTTATACAGACACTGACAAAGGGAATGTCTACTATGGAGAAAACAAGGCTGCAATAAGACTGCAGAACTGCCCCATGTTTATCACTTAAAAGTGATTTTAACATGGCACCTAAATGCCCTCAAATCAGAGCTCCTACTGGGTTTTCATGTATCTAAGCCCAGATTTTTAGACTATCTTAAGATGGTATGGGCTCTGGAGGATTGTGACACTTGGAGGTATTTCCTGGCTGAAAGAAGCTATGATGTGAAATAAATAAATTAAAATTTATTTATTTTGAAAGCAAGCAAGAATTAAAGAATTAAAATGAGTTGTCTGTGGCTTCCTATCAGATATTCAGTAAAGCTGAAAATAGAATCACAGTGCCTTGGCTCCTTAACTGACCAGACTTTTTTGAAGAATATTCATTAACATTAAACAATTAAATATTATCAACCATGTTTATAAGTAGGCTCTTGCACAAATAGTATGTGTTAAACTGCTGCTTCTTGCCAGCTGGACTCCACATTGGACTTCTTGTATTCAGGATATGATGCAGGGAACTTTAGATGTGAAAGTGAAGTGAAAGGACTACAGCTGGCTTTCACTATTTCATGCCAATTCAATAGACTTCTTCCCTTCCACTCCTTCTTTGCCTTCAATTCTTCTGGCCTACTGCTGTGGCAGACTTTGGTTAACTGGACACAAGATGTGATGTCACCTTGATGAACTACTTTGCACCACTTATGGGTGATGTGTGTGTTGTCCTCTCTTTCAAAAAGGTGTAAATATCAAGCACTGGAATTGGCTTCCCAGGGAGGTGGTTGAGTGGATGTGTCAAGGAAGGCTTAGATGTTGTATTAAGGGATGTGTCTCAGTGGAGAAATATTGTTAGATCTTCTGCAATAAGTAGATTAAACTGCCAAGAACAGGGAATTAGAGAGATGATTACTTTGACTCATTTTGAGTTAACATGGAAACAAAGATATGGACTACTGAGAAAACCGCTACATTTTTTCTTTTTGCATTGGAACTAAAAAAGCAAAAGAAGTTTAAGGATGGGAAAGTTTTATGAAATAAAACAATTTATAGAAGATTCTATTTTTGATGTTTATAACATTAATGCTAAGAATGCTTTCTGACTTAATTGCTATCAAGTATTTTATTGTGAGTATTAAGTGTGGGGGGGAAGTACAGCTGTACAAGATATAAACAAAAGAGAATGTTTGTTGTCTTCTTTTAATTAATATTTTTAAATTAGTTATTTTAAAAGTACAGTTCAGAGTGTTTTGCCTGAAATGTAAATCACCTATGTTTATGATTGATATCTTTCCATGGAGAAAATTTCAAAATGCAGTCATCCTTTGTAAATTCCTTTGAACTTTACCCCATAGTGTCAACAGGGAGAGTTTATTTGCATAGTGATTAGGATTGGTGCAGATTTTAATTCTCAGCAAGTTTCAGATATAAGAAAGAAAAGAAGTCTAAAATACTCATTAGAAGAAGATTAATTCTTTTTCTGATACAGGAAATCGAAAGCCAGTAAGGAATTAAGTGTCATGGTATCTAGAGCCATATTTTACACATTTTTCTCCCTTATTTTTAATAGTGGGGAGGTTGCCATAAAAATTAAATATCACATTTCTCAATTTAATTTATTTGTTTTGTCAGTTACTAGACCACAGACTATACTGGAAGCCAACTTAATCCTTGCAGAGGACTTTTATTCTGTTCAGTGTATCAGAATTACTTGTTTATAAACAGTTTGAGATTGTTCATTTCAGTTATGCTTCTACAGCCTGTCTCTGCATAAAATACAAGTAAGGGAAATTAACTTTTGTAAGGTGAGAGCGCATGTCTGGTTCTAGTGGGATGGACAGATGAGAAGACTGCAGATCTGATTATAGTAAAGCCTAATCCTGAGATTTTGCAAAATACTGTGGTAGATAAATGTTTTAACTACTCTCTTTATTTAGGAATACAGAAGAGCTTACTATAAAGCTTGATTTCAATTAGAGAATGTATGGTATGTTACTAGAGTGAGCACTTATTACAAATTTTGCATCTCCTGGAGCTGATTGCAAGCCATAGTTGAAGGCAGTCTGGATGCCTGTAATGAGAAGCATCAAATTGGAATCCATTTATACTAATCCATATACCCAAATGAAAGAAAGTGGAAAGGACTTGGCCAGAACCTCAGTGGTGGCTCTTGCTGCGAACTTTTTGAGTTCTGATACCTTTTTCTCACCACTAAATTATCTATGGTTAGTGAAGAGGGAACTTTAAAATAATGTTGGAGCCCTAAACCCAACTCTGTCATCACTCAAAGAACTAACTTATTTTGTTCATGGCTTTGTTATTTTGTTTATCTCACTCAGCATGAAATTTATTGTGGTATGATCAGGAATAACAGTTTCTGTAGTGTTCTTAATATTTGGAATTCAAATCCAGTAGTAATAAGCAATACTTTAAGTATTAGAGCATTCTGTTTCAACACAGTAACAACTGTTTCCCAATACCTTTTGAAGAAGTTTTACTCTGGGGTTGATTTGTTTTTAATTAATTGGAAAATCACCTGCTGTTTTCACTTGAACACTTGGCTCTAAGAACTTTCACTTTTTCACTTTTCACATTGAGTCCTACTGTTTTTGAATATTTTAAGTCCTCAAGTCCTCAAGCTCCTTAAGTGCTCTGGTTTTCACTTAGTTAGTTTGTTTTCTTGTAGAAATTATAGGTAGTGAAGTTTGGATTCAAGGAAATCCAGAATTTCAAGATCTTTACTTTGATTGTACTTGAATTGGTGACAAAGGCTCATGAACAATAAGAAAAACAAATTCATAACGTGTTGGATACTAGACTGCTACCTATGAAATGCTTACCAAATCCATTATAAACTGTCTAAAAAAAATGCCACTGTTGGGAAAAAAAATAGAATTTGTGTGGTTTATGCTTCCTTGGATGTGGAAAAATGTTAGCTTTTCATAGTTTATAAATCATAAATAATAGAACAAATTAAGCTTGACTTGTACTACAATTGTTCATTCAACCTTAATGCTAAGTACACTTTCATAGAAATTGTCTTTTGGAGTTTGCTTACAGCTGTAAGATAAGTTTTGAATTTCCAAAGTTCAGCTAAAATTATTTCAATTTTAACTGTTGTAAACTAGATTTGGTTAGTGTATAAAATGAGACTTCTTATTTTGATTTTTTTTTAGTCATGCAATGGTTAAAGTTTGTTCATAAACTGCAACTCGCCACAGCTTACCTGATCCAATTGCAACACAATGTAGGTGGAAATGATGGAAATACACACTAATTCCACTCTCAGAGCACAAATATTACTGCCATTAGCAAGAATAAATCTCTGGGTTTTAAATACTCCCGATAGTGAAAACTACTTACTGTAATTGACTACTTTGGACAACTAGTGCGTGCTCATCTTAAGCTAATGACACTTGTCTGCCAGTACAAAGTCAATTAACTGGCTCTGAAGATACAAAATAGCAGTAATTCACCCCAGGAATATTAGTATACTTTGGAATTGGAAGAGACCTGAATGAATATGATTATTAAGTGCTTAAGTTTTATGCATTCAAAATTAGTTTTATATCAGTTTGTACCACTACACTGTAGTAGTTATACGTTAATGGCACGTAGTATGCTCAACTTTATGATGCCAGTGCAAATCCTGTTTGATTACATTATATGAAAGCAATGAAAGAAGTTATTGAGGTTTATGGGGACTTGATTGTGAAGCATGTCAACACGGTGGCTTTCCTGAGGGCACTGAGGCAGCTAGACAAATTTGGTTCAAGTGTGCTGGTAAAAGGAGCTGGAGACTGATGCAGATTCTTCATTTCCCCATGAACATGAAGAAATTTGGAACTTGTTACAAGGTGCCAGGGAAAAATATTAGAAAAGAGAATCTTGGAGGGTGTTGGAGTGTCAGTAGAAATAAGATAGGAATTGAGACTCTCAAGGCCAGTTAAAGCCTTGCTGTGAACCAAGGGAGGGTGAAGTCTTTAATCTGGAGAAAGACTGTGGTATTTCAAGGTCCTATGAATAGCCTTGCTCCCAGTTAAGTAAGATCACAGGCTAGAACCTGTCTGTCTCTTCTGCAAAAATCATTTGCTTCTGGAAACAACAGTTGCTTCAAAATGGATGTGCGAAAGTCAAAATTTCTTTAGGAAATGCGAGTGAATTAGGAGTTCACAGTATGAGAACTTTACCTCTGAGACAGCTGATAGCATGAAAACAACAGAGCAAACAAAAAAAAATGAATGTCATGGGGATAATGTGTTAAGAAACTAAATGGACAGATAGCTTTTTTAGTCTATTTTTCACAAAATAGAAAAACTTACCTTAAAAGCTTTAAAAAGGCACTGGATAACTACTTGTTGGATAATCATTGGAAAATATTTAGATGATATAATAACTGACAGTGCCATTTATTTCTTTATGTTGAGCACTTTAAGAAGTGGTAATGAATGGCAAATTAGGTTGAAATGCGAATACCTTGGCCTTTCATGGAATTGCAGTATTATGCTGATTCAAAGCTGCCATCTTGAGCTTGATGTTAAACCTTTCCCTGCTGCAGTTGTTGTTCAAATCATTTCAGTCTTGTTCTACTTGTTCAGAACTGATTTGTGTGTCTGAATCATAAATTCTTGCAATTGAAATATTGTAAGAATTTTCTTCCCTTATACTGCCAAAATCTTGTTCTTCCTCTCTTTCATTAAGTGAATTAAATCAAGTAATCAAATAAATCAAGGAAATATTTACTTGTACCAAGTAAATCAAAGTAATATTTGAAGGAACAATTATCTCATTCATAAACTTATGCCAAAGCTAGATTCTGAAGTTCCTGACCTCTGAAAGATTCCCACAGTTCAATCTGTACGTCTGGCATTTTAATCCACTCCAGGAGTTATGGGGGATTGAAACTTGCATGAAAATTCAAAGACCTCATTACAGAGAAGAAATTATATGAAAATCTTCGGCCCATTTTTAAGGCTTAGAGTTCCAAAGTGAATTTATGAATCATTTGAGCATTTTATAAACCTGGGGTAATTAGAACAAATATCTAATAAGTAAGGGCTTTCGCTAGGATGCATCTGTAGTCTGCAAGATTATGGCCACAGCATGAGTGACAGAAGCTACAGCTGCTCATCTCATTATCTTTCTCTTCATTTCATATTTTCAGGAGTGTACCAGGTTACATACTATAGTATCTGAACTCCTTTTCCATTTTTAGAACTGATACAGGAAAGAATTTTAAAGCATGGTATGATAATTCAGTTGCTTAATGTCAGGATGGTGTAAGGTAATGTTAGCTTTAGCTTCTTGTTAAGGCATATAAAAACCTTTTTCAACTTCTATGTTCCTCTGTTAAAATTTTTGGAAGTGAGCATAGTGGGAGACAGGAGGAGAGGGGTGTGAGGGAGAGAGAGAGAGGGGCACGCCTTTAAAAATGAATGTAAGGAAGTAGGGTGTAGAATTTTGTCTCTGGAAATCAAGGGAGGAGAAGGAAACCGCACCACTTACTGAAGGTGGTTGCCCTGGTGGCAGACTAGTACTTAAACTGGTGTGTGCATCTGTACTAAAGGTAAGTGTCTGATCTAGTCAGATTTCTAAGTGCTGGAGACATTCAGCAGGCTTGCTACTTCCCAAATCCTGGCTGAGGCTCCTGGTGCTTTTGCATGTATACTGATCTGGAGAGAAAGACAATGTTACAGATATAAGACTTTGCTCTACATTCTTTTTATCCTCTGCTTGAAGGACTGGTGGCACTGGGGGCTTGTGGGATAGTGATTCAAAATTCAAATTGAATTTCAATTATGCTTTTTTTCAGCTTTTGGTCAGGTTATTTTTCAGCAAGTGGAGCAAGGCGGTGTGGTACTGGGGACAGTGTCCACAGATAACAAGCTACAAAACAGTGCTGAAATCTGGCAGGTGTAGATTGTTTTCTTTTCTTTCTTAAAAACATATGTTGAGTAAGTGTGGGCCTTCAGATATGCTTTACAGCTGAAAACTGGTATTGGCTATCCATTCATTTTCAATCATACTCTACATACATTTCATATTCTTTTGATTTCTTTATTTTTTTATTTGTGCTACCCTAACTGTAAACATTCCTCTTCATTTATCAAGTGGTTTGGCAGTTAATGCTTGTTACTTATGAGAGACATTTTCACAAGCAAGTTTTTACAGCAGTGGTTATGGTCTGCAGCATTTTGATGTAAAAATAAATAAATAAAAATAACATATATGGATTTGTTCTCTTTGAAATACCTGCACTGTGACACCAGTTTAACATTAAAATATTGTGTCTTGGGAAATAAATAATTAATGTCTATGAAGCTGATGATGGTATAAACCTCACAGCTCTTGCAGTTTTGACAAGTAACAGTAATGTCACTAAACGAGAAATTGTTTACTTCTCTTTTTATCCATTTGTTCTATTACTATGTGTGCAGGAGTGAAACTAAGGGACCTTCACTTTCACTTCTGATTTTAAGAACACTTCTCATACCTGAAAACAAACAACATTTCTGGTGACAGTTATTGTAGTCTGTTATAATCTTTTAAGTAGTCTTGGTTACTTTCTTTACTCTGAAAGCATCTGCTCATCTGTTACACATGGGAGAATCGAAGTCTGATAGTGAAAGGAATCAGGAAATCACATCAGTTAATGCCTCATCGCCAGCACAGTTCAGTTTTTGATTAAGATTCAAGTTCTATGAATGAACTTCAAAACTTAAGCAGACCATGCTTGTGCATTTTGATGTCTGTTGAATTGCTCCTCACCTTTGGTCTCCTAATCCAAGAGAGATTCCAGTCACTTGCTTGTTGCATTTTTAATTATGTAGATGTTTTGTGTTACTGAAGATACAAAATCCCGGGGAGGAATTAGAAGGAAACAACTTAAAATGGGCAGTAATTACAACGTTACTTAAAAAGCCACACTCATTTTCAACCCCAGCACCCTTTCCTGCCTGAGAATTTTCCAAAAGGAGGTCAGTTTCCTTTTATAATCTATACTGTTGTGACATTCAAGTTCACTCAGCTATTAAGTCCTATTAGTTGTATCTGTGGAAGCCTGCTTGCTAAGGTAATATGAATGCTATTGTAGAGGGGAAAAAAAATAGTGTGGAATGAGTCCTGTTGCAGTTGGCAGTCCAGTTTCCTGATTTCCCTCAAACTACTGCAGTCACTTTTGTGAGTAAAAAGCTATCTCAGTGTTGCAACATTCTTCAGTCATGTTTATAGTAACCGTGAGGCATGTACAATATATACTTGCTCTTTCCAAATGATCTTTAGAGGGTTGTATTTTATGCATTCTATTCTGGGTTCATAGAGGAGATCTTTTTATTGCAGAAATAGGTTGCAAAATGGTGTGAGGCATTAACTCTGAAGAGCAGCTGCTTGAATTCAGGCTGGAGAGCTGTCTTGTCTTTGCATATTCTTGCCAAAAGGTATGAATTCCCAAGGGACAACTAGAACAATGTGGTCTTTCTTACCAGTAAAACAGAGGTCAGAAGAACTGCAGTACTAATTTTTCTGTCCTTGTCATACGCATTATACAGGCTTTTTATTTTAAGGTATTTTATTTATTCTCTGCGTTAAAAGCACCGTGAAGCTGGAGGCTCTCTGACATTCTTGTGTTTTTTTTGTTTGTTTCATTTTTAATATATTTGTTACATGTATCTGTGACACTTTGTTATCAGCTCTGGCCTGTTTCAGCGTAGTTCTGTGACTAATGGGGCAGAGGGACTCACGGACACTGGGAAGGGAGGAAGGAGGAAAATAGGCCCAGAGGAGGAAAACAGCAGTAACAAGCTAATGAGAAAATCTTAATTTACTAAACATGATAGTGAAATTTGAGAGAACACAATATACTGCAATATAATTGGAATTGAAGCTAATAAATCAAATGAGAGAGGATGCAGCCCAGATGAGCAGAAAGAGAGACAATCCTATGACTCATGAGCAGTTTTATCTTTCCCCAAAAATGGAAATGGAATAATGAAGTCTTCTGGGAGCTGTAGTTCATCCTTCTCTTCTGTGACCAAGAGCCCAGAACTATCAACAATCCAATGCTGGAACTGCAGCATTAACTCTTTAAGTCCCAGTGCATTACATGATGTTATGATGTGGAATAGCGATAATAAAAATCATAAAACCATGGCACACCTTCAAGGAGATGTTTTTTAAAGCAAAGCTTTTTAAAAAGTAAGCCTTTTCCATCTATGATTTGATATCAGATAAACTCGGATGGAACAGTGACAGTAATTCATGAGATAGTACTTTCTTGAAGGGATCAAGGCTATTTCTAATGATCAGTGAAGGAGGTGGAGGTTTTGTAGTGAATTTTGAGTTGTCTTTCTGTTCAAAAGTAAGTTAGCAAAATCACCTCGAAGGAGAACAATCTGATTTTTTTCAAGGCTCTACACAGTGGTCATTTGTAAGGAAGAGCAGTGACATTTTATATAGAGTTGTTCTTGAGGCCTAAATTTCTACGGTTTATTGAAGAGTTAATTTTTCAGATATGACCATTTTTTACAGTTTTGTTATGCTGAAAGATGGGATAGAGCTGTGATTCTTACCACGCAGCGTTGAGGACATCTAATGGAAAATAAAGCTCTCTGAAGAGTATTCTAATTTAGTCATCCAAAATCACAAGTCATTTCTCCCAAGGACATACTGCCTTAGCAGTTCTAATTTGGTCATTCAGTTTTTCAGCACTTGCAATAAATTCTGAATATCCCAGCACATGCCCTGAAGCTGCTCCCAGCAGTTGTGTAGTTTTTTTGGTTTTTTTTTGCATAGTTGAAAGAGGAACAGAGGTCTATTTTGAACTAGGAACACCAGAAAGTCACATGAATAAAGATAATTAAGTGATTACTAGATTGTGTTTTAAGAGACGTCATTGCAGGCACCCAGTCACTTTCCAGATACTTCTTGGAGCTTCTGTGATGTCAGTGATTTTAGCTGTAGTATGTTCCTTTTGGTGTTGTATCTGTCTTCATTTATAATAGCATTTTCAAACTTTCACTTACTGATTCTAAGTACAGAATTGTAATGAAAATCTGCAATTTACTTGAAGTACAATTGCATGAGATAGCCAAGAGAACTCATAATGAATGACACTATTTGTTACCATATTACAGATGTCACACTGAGCTTAAAGCAGTATTTTACCAGATAAAATGATATAGGGTCTGAATCTGTAGGTTTCCTGTATGATTTTTCAAGGAACTGTTTAACATCTGAGAGCTATCTTTGAGTTGCTCATAGGCTTATATCACTGCAGAAACACGTTCTTTGTAATGTAGTGGAACCTCAGTGGAATATGATGTGAAATAGAATCTCATTCCTTATTTAAAGTATCTAAACTCTTAAATACACCCATACACACAGCAAAAGGTAATGTATGCCACATGAAAGATTTCTTCAGACAGTTTTGTGTCAGCATTATGCAAAGTTCTGTAGCATATTAATGAGGTCTGAACGCCACAGCATTCCTATCTGGTATTAGTGGCTTAAGAACAGTATTTGCTTTAAAAATTAATTTTGCTTTAACTCTTTTTTATTAAATAGTTTGTTTCAAGTTAGCCTGCAAGAATAACAACATTCCTATTTTTCTTGCATATCATGTTAGCACAGTAATAAAAGATGAGACAGAATTAACTAGTACTTGCATATCGTCAGTATGGTGGTTTGTGCCACAACTAAAGAGAGGAAATAACAATTATGTTGTGTTACTACATGCTTTATTCCCTTTAGGAGTGCTGGTTTTCCTTCTTGAAATCTATCCAAATAGATACAAAAAGGAACTAGATGGGTGAAATCCTGAATACACAGAGTATCAGTGAAAGATGAGGCTATCTGAAGGATAACATTTTTCACATATATCACATCTCAGACCTTACATTTCTCAAATTTAGCATCAATCTTAAGGGGAGATATAGACAGTGCCTTTGAAGTACAGGAGTACTTCATCTGTACAGCTTATTGAAAGCTTTTTGAAAAAACAAGGCAGCAACAGGAGCATTTGTGTTATGGCCCGTTATAACTTACTGATGCCTTTCTGTTCTAAAAGTGCTTTTTTCTTTTGTTTCATTGGCTTGTCAAACTGTTCTTTTCTGTTTCAAGTGCTACTTGTGTCTTTATTTTCTGGATTACCCCTAAACTATTTGTGTAATTCCACCAGGTAGTAACACAATTTCCACCACAATAAAAGCTCACTGATGTGAAAAGTTCATCAGTATTTTTCCTTTCTTTCTCATTCTTCACTTTATGTGCGTCCTACTTTCTTTGTGTTTTCTCTGGAGTTTCAGGACACATTCCTGTACATATTCTGCTCATGTTTGGTGATGTGGCTTTATTAATTACAAAGGGAGAGAAGTAGCAGATGTGAAGCAAAAAACCAAAAATGAGTGAGTTTAGTTGATACAAAGAGAGATGTTGGAAGCATGTAAACCTGGGCATTACAGATGCCAATGAAAATGTTGTGAGAAGATGCCTGGAAAAACTGGCCCTTCAGATTTACTTTAGGAATTATTTTAGTTCACAGGAGACATTTGGAACAGAAGATTGAATTTATTTATTTCTAGGACAGATGCACTATTCTAAATTGAAGCAGAAATGGCTTGGAATAAAAGTACAGGATTTAGGACATACTTAGCATCTTCTCCAATGATCGCACACCCTAATCCTAATATTATGTGCCAAAAGTTGCTAAGGGAATGTACAATTAAGATGAAGTCACTTTGAGTAAAAAATATTCTTTTTAATAATTTGTAATACTGTCTGCTCACTTCTTTTTGCTGCAAAATTCAGATTCTTCCCTCATGGGAAATGCATCCAATAGTCAGGAGGAGGTAGCGTGACTGAAGTAAGGAAGCAGGAGCTTGTTTCTTCACACAAGAATACAGTTTGTTCTAATTGTCAAAATGCAACACTTTACTGTTAATAAGTATTCCTTGTGGAGGTAACATCACACTTTTCTCATCCATATTCTTTTCTTTTAGAAGATTTCCCACAGTTAAGTGTCTGTTTCTCAATTATTTCTTCAGATTAAAAAGGCAAATGAATTCCATTCCTTGTGAGCAAGTAACTTAAAATATGATTACCTGGACAGTGACTGAATGCCTGATCTTCTCCAACGTCCTCTTTATTACGCCATATTCAAGACCTGAATTCAAAGTAGTACCTGGTCTTTTTGACAGTCAAATGGCTATGGTAAGAAAACAGTTGTCTTCATGAACTTGCCTAAGGTATTCCACAATTCTTTGTAACATCAGTTTCCAGGTAATTGAAATACCATATGATCAATGGTAAAGTCTCAAAATGCCTCTGTTAGTTGCGTAAGCATTGGAAGATTACTTTTTTTAATGATGCCCTAAAGTTTATAACCACTCCCATTTTATTTTTTTCAACAATTCCATCTATATCTTTAATGCAGATTCTCCAATGAAGTTATTAATTTACTTGTAATTTTTTATTAACATATTAAATTTTTTTTCATTTATACTGAAGCTTTCTATTCCTTTAGGAGCCTGAGTTTTAGCCAAACGTATTTTGAAATTGAAATATAGTAGGCAGTTTTGCAATTCTGTTTGACTACATAATCCATTTTCAAAGAATAAAAGTGTTGCCACTGCAATTAGTGTCATAACGAGCCAGTCACCACCACTGAATCCCTACGTATACCTAGAATACATAACTTTATTCTTCTCAGTACTATGAAGTATTATTCTCAGATACTGTAAACATATTACATTCATATATTTTGTTTTTGTGCCCTTCTACACAGTCTGTTTGCAGCCTTGCAATGCTCTTACTATACTCATTTATTTGAGAAAATAAAGCAGAACTCTTCAAAAACAAAATAACTTCTAATTGCACAACTAGGAAGAGGGCACACTATATGGAGAGGACTGATAGTTATTGAGCTATTTATATTTCTGTTCTTAATTTTTATAATTTTTGGACTTGGATTTGTGGTCTTCTTAGAGAATGAAGCCAGTTAGCAATATGTTATAAATATGGTGAGTCATCACTGCTAGTTATTAATGAGCAGAATCCTATTGGTAGCTGAATACCTGTCATCTGTTCTCAGCATTTATACATACAAATAGTTTCCAAAAAAAAAAAAAACAAAACAAAAACAAAATGGAGATCTTTAGAGGAAAACAGGCTCACTGCCATACAAATTGCAGAATTCTTTTACATCCAACAACTTTAGTCTGGTTAGTAGCTGATTGCCTATTTTCTTCTTTAGTAAGATATGTGACTTTCTGAAGTACATTTCCTAGTTTATTTTAATCAGGAAAAAATCCATTTTTATAAGCTTGAAGACTGTTACATGATTCAAGGTAGAACACTGTAAAAAGTGACTTCAATAGGAATTCTTCAAAAGCATACATACCACTGATTTGAACTAAACCATTAATGTAGATGCCCTATTGTGGGCCCATGAACACCAAAATCTGTAGGTGTAACTGCTACTTGTAAAGACATCTAACTGCCAGTTTCCCCAGAGCTCCAGTGATGCAAGTTTTGATATTTTTTTCTTACTTCTAAATGCTCTGCAGTGGTTACACAAAAGTTTTAATTATTCCATGTTGAAGACTGTGCTGCCACAGCCATTCTTCTACACTCACCTATTCTAGGTAGTTCTGAGAGGTTTGGGGTATTAGCAAGAACTGTGATCTCACCTCTTAGTTACAGTGTAGGCAGTTTAAGTATTCTAAAGATGGCTCATACATTCACCTTTATTTGGTAGCTCGCAACAGAGGTATCTGAGAAGAACCATCAGGAGAGCTTGCAATGCTGCTGCTCTTGCTGTATTTGTGCACAGAATGGGTTTAGACTTCAGTGCTACCTCTCAGAAATTTCCTCTGGGCTACACAGAACGCTTCCAAGTCTTTAGGCATAAAATAGATGACTCTTTCTGCTGTTGTCGTTATACCGGAGATATGCTAACACCCTATTCACTCTGAATAAGTGGTTGATTATTTTGTCTCATTTATGGAATAAAGCCCGGAATACTTACCTCCCATATATTTGTTTGGCATCAACTCAGTATGGTGTGCCCAGAGACAGCTACAGCACAGCCACCAATTTTCTGCTTTTCTTCTGTCATTCACCATCTCATTGGCTGTGCCAGGACTTGTAACTCTCAGTCTCCACTGTGAATAACTTTATTCACCAAACCATCATTTCACACCATTTCTGGGTCTTGCAAATGACGTACCTTAACCTTCGAAATGCTGTCTCTGCTTTCTCTGTTGTTGTTTATAACAAAAAGATCTATGTATAGTTAGTATGTAGAGTATATGCATGTTACTAAGCCGTTTCTAGTGATGAAAGATTGAATAGCTTGAACACAGGGTCAGCTGCAGAACAGGACCTTCATCTTCAGTGTCTTCTACTAGGCATACCACATGTTTTAAGGGTGTATTTTTAAACAAGGCCTTTTTACTGGATGTATGCCCTCAAAGTTCTTATTAGGGTGTAGAAAAATATCAGAATATTAGAAAGCCATCTCCTGAGTTAGATTTCCAATTAAAATGTAAATAATGTCATGAAGTCTTGATGGTAGAATTTTCCTATTCTACCAACCTCAAGAGATACAATTCCTGTATGCACACGTTTGTACTCAGTGAATCTATGTTCTATAGAGAGATATCATGGATCACAGACCCTGACTATTTGTTCATTCGTAGGCACTAGATTAATTGTAGTGTATGAAATTCAGACAAGCATCCTGTCTATGTTGTGAATAGATTTCTAAAAAGCCTTAATTTAGCAATAATTTAGAATTGATTAATACTTTTCCCAGTAAATCATGAGATTAGATCACATGATTCTTAATAGCAGTTAATTGGCACTTAATCATCACCCAGTTTAACACAGTGATTGAACAGAATTTCCTTCAATGAAAACAGCAACTTAAAGATTTGAGAATGGTGTGACTCACATGAGACTTACTGCAGGGTAGTGGGGGATTTCTAAACTCAGTTGCGTGACAAAAGATTTCCCCATGTGTGAATTACCTTCCTCCTTTGTTGGTATTTGTCAGCATATGAGTTGTGATCCTCAAACCTTTTTAAAAACCTATTCATGACAGTCTATGAGTTACGCTGGGGACAAAGTTGAAGCCAGTTTATGTGAAGGTTTCTTTACAAGTATTTTTTGGGAAGAGTGGCTTTATTGGACAGATTGTGATTTCAGAGATACACTCTGCTCCACATTACCTTTACAATGAGTCTCCACTACAGCTATGTTTAGAGTGCTTTCTTCAGAGAAAAACACTTTTTACAAAGCAACTACTAGAGAGTGAAGTATCGAATTATCGAAAAATAGGGAGTGATGTATCAAATTCTAGAGAGGTTAGCAGAACTGTGATGTAGCAGCAAGCTGATGGAAAAATTAAGTGGGAAAGGTGCAATCTACTAATAGGCTATAACTTTGGACAGGATGGAATATCTCATTTATAAACTCCAGTGATAAATTGTGGTTTGAATATGCGATCATTTTTGAAATAAAATGGCCTTATTTCCTAATCCTAATTATTAACCATTCACTGACTTCTCAGGTGTTAGCCAAATTATGAGTAACCTGTATAATCTTTGGTTTTACCCATTTCCTTGAAAATTCTAGCATTGAACAGACTTCAGAGAATGCCAGAAAAGAGGCAAAATACTCCAAAAGATTAAGAAATTGATTTTATTCCAAATACAGGAAAATGGGGAGAAAAAATCATGTTGCGCTCCATAAAGACATTTGCATGTTCTTTTTTATGTATGTGTTCAAGAGTTTTATTTCTATTAACTGCTGGGCTGAGATGGAAGTCCATAGAGAAATTATTTAGGGAAGTAGCAGAATAGAGAAAGTCTCCAATAAAATATGGAATTAAGGGTCAAAAATGGAGAGTACAAAAAAAGAAACCAGGGGAAGACTTAAGGGCAGAGAAAATTAGGATAGGGAAAGAGCAATGCCTTATAGCTAGCACAAGTGTATATCCTTATTACTCTTCCACTTCCCTATATTTAAATTTGTAGAAAAGTGTTGAAAGGAAAGGCATAATTGTAGACAATCAAATCCGGATCTTTGCAAGCTCCCATACACATTTGAGCTCTACTGTCAGATGTGTTTCTCCCTAGAAAGCTCAAAATAAAAAATATAATTGAATGGACAAATTGTCGGGATTTCAGGTGGGTACAATATTCAGTTTTTTCTCCGTTTTGATTTTTAGGATTCCTTCACTATTTATTGTACTCAGAATTTCCCCAAGAGAAATAGAGCTGTTCATTTCTAATATGCAAATTATTTTTGTCTTTAAAACATTTATTCAGTAGGAGGTAAGCAAAATCTAAAATGAACCGTATTTTAAGTGCTTGAAATGGAGTTTGTAATTACATACTATTATGACTAAGAATGCTTCTCTAATCAAGGAATAAACACATAATTAGGGCAGAAATACCAATTTAGAGTTGGACTTTCTACTGAAGAATGCTAATACTATTATTAGTAGTAGAAATAGTCAAATAATACATCGTTTCTGCATAGCACAAATACTTTAGTTATTTAGGAGATGTAATTAGGTTTCCTATTTATGTATTTTCATTAATCTCTCTGTTCAGGACATTCCTTCTCAACTCATTTTCCTACCCTATGCTACCCCTATTATGTTAATGCTTATAGCTCTGACAAACTGTCATGGAATACAGTGTTCCATTTTAGATTCTGTGGGATTTGGTTTGATATGACCTGATTATTTAATATACCAAAGGAAATCTTCCTTGTGGACTTGCTCTAAGTTTGAAGACAGCTGTCTCAGCTACGTGGACTATAGCAACACTAACACACTGTCAGGAAGCCTCGGCAAGAGATATTTTTTATGGATGAACACAATTTTTTCCTCTCAGATATTGTACAGATGATGGCAGAAGATCAATCCAATTACTGTAACATACCACTGTTTGGCTATTTTGTATGTATTTCTGGCTGTTGTATGGTTTTGGTGACAATTTCTTTATAAGATAACCCACTCATAATTTTGGATTATATATAATAAATTGTATGCAATAATGTGCTTTGATAAGTATGTGGACAAGACAGGACTGTGAGTGCTGCATTAGAACAATTGTGTCTTTTTATTTGAGAGTTCAATCATGTGGCTTTAATGTCCTCCAGAAATGTTTTTGTATAGTATACATGCTCTTGTACTACATGTGTAGGACCTTCCACTGTGTACTGAGTTAGAGTTTAGCATCTGTCTCCTTTTGTTATCTCATTATCTATCACTGCGGTTAATTCAAAGATGGCAAAAACCTTGAAATTTTACTTTATTATACAAAATATTTTTTATCTACAGCATCTTAAGTTAGTTTCTTTAGCATCAAGAATAAATTACAGCCTTCAGAAGATTCATCCTGCTGTTCCACCCTACCAAAGTTTTGTATTTCAACACTGTATTTTTTGGAATCAGACTTGAAATTGGACTGTACTAAAAGCCAGAATACATTTTTTTACTGTAAATTCTCATTAGAATGAATTCTTTGGGACTGGCTTTCACAGACAGAAGGCATTCTGAAAGGTAGTTCTGCTAGGATTAAGTATTTCCGTCTGTAGCATTTAGTTATTTGAACCTGAAAAGAAATACATACATTTTAGTAATTTTGCAGGTGTATACATAGAAACAACAACAACAAAAGCTCAGAATCCATTAGACAGTCTTGCACAGACTTTGCCTATGTGGTTATAAAAGTCCTGTAGCAATGCTCTACATTTCTGAAGCGCTGTGTTTGGATTGTCATAGTAGTACAGAAATTGTGTGGGGACTTAGTCCTGTTCCACTGATGCATTTGGTGACGTTCCTTGTATTGTCCTCTCTGTGTATCCATATCTGAATATTGAGTGGTTGGTCGGTTTGTTTTACACGTGGGCTTATCTTCTTCATTGCATAAGTAGTCCCATTCTTTTTGCGTTCTTTTTTATAAAAATAAAAAACTTAGTAGCCTTTTTGTTCATAGTCAGTTGTGAGTTTAAAAGCAGACTAGAAGAAAATTTTCAGTAAGTGAAATGTAGGAAAAGTTAATCAGACTAAAAGTAGACTTAAGATTGACATTAAATTACAAAAACACTCTCTTAAAATTGTTCTAAAGACAAATATGGTAATAATCTCCTGTTCACACTTGAAATGTAGTGCAATATGCATGGGGATAACTGAAATTAATGACATTTGTGGTCAAAAGTCCTATCAAAAGTCATTAGGTGTTTAATTATTTGATAACAAAGAACGCTACTGTGTTAGGTCATTTCACTTAAAAGGAGGTGAAGAAATAAAAACGTATAAATCTCTTCAAGCTATTTCTATATAGTTTTCAATTAAGAAAAAATCAGTAGAGGTGACAGCCAGCTGAAAATATCTTTGGAAATTGAGTGCGCTGTAGAACTGAGAGTTTGTGATGCTGTTTGCTAGTACCTGGAACAGCAGAGTATTATTGTCTGATTCTGCTAGGATACCACTCCTTTTTGGGAATAGCAGTTTTGACCAATCTACTTCTAGAGAAGCTAAGAATTAAATGAACCATATACTTTTATGAACATGAAGAACAGTTTAGATCCTGAAGAACACACAAACGATATTTTGAAGGCTAATATTGTCATCCCTGCATGAATCTGAAACAGATACAGTAGTTAATGCACGTTAGCTGTTGATGTTGAATATTATAGTATGTTACCAATTAACAGTGTTATGAATTAAACACTTTACTATTAAATCTACAGCAGCTATTTCAGCCCAAAAGAATTCAATAGCAAGCATTTATTAGAACTGAAACCACCTTTCCACAAGGTCTGTGAACCCTTTTTTTTTTTTGTGGCAAAATGAATAGTTCCCTTTTTACTATATACTTGTTTTGCAGACACGCTTGAAAACAGTAGGATTGAGAACAATTATCAGTGACTGCATGCAGATTGGATACACACAAAGTCGTTACTCAGAAGTTATTGCATAAATACACAACACAAACTGAAGTTGACAAAAAGGAGCAATTAATATTTCCGCTTTGGAAAAAACACAATTGGAAAAAATTATCATCATGTTACTCAGATTTGTAAATCTCAGTAATGTTACTGACATTTCTATGTGGCTTTCTTCTACTGAGTGTTAGGTGTTAACTATTGGGTCCAGTCTGGACATCTTTGACAGTCTGGAGTGTAACTGAAATGTTTCCTAGTTGAGTGCTTCTCTGAGCTATGAAATCATCAAGCTGTGATACATACCTGATATGTAATCAGCAAATCACAGCATGGCATTTTTGAGGGTTCAGCTGGCATGAAAACAGTACAGAATTGCTCTGAGAAAAGTAATCTGTGATCAGCTTCAGGAGGGAAACGTCCATTTTCTGTGACTTTACAATGAAATGTTCACAGAAGAACGAAGAGGAAGTTCGAGAGTGTAGTCAGTATTGTTTCAGAAGGAGAAAAGCAATCTGTGATTATTTTTTTCCCCCTAGAGGTATATTCAAAATGTGTGTTTAAATCTGAGGAAATTAAAAGACTGTAATGGAAAATGTAATTTTAGACTTGGGAGATTTCTTAAGAACTTGCTGCATTTGATGTTTTTCAAACAACAATGCATTGGACTAAGCTAAAGATTTGTGGAACAGATTTTTGAAACTGATTAACCAAAAGGTATGATTAGTCCTTTTCTTTTTCATTTCTCTCAGGTACTTTCTATCTTGCATGGTGCATTTCCTAATGCAAAATATATTGTCTACCTCAAAAGCAACTTAATACATGGTGCCCATTATTTTGAACTTATTGCTAAACTCAATAGCAATACTAATATTTCCTGTGATCTATCATTTGATCTTTCCATTTATTGCCCTGCACTTCATTTCTAAGCTCACATGGAAAATGCCTGTGTTTGTTTAATGTGCAAAGCATTCAGAGATTTTTTGGCACTGAGTAAGAAATCAGCAGTCAGTCACAAATATTTGTAAACCTTTAAAGGAATTCCAACAGCAAAAAAGCTTGAAGTACAGCTTACAGGATCCATTGCTAATGGGTGTTTTTCCAAAATTGGAAAAAATATTTGCCATCTATAGTGCAGTCTTTTGAGATGATTATTGTAACCTGGCAGCAGCAATTTGCATTTCAATATACAAATAAGGGATTTTAAATATCCATAAATATCTACTAAAAATTTAAGCAATGCCTTTTCCAGTGGTGAGCAACAGCAGCATTTAAACTAGGCTAGTTACACAACTTTGAGAACCAATTTCTTTGGTATTCCATCAGTGCCAGATTTAACTTATTACTTTCCTTGGTAATTAAATAGTAGTGTGTCCAGATGAAAAGCTATATAATAAAATTACTGACTACTTCTGATCACTTAAAAAGATGATGAAACAGATAATTTGAAATTGTTTTTAGGGTCAGGAAATGTATACTTAGCTTGAACTACTAATACCTAGACAGTAAAATGATAAGATTTTCTTAGTAGAAAATCTTGGACTAATGCTTGGAAAATTACGGACACATTCTGAAAATTTCAAACAGAAATTGCACTGTTTCTTAGCACAGCTGTGGCATCTTCCTTAAAGCCTTGTGTAACCCGTTCCATTAAGTCAAGGAGTCATATGAGGAATGTCAATGTAAAAAAGAATTGCAGACATGGAAATTGATAGTTGTCTTGTTCATTTTCTATTAAACCATCTGTGCCGCCAGTGAATCTCTCACACAGTGATAACACAGTGTATTTCCACTCAAAAAAAAGAAGCAGTGCCAACTTATATGCCCACAGCTTTCATTTCAAATATATACTCAAATCTTTCTAAAAGCTTTAAAGAGAACTTAAGAGTTTGTTTTACGGTCTCACCTAAGGCAATGCCGTTCTTAATACAGCTCTGAGACTCTCTTGCTTCTTAGGTATCAGAGTGTCTCAGTATTCCAAACTGCTCAGAGGAAGAAAACAGAGCTTTAGCACTGGCAATATGATGACCCATCCAAAGAGAAAACCTGTGGTTTGAGACAAAAAAAATTTAGGAAACAGAAGAATGAGGGGAGAAAAAAAAATGCCTAAATCAATGATGCATTGATTCACCATCCCTCCCAAATAGGCAGAAAGGCCTAGGCAGTCTCTGAGCACTCTTTGCAGTGTTTCCTCAATTTTTTATCTGAGCTTGACTTTTTACGGCCTTATACTCCTTTGGTCATTTTGGGCCAGTTTTCCAAATTTGTGCTCACTTTGGCTGACACTAAGGGGGGAAACTAGGAAAAAACAAAACCTCAGTGCTGTACAAGTATTGCTTACAAATAAATAAAACACTGGTGTGTTATTGGCACTGTTTTAGTAACAAATCCAAAACACTGCAGCATAGGCTGTTATGAAAAAATTTAACTCCATTCCAACCATATAGAGTACACTCAGTTTTCATGATTTAGAGCATAGGTGAATGACGTTCACAGTCATCAATGATGGAGTATAAGATGATGAATGAAGAATCATTGATGACTGAGTCTAAAATGGAATGAAGCATTCTGCAAGTCAGGATATTTTCAGGACTTAAATCATGTTGTTTCTTCCTGGCATTCTTGTCAAGTGGATAATACGATATTGATATTTTTTTTCTTTAAGCTGGTTGTTTTCTAGTAGAAAACAGAGAGAAAAAGAAAGTCCAGTGTCACTTGTTTGTAATTTCATTTTATTGAACAAAACTGTTTAAGGAACAAAAGTCACATGCTGTGATTCATAGTCTAAAATAATTTATGCCATCAGTTTCTAAACTCTCGTTATTCGTTGGTTGATTTTCTAGATTATTGGATTGAATGTGGAAGGATTCATTATAGGGCAGGGCAGTAAGCTAAGAAAAGAGAAATATAATCTCTAGTTCCTAGAGCATGTTATTGAGAATATAATGCTAATAGCCCAGTATACATACTGGTCTTTTATTATTAAAAGATTATACATATCTTTGGCAAATCATATAGAACACATTCTTGAGAGAGCATAAACACTGTCAACCCTCTCAGACTTCAATAGGAATGGAGCATGTCCGTGGCCTTGTAAAGTGGTAATCAACAGAATGACATGAGGCTGTGGTCAGTTGCAGTGTAAACCAATGAAAGTGTAAAACAATAGTGTTTTGCTGAATTACATTTGCTCTAGCTAAGTAACTATTCCAGAAAGCTTGTAACTGTTAGTACGTGAGTTTTGGCATTCAAGGGTGGTGAAATATTTTGACACTTATTTGACAGTCAATGAATTAATTTAGGATTCTCTGCTGGAATAGAGTTTTACTTCCAGTGTTAGCTCTATTCTGTTTGTTGCTCAATTCAAAGAGTTCTTTCTCAAGATGTGTGTGTACGATTTCCTGCAAAGCTTTTCTCTCTGTGAGATCTTGCTGTTTCAGTGAGCTCTTTGTAAGGGTCATGTAGAATCTGGGACTAATACTGTAAAAACAGATGAAGTGAATGCAGGTTTAACTCGAACTTGTTCCTTTGACCTGCTGCAATGATTCTTACTACTTGGAAACTAGCTGTTTCTCTTTCTGAAAGCACAAATGATACCTATCTTGTAAAGTGTTCTGAGTTTTACTGATATACTACTATTATTATCTCTGAATTGACTCTTGTGAATTTTACCCAAATGTTTTCATCCAGTCTTCTACAGACTTTTACTGCTGTAATCAGGGGGTCAGTTAAAAGGTGCTGAGGATTTTCCCACAGATCTGACATCAAGTAGATATACTCTTAGTACAACCAAATGCCCATTGCTTTTTCTCAAGAGTGGAGTGCTAAATCTTAGATCAGAAGCACTATTATTGTTAATGCAATCATTTTTTTGTTATGGTGCAGTGAGTTTACTGAACTGTCATCTTAGTTATATTCACACAGAAATACTTAAAGACACTTTTCTGAGACATCAAGTCTGACATAGATGAGAATTAAAACAGATTTTATTGCAAAGATCTGTGGATGTTCATTTGGTTAGTAGTTACAGATAACAAGAAGCTTCTGCTATTCTGGACTGAGAATAGAGCCAGGTTTCCTGAAATGTAGCTACTGTAATTGTTTTGTTATATCACTAATAAGGTTCAGGTTATAGTTGGAAAAGTGCATAAGCAGAATTAACCTCTCTGTCAACAAGTGACTCAGGCAGTTTGAATAATCATTTTCATTATGTCAGTAACTTTTTTTTGCAGTTACATACATGAGAGGTCAAGTTCCAGATATTTATGACTCCTATATCAGCCATATGATACAGAACTCTGCCATCTTGAAATATGATGCATCAACACGGGTTTGCTGACATTGAATCAAGTGACTGAAACATCTTTGACTTAGTGTAACTACTGCTCAGCAGCAACAAAAACACTGACATGCTATTAACTCTCTCATCCTAATTGCTCTCATCCTAAGTCCAAAACATAGTATCATACCAGCTGCAGGGAAGAAAATTAGCTCTATACAAGCCAAAACCAGGGCAACATATTTCTCCAAAATGATCTTTTAATAGTCTTACTGGAGAGTTTTAAGATTCAGACTGTTGTTATTCTACACCGCTGCATGCTGTGTAGTTGTACTCTCTTCTCTTTGCTTTTTCATCATGGTTTAGTGTCTGTATGCTACAATATTTGGAGTAAATGACAGTGTTTGAGGGAAGAAACCTGAGTTTAAGCATGTTTAATGTGGAGCTGCATGGATGTGTCTACAAAACTACCATCATCTATTAAAAGAAAATCATGTTTATAAGGGTAAATGAGTAATTGTGTTCAGGCTTCAGCAATTTCTTGACCTTCATATGACATTGTTCAGACATTGGAGGTATTGCTGTTTTGTGAGAAGTGTTGTGGCACAGTGCCAGGCTGTGAACTGTGCAAGTATCTAACAAGAAGTAGACCCGAGGGAGACAGGGAGACAGTTTTAGGGCAGGTTTAGATTGAATGTTGCTTCATCCCTCTGAGGCACAAGTACAATAGTTAAATAAAAGACTCTTTGAGACCCTGCTTTCCTTAGAAATACTTTGTGAGATGTGACTAGAATCTGTTATTTGGCAACACTTTCTTTATTTTTTTCTGGTAAAAACAATTTTACCAGGTAGAAGACAGACTTCAACTTTTTAAAGTTGAAGCACTGCACAGAATATCACCAGAGGATGTCATACAGTTCTGCCTTGTAGGACCACATGATGGTGAAGGATCATAACAGGAGGCTGTAGTCAAAGGGGCAGTGACTTCTTTCTTGCTGCTGGATTCCAAGCTCTGGAAAGGAGGCTACACAAAAGGTAGCCAAAAGACAAGTGAATGATTGACTTTTTTATTTTCCCAGGTGATTAAAATCTGAGAATGTTGCATCTCTGAACAGATCAGTTTACATTGGAGGATTCAAAAATATTCACATTTATTACGTTTTTCTTTTGGATACTGTTCAGAGTGCAATAACTTTGATTTCAGTAAGTTTTTAAGTAAACATTTAATCTGCATTCTTGTGATAGCCTTTTTAATCAAACAAAATAATTTCTAAGTATTTTCTTTTGTTATTTTTTTATATTGTCCTAGTAATTAGTACTTCACATCACCAGATGACCAGTAGAAAACTATGGGACTACCATGGCTTTTATTCCATTAAATTAAAAAGAAACAAAACAGGAGTCTTGCTCATCATTTCCTTGGCAAAGCTATTGGAAGTTATGAAGCTAGAGAGAAGGGGAGAACAGCCCTTTGTGAAGAGGTTCTTTAAATGGTTTAATCTAAGAAAAGGTAACAGAATTGGAAGTGAATATTGGGGTTTTAAACATTGTTAATGAACAGAGGGAGGAGAAGAAGTGAGAAAAAGAATGTACTTTGCTTATCTGGACTTCCCAAGTGCCAGTTGAAATGGTTATTTCATAAGTCTTCATCTTTGTTCAGGAATACGTGCATACAATCTAAAATGGCTTATATGAATGATGCTAGGCTACAGAAACAAGGTACAAAGGAGATCTAGAGATCTGATGGTCCATTCCACAGTTCTGAGTGGAGAACCAGAACCAATCCTTAGCTTTCAATCTGTTAGAAATCCTGTGTACTTGCTTCTGGATCAACCTAGGAAAAATGACATTGCCAAAAGGTAGAACCTGTAGTCACCAAACCAACACTATTTCTTTTGAATGTCCTGTTTATGAAGAAGTAAAGCCCCAAGTCTTTTCTGTACACAATAACAGAGAAAGAAAAAACTATCTAGTAAGTAAACTGTCATCTGAGAAAGACTAGGGAATAAATAATGTTTAACATGAGTGGAATAACCTGTTCTGATGACATACCTGAGAATTTTTTTTGTTAGGGTCATGCTGTCTCTTCAACAGAAAAACAAAAGGAAATAAATTACTGAGAAAGTATGCTGTTTAAGGAATTCTAGAAGAAATTAAGTCATAAATGGACAGTAATAAATGATTTCTGGGTGGAAAGCTTTTTCTAACACACACTCTCAGTGAAGTGCTTTAAACATAGTATGTCTCATACGATCAAATATTTAGTATAAAATCTCAAACAATCTCAGCATAATAAAATGTGAACTTCCACCATCAAAAGCTGGTCTAAGGACATTTCCACACCAATTAAGTGTACTGGTAACCCTTTTCTCTGTGTGCACTTTTGATCTGATGGAAGAAGATTTGTTTAAATGTTGACTAAGATTCTATCACCTTTATTGTCAAGAAGAATTGTGTTTTTCTCATAAATCATCAATCCACCAAACAAAATCATGCAATGCAAAATGCCCATTTTTTCATGAATGAGGTTCCTTATAAAACTACCCAAGCATCTAACTTATGGTCAGTTTCCCAGAACTTACCTGATGTGCAGATAGAAAGTATTCCCATATGCCTTCAGTGTAAAAATTGAAATCTATGAATAAATAATTTGAGATTTCATGTAGATAATAAGTGTAAAGAAAACACTTACGATGTTACATTGGAAAACTCAAATCATGTATCATGGGCTTTGCATAACACCATCTTTCATCAGACGTATTTGTCCTTTTTTGTACTGGTTCGAGGTACCGATTGCCCCTTTTTATTGGCTTTACCAGCACTGTAGTGTTTATAGTGATATTTTTCAATTCAGTTGTTGTAATAATGAAGGAGCTGGGTCCAGAAGCAGGAGTCTCCAGATCTTAAACTGATACCCAGTTTTTTTAATTATTACAGCTAATGAAGGTCTTTTATTTAATAAATGCACATATGTAAATGTATAAGCAGTTGGTCTCTGTGTTGAGAAGGCTTGAGGCTTGATTTTTATGAAATCTGTAGCTTGAACTTCATTGTCCAGAGATTTAAAAAGTAAATTTGTGTCTTGGCCATCACTTGATGATTATCATCATTTGAAATAGTGTGGAGATAGGAAGGAGATGAGAAAGCCACTTGACGCTAAAGATCCATTTCATTCCAGAATTGCCAGTGACGATAAAATCGTAGTCCCTTTAGAAAAATTTTAGATGACTAGTGGAGTTATAATCCACTGCCTCAGAGTTTGATATCTCTAGCTGTTCAATAATATTTTGGTCTCTGTAGTGTCAGAGGAGCTAACAACTGTTATATTACCTTATAGTAATATAGCCTTATAAATTTTTAACATGCATTTTAAGTTCTTACCTTGTACACGTGAACAGAAAATGGCTGGTATTTTTAGGACATTACTTAAGGTTTAGAAAAATAGCTACTGTGGTAGTACTGCAGCCTCAAATACAGCTGCCTAAATAGAACATTTGAGGTGCCTATTCTTTATTATGGTGAAAAGTGTAAATAGTACTCTCTTTCAACTGCTTTCTTTGTTCATGTTGCTACTTAGAAGGCAAACTTAGTACGTATACGAGCCAGATACCAAGCTCTGGAAGATTTTTGAATCTTGGTTGCTCATTAAAAACCAATAACATTTTTGGTTGCATAAATTTTAATTGTACTGAATTGAATTTAATTCAGTGATGATCTCAATCACGTGATATTTTTCTTTTGTAGTAAATGCAGCTGTATATTATTATGGTGGATGTACAATTTTATAACAATTCAAAAAAGCTCTCAGTGGAAACTGTGTTAGAGATTAATACTATGCAAGATGTTCTGCAAAATAGTCTTTGGCTTATATCAAAATTTGTAAAAGGGAAATGACACCCATTTTAAATATTCCTCTGAATAGTCTTTGGCATAATTGATGGAGGTTCTTGTACTGTGCAAAGCACTGAAACTAAGTGAAGACATAATATGATCAGCATTACCTACAATACAGATCTTGTCATAACCTTGAATCCCTAAATTTGGATGCATAGATAGCGAACTGAATCTCGATTCTTGTTTAAATCTACACCTTATATCAAACACCTTTCTTGCAGGTTGCTTTCATGCCTGAAAGGATTTCTTCCTCGATACACATACAAACAAATTATGGGAAGGTCACTGTTGTCATGAATGATTTTCTGTTGCAATCCCAGTGATTTAAAGCTGTGGTGCATGGATATGTGCTGCTGGCAGTGCTGATGATTTAAAGCAGCAATCATTTCTTTTCATGTAGACGAAGAAGGTAGAGATGATTAGATGGTGAAACATTTATAGGTATCTTTTAATAAAGTTAATTTGTTAAATATTTAGGGGATTTGCTTTATATTAGAAGTGCCTAACTTTTAAAAAAAAATTGTCAACAGTTCCCTAATTGTTGATGTTAGGAAGTGGGAGGTCGAGCTACTCTTCAGAACATTCCAAGTTATATTTAAGCGAAGAAAACACAAAACTTTTTCAATAGGGTCATACCAGTGCTGTATCTCTTCAGCATTACTATAATTTGAGCTTCCTTTGACATACAGGCTCCCTTATTTATCAGTAATGCTGTTGATGTAACAGTTCTTATGGTTCAGCTGAATCCCATGAGATGACAGAGAACAGAGTTCATGAGAAACAGAATAAATCTTCCTGTGAAGTAGTTTAGGCAAAAACAACATGGAATCAAAGCAAAATAGAAGAGGACTGGAGAACTATTTTTATTTTTATCTTTATTTTTATTTTTTAAATAAAGGATTGTTTCATATTGTACACCTATGTGACATGACTAGACCAAGAGCTTCGCTTGGATTCAAATAAGATAATAAAATGTTGTTTAGTAGTGCATAGTATTACTATTTTTAAAGTAAAAAAAATTTCCATTCTTAGAGTAAAAGTAAGAGATGTCACATCTGTGATTTAAGAAAGACAAGGAGAACAGCTATTTTTCATATGGACTTCATTAATAAACAGTATCTGAACTGTAGCAAAGAAATAAATCAGTGCACTGAAACTCTAGCTCAAAACCTGAGCACACAAAAAATGAAGTGCAGATAACTGTGTGAACTATTAGTTTGATAACTGATAGCGAAGCACTAAGACAGGTTAACATTCTCATCTGCCAGAAGCCTTGAAATTTTCTGAACTGGAAACAGGTGAGAATGAGGATGAATGTGCATCTCACATCCGGCTTTGACAGGAAATCTCCGAGCCTGATAATGAACTTGACTTTTAAAGATGCTGAGACAGGGTGAAATTTCTGTGCATATTCTGAGCGGAGAAAATGCTAAATGTGTTTTAATCAGGTTAAAAAAATTGGGCAGACCTTTACATATCAGAACCCATGGGCTCTTGAGCCTCTAAATATATTACCTTTGTCACTGAAATTTAAATTTGGACATTTTAGAAAACTCTTCTCTGTAGTTACTTTTGCAGAGAGAAATGTTAGACTTATAATGATGTTATAGGGCAGAAATATTCAAGGTAGGCATAACCCATGGCAGTCTTTATACTAATATATCCAGAGAGATATACAAATCGAGAAATTAAAGGTAGAAAACATCTGCTGGGTCACCTATTCAGCTCTCTCAAGACAGAAAATACAAGAGAAGTTAATAGTGATGTAAAGCTTCTTCAACTGTAATAGAATTTGTTGGCGCAATAAAGTATGTTCAGGATTCAAAGAAGCTGTGAACAGATAATATTATTTCTGGGATTTCCATTTGCAAAAGGAAATTGCAGTTTAACAGGTATTTTAGTGGGGGGACACCCTGGTAGACTGCTTCAGCTTGGGGTTTGTTTTAGCACGCGTACCGTGAAAGAAAATTTTCGAAGCATTTTCTTTTGCACATTGTTCCATATCATCAAGTGATGTCTTCTAGGTGGGGGATTTTGCACACTGTGTGATTATGTGGTACACAGTGCAGAAGACCACTGTTGATCTTTATTCCTTTGTAAATACATAAGGATGGTCAATTACAGGCTAAGTCAATGATTATGAGATTGATTATGAGAGCATATCTGTATTTGGTCCTTCCATGGAAGGCCTTCCATGTGGATTGGTTAAATCTTAGTATCTTTACTGGAGAAAAAGTTTAAGTGATTTTAAATGTTCCTCAGAAACAACCCAGATTTCTTCCTAGTAAAGGTTTTAGCCACTGAACTAAGGGGAGGCACTGCATCAAATCTTTGAAAAATGAAGTTAGTTCCAAAATATCTCCCTTCAGTATTTTTTTCGTAGCTGAATGATGTCAACATGCCTCTGCTTGTATTTGTAGTGACTCTGTATATGACACCATATAGTTTTTAGTAGTAAGTATGAAAGTCAGGTGTGTTCTTTGAAGCTTCTGAATTCTACCACTTGTAAGGCTTTGCTGTTAAACCACACTGAAAAAAATGGACCTTGGATATATTTATCTCCCATGAAGCTTCCTGCAAAACCGGAAGTTCTAATTCTCATAGTGAGAAAGTTTAAACGGCCATGTAAAACAACCTAGATAAGTTGATAAACAGATTCTTTGTCAGTTTGCTAAATAGGATTAAGTTACTTCATGTGCTTAGTTTCTGTATGTTTCTTTATTTTACAGGGGAACAAAACTACAGCTGCTCATTTTTGATTGAGATGATGAGTGACAAGACATTGTTTCAGTAAGTATGCATCTTGTTTATTCTGTAAGAACATAAGTATCATGTGAGATATTTCTCTTTTAATGTAAGTTCAGAGTTAGTTGCTTACACTTAAGTGACCACATCAATTTATCTGAACACAGTGCACGTGTGCTTTTTTCTATACTGAAGGTAGAGTATTTTCTTTTCTAAGCACCCAGACGTGCCTTTTGGTACTAAAAGGGTTCTAGTGTTTGGCATCATTAAGTGAACTGCATCACTCCTAATAGCTGGATATCATTCACATACCTGAGATATGTTGTTTGTAAGACCCATTCAGTGTGCCAGTTTGTTTATAAATAAGTAATGTATGGCTTCTGAAGAACTATTAAAGTAGTTGATATAAACGCACTTAGAAATATGTACGAATAAGATGGGAGGGATTTCAAGTGGATCAGTATTAAGTAGAAAGCGTGTATTTAAGCTTTGAGAGTGTAGTTCTGTTTCTGTGATTGCATGGATAAGACTAATTAGGCCTGTTACACAGTTATGTAAATAAATCTGTTCTCAATGTTATGTGAAGTATCTGTCTCTGCTATGTGTGGAGACAGTGATGAAAAAGGAAATATCAGTGTTTCTAATCCAAACTAATTTGGCTGCAGCATCTCTTTTCTGGATTAGAAAATGAAACCCATGTGGTGTTCACTGCCTGGAAAAAGAAAAACAGTAATAGGATGCAGTAGCAACTGTGATCAAAAGCAAAACAAACATTGCCTGTTTTTCTATTATCTAACAGTGATAACAGTCATTTCTTAGAGAAAGCAACACAGCAAGGAATAAAAATGTTAAAAGAAAAAACAATAATTGTATGAATGAGGGATTCATGATGAAGTAAAATGCACAGAATATTATGAACTGGAAAACAAGTGATATAAATGGCAAATATTTAAATACAATTTTTACTTCCTTGTTTATTCTACAGTTACAGATTTTTACCTATTGTCCACTAGAAAAAAATCAAAATGATTTTAGATGGTTTTAGAAGGAAGCCTGTGTTGTATTAGCTCTTGGCAACATTGCCTTCTCTCAACACATGAAAGGAAAGCTGCTGAAGACAAAATAGCAGTAAATTCCTGTGTCATGAGATAATTCTCGTCTGCTTTGCCAAAGCAACCAGGTGAGGGTAACCTTCAATTCAGATGGCTCATGCCTACTGTTCAATAAGTACACTATTTTCTTGCTCAGAACTCTATATAACAGCTGTTGGATGTCCCCAACTGAAATTTCAAGGCACTTTCAAAAAATTTCAAAGCCAACTACACTCAGTTGCACTTGGAGAACAGTCTCACATACAGGTTGTAGCAGAGGATTGCCTTTAGTCTATATTTATCTGTTCTTCTCTGTTTTCAGTGTCTCACTTCACAGAATTGGATTTCTCAGATATAATTTTCCTGTCTCTTTGCAGTGACTCAGCAGCACAAAGCAACCTGAAGAAAATGTAGGGTTGTAACACACGTGATCTTCTAGGGTTGCCCCATAAATAACATCTTCAGGGTACTCTTCCTCTGCTGTAGTCCAAACGTATGCAAAACATCCCATGGTGCTCCTGGTCTGATTGGGAAACTGTTTTATATTTTTATCTCTGTTTAAGTTTTTGCTGTGTGAAAAAGGAAGCAAGTACAAAGTAATTTTATTCTCTAGAGTGCAATTACTGAATAGGTTGATAAAAAGACCTTGCACAGAAGAATAAAGGGCTTAAAAAGAAATTTCATTTATGCATCCTCAATCCAATAACCCATACCTTCTTCAATATTATGCTATTGACAAGTGTCATATCAGTTTGCTGTTTCCCTCAATGTCTTAATGACTAAATGTAGCACAAGTAAAATTCTGTGCCCTTTTGTCTGAAGTTTTTTCCTCTGGGAAAAAAAACAAAACAAAACCATCCCTGGAAAAAAAAGGAACACACACTCTGGAACCCCTCTCCAAGACCATATGAAGTCCCACATTGCATATTCTTGGTAAGATCTTACCATCAAACACCTGAAGAAGGTCTTCTGTTTGTGAAGTGAGAAGATTCTTCTAGTGTGGAGAATTTCTGATCTTCTATTCTGCTGTCCTACTGTTATCCCAGGGACTAAGCATCAATGTAGCAAACTGTCCTCTGGTTCTTAATTACAAAGACCTGCCAATCTATAATTAAAGAAAAAGAAACACACAGCGTTATGACTGATAAGGGTCACACTTTGATTTATATCAGTAAGTCAATTCTGGAATATTTGATATTTTAATATTAATTTACAAGCAATATCTAGAGCCGTGCATAGAAATATCAAACTAAGCAGATTATTTCAAAGTCTGAAAGCTGAATAACTTCTTGGCTTTTGTGATAATTTTTATTGCTGCTATCTTTAAGCAAAGTGTAACATCTGACATCGTTTATTATACCTGAGTGAGCAAGTTGTGAAGCAAGTTCGAGGGGGAACATAATATAAGAGTCATAGATCAGCTGAATGCGTAGCACAGCAGTAATATATTATTTTTATTTACGCATACTGGCAGCAGTGGTAAGGAAGTTAAGAATTCATTTCTGCATAACAAATATTACATTGTTGCGATCAGAGAACACTGCCATCACCCTGAAAAAGGTGCTGGCAGTAGAAATGAAATTAATCAACTAATTACCTCAAACTTCACTTTGCCAGACAGAAATGAAATTATTTTTACAGAGATGCTGCAGGTTGTTGAAACAGATACCCACTTTCTTTTGTCAACCAACAAGTTCCAACTTTGAATCTTAAATGTAGTCTTGGAAACATCAAACATTTGGGCCCCTCACTACAAAAAAGACAGTAAGGCCCTGGAACTTGTCCAGAGAAGGGCAACGGAACTTGTGAGGGGTCTGGAGCACAAGTCTTATGAGGAGCATCTGAGGGAGCTGGGATTGTTTAGTCTGGAGAAGAGGAGGCTCAGGGCAGACCTCATCTCACTCTACAGCTTCCTGAAGGGAGGTTGTGGTGAAGAGGGGTTTGGCCTCTTCTCCCAGGCAACAAACAGGACCTGAGGAAATGGCTGCAAGTTGTGCCAGGGGATATTTAGATTAAACATAAGGAAAACCTTTTTCTCTCAGAGAGTGGTCAGGCACTGGAATGGCTGCCCAGGTGGTGGAGTCATCATCCCTGGCAGTGTTCAAGAGGCGTCTGGATGAGGTGCTACAGGATATGGTTTAGTAGCATGTGGTTGCAATGGTGATGGGAGGATGATTGCACTAGATGATCTTGTAGGTCCTTTCCAACCTTGTGATTCCATGATTCTGTGCATAGCATGAGAGCATCAGTGCATTTCTGTAGGGATAGAAAGTTAAAGCTAGGTAAAGAGACACACTATGATCTCTTCATATCTGTAAGTAGTCTGTGAAGTTATCATTTTTTAAAGAAATTTTATCAAGGGGAACAAATTCAATTGAGATGTAACTGTCAGGTAATTGAGAAGTCTTTTAACATAAATGATAATAAGCAAAATTCTGTACCAATCAAGTTTTATAGGTGAAGGTACCTAGTAAGTGAAATAATGAACATAATCCACTATTTCCTGATTATGTTACATGCAGAAGAAGAATAATGTTCTTTTAAAAAAGATACTCTGCTCTGGCAGCAAATGTTTATAGCTAGTCCTTGAATATTTATATATAATCAGGCAAAGTGGCAGGTTGGATGTACTATCCATAATATATATATATTTGTTTTGTCAAGCAAAGAGACACATAGAGCAGAACTAAAAAATTCTAACAAAAATCATAGTCACATATATGAAAAACAGATGTTTTGATATTGGAAAATAAAAAAAAAGCTCAATTTTATTTTAAAAGTGGATAAAATATGTAAAAATGTCATAAAAAACAATGAGAAACTTTATGCCAGTGTCTATTATTCTACAAATAGTAGAGTGCTGAGAAGTCCAATTAATTTCAGAGTAGAATTAGCAACTCAGGTTACCAGGGAGCTACTGTTCACATTCTGGTTTGAAATAGTAACATGCTTTTACCAGTGCCATAAATTGTTTATACCAGTACTGTTTTCAGTAACAGCACAGTGTAAACTTCTTTGCACTTTCCTTATTTATAATGGTATTACATAGCCATGCACTTTGTAAATGCATTGAAATGAGAATGAAGTCAAAGAGCTTAAAAGCTATCACCTGTGTATCGTCCACATAACTGAGTACAACTGAATGTATTTTTTAATAATCTTAACAATGGAAATCAGGGAATTAATACCATGTTATCTTCAATGTATCTAATCAAATTATTTTTCCAATCCTGTATCTTAATTCACTGGGTTAAAAACTGCATCACACGTTCTCTTAGTCATATCTCTGAGCAAACAGGTTGTTGTTGGTGGCCACACATAAAGAATGTAGTGCAAGGAGACTGACATAGTTAAAAAGAAGACACTAGCATTTCAACAGGCATTGTTTTGTTTCCTCAAATAGCAATTAATTTGCAAATAGTGTAGAAGGTTATGGATATTATTCTTAAAATATTTTTAAGCTCTTTATATAAAAATACATGCACGTAGCTCTGTGTTTTATGCATGCAGAAGTTTAAGACTATCGGTTACCTCATTTTTAACCAAAACAGCTGTAAGTCTTGTGAAAGTGTAGTCCAGGGACTTTGCTCAAGTTTCTTTCCTTCAGTCTTCTACCCCAGTACAAATTCTCGGAGCATGCAACAGCATTGGCTTCTTCACAGGCTGCTTTGTAATTTTTTCTTTTAAAAGAATCTGCCAGATGGGGCTGGCTGTTACGGTCTGTGCCCAGCATGTTGAACATCTTGTGCTCAGCACCAATGAATGGACTTTCTTACACAATATTAATGCTGATAGGGATTATTCGGAGCACAACTGCACGTGGAAGAAAAAAAAAACACAAAAGTAATAATTTTAATAAAACAAGTAACTTTCAAATTAATGTTAGGCCTGAGAAAGAACAGTGACCTTAGAAAGACTGCAAATACATTTTAGTTGGAATGCGTACACTTGAAATTTATTTACTGGGAGTGTTGGAAGCAAGCATCCTATTGCTCTGTATTACAGTTAGCATGAAAACCCTTATGGATGTTGCAAAGGATTTTACTTTTCAGAGTATGCAACAAAAAGATGACATTGGCAACAAAATGTCGAAGTGCCTTAAAACATTAAGACTTTGTCAGATTTTGCTGTAGCCTCAAAATGCTAGAGATACTGAATTTATCAAGAAATTTTCGTAATAGCCCCCACTCTGTAGCTGTTTCCTACTTCCATGACTTCTTATCTTTATTTTTTATCAGTGAAAATGCTTCATTGTTAATGTCTTATCACAAGAGAAGACAAAGAACATAAGCGCATACATATTAGCGCCTAAATATGCTATGGAATATACTCTTTTCCCCCAAAGGCAGCAGCATAACATTAAAGGCCACGCAACTTCTTAAATGAATATTTAGAGAAATTTGACAAAAGCTGCTAGCAACAAATAAAATTACTTTATGTGTATATATATATATATATATATATATAAAACAGAGAGAACCTAGCCTTATTAGAAGGCAAGTTCTGCAGACTAATGTGATAGAGAACTATTTGGTAGAATTCAATTTCACTACTACAAACAGGAATTTCACTAGTACCAACAGCTTTTTTTTTAATAAACTGGGTTGATTTTTGTCCTCCAATATTCAATGCTCACAGATTAAATGCTAATGGAGAGCTTACTGCCCTCTCAGACCAAAAGTGTCTAAGGAGCTTACATTCAGCAAAAGAACTTGTTCAGCTATCACTATGAATGAAGTTATTCAATGCCAAAACATCCAGCATCCTCTTAGAAATTTCTTCTGGGGAGATCAGTGGCATGAAGTGTTGAGTGGGATTTTTATTTTTATTTTTCAACGTTTAATACAGAGCATTGGTCTGATAAGAAGCAATTCAACAGAAGGCTGACACTGGAACCTACCTGTAAAGACAGAGAATGTATTTCATGTGCAGTAGCAAATATTACAAACCTCAGATGTAATGATTTTCCCAGAATATTGATAGAGACTTGTGTAGAACAGTAATAAAACAAAAAAAAAGCTGAATTATAGTCTTTGTTCTCAGTACTATCCATCCCTCTTTTTCAGGGAGTCTTAAAATTTTACAAGACCATTTAACCCACTGCCTACCTGCTCAGTATGCATTTGTATTTGCTTAATGTTTTGTTTTGTTTTAATATGCAATATATAAATCTAATGTTTTATGCAATTTAAATGTATGTTTACTCCTTGAATTTCTTTTCATGCATTTGTTAAGCTAGGGAATATATAGAGAAAAGCTTGATGCCAGCACAACTGAGGAGGTCAGGCAGATGTTAGGGTTTGCTCTAGAACATTAGTATGTTGGTATGTTTAGAATGAACAATGGAAAAAATATAGGAAGTTATTTCAAATGAAAAATTATGTAATTAGCTCTCAATGCATCTCCTCACATTTATTGTATAAATAGATTTAGCAATTAACATTTGAATGTCCTTGTTTTTATTTCTTTTCAAAATTTCTGTTAAAGATTTAAATGTACGTATGGAATCTTGTTTCTTCTTTCAGGTCCATATGCAATTGCTTTCCATCTCATGGTCTACTTGATATTCTGATAAAAGCAGGATAGATATAGAATGTGTTCGTTTTGAATACCATCAATCAATCTTACAGTGACAAACAGTGTCTGTCTGTCTAAACACTGTAACACATTAATCTTGCCGTAGCCTTACATTACACTAAATCTTTGTTGTCCTGCACAGTGCACTTACACCAATAGATCATCATCTGGTCATTTTGTCAAGCAAACAGCACTGTGCCTCTTACTTTCTTGTCAACTCGAGAGTTAATTACAATACTGCATTTGTTACATGTGTAGTACTTGGGCCACATAAAAACTCAGAGGAAAAAGGAAAGCTGCCCTATCTGCTCTGAAAGGAGAGACTGCACAAATGTAACACCCTCAAGCCAGTATCCACTGTTTTGTTCTGATAGGATTAGCACTGCGAAACAGTACACGTACTTGAAGAAATACAGCTAAAATACTACACATAAACTAAGGCCATCCTCTGAAGTTTTTTGTTTTTTTGTTTTGTTTTGTTTTTTATTAATGCTGCTATCAGAAGACACTAAGTAATCTTGAAAATAAAGTTTCCCAGGAAAACCATCACTTAGAGATAGAAAATAAAAGAAACAAAGCTACATTCAGTAATTTTAAAATATTTAGTTACAAAGTTATATTTTGATTTCAGCCCTAAATTAAGAATAAAATAAACAACAAAAACAATAACTTCCCTCTCAAAGACTTTGTTCTAATTTGGTTTTTAGGAGTTTCAGTGTAAGCAATAGTAATTAGGAATTAAAGAAATTCTATCCATTAGAACACATTCTTGCTTTATACTGCCTTTTAGCTTCAGACTCTACTGAGTCTGACCTTCGTACTTCTATTTTTTCCTTTCAATAACTCTAGCAAAAGGGAACATAAATTGCTAATGGATTTACTGTTCTGGCCTACCCACTTAAATTTGGAAGTTGCTGAAGAAAACACAGAAAAAAAAAAGTCAGTCCCCTCAAACAGAAAAGCAAATCAGTAAAATAATTTACACTTCAGTCTCTGAGCACAGGAAAAAAGATCCTAATAATTTTTTCCTTTTATAATAAAAAAATTCGGATCAGCAACTTGAATTACAAACCACAGAGATGTGTAAAGCAATGAGACAGGGGTAAGGAGGAGAGCTGAGTGCATCCTAGGTAAAAGGAGCTTGATATGATGACATGCAGCTGGGGTGTGGACACCAGCGTGCACAACTGCAGGAGCAGCCATGAGGACAGAGAATAGTGTAGTGGAGGCGTGGTAGCACAAGAGGGTGTAGCACAAGGGGAAAAAATAAGGTGTTGACTAATGTTTGTCAGAGGATTCATTTGTCTTTGTAACTGCTACTGTGACATACTACCCTGAAGTCTTGAGTTATTACAAATCTCAGTCGTTCTGAAAGGAAAATGGAACTGCTGGGTCTCTGAAAATCATGACTTACTGCTCTAGATACAAGGCAGCAGAATTTGCTTAATCATAAAAACTCTTCTACCTGCTCTTTGAGACATGTATGAGAAAGTAAGTGACTCAAAGGTGACGTGAGCCAGTTTCTTAGGGGTGCTTTTTGTAAGTGTAATGTGATTATATGTATTTATCTGCTTGTAGTATTTTAGTTACTATTTTTTCTATTCTTGGTCTGCTGTTTAACAGTATGTTTTTTATTAGGTACTAAATGGTGGTCATTGTGTTCGTACGCGCTGCTGGATGCATTTGGTTTTCTTCCATTCTTGCAAGTTAGGACCCTGCTAAGTTACTGAGAAATCCGTACTCTGCAAGAAGATTGAAGAGAAACAAAAAGGTTAGTGACTTTAATCCATGTCTGTTTTTTTTAATCTGTGACTGACAGTTTTTCTCAGATGTCTTTATAGTTCCAGTAGTTTCAGCATGCACCATGACTGAATTCTATTTCTTAAGTTATGTCATAACTAATAGTTTTCATACTTAGAAATCATAATACATTGAGATAACTTTGAAAACCTGTGAGTACTGGATAAAGTAGCCGTTGTATCAATCTTTTTTTTAATTGTCCATCTATTGCACACATGAAATACAGAAAAATAAGCTTATTTTATTCTTTTGAACTTGGTAAAATTCTGAAACTAAGTATGAAATTATTGCCCAGATAACAAATTATATGTAGCTCTGTGACTGATATTAACAGAGCAGTGACCCTCTTAGTGGTGGCTGCAGTTGTCTCATTCTAGATGAGAGAATGATATGTTGGCTCTATCGAGACTATTTTTTGAGTTTCTGATGAGTATAGAAGTACAAAATACTCTTAAGTATATAAGTTCTTGAGGATAAATCAGCACATACATGCTAGTCTATTGCAGGAGAGAAATCCTTTCTTCAGAATGCTATTTTCTTGAATTCTTTTTTTTTAAGATTCTTTAATCTTTGCAGATGTACAGCTGCTCATCCCTAGTGGGCTTGTAATGTTGATAGTTATTTTGTACTTGTGGTGAAAACTTAGTTTAGGATCTAGTTAAAGAATTAGTTTAAAAGTAACAATTAGTTTAAAAGTAACAATATTCTTCCACAGTAGAATATGGAGATTTCAACTACAAAACATATGATGTGTGTGTAAATCTCATTGTATACTGTTGCTTCTGTGTTTGTGCCTGCCTTGCAATACATTTTGAAACTAGAAATAGTTATTATTAAGATGTAATAAATGAGATCCTTTATTGGAGATGAGTGATATTTCATTCTGCTGCTACATGTGCAATTAACCATTGCCCCAGGGTGCCCAATTAGGATTTTGAACTGAAGTACTGACCTTATCACAATGTGTTTTCATGTTCATGTATGTGACTTACTGAGCTGAATCAAACTGCAGAGTAAAGGATGTGAACTTTTCACTCACATTTTGAGAGTTTAATTTATTTTGCATAACGTCTGTGTGATGTGCTCTAAATCATTTGTTTGGCATTTTGTCTCAGCTGATTGAGAGTTTGTATGTAGTCATAAAAACACTTAAAAATATATATATATATTTTTAATTTAAAGGCTACTTTGAAAGTGGACTTAAAAATCATGGTAATACACCTCCCTGAACAGGTTAAAAACTCAAACTTATTCTTACATCTTAATTTGATTACACAAGCCTAACATTATTCTAGTTTCAGCTTATGACAATTAGTAAATGGGACCTATACAGCAGGGGGTTTTTTTGTTAAAAATGTATGCTTTTGTGGATGACAAGTTATATTAGAAGCATATGGTCTATTTGAAATAACTCAGCAATATATCTAGATGAAACAATCATTGCAAATTTTCAAAACTTCTGGTTTTGGTACATTCAGGATGTTCCACTGTAGTAGGATGGATCTGATATTGCAAGCATAGATATCTCAGTGAAAACAGATATGGTTTGTCCTATTGATTTATGCTACAGTCTCCTGACGTAGCTCATGGGGCTATTCATTGACTTCTCACTGGCCCTAGTTGTAGAGGGAAGCATAGGTTATTGAAACCTGATTTAAAAAAAATCTCCTATCATTTCTTTCTGGAGAAAAAGACTGTGAACAAACTTGGCAGCCTCTTTCTAGCTGGCTGTTAAAAGGTGTGTCATCCTGTTTACTCTTAATTTCAGTACATGCCTTCTTACCTACTCATATTCTCTCTTCACAGGCTTCTGTTTTCTTTCCCGTGCAAAACTATGTATGTTTTTCCATATTTTCTGAATAATAGGAAACATGTAGGTATGTGGTGCAAATTAATTAATGGTGAGTTGTGTGAGAATTCTAATTTCATTCTTGAGTACCTCTTTGATATGAACCTGAAAGCTTGCCAGTTGTAACATTTAAAAGGTGAAGTTACCAAAAAAAACCAACCAAACAGAAAAAAAACCTCCTGATGTTGAATTAGGGTCTCTGACTTTCTCTGTGTAAGAATTAAATACTGCAGAAACATAAAATGTTTTTCTGACAATTCTCTGTCCAGCCTCAACAAATAAATGTGGGTTTTTTGTTTGTTTTTTGTTTTTTGAGTGAGTAGAACACGGTTCTAGTAAATGTATATAGAAATTCTATTTTCTAAACAAGTAATATGGCTTATCAGTGGAGTGGGTCTCACTGTTGAAATGTTTATGAAGTACTTAACATTACAAAACTGATTTTATTGAATGTGGGTTGCAGTTCTCCTTGTAGTTCCAAGAAAATGACAGTTCTTCCCTGGATAATAAATCAGGGAGTTTCTTTTCTGCGCTATTCGTGTGGAGATTTCTTGCATCTGAAAACAAGTAGTAGTATAAATCTGCAGAGCAGAGTACAAGCAGACCTCTTGAAAATGTGCTAACTCCAGGGTTTTAAAATTCTTGATTTTTCTATTCGTGAGCCTGGAAAAAGACCTGAGAACCAGTCAAAATCAATATCCTTCAAAGGAAACAGAGCTTTTTCTCCTGAGTTAAAGTAGAAGAGGTAGGAAGGCAGACAGTGACTACAGTGACTATCACACACTTGTGCAAGTCACTAATTCAGTTTTTCTGGAAGAATTTTTTTTTTTTTTTTTTTTTGCCTATCAGTTATGGTTTGGATACAAGAACTATCTTCAAAACCTTACTTTACATCTTGTGTAGTGGAAGAGCTACTTGTGCCTTTTGTCTGTGAATTTGTGTTGACTTAAATAAAATCAAATCCTTCAAAGAGAAAAAAATCAAGAAATAGTGATAGATCAATTTAGAACAACATTGAGGCATTTCTTTAAAAGGTCTATTAGAGCATAAAGAATATCATTAGGAATAACATGTAACTGCAAGTGGAAACAGCTCTGTAGTAGCGCAGTAATAGAGAAGTAATAGGCATTAAAATGGGTGAAGAACTGCAATTAGTTCTCCTAGAAGAGTAAGGAAAAACTGATACATTCAAAGCTGTGTGTGGAATATGGAAAAGCAATCTGCTTCACTTGACACAGTATTCCTGAAGAAGGAAAAATGTTCTCAAGAGTGTATTTTAACGTATCTTATGGGACTTCTTGCTGAGAATTGAGAGGCAAACCCATTCTTGTATAACTCAGCAAATCTCTGTGTGTGCATGTCTGAAACCATGAAGTGTTTGGATGAAATGTTAATGTCAGTAAGTGGCATTGAAAGGGTCATTCAAAGATTCCAACAAAATCTCCATCCTTTACCTGAGTTGAATTCTGGATCTAAATTTGGAGAATGGCTTGCTTGTTTAAATGGAGAAATGGACTTCCAGTGCCAAGTTCCTTAGAAGTTCTAGATTATTTAAGTCATGCAACTCTAAAATTTTATGAGTGATAGAATGAGAAGAATGAATAATGTAAGAGAGCTGTGCTTATGAAAGTGGTTGAAGATGCCATTCTTTGCCTTTTAGATTTTGCAATCTGAATTAAACTGATGTGACTCACTGATCATATGTAACCCCAGTGCAAACTTGAGCACAAAAATGGCTGTTACAGCTGTGGGGTTGTTTGCTTGTCTGTTAACTTTTTTAAAAAACTGGGGAAAAACAAAGGTAGCTTAATAGCCTACCTACTTTAATAAGTACTTCAAATGATTAGCCCAGCCCAGGGTATTTGGGCAGAATGACTTCCATGTGGTTCACTTTCTTTCTATCGCTCATGCTACAAGATTGCTGTGTTATGATGTAGATGCCACTGTAATCATAAAAATGTAGAAGGTCTCCACACTCCAATGTTGGAAGTGTGAAATATCTTTATCAGCTGATCCTTCAGCAACTGGCCTTCCACTCTGAATCCCTTCTGAGCAAAAGCTGAATACATGTAATCCATATTAAATTGGCGTATAATGTCTGTGATGCCACTAAAATGGCAAAGCCCTCTATAATATCCCCTTTAATGACTGATTATGTATTTTTGTGCTTATCTGTATGATACATAGCTGCAACTATGAATTCTTTTTGTCATACTCCAGGGGCTATGAAATGGGATCACAGAATCATAGGGGTTGGAAGGAACCTCTGGAGATCATCTAGCTCAACACCTCTACTAAAGCAGATTCCCTAGAGTAGACTGTGGATGAAAGTGTCCAGGGGGGTTTAAAATATCTATATTCACCACCTCTCTGGGCAACCTCTTCCTGATCACTTTCACCCTCACAGTAAGGAAACTTTTCTTCATGTCTGTATGGAACTTCTTACATTCTAGTTTGTGCCCATAGCCCCTTGTTCTGTTGTTGCAGAAACATCTCCAGCCCCATCTTCTTCACGCTTGCTGTTTAGGTATTTATATTATCTCCTCTCAGCCTTCTCTTTTCCAGGCTGAGCAGACCCAGGTCTCTTACACTTACCTTATAAGGAAGATGCTCCAGGCTCTTCATCATCTTTGTGGCCCTCTGCTGGACTCTCTCAAAGTTTCCTGTCTGAACTGAGAAGTCCAGAACCTCACCAGAGTTGAGATGATCCTCCCTCTGGCCTCCTCGGTCATGCTCTTTTTAATGCAACCCGTAATATCACTGTACTTCTTGGCCACGGGGACACACTTCTGACTCATGGTCAACCTGTTGTCCACCAGGACACCAAAGTCCTTCTCTGCAGAGCTCCTGTCCAGCAGATCAGCCCTAACCTGTACTGGTTGATACATGCAGTTATTCCTCCCCATGAGTCTATGCATGTGACTGTACACTTACCCTTGTTGAACCTGTTAAGTACTTGAGCATCTCATTAGGAAAAAAACACAGATTGTTATTAGAAAGTCTTCATGAAGAATAGCCCTCCTTTGTTTCTTTGTTGATGAGCTCTAACAGCCTGTCACAGAATTTAGTTTAGAATATTTCTAATATTTGTTTGGAGAGGATGAATACAGGATGGATTTGAAATTGAAATCCTAATCGGAGTATTTTCTGTTTTGAAATCAGTGTGTGTCCTTTTATTCTTTTACTGTTTTTTAAACTATAGCAGATTATTAACATAGTTCTCTGTTGAAAATATTCACTTAAAATTTCTGAGAATAAGGTCTTGTATTACTATGCAGTAAAGGCATTCAGAAGATGAGCAAAGCACATATCAGCAAGAGCAGGTTCATTGTTATATTACTTTCTTTTTTTCTTCACTATTGTTGACTATATCAATAAATCAAATATGTTCACAGATTGTGGCATGAATTTCCCCAGAATATTTGTAAATCCAAGTGAGAAACAAAAACATGGCTATAGTGAAAATGGGAAGTTTGCCTATTTGTATACTGTACCAAGTAAGTGAAATACTTGATATTGAAAAATACCAGTAACATGACTAAATCTTTATTTCAAGAACTGCAGGGGTCTACTGAATATACATAAGTCTACTGTTTCTACAGTTTGATATCTGTGCATTTCTTTTCTACTGGCTGCTCTTTTAGAATTGCTATTTTGCATTCGTAGATAAATTTATATGAAAGGAAAACATATTTTTGAACCGATGTCTTCCTTTTTCCTTTGAAATCCTTATTCTTTTGTCAAAGATTAATTCAAGGTAATTAAGACATTTATTTCAGATAAAAAGATAGTATCTCAATGCTGTCCTTTTCTTTTAATTCAGTGGATCAGAGTCTTCACCATTCAAAATAGCATACCAACCAGATTATTTTTGAAAAAGCGTGTTTTTCAGAGGCAACTGTTTAGAGCATTGCTTAAACTGTTTTAGTTAATGCATGCAGGTACCACAATCTCGCACACACAGGACAGGCTGCTTTAATTTTGTATTTGTGCTTGTCTTAAAGACTCTTGAAGAGCTTATGCTTTCCTTTTAAGTTAGTTTTGTACTAGAAGACTTCAGAGCTGATGTGCTGGCAAGACCCTAGGCTTCCCTTCATTGTTTTCCAAATACAAACTTGCATAATTGAAGTATGCTTAGTAATGGTCAAATAGTTGATTCTTTCAATTAATTTACTTGACAAATTTACATTTAAAAGAGTCAGACTCTTCAATAGTCAACAGTAATCCTCGTGTTCTGTTGCAAATTTAATGGAGCTACAGTAATCCTGTAAGCCATTACTTTTCTTTTTTTTCACCCAATTGTTCTGTTGTTGTTGTTATCAGTGTATTTAATGCTTTCCATATGCGGAAAATAAGCTATGTATTTTTGTTTGGAATAAGAGATACAAATAGGAAATAAAAGAAGGAAAAATTGCTATCCATTACTCGGTCTGAAGTGGCAGGAATCTTGAAGTAAACTCTTCACCTGGTGATCCCTGTTGCTGAAAGAAGGAATAAGTTTACAGTTTTTTTTAAGAATTCAGCTTATGGTAAAAACATAGAATTCTGTACTTGACAGAAACTTCTCTATATAGATAAGAATTCCTAAATGAACTGCAGTTATATTTACATGCCACCGTCTAGAGGCTGCTTTTCTATGAGAAATAAAGTGAAAATGGTACATTCTTTCTGTACTTAAATGAAGAGTTGGTCCTAATTAAATAACATGCACTTTGTGCCTTCAGCAGCCCAATATCATCTTAAATTGGAGGTTGAGATTTAAGGAGCAGAACCCACTGTCAAACTTTAAGTGAATATGCTTTAATTTCTTTTTAAAGAATGTTTTTCTCTTCTGAGTTTTACTAGACCTGTGTTTAAATATCTGTTAAAAAGAGCTGACTCTGAAGCCATTAGTATAAGCCTGCACAGTTTAACTCTTTGTAAGAATGTGCAAGGAGTAATTGAGCCAAAAAAAGGACGTTGTTGAGAGAATCAGATTTCTTTTCAGTTTGACTGACAGTGTAGATACTGGGACCTGACTTTGCTTAGCATTTCCCAGGGAGAGATCATCAGAAAACTGAAAAGCTACAACATCAGAGTTCTTGCTCCAAGCAGCTAAGAGCTTGGTTTTGTCTGATATGAGAACATAAAAAAGGAAAATGTGACTGGGAGGGGTGGAAGGGGAAATCTGCTTCGTCTACTCTATCCTGCTTCCTTCTCTTTCCTCTCTTATTTCACTAGTTTCTAAATAACGTTTATGATATAATCTCTCAGTTGCTTGGAAAAAAAAAGAAGATGAATTTTGCTGAGAGTGAATGGATCCAAAGGTCTCTCTTATCTCCCTTGTTGCTCAATGATATCCATATATGAATAATTCTGCCCTTAAATTTTAGTGCTGCCATAGGGGTTTTCTTTTGTTGTTGTTGTTAGCTACAGCTAACTGGGCTGTTGGTGTTCTGAATTTGACAGTTTATCCAGAGGAGGAAATGATGCTCCCTCTATCAACAGCTGCAAGTTTTCTGAGTAGTCAGATTAAAAATAAAAGGACTGTTAAATATCGTATTTAACTTCAGGCTTTTCTTCCTTGAGCTTTTCCTGAAATAGTAGAAGTGTATCAAATAGATCTAGGTTACTAAGGGAGGTTTAAGTGATGCAGGCTGTCATGTCTACTTTAATAAATGTTTGAAGCTGCCTTAGAACAAGGTTTTCAGAATTCTGTGCCAAGCAGAACATAAGAAAATTCATAGATTACTCATACTTTGATCTTTGTTTTGTTTAGAAATGATATTCTAAAACAGAAATAATTTGTGCACAATGCTTTTCTTTAAATCAGAATTTTTAGAAAATATCACAATCCTACTGAAGCAATTTTGAGTACGTCAGTCCATTTGTGAGGTGGGAAGCTAGAGAAAATGTTGTGAATGATTTTGGGGAGCTGTAAATTGACTTGTAAACTACTTATACCTAAGTAATTATTACTAAGTAAAAAATACTAACTTCTTAGTAGGTTACATGTAGTAAGTCCTGATTAGTAACAATCTATGGAAACTGCAGCTTTTCTGTCACACATATAGAAAATGAAATATATAAAAAAGCATTTAATTATCATTCTTTTCAGAGCTGTTGAGTAAGTTAGTGGGAAATGTTCTGCATGCTTTACTGAACCTCTGAAACCTCATGTCTTTCAGATTCTAAGCAGAAGTAATTTTGTTTCCTTAGTTATTTTCTATATTCACTGTAGCATATGTTGATATTCACAAAGAGAACAAAAATCCTTCTTAATTCATTTCTTAACGTTGCAATGTCATGTAGGAGTGCCAGCACGAGATGTGAAGGTATCAGGCACTTCAGGTTATGCAGCTGATATTCTGAATCCAATCTGAAGTATTAGAAGGAAGGACAAGTAGCTGGAGAATTCCTAAAGCATTGATAAATAAATAAATAAACAGGCAAACAAAAAACAGCACCCAACAAAAATTAAGTTTAAAAAAAAAATAGATATAATGATGGACATAAGAAGATGTTCTTCAACTGTTTTCATTTTCACTGTCTATGCTAATAAAACCTCACATTTAAATGTGAAGGAGCACTGCTTAGGTATCCTGTACTTATTTTAAAACTGTGACATGTTTTAAATACTTCACAAATAAAAGGCCAAACAGCTGTGGAAAGTTTCAGAGGAGAAATACAAAGTTTTTTCTGAAGCACAGTGTCAAATATACTGAAGTAGGTTTTAAGCCATGATAGTGGATAGTGAGATACTTGGATACTTCACGATAGGATACGAAAAATTGGTTTTGTAAAACCTCGTGATTCAAGTTTATTGAAGTAGATATTCTTGTGTGTTCCCACAGCCATGGTGATATTGATTGCCTTATTGTTCTGGAAAGACTAGATTTTTAAGGGCATTTTTGAACCTTATAAGCTTGTTGATTATAAGTGACCTTAAATTTGTACTTCACTGAAGAGCTTGGTTTGTATTAAAGTTTTTTATATATATTAATTTTATTACAGTAATAGTTTGGTGTTGGTTTTTTTTTTTTTTTTAATAAAACAAGATAAAATTGAGTTCAATCCTAAAAAATTTGTGCTAGGGTATGTAGAAACTGGGCACACCATTACAAATGTTTTCATAATATACTATGGAGATTTTGCAATCTGACCTTATTTCTGCTTGTAGTATGTATTCTTCCTGTTCAGACTACAGTTTGCTATTGCCAACGTTCTTTATTTTTCTTGTAACATTATACATTTTAAACAAAAAATCATGCCTTGGTCTATGTACTGAGGCTTGCTTTCTCAAGTTGAAGTAGACTAATGGGTGGAAGCCATTAAGAAAACACTTGACAAAACTGGGAGAACATTATCTGTACTGGTACTTCTTTGGTACTTCTTTTTACTGATTTAAAGTTCTTAAGAATTAGCTACTGGTACCAGACTTCAGTGAAGCAAGCTAGTAACATTTGGAAGAAGTTTTGGCAGAAACTTGGTAAAGCCACTGTAGAGTCTTTCCTTAAGATCATATTTGCAGTTAATGTTAACCAGAGAATCATAGAATATCCTGAGTTGGAAGGGAACCACAAGGATCCCAGAGTCTAAGCCCTGACTCCACACAGGGCCACCAAAAAATCAAACCTTATGTCTGAGAACATTGTCCAAAACACTTCTTGTCATAGCCCCAAGCTTCTAGAGTACCACTGCCCTGAGAAGCCTGTTTCAGGGCCAAACCACCCTCTGGTGAAGAACTTTTTCTAACATCCAGCCTGATCCTTTCTGAAGCAGCTCCATGCAGTTCCATTGGGCCCCGTCTCTGTCACAAGAAAGCAGAGATCAGTGCTGCTCCCCTTAGCATCCTCTTCTCTGGCCTGAGAAGACCATGAGACCTTAGCTGCTTCTTGTATGTCTTTCACTCTAGACCCTTCACCATCTTTGTTGCCTCCTTTTAGATGCTCTGTAACAGGTTTATGTCCTCATATTGTGGTGCCCTAAACTGTACACAGCGCTTGTGGTAAGGCTGCAGTAGTGCAGAACAGAATAATCCCTTCCCTGCTCAGCTAGCAGCACTGTGCCTGGGACACCTCACTGTTAGCCCTTTTGGCTGACACTAATTTTTTGCAGTTCTAAGCAGCTAGACTCCTGCCTACTCCAAAACTCTGATTTTTCCACAACAAGCAGCTGACTTCATGCTATATATCTAAATCTGAATGTGTCTGATTTCCTGAGCCAGTGTCATATTAATTATCCAATTATTTGATAGCGCCATCATCGAGCTAGAGGACATTTTATGCTACACCAGGGTAAAACAAAGCAGTTTAGGAGTGGTGTCATCATTCTCCTCTCTCCCATGCTGCTGAAGGTATGGACTATAACAACTGAACACTGATTGAAGATCGACAGAACCATCATCCATAAAAAGAAAATGAACAGACTTAAAATTCTGACAGTATAATGAAACTGCCAGCTAAAGTAATGAAGAGGATCATACCTTGTCAATGTTGCAATAACACTCATAATCTGTGGCAATCAAGTCACCGCTATGGTAGTATAGGTATACTTTTCTAACAGACCTATGGGCTTTTCTTTTTAATATTATGACCCTTAAGGGGAAATGAGGTAGTTAAGAAGCTCCTTCTACATGTGGTACCCTCTACAGAGGTCTTAATGTTTTATTTTTCTTGAGCTGTTGCCTATTTTCCCAGGCATTATACTAAGATAAAGAGCACAAAACATCTGAGCTGAGATACATGGCATTTCTTCTTGAAATTGCAAGGCTCTTTATTTATTTGGTTATTTATTCTTTTTTTCTGGAAAAAAGGCAGCCCCAGCAATAAAAGATTGAAACAACTATGTTAAACGTCTGTGTTATACCACTTTATCTCTGGATACTGATGGAAAAGACTCATGGATTCTTCCTCAGAAAACTGAACTTGGTTTTCTGTTGTTATTCAGAAAAGGGCAATAAAAAGGTGTCCATTTTTAGTCTTTCAGGCCAGGGTATATTAAAGATAATAAGCATTTCCTTCAGCTCTCTTGCCTCTGAAGTGCAGTTAATACCTTACTTCAAATTTCCTTTCTCTGTGGATCTTGAAGTACTACAAAATAATAATAATTAAGAATAATAATTCCTGGATTGTTATGGGGAGCTGTGTTTCCATCCTGCATGATGCAAAGCATCATGTTTGCACAAGATTGCATCTGGCTGTATACTTCATGTAATCGTTGTATTTTATTTTTTGATTGCAGTATTGATTGTCCTTTGATCAAAGGCTCAGTCACACCGTTAACTCTATTGCCACTGAATATATCAATTAAACAGAACACCTGCTAACTGCTTACAGAAGTCTTTTACCACTCTTTTTAAGAAGCATAGTAAAGTATGCTCTTCAGTTTGACAATTTAGTATGTACTGAAATTGTTTGTGTTGTTTGCTACATACTCAGCCTCTTCAGAGATCGAGAATATTTTTCCCAGCTGGGTGTGAAGTTGTCTTTTGTAGTTCAGTATTCTCACAGTGTTGTTGGGCTTTTTTGTAAGGAGAAGGGAATGACAGGAAAAATTGGTGATAAGGTCTTTGGGTTTCTGAAATTAACACAGATGATCTTCAGAGTGTTGCCCTGAATGTAATGATGTTTCATATATTTCTCTGAAATGGAGTTTTGGCAAGGATCTGATAAAAGATGAAAATGGGGAGGAGGAAAGAGTAACTGTATGGTTGATCAAAGTGTATCTATTCATAAATAAGGAATGTAGAAGGTTTTGAAGATCTGAGCTAGTAGCTTTAACCCCTGGGAGGACTGGACTGCAGTGATTGGCAGAACACCTCAGGTAATAAGCTGGTATGATGGAGAACCTGTTTCGCAACAAAAGAAATACTCCACACTATCTGAGATCATAATTAATTTCAGTAGATGTATTATGTCTTCTTTCTCATTGCAAATATATTCAAGATTCCTTTTTTCCTCTTCTAATCCTGTAATTGAGCTTTGGGCTTTAGATTGTACATTGTTGGGTTGGGTTCTTTGTTTTGTTTGTTTCAAGAACAGGAGTAGATATTTTATATTAAATTGCTAGGGCTATCAAGCAGCCACTAATATTCATCCTAAAAATTACTGATTCTTGGAAAAAAATCCTTTCTGATCTTTCTGTGCTTGTGAATATTTTTAATTCACTGCTTCTGTGTGGGATCAGGGAGAAAGAATTGAGACAGCTGTTAACAAACTCAGTCTGTTACTGTGATGCCTCTGTATTTATGAATACATGTAATCCCAGCTTGTTTTTGCTTGCTGTGTTTTGGAGTCATTTTCTTTAAGGGGTGTTGATAAGATTGCAGAGGGATGGTTTACATAACAAGTATGTTACAAATCTGTCTCAGCAAGCATGTTTTCTTTTTGTCATTTTTTTTCTGATTCTCAGCATTTATCTAGTGGAGTGTTGTGTTCGTTTTAAGGTACATAACAGCAGAAAATGAAATGATGGTGAGTAGTCATTTAGGCAAGGCTTGCACGTAATGCCTTTGTTGGTTTTAGAGTACAACCACAATTTATTTCATTTTGGCACATCAAAGCATTTTTTGCTGCCATGAGACATAGCCACAGAGCTAGTTTTGAACAACATGTCACATCTGAATCAGTCAAACTTATGATGTCCTCTTGTAATTAGTTGAACCGTCACATATATTGAGTACATCATTCTTTTAATGTAGCTCAGACTTGAACATTTTTCTTTTATTTCTGTAATGTAATGATACTGTGTGTTAAAATTCTGTCCTTGTCATCAGAATGTAAACATAGGTTTTCCCATCTGTCATTAAGTGCAGAGATTCACACAGTTTCAAAGCCTTAATGTTGCGTACCTCAAGAAAGGCTTCTTCAGATTGCAGATTAGTTGTCAGACTTCTAGAGATATTTAAAATGGTGCATAAACTTACCCACTTGTTAGGTAGTGAATAATGGTTGCTGAAGGCCACAGTTTTCTCCAGAGTTCTTAAAAATTTAGTGTTAATTTAGAGCAAAAATTCATCATTGGATGAATTGTAGCTTTCTTTTGTGTTTTCTGTTAATTTCTGTATGAAGTTCTAAGGGTTCATCTATCTCCTGAAGAATGTACATGACTTATTTAAATTACCTATACTATTTTGCACTTCATCAGAAAGAATGAGTGAGTTACTTTGTAAATCTAAAAAGAAAAAAAAAATCTCACTTTAAAAGATTTGTTGTTGTTTTCCTGGATATGCTAGCACTGTTTAGTAAGTTCTTGTCTGTCGTACTCAGCACTGGAGGTACTTGAATGTCCTAGCACTGCTCCTATCAGCTTATGTATTTTTAACATCCATTATCAACTTCTGTCTCTGTAAAATATTTATACATCTTAAAGATTTAATACAGAATTATTACTGTTATAATGACAAATGCAAACGTTATAAAACAGGCTGACCTCTAGAGCATAGCATGTCTTAATTATTAATTGATAGGGAAAACTGTTCATCAACAGAATTCCTCGAATGGCATTATGATGCTTTCCTTAGGATTTGTGTAGCCATAGTATGAAATCATAATCTGAGGATGACAGTCTGCATTCAAGTGCTGTGAATGAACAAAGACAGATGAGTTTTATCTGTCAGTGATAATAGCTGTCCTGTAAGATGTAATTTCTTCCAAAATGCATTATTTCACTAATGTTTTCTTTGCATTGCATAGTCTGATAAACAATCCAAGATGAAATTATCAATGGAAAGCCTTATAATGTTCTGTGCTCTGTTGGATCTGTGTTTAGTAAATAGAAATATTTCTGGTGGTGTGGTGATTTGTTTGTGTTGTGGTGGTGTTGGTTTTTTTTGGTGCATTTGTTGTTCATTCTCCCCCTCCCATGTAATTCTCCATTTAGAGCTAGAAGAGATTGTCTTTTCTGCCGTGACATGCATCTATACCCCCCACTTAGTGCATGGTTTAAGTGCTCGCAGAAAGGCAATGAATATTTAAAATTACTATTCAGGAAACCTGCAGCTCTGGGCAGGGATGAATTATTTGTTGGATTCTGATAGCAGTGGGCTTTCCTTTGTATTCAAAAGTATTTATAAATTGGAACTCTAAAGTTGGTACCTTTGAGTATTTTGCATCCACTATAGCAAGCCACAGGAGCTGTCCAAAGCAGTGATTCCCATCTGCACCATATCATGAACAGCAGCACCAACTTCACAGATAGATTATTTGTCATTTGAACTAACTAAAAATCAGGAGGAGAGGAGTGTTTGTGACTGCCTGCAGGTCAGATGGAGTCTGCTTTTCTTCTCTGTGAGACTTGATGAATGATGTTGGGCAAGTTATTTCCTCAGTTTGTGATGCAGAGTTTTGTTTTTGTGTTGTGTTCTAACTCTGGCACACAGCTGCTTGCTTGTTCTCCCCAGGTGGGATAGAGAGAGAATCAGGTAAAAGTGAGACAGCCTGTGTGTTGAGATAAAGAGAACTTAGTATATAAAGCAAAAAATGTGAGTACAAGGAAAACAAAATAAAGAATTTATTCACTTTTTCCCATTAGCAGGCAGATGTTGCTATTTACTGGAAAACAAGGCTCCATCATAACAGATTCTTGGGAAGACCAGTTGTCATAGCCCCTTCCTCCTTCTTTAGCATCAGCTTTTATTTTTTAGCATGATGCCACATGGCAGAGGATACACTTGTGGCCAGTTTGGGTCACCTGTCTTGGCTGTACCCCTCATAGCTCCTTATGCGCACTCAGATCCTTGTGGCAGGGCAGTATGAGAAGCAGAAAAATCCTTGGCTTTGCACTGCTCTGCAACAACTGAAACACTGATGTGTTCTCACCACTATTTTCCCGAAAAATCTAAAATGTTGCATCAGATTACCTACAGTGAAGAAAACATTTCTAATCCAGTCAAAACCAGGATATCTGTCAAACTGATAATTGTCAGGCTGACTAGTTTATTGAAAATTAGGTCATTGTATTCTGTAGAGGAAATCTTCCAGTGGAAGAGGCACCACAAAAGTACAGAAGTAGGATCCTCAAATCAAATACTTCAGGGTAGAATTCTGGTCTCTTATCTTCATTACTTCATGGGATTTTGGTTGCTTGGTTGTCATTTGGTTGTTGTTTTTTTTTGTAGAGAACTCAGTGCGCTGCAATGCACAAAGCATAATGAGCAATTTTCCTGATGATCATACAGTCATACACTATTGTTTTCTTAGCTTCATAAAGGTTGCTTCTCTCTCTTGTTTCAAAAGTTCCTTGAAAGAAAATCATAATAACAAAGCAAATGGAAATACTTCTTCTCTGAGAGAGTGGTCAGGTACTGGAATGGGCTGTCCAGAGAGGTGGTGGAGTCATTGACTTTGGAGATGTTCAAGAAACATTTAGATGTTGTACTGAGGGGATATGGTTTAGTGGGAAATACTGGTTAGACTGGATGATCTTGAAGTATTTTTCCAACCTCGGTGATTCTATGATTCTATGAAATACTAAAGAGAAGCAGTGCATTTACTGTGCAAATCAAAGGTAGACTTAGTTCTGACTGTCTACCTGTACGCATCAAAAGTTGCAAAGGAACATAGCTCTTTTGCAAGAGATACTGGCAAATGCTAATTGCTTGCTCTTTCTGCTATAAAAGCTACCCTTTCTGCAGATCAAATTGGATGCCAAAGGGTTCATAGCTGAATGATGAAGGAAGAACTGGTATGCAGCTCAGAATCACAGAATTGTAGGGGTTGGAAGGGACCTCCAGAGACCATGGAGTCCAACCCCCCCTGCCAAAGCAGGTTCCCTACACCAGATCGCACAAGCAGGCATCCAGGCAGGTCTTGAATATCTCCAGAGAAAGAGACTCCACAACCTCCCTGAGCAGCCTGTTCCAGTGCTCCATCACCCTCACCATAAAGAAGTTCTTGCACACATTTGTGCAGAACTTCCTATGCTCCAGCTTTTGGCCATTTCCCCTTGTCCTGTCTCCACACACCGCTGAAAAGAGTCCGGCCTCACCACTCTGCCCCCCACACCTTAGATATTTATAGATCTGGATCGGGTCTCCTCTCAGTCTTCTCTTCTCAAGGCTAAGCAGACCCAGTTCCCTCAGCCTTTCTTCATAGGAGAGATGCTCCAGGCCCTTCACCATCTTTGTGGCCCTCCACTGGACTCTTTCCAAGAGATCCTTGCCTTTTTTGTACTGGGGAGGCCAGAACTGGACGCAGTACTCCAGATGAGGCCTTACCAGGGCAGAGTAGAGGGGGAGGATCACATCCCTCGACCTGCTGGCCACTCTCTTTTTAATGCACCCCAGAATGCCATTGGTCTTTTTGGCCACAAGGGCACACTGCTGGCTCATGGCCAACCTGTCGTCCACCAGGACACCCAGCTCCCTCTCCGCAGAGCTCCTCTCCAGCAGGTCATCCCCCAACCTGTACCGGTGCATGCAATTATTCCTCCCCAGATGCAAGACTCTACAGTTGCTTTTGTTAAACCTCATCCAGTTTCTTTCTGCCCAGCTCTCCAGCCTGCTCCAGCCTGTCCAGGTCTCGCTGAATGGCAGCACAGCCTTCAGGCGTGTCAGCCAATCCTCCTATCTTCGTATAATCAGCAAACTTGCTGAGGGTGGCCACTATCCCTTCATCAAGGTCACTGATGAAGATATTGAACAAGCTGTTCAAGGGTGCATGAGATTCTCAAGATTGATAGTTCAGGAGTTATTGTCCATGTGATGTCAGTGCTACTTATTTTACATCTTCTCCCTTGAGTATAATAGAATAATGCATTTCCCCTGATGCTGCTGCAGCAGTTTTATTTGCTTAACTTCAGCGCTCCTTGGATAAAGAAATCTTTTTCCACAGTTTTCTTTTTTTAATTTCCCATTTTCCTTCCTTCTTTAAACAATAGCTAATATCTTGGTGACTTAGAGCCTTTTTTCTTTTTTCTTTTTTTTACTCCTGTTAGTGTTTCACACTAAGAAAAGAAGAACTCTATTTACACCTTATTTTAAAACCAAAGGCAAGTAAAATCCTGTATTTCTAGCCTTCCCTCTTCAGACCCTATTAATTTAGTGGATGAATTGCATAAGAAATCCATCATAAGCTTTGAAAAACAAAAAAATGTTGGAGGGATACTAATTTTTAAAAGAGGTGATAGAAGGGGAATAGGCTATTTGTTTTGTTTCATGTAGTAGATGAAAATAATTGGCTCATTAATCACAATATCAACCTGATCATTTTAGGAAGGTCAGGCTGAAGAATAAATAGAAACAAGGTACATTATTGTAAAATTTTTAAAACAAACTTGAAGGATGCCAGTGACAAAAAATTCAGTAAAAAGTCCTTTACATTTAGTTACTTTACATAAGCAAATTTCAGGATAAAATGCATTTCATGCCTTTTTTTCCTCCATCCCATTTTTCAAAACTTACAGAGAAAATATATATGATGTAAACACATCATGATGATATATATTCATACAGTATAATGAAAATTAATGCTGGTTGCTTCAGAATGTTCTGGATAAGTAGGTGGGTTTTTTTGGCTTTGCTACAGAATTGTGGAATGATTGGAGTTGGAAGATACCTTTAAAAATCACCCAGTTCCAACCCATCTGCTGCAAGTTCAGGCTGCCCAGGGCCTCATCCAACCTTGCCTTGAATGCCTGAAGGCATGGGTCATCTGCAGCTTCCCTGAGCAGCTGTGCCATAGCATCACCCTGTGATGCTTCTTCTGTGTTTAATCTAGCCCTACCCTTTTTTTTAGTTAAAATTGTTACCCTTTGTTCTGTCACTCTATCCCAGATAAAGAATCTCTTCCCTCCTTATTAATACATAGATCACTTGGAAAGTAGTACTTCCTATTTATTTCCATGGAAACTGCAACAGATTCAAAGAGTACAATAACACTATTTGATAGAACAAATTCTCAGCAACAGAATAGTTTTTCAACATAGTCACCACCATTAGCTGTGCATTTTTGCCTGCAGTGAATAAGAGCCTGTATGCCGTGCTGATAAAAATCTGCACTAGCAGAGGCGACCTGCTGTTGCCACTGCTGAAATGCACCACCCACTGTTTCACTGCTGTTCACATCTGCTGTGTGGTCTCCAGAAACATTCAAGAAGAGTTGATGAATGTCAGTGGGAGCCATTATTTTTCCACACAGAAAAATTCAGTGACACACCTTTGCTGCATCCACACTTCCATGTCAGGCACCGTTTTGCCAGACTGCCCCTCTACTGCTATCTGTCACACGGCAACAACACGTAATGGGATATTGGTGGGAAGGTTCAGCCCTACTGCCATACCACCAACATCCACCTCTGATGTCATGGGCCAACATAATGAAATAGGAGGCATTAACTCTGGACCAGTTCTTGTATTTTATTTACAAGTTACATCTTAGCAGGCTCTGTTTATTGACTGCTATCCCTTTTTCATTTAACACAACTGAAGCTCAGTTTAGCATTAATTGCTTTAAACTTTAACATTAAGGTAATAAGTCTTAACAGAAACCTGGATTTTAAGAAGGATATCACCAAATTGTTAAGATGGATTGAATGGGACCTTTGATCCAACTCACCTGCTCTGTAGCAACCGTTTCTTTCCAAGCTGTCTTTTACTGCCTTTGAATGCTAGTGATTTTTGCTAAAGTATGCAGAGAACAAACAGAAGCCTGAAGCGCTTTTCATCTGTAGGTTTTCCTTCATGCTTCAAATGCCAGAACTTCCTGTGATAAGAGTATTGTTTTAGTTTAATCTCTGAAGTCACAAACTTTCATGAGACTGTGGTTTTATTTATATATTTTTTTAATTAAACAAAAGTACTAGACATAAAAAAAAAAAGTTTTAAAAGTATTTTAGAAAATATAATCTGACAATATAGAAGACAAGGAATTAACAGAAGTGATTTTTTTTTTTTTAAATAATATTTTGAATTAGAGTCATGATTTAGTAAACTTGTGAGTATGAATGGCATCATCACTGGTCTGTCTCTTTACTGAATCTAATCATTCTGTATTTTCTGCCCTGAATCTGTATCATGATATGATTCTCTGATAAGTGAATGTGGAAGTGGAATATTTTCTGTTTTAGATAGGCTGGAAAACACTTGTGCCATAACCAAATATTATCTTAATGTATGTCAGAAAAGCAGCTTTCTGTTGTACTGCTGTGCATATACAGTCATCTGTCATATGAACATGCTAATGAGTAAAACCTACAATTTTATTGCTCATGTAATGATGTTTCTGTAATGTCCTGGAACCAGCCCAATTCAATCACTATATGTAGTTTCATGGATGAAATCCTAACCCTGATTGTTGTCGGCATGAAAAGTAATGTTTTAAGGTTAGGTAATGCTTATACTTAGTGTATGCCTGCTTGAACATATCATGTAACTTTCCGTGAGTTATACTTGTGTATGGTCTTAACTCCTCTGCACACTGATATATTCACAACTTTCTACTTGATTGCAAGTGAGTGCTATCTAAATTGGCAATTTTTAGTGAAGGTTCCCTGGAAGAGATTTCAAAGATGGAGAGAGGAGATGCCCTCTCTTTATGAAGCAGCAGTAACTACACTCTGCTGAATATTTCTTGCATATAGTGAAATCTGAGTGAACTTCAAGGCCGTCATGTTTGCATCTTTTATATTGCACACTATTAGGGGAAAAACTAAAACACAAACAAACAAAAACCCAAATCTATTAATACTTTACAAGAAATACCACTGTTGTTGATATATCCTCTCAAATTACTTTATGACACTATACTTGATTCTTTAGATAAAAAAAATAAAAAACGATTAATAACCACGTTCTTAATGACTGTATCTGTGCAAAATCCTTGTTTACTCTATTTGAAATTAAGGAGTCCTGTCATGGACTGGACTAATTGATGCCATCTTAACAATAGCTGAGGAGCTAGGAAAATCGTATGGGATCTTAGAAGTGTGAGGCTTTCCTTTGATTAAACCATGGTTTTTTTTTACTGTCATTAGTCCAGGGTTTTGAATATGTTAAAAGGACTTTGGATATGTTAGGTATTCAGAAATCGTCCTCAGCTTTCATGGTACCTGACCCTACTTAGACTGGCTCTAATACTGAAGTTCAAAATTTGATATCAGCTTGTAGCTTGTTTATATCAGTGTTTGTCATGTTGCCAGTAACTTCCCAAATACAAGGAACCTATAATACTAAGGTAATCTATAATGCTTTCTCCCTGAGTAGAGTTATATTGTTTTATAATGAGGTTTGTTTTTCATTTAGGCATTCAATTTGATTAGGTTTGTATTGTCCCACGTTTAATGTTGTTTTTTTCTCATTACCAAAGTTACCCAATAGTACATTTTCACACTCAAACTCTGAAGTGAAAGTTTGCAATTTCGTGCTAGAGAGCTGTATTCTGCATAGGACTATTATCATCAGTGCATCTCAAGGGAAAAGAGGTCAGATTATTTTTCTCCATGAGGAGAATAATTTTCAAAGAACGACTAATGCTGATGAGTTTCTTGTGCATTTGTAATGGCCAAACCTTTCCTATCTGAAACTTAAAAGAAATCAATCACCAATATTTGTGTTTAAAGCAGATAAAAGTGCTGGGTGATTTTACTCCAAGTTCACAGCTATAAATGGTGAAACTAGCTTTGAAGAATGATTTTCTGCAGTTGGCTCAAACTGAAGTGTTTTTGAGCTGATTGCTATGGGAACACTGGAACTGACACTTAGCTTTTATCCTTTGCATCAATTTTCTCAACTCCAGAACATTCAAATGACTGCCTCTGAACTCAAATATGCACACAGAGTTCTACAGCATCTCTATTCCACAGCATGTAAAAATGTTGTGTGACAAGTGAGGCTTTCCCAACAAGTGGTAATTAGGATGAATTTTAAGGCAAAAGACCAGTGAAGCAAACCTGCATCTCCTTAACTGATAACAAGCAAAACTGGCGGAGATCCAATACAGGTACAATGTGTAAAAGCCTTGCTTTTGTGCTCAGATGAATAATCCTGTAAGCAGGTGTTGTTGCTCCCTTTGTTTCTTGTTTACTTCTGAAATTCTAGAGATGTTCACTGGCTATAATGATCCACATCTTCCTTAGTGTTATAGATAAATGCACTCTTAGATAAATTATTATGCTTGAAACCCTAGCCAAGCATAGGCATGATAGGACAGACAGCATGCTCCCAGTTGCTTTGTGTTGCAAGACTATTCAGTGATGTGCAATAAAATCAAGTTTATAAACATGCCATATATTGTAAACGATTCCATGGATTTCAGTGGGATCTTCTTTGATACACAAAATGAGAATGCACCAACTCACCAACTTGTTACTTAAGTTAGTGTTTTGCACTAGTAAACTAATATGGTATTTTAGATTCACTAACAACATCACAATCCCAGGGCAGAAAGTTCAGTTTAAAAAAAAAAAAAAAAAATAGAAAAAGAGTTGGTGACAAAATTTGAACAAAAATTCTAGAAAACTTGAGTGAAATTTGAGTTGTTTAATTCTTCTTTACTCACAACCTGGCAGCTGGCATTTATAGCACCACGCTTCCCTAAATAGCTCTGAACATGCAGTTTTGGTTCCCAGTCCATATTTCAACTTCAGGTGAGATATTGGCAATATCCTTGTTAACATTAACTCTCTTTTTTAGCATTAATGTAAAGCAGGTAAGATCTGCTTGTGCCATTTGTTATTTTTTAGATTAACTCTTCTTTCCTTAAAATGTATAAATCATTCTATACTGTGATATACTTGATGTATTCATTGGACATAATAATAATAATTTTTCTGGGGTTTAAGTTCTCCATTTCTCAACTTTCATGACATCTTTTTATTTTATAATCATTATTATTTCAAGTTTTTATGTATTTATTTTGCATGGAATATTCATTTTTCCTTCGTTTATATTCTCAAAGAATCTGGACTACAGATATGAAACTGTTGTTTAGATGACAGTAGAGAACAATTAACAACCAAAGCACTCATTTTTAAGTTTATAATTTGATTGGGATTTTTTTGAGGAGAAGAAATACACAATTATGCAGTATAGCAAGCTTTATCCAGAACCATATGCTTTTCATTCAGAATATATCGTTTGTCCATATACTGCATTGTAGTTCAGAGATGTTCATCCTTTGATCTTCTTTAGTCAGGAAATTTCACATCTTGGGAACTGTGTTCATTCTGATATAATTTAGCTGATCAGGACTGTGTATTGCTACCACAAGTACCTCTACAGAATATATGATGTAAGTAAAACTTGTGTTCCACTTTCTAGTGTGAGTTTGCCTAAACAATCTCTCCCCTGCACCCCCCTCCCCCTTTTCTTTTCTTCAAAAGTTTAATATAACTATGTATACTCAGAGTCTGCTTTGTGACCCTTCATTTTGGCAATTACCATTCCAAAGCTAAACAATGTCTGATCACAGACTGTTCTCTGTAGAAGTTGAGAGGAGAAACTTCTGCTCCTGCCTTTGTTCCTTTATTTTGGAAATCCTTTTTGCAGAACTGTTCTAGAGGGACAGCTTTGTTTGCTAGGGCACTGTGCAACATACTGAATTTGCTGAGTAAGGTTCTATTCTGGCAACATCTGTAGGTCTGAGCTGTAGACTTGCTTCCTTTACAGCCAGACAGAAGACTCCAGGGTTGGAATATTCATCTGTTCTCAGCTGACAAGATAATAGCTGCTCTCGAACAGCTATATGTAAGCTGGGGAGTAAGAATTCAGTTTGGTTTTATAAGTTTCTATTCACTCCGTAGTGTTTACTTGACCTCTTCCAGCTGGTAGATCTTTGGATGGACTATGCCATGTTTCATTTTGTTTGTTTGCTTGTTTGGCATAGCAAACCTCTGGAAATACCTAGGATTATATTCTGCTTTTCTTAGATGCTTATAGCTATCCTTACAGAAGACTGAGGTAATCTGGCATCATTAAGAGGTTAGGGGTAACGGGATGTTTAAGTGCTGTGTGCAGTTGTTTATGAGCAATCTTAGAGTAAAATAAGACAATTCTTTCATGTCACATCCATAAGTAATAAATTCTTTCTCTGGAGAACTGTAATGCTTTACAGATTTTCATTACGTTTGTGCTCTTGATACTAGTCCTAGTTAGAAATGCAGTGAGTAACAAAGGTAAAATTATTTGAGAGAGGAAAAAAAACCTTGGTCTGTCTTCTAAGTCTAGGAAGTTGTGAAAAAGTGCAGTTCAAAGATTGATAGTTCTAATTATGAATGAGATTCCCATTTCCTTTTATAGTGGAAGTAAGCAAGCATAAATTACTTCTCTGGAGGAAGAAAAAGCCTTGTAAATTTAGACAGACTAATGTGAGTTTGAATATGCAGTCAGACTGACAAGAACTGATAGTGGTAGTTCTTTGAAGTTAGAGTAGGTGTGTATTTCTGTACTTAAAAAGAATACTTTGAAGAGGGCAGTAGTGGAGGTAACTAGAATATCATGCTATTTTGGAGGTGGCATAGTAGAGCAGAAGGCCACATTAATTCCAAAGGGAAACCATAAGTATGACACATCAATGAACGAAAAATCAGACAAAGTAAATTTTCTAAGTTTTTCTGTCCTTGCTTTATTTATATTCCTCTGCAGGTACTAGCCAGAATTAAGTGCTAAAGGTAAAGCTTATACTGAAATTTACGTTTTTTTTTTTGCGGTATTATGGATCTATTAAAAATCCTATAAATAGAAAATGTTAATTAGTCAGCACACATTTTTTTGTGGAAGTCCCCACTGTAATCCCTGAAGGTATTCAAGGTAGTGGTGATTGATCAGGTGCTAACCCTATATGAACTTTGATGAAATAATTTTCAAACGGCCCGAGGGAAGCCCTTTTAATCTCTGTATTTAAGACCCAGCAGTTGAAAGGAAGATAAGCCCTTTACCTTGCTTAAGGTCACATGTAAGCTTTGGCAGAAATTTTTAGCAAGATACTTTCTCCTACTCTTGGCATAAGCTAAAAGACATAATGCTGCAATAACAATGAGACGGTTGTAGGCACACTAGACACGTTCTAGGGTTTTGTTATAGTGGGGTGTAAGCAATGTAATGTGTTGACAAAACATCTGTCAACATTCTTGCCTATGTCAGACCAGGCTAAGAAATGACTGAATTTTCTGTTTGTACTTCCACTTCCATCTTTTTCTGGAATCCATTCCAGGCCATTCTGGAATCATTCCATGAAGGATTTGGCAGAGCTTTTCTGAAAGAATTTTAAGGTATTGAAGTGACCGTACAATTTTAGCATGGAATTCCTGTCTTGCAGCTGTTCTGTGTGACTGTGTAGAATGGTATAAGAAGCAAGAATGTGTGGTACTTTAGAATTTGCTTCTCCAACTTCCTGGGTGGGCAACAGCAGCAAACATGAACGAAAAATACTGAAACTGATCTTGTATTTTCCAATTACAAGTGCTGGAATTCAAAGCTCAGCTTATGAAAATGAAAATGTATGAAAAGAGGTTTTTATATCAGAGATTGGACAAAAGCCAAAGGTTTTTTTGAAACAGCCATGGAAAAAAAGTCTGCTCGAAAAAAATTGCTGTGTTCTCTGTATTAGTGCTCATTCAAGTCATTAGGAAGTTGTATGGTTTAAGGATAAAGGTAGTAGGGATTTTTTTTTTTTTACCTCAGCTGATATTTTACAGTGCTCAAGACATTGTATTTTGCCATGCTACATTTATGTGTCAGAATGTTCCATTCCTTAGTTTATACCTGAAATATGAGTTGCTTTCGTATTTGGGATAATAACTAATAACTTCCATCATGACAGAATGAAGCAGAACATTCGAGACAAGGTTTTCAGTTTCTGTATGTTTGTGGGTTTTGGTTGTTTTTTTCATTGTTGTTGTTGAACTTAATATGTGTATGGGAAAATAAGGACGAGTGGACCATGGCACCCTGGTTATGCTTTTGCTGTTTTTCTTATTTCTATCAATCCTACAGCAGCTCTGTGTGTCAGTGAAACTATACAGCCAAATAAATAATCAGGTATTTCATTTTACTTGGGCAGCATGAAATTATCAGGTCACACAGGTCTGAACAGTTGTATAAATTAGAGTTTGTTCTGTATTCTCCAGTTATTTGTGTTCTAATGAACATTTTTTTGTGTGTTGTCCATGATGTTTCGTATACCAGGACAGCCATTCTCCCCCTCTGAACCCTGTTTTTCTTCCCATAGGTTGTATCTTCTCTGCTTTCAGTGCTTGCTGTGGCTGATTGCTCATCTTTTTCCTTCTGCCTCGCTTGTTCTTTGGGACAAATTATGCATGTGTTCTGTAGTTACTCCATCATTTTCTGTTCTCTTCACTTGCCTCTAGCTTTCTTTACTAGCATTTTTCTAATATGTAGTTGACTTGTGAGCTCAACTGAAGCCGTACAGACGTACATACAGAAGTACGGACCTGATATAGTCTTAGGGCAAGTTTGAGATTCGCTACATTAAACAACTTGAACCAGAGGAAGTTTGGAATCTGTTATGTAATTAATTATTTTATTTAAATCTGCAGTATTCCATCAGTTACTCTTTAAAATCAAAAAACAGTATGAAACTAATGAATTTTTATTCCTCTGTCCGGCATTTTTTTATTGCCCTCCCATTTTCCTAAGCTTCTTAGACACTGGAGAGCTTAAATTCTCTTTCACTTTATCCTATGTTCTGTCATTCTATTTAGGCTGATATGAATTACCTTTTCTTCAAAGGGCTTGCTCTCAGCCTCAGCATTTCCTTGTTATCATGCGGATACCTGAATTGCTTATACAAACTTAATGCTAGATAGTGCCTTTCTATATGACCCTATGTTTCAGAATAAATGTTTGTGTGTTACAAACACTTGTAGACTGTCAGGTAGGTGCTGTCAGCTTTTTCTCTTCTATTCTTGCTTGCATTCAGTAGAACTGCTACCGTTTTCTTTTTGATGCAGGTTTTGACAAGCTACTATGGTCACTATTGTTTCCTTTCAAACCTGAAATATCTTCCCAAAGGTTCAGATGCCCTTTCTGTCTTTCTTATAATCCTCACTGTATAAGCTCTTCCGTTTCCATTTCATTGCCTGCCTGCCTGCAACAAACATACCTTACACAGTGTGCACCAGCCAGAGCCCTTTATTCTTTATTCATCTGGTTTCCCTTCCTGTTTACCTATCCTTCAAATTGTAAATACTTCAGAGTAAGGATGATGAACATACACATATATATTTGTAAATATATATCTATAGTGTGTTTATACTTACGTAATCTGTGTGTTTATTAACAGTGGCCATTCTTAGATGCCTTTCTCATCAGATCCTTTAGAGGAGGCAATTCAATGAATAACACACTATTGTCATCCTTCAAAGTTTCTGGATTTATTGTTTAAATACCACTGGCAGTCCTTTCACAAGAGGGCTGTACTGTTATATGCAGATGCTCAGAGACAAAGCAGTATAGGCTTATAATGCAGTGGATGCACCAGATGAGTGCATGAGCATCACAGAATTCTGGTTTTCTATAATAAAAATACAGTGCAAGTTTCCATACTTCCTGTGTAATCACAACAGCTTTAATCTATGGTGTTAGCCCTAGGAGAGGAAAAAAATTGAAGTGCCATAGAAGAAGTAGATAACCATGTAACTTCATGTCTTTCTTACTTCTTTCTTCCCCAGTCCAATCCCCACCCAGCAAATAATTTTGGTATAAAATTGTAGCTGCCTCTGCTGCCTCTGGATTTAATAGGAGTAAGGAGCTTTTTTTTTTTGCAGGGGGGGAGGGGGGAGATTACTTTCAAAGTCACTTATAAGTTTAGGGTACTGTGCATTTTTTTTTAATATTTCTATATTGTTAAGAAGGAATTGCCAAATTTTAGTGCTATATTCATTTCTGATTCTAATTCCTGTTACTAGTGCATTATAAAGTCATGCCATTCTGCTTCTTTTATTTTGATAAGTTCATCTTTCTTATAGTAGCACAGTATAATTTTATTTATATTTCTATATATGTAATATGGCATGCAGTTATTTCAATAGTTAAATGAATTATTTTTATTTAAGCTTTTAGTTAATTGTGACATAACTGCATCTATATATTTGGAAGGAATATTAAAATATCACAGTAAGGTCATTATAATGATATAAAGGGAAAGTACATCTGAAAAGTCATAATCTACTCACTTTTTACTCAGGATTAGTTCGTATATTGCTGAATGGTCTATATAAAGTACTTATCTTCTCTATGCCCCATTTTGATCATTGTATAGCATAGATAAATTAGTTAACCATTTCATGAGGATATTATAATGACTAATAAATTATTTAGGCAGCACTTTAAAGCACTGCTATAACTAGGTAATGAGTATTAATGGAGAAGACACTCAGATGCACAAATGGCAGTTGGACACTTAGCAGCCATTTCTCTCTATAAAAATTTTCCCCTGACTATTGGTGCTGTCATTTACTGTAGTATGGGAGCTGGGGAAGCCACTTCTCTGCCAAGTAGAAAGACGAATAATGTACTCAAAGGCTTTTAAGCTGCTTAGAGTTTTGAAGTTCTCAGATGTGAGGGGCATGTTATTCAGCTTATGAGAGTTCTTGAAAACATCCCAACCCATGCTTCATCTTGAGTGACAGGGCTGCTTCCTATTCTAAGCACTGGCTACTTTATTGACTTAATTATATGCTATGCACTGAAGTTTTTCTTCGAGAGAACAGGAAATGCGCTGGGTATATGAGCCACACTGGCTTTAGATGTGACATTGATTTATTCTTCAAGTAATTTTTACGTGACATGTGACCACTATGCAGAAAAGAAACTAATAAGGTCACTCTGAAAGTAATGCCTCTTATTTATTTCTGTGTAAGATACAACAGATTCAAAGAGAAAAATAACAGTATTTGATAGAATAAATTCCCAACTACAAAATGATATTTTTCAACATAGTCACCACCGTTAACTATGCATCTTTGCCGGTAATGAACAAGAGCCTGCTGTGCTTGTAAGTCTGCATCAGCAGAGGTGACCTTCTGTTTCACAGCTGCTATGATGGTGTTGGTGAAACATACACCCACTGTCTCACTGTGCACAAATTCACTCCAGAAACATTCAGGAAGAATTGATGAATGGCAATGTGTGCCATTTTTTCCACATGGAGGAATTGAATCATAGAATGACATGGGTTGAAAAGGACCATAGTGATCATCTAGTTTTAACCCCCTGCTCTGTGCAGGATTGCCAACCAGCAGCCCAGGCTGCCCAGAGCCACATCCAGCCTGGCCTTGAATGCTTCCAGGGATGGGACATCCACAGCCTCCTTGGGCAACCTGTTCCAGTGCCTCACCACCGTCTGTGTGAAAAACTTCCTCCTAATATCTAACCTAAACCTCCCCTGTTTCAGTTTAAAACCATCCCCCCTTGTCCTATCACTATCTACCCTCACAAACAGCCGTTCCCCCTCCTGTTTATATGCTCCCTTCAAGTACTGGAAGGCTGTAATGAGGCCTCCCTGGAGCCTTCTCTTCTCCAAGCTAAACAAGCCCAATTCCCTCAACCTTTCCTCATAGAAGAGATGCTCCAGCCCTCTGATCATCTTGGTGGCCCTCCTCCAGATCCATTCCAAGAGCTCCACATCCTTCCTGTACTGGGGACCGCAGGCCTGGATGCAGAACTGCAGATGAGGCCTCAAAATGTCCCCCACAAGAGGGAGACGATCACCTCCCTCTCCCTACTGGCCACCCCTTTTTTAATGCAGCCCAGAACACAGTTGGCTTTCCAGGCTGCAAATGCCACACCTTTGCTTCATATACGCTTCCATGTCGGATGCCATTTTGCCAGACTGCCCCCCTACTGCTATCTGTCACACGGCAACAACACATAATGGAGTATTGGTGGGAAGGCTCAACCTCTGCTGCCATACCACCAACATCCAACTTTGATGTTGTCAGCCAACATAATAAAACAGGGGGCATTAGTTTGAAAGCAGCCTTTGTACAACATCAAATGTTCTGGTTCCATTGTTTCAAAATGATCAGATAAGAAAACCAAGCCAAACATCTCATTTGAATGGGAAGTAAAAAGGATTTCTTAATTACTCACTTAACATACATCATATGCATGACGCAGTAGCCATACAAATGCTGATTGGCTGTGTACCACGATTAAAGCTGAATAGGATGATCATCAAACACTAAGGTCAGTTTTTCAAAAAGGCCTCAGAAATGTCCAAATGATCAGAATCCAAAATGCTGGGAGTCTTTAAAAAGGGACCAAATTAATAGAAGTATCACTAAGAGGCAGACGTTTCCTCAGTGTGAATTTTTACTTTCTTAGACAAAATTCTACTTTGAGAAACACATCAGACCTTCCACCTGCTGTCTCCCCAGTATTGCTCTACATCTCCTTGTTCTCTGCAGTCTCAAAGAAGGGAAGGGGAAGAAGCACAGAGTGAGGGGCTGGGCTCTTCATCTCGGAGTTGATGGCAGGAAGTGTGGAAATGGCACAGATCTGTGCCAGGGTCATTAGGAAACATTCTTTACCATGAGGGTTGTGAAACATTGGTATAGCTTCCATAAAAAAGGTGGTTGGTTCCCTATCCCTGTTGAAGAGGCACTTGGAAAATGTCCTTAATAACAAACTAACTTTTGTTTATCCCTGAAGTGGTTAGGCAGATGGACTTTTATTTGCTAATTTCCCTTACTTATTATATTCAGTTTTTTACTCCAGCATGGAAACACTGCTATGTGAATCACAGAACCATAGAATTGTTTAAGTTGGAGGTGACCTTAAAGATCATTTAGTTTCAACCTCATGTTATGGGTATGGTTGCCACTCACCAGATCAGATTGCCCAGGATCCCATCCAACCTGGCCTTCAATGCTTCCAGGTATGGGGCACCCACAACCCCTCTGGACAGCCTGTGCCACTACCTCAGAGTAAATAATTTCTTCCTAACATCTAATCTAAATATCCTCTATTTATTTTTTTTTTAACCATTTCCTCTTTGTCCTATCACTATCTGACTATATAAAAAGACAGTCTCTCTCCTGTTCATAAGCTCCCTTCAAGTACCAAAAGGCTGCAATGAGGTCTCCCTGGATACTGCAGCCCCTCTTCAAAGGAGGGGTGCTCTAGCCCTTGTCATCTTTGTGGCCCTCTTCTGGACCTGCTTCAACAGCTCTGTGTCCTTCCTGTGCTGGGGGCCCCAGGGTTGGACATAGTATTTTAGATAAGGCCTCACAAGGGCAGAATAGAGGGGGACAATCACCTCCCTCTTCCTGCTGCCATCCCTTTGTTGATGCAGTCCACAATACTGTTGGTCTTCTGGGCTGCAAGAAAATACTGCTGGCTCATGTCTGGTTTTTTGTCCATCAGGACCCCCATCCATATGGTTGCTCTTAATGAGTACTTCTCTCAGTCTGTACTCATGTCTGGGATTGCCTCGACCCAGTGCAAGACCTTGCACTTCACTTTGTTAAACATCACAAGGTTCTCATGGGCCCACTTTTTGAGCTTGTCCAGGTCTCTCTGGATTTTGCCCTCTAGAAGTGCCCTTTTTTGGTTTATTCTTTTGGAAGTGTAGATGTTTCCTAATAATAAAATAACATAAAATTAAGTTTATTACTCATGTGAAATTGCTGTTTTGCCAAAATGGTCAGCAATTACAAGGTAGCTCTTCTGAAACAGTAAATGATTGCTAAGTCCAAACAGCTGATGTTCTTGGTCAGGGTCTTATATAACATAATTAGAGATTGAATCCCTGTGTCTGTGCTGGGTTCCTGCCCAATTAGTCCTGTGCAAAATTCTAAACGACTATTTGTGTATCATTTACAAAAATAGGCTGTAGTGGTTTAACAGCAAATAACTGGAATTAGGTATGCAGACTTAATGTATTTCTGCAGAGAAATTTTTGGAAGCAGATAATTTTGGCTGTTCAGTGGTTATAGTTCACAGAAGAGCATTTATGAAGTGCTTGTGATGTGAATGGCAGTAATATAAGTAATCTGGCAATTCAGTGCACATTAGAAAGCACGAAGACTAAATATAGACAAAGCATTGAGCCTTTCATTAGATCATCAGTGTGTATTAGACTGGCTACTTGGAAAAAGAATTTGTAGGAAACAATAGTTCATACATACTGTTCTATTCTCTCTTCCAATGCACTTGGAAATGCTTCGCTGTATACAGCAGTTTCTAATTGCTTAATGAGAGAGAGGGGTTTTTAATACACCCCTTTAAACAATTTGTTGGTGAGTTTCTCTCAGTGGAAGTCATTTGAATGTATAGCCTGCGTCAAATTACCAGTTTGCAGAATACATTAAAAAAAAAAAAAGAAAGAAAGAAAGAAAAAGAAAACCCTAAACTAAAATGGTATTTTTCTTTTATTTCATGCAAGGAAACTGTCAGCGCTGTTTGTGAAGCTGTCTGAGTACCTGTGTGAGCGAGATGAGCAGCACTGGCCCTAAATTATCAAGTTGCCAGAACAGAATGGTTATTTGCAGAAATGTGATGTTACTCCTAGTAGGAGCTGTAAAGACAAACAAGCAAACAACCACCTAGCTGCCCTCTGAATATAGCTATTGGCTGTTGTGCTTGCAGTTTCTAAGAGACATGGAGTTATTGGTTTTCTAATGTGCTACAAGTAGACAGAATGCAGCAATAAAAAGAATCTACAGTATAATTAGAAATATATATTCTTTTTATTAAGCAAGCGACATTAGATGCACATTTCAGAGCTTTCGCCTTTGGGACTTAAAATGAAATAATAAATATCCAGAAGGCTGGATTAGCTAGCTTTCTCAGGGACCAGAGATTAAAAATTGTATTTTTGCAAGTCCTTGCAAAAATCTGTCAGTTGCCTTAAAATAGACTTTGTCTCCTATGCACTTTGTACATATGACACTTCACTTCCTCAACACCCGGTGTGTGGCAAAGCCTTTGTTAAAAACAAGACTAGGCTGGATGATCTGAGAAACCTTTCTAACATTTAAGAAGGAATCATTATGTGTATTGCAGTAAATTAAGCTATAATTCCATGTTTTCCTGCAAGATGTTACCATCCAGAGAATCACAGTTTCTGACCTGTGTGTCTCAGACCCTTTTCCAGCAAAACTGCTTCTCTTCTCATCTCTCCCTGATCTTAAGTAAAAGGGGAGTGTGTGTCCACAGCCATTACTGTACATGATTTTCCTTTCTGTTCCATAGTAAATCTTTCTGTCCAAACCAGCTACTGCAGGAGCAGTCCCTTGTTTGAGTTAGAGTAATTGGGAAAAATGAATCTCTGAAAAATCTTACATGACAACATGAATAAAACTTCAGCCCCTGCTCACTTTAATATCTGGTAGATAAAGAAATGAAGGAAAACATTTTGACCTTAGTGCTAGTCAGTTACTGAAACCTGTGTAGAAGACATAGATTAACTCAGACCACCTGTGAAGTATTAGAAGTGTGCTACCAACAAGCTGATGGATGTTATTTCTGCCTCTGCAGAACCACATTTCATTTTCTGAAAAGCTCTTAATATACATATATATAGAAAGAAAGATTAATTAGAATTGTTATCATACTGAACAATGAGAAGGGCTTTTCTTTTATTCTTGTAAATCTAAAATATGTGCTCAAGGGTGATGGCTTTAAAAGAATTCAGCTCTTGAGAAACATCCGTTTAGCAATAATAAATATACTATTGCTTTTTGAATGAAGAAAAAAAATGTATTCTTGAAAACAAATGCAGTTAAAAGCAGTTGTTATGGTAACTATAGCAGTATCTTTACCTGTATTTCTGATGTACTGTTTGGGAGGGATAAAAATCTTGTGCTCCACTGTGTGTGACAGTGGGAATGGGAAACTGGGACAGCCCCCATTGCCCAGTAAATTGATGTGGATTCTGGTAATGTGTCTTAAGTTCCCCAGGTGATGGAGTGAAACTTGTGACTCAAGATGCCAAGAGCTGGCAGATATTGGTTCGGTTCCATTTCAGATATACGTAAGGGCAGTCCTAGAACAAGCGCTCAGTTCTTTGCTTTTCATTCTCTCATGCATGGTATTAAGGTAGCTTTTAATAATAAAATGTGATACTGAGATGACAAGCAGCACATTGGTAGCAGTACAGTTTTTCACCAAGTAGCCAGCAATCTCATTAGAACTATTTCCTCAGTGTTTATTGTGTCCTTTTTAACTGCATAGGTAAGAAAAATCAGTCATAGTTGACAAGTGACTTGTATAGTTTGCCTTGGCTTTGAATGGGTAAAATGAAGAAGCATCAAAATGTCTGGGATAGCAATCTGGAAGATGTGACAGATATGATGTTGCATTTTGATTAAGTTTTCTGTGTGCCAAAGCACTGATGAAACGTTGATAATAAGGACAATGTAAGTTTGAAATTGACGGTGTGGCTTTGGATAAGATGTTATAGCTGTGACTGTGGTTACACTTTCTCATTTATAAGTGTGAATTTTACCTTTTGTTTGTAAGTGTGTTGACTTTTTGGTGATCCCTTTCATGAAATTTTCTGTTTTGGCAGCACTTTATAGTACATAAGAAGGGAAAGATAGAAAACTCAAACCCTACCCTCAAAGAATAGGAAGCTGTTGTAAAAGGGCTTTCTAGAGAAGCCAGTTCTTCTAGCACACGACTTTCTTGTGGTTTACCTCAATTTGGTTATGGTTGGAATGTTTTTTCAGCACCTGGGAACTGGGTTAAGGGTAAGAACTTGTTCTGTTGTCAGTGATGTGCAAAGAACAGAAAGGACTGCCTGTAAATTCAGGCAAACTGCACGCAGATAGGTTTGGAACACCATTCCAAATTCCTCAGTGCCCAGAAGGCCTGGCTGAAAGTGCATTGATTGTTTCATGTACTAAGGGTTCTTATAGCAACATGCCAGCTTGTAAGGCTGTGTTTATAGCACAGCAAAACATAGAAGGTGTCACAAATACTGTGAGCATCAAAAACAAGGTTTTGCCAGTCAAGTCAGTGATAATTGCATGGGGTTGTTCAGCATACGGCAATATCTGGGTTTGCATGCATCATGGGAAATATCTAAATGGTTGGCTTTCATATATTTGCTCTGTAGCATTTTGATGTATGCTGCAGGAGGTGGAAAACACTACAGCTGTACAGCTAGGTACAGTTTTTATCTGTGTTTTAGTTACAATTTTTATAGTTTATTACTAAAACTGTGGGTAGTGTCAGAGCCTATTTTCAGATTATTTTATTGTCATTTATAGATGCATTTTCCAGATTTCCAAAGAAAATCTGTTGCTTTTTTCTCTGCCTGTGTACATTTATGCAAAAAAAATGTAGATATTTCCTTTTGTGATTTGGAAAGTAACTCCCCTCACTTTCAATGTCACATACAGGTTTCAGTTGTCAGGACAGTCCAGGGAATGTATATGTTGTCTTCACTGCTGTCAGAAAGACCTTCAAATTTCACAACCAAAAAGCAAGTTGCTGCAATGGATGCTGTTTTTAAATGATATGCAGGTCTGTGCTTGGTTATGTCCATCCTTTCTCAGAGCTGGCATTAAAAGGTGAGGAAATTGCACAACCATAGAATGAGGAAGTGTGATTTGCATTGTACATCCAGCAGGAGTCCTCATTCCTTGGTTGTGTATGTTCAGATCTTTCTTTGGCATCACTAAATACAGTGTTTTCTTTTTGTGATTAATGTGTGTTGCTAAGCAAACTAAGGGCAATTCATTTTGCTATTCTTTTTGGTTAATCAATACTCCAGAGAAAGCTCTCAGCAACCAATTTTTATGGAGAGAAGAGCATAAGGACTTCTTCAGTTATGGAGTAGAGTTCATTTTCTTTTCATTTTCTCACCGATTGCAGTTGTAGCAAGAAATGCTATGTTTAAGGCCTTGGTAAAGGGCATGGAAAACTGTGCTGTGTACGCATCTCCTTCCCCTTCCATTATTGTATTTTTCCTTCCTTTTTTTTATGTTTTGATGGCACAGGAGCATTGTGCAGTGTAAATTGTTCTTCATCCAGTTGGTTGCTTTTAATGCAACTGTTGGCCTCGCTGTGGATTTGAAACTTTAAATTGAGAAAGTGTTTAGTGCCTAAGGAACAGTACAAATGAATCATGAACTTAGAAAGAACTCGTATTCTAAGCCATCTAAGTATTCCTACCAAGGGAAGAATTGAAAGAAAATGCAAGGAGATGAATAAGAGCACAATCAACAGAAGAGTGCACCTGGGGGTATTTTACTGGCAATAATAACTGAAGAAGACTTATTAGATCAAATATGAATCATTGATGACATTTAAAAGGACTAAAGAGCTGATAAAGCTGTTTTTGGTCTTACGGCTATATTGGGGAAACAATATTTGGGCTGTTCTTTATATGCAGATCAGAAATACATTGTTTCACAAGCAGTGATAGTTACTTATTAAATGTGCATGTTCTACACAAGAGCAATGAGTAGCAGATGGCACCAAGTACCTTAGGGTGCTTTGTACAAGTAGGATTGTAGGTAATTTAAAAACTCTAAAAATTGTTGCAACTAGTGATGAAAGCTCTGTTTTCTATATTATTAATCTATCTGTATAACAAAGCTATGACTGCCTTGGAAGTAACAATCTCATTAAGTAAGTAAAGTAGCAGTAAATATGCATATTGGATTTACATACATGTAAAGATTTTTATTTTCAAATAAGCATTTTGGTAATTTTAGATTTACTTGTATTTATTTGGTTTTGTGATGTTAGTCGTGATACTATTCTTAATTCATTTTGCTCTCAAAATCTGTAATGTTAGATCTCAAGTTCTGTATTCATAGAACCTCATTCCCTTCTCAAATCCTCCCTCTCATTTACATGTGATTTCCTAACACCTTATTCATGTTTGTTCCTTGAGATTCCTACAATGAGTGTTTTAGTGAAGGTTGCTAGGGTTAAGATTTATCTTGAAAGACAAATCTATGTGCCTAAATTCTGCCTGAGGGAGAAGGGCACTACAGTGGGATCTGGATAGACTGGAGCCAAGGTTAAGTGAGAAACTATATGAGTTTCAATAAGGCCAAGTATTGGCTCCTGTATTTTGGTCACAACAACCCCAAGCAACCCTACAGGCTTGGGGAGGAGTGGCTGGAAAGCTGCCTGATGGAAAAGGACCTTGGTGTACTGATGGACAGTTGGCTGAATATGAGCCAGTAGTGTGCCCAGGTGGCCAAGAAGGCCAATGGCATCATGGCTTGGATCAGGAATGGTGTGGTGAGCAGGACTAGGGAAGTCATCCTGCCCCTGTACTCGGTGCTGGTGAGGCCTCACCTTGAGCACTATGTTCAGTTTTGGGCACCTTGGTACAGAAAGGACATGGAGGTACTGGAACAGGTCCAAAGAAGGGCAACAAGGCTTATGAAGGACTTGGAGAATATGCGCTATGGAGAGAGACTGAAGGAATTGGGACTATTTAGTCTGGGAAAGAGGAGGCCGAGGGGAGACCTTATTGCTCTCTTCCAATATCTGAAAGGTGCTTACAGCAAGAATGGAGTTGCTCTCTTCTCACTGGTGACAGGTGACTGGACAAGGGGAAATGGCCTTAAGTTGTGCCAGGGTCAGTTTAGGTTGGATATCAGGAAACACTTCTTTACAGAAAGGGTTGCTAAGCACTGGAATAGGCTCCCCAGGGAGGTGGTTGAGTCACCATCCCTGAATATATCTAAAAACTGCTTGGATGTGGTGCTCAGGGACATGATTTAGCGGAGTGTTCTTAGATTTAGGGTAGTATGGTTAGGTCACGGTTGACCCAATGATCTTTAAGGTCTTTTCCAAGGAGTGATTCTATGATTTTATGATTCTATGTGCTACTCCCAATGACGTGCGATATGTGTAAAAGCCCTGTCCAGAAACTTGAGAAGAATCAATTGTTGCCTGCCCAAATGTGTGCTTCATGAACAAGATAAGAAAACTGCATTACCTCTGTGGATACTTAGTCCCTCAAGTGCTATGCATTCCAGTTGTGAAATTGCATTTGCACTTGGATGTTTGTCTGCAGTTTACTGCAATTTTGAGTTTGCTTTTTCAGCTTCAAGGTTTGACTTGGACTATAGCTTATCATAGAATCATTTAATTCAGAAGGGACCCTTAAAGGCCATCCGATTTAAATCCCCTGCAACAGGCAAACCCACAGCTAGATCAGGTGCACAGAGCCCTATCCAGCCTGACCTTGAGTGTCTCCAAGGAAGGGGCATCCACCACTTATCCGGGCACCTGTGCCAATACCTTACAACCCTTACCATTAATAAATATGTAAATAATGCCTAAAAAGCTCTACCCTTATATTCAATCTAAATTTCCCCTCCTTTAGTTTGGGACCATTTCCTTTGTCTTATCACAACAAACCCTGTTGAAGAGCATGTCCCCTTCCTTCTTGTAGCCCCCCTTTAGATATAGAAAGGCTGCTCTCAGGTTTCTCTGGAGTCTCTTCTACTCCAGGTTGAGAAACCCCAGCTCTTTCAACCTGTCCTCATAGGGGAGGTGCTCCATTCCATGGGTCATTTTTATGGCTCTCCTCTGGACCTGCTTTAACAGATCCATGTCTCTCCTGTACTGAGGATTCCACATCTGGACACAGTACTACAGGTGAGGTCACACCAGAACAGAGTAGAGGGGCAGGATCACTAACCTTGATCTGCTATTTCTTAGCTTTTTGTTTTTGTTGTTGTTGTTTAATTTGGTTGTTTCCTTTTATAGTTTTCCACTATATACTCTTCTTACTGTAACAACAAAGCACCTGGAGAAGTAGGAAAGTTGCTGAATAAACCTGTGAAGAATACTACTGTTTTTTCACAGGCAACTGATGGCACAGATGCCTGAGGGATTTCTGCTAAAGCAGAGCACACCAAGGGTAATATTGGTGCTATTCAGAGTTAAACACTGGATATCTATAAGGCACAATGTGGAAAAGCAGATAGAAACTGCATCTGTTATGTGGTGGATTTCTAGCTTTCGTATCTGATACTCAATACTCGATTAGAGGAAGGAAGGAAAATGTCTAAGTGACAGTTTCAATAGCTAAATGAATATCAATAGCTAAATGAATATCAGCACATACCTCTCACCATACATGGCTTCGTGCCTTCTTTTCCTTCAGGAAACAAGCTAGCCTTCAGAAAGAATCAGCTGACTGCTTTTCTTTCTTCTTCCTCTTTTCCATATTTTTCAGCATCTCCATTCTAATTGGATAACTTTGCCTCGGCTAGGGCAAATTTTAAGATATCAGTATTTACCTTTGGCTACAAACTTCATGGAACAATAGTTCTGTAGCTGTGAAAATATACTTGTGTGCTGTCATGTTCTGTTGCTTTATAGAAGTGAAAGCTTTAGGTCACTTCAAAGATTTGCCCATCACATTAATGCCACTACTTACAAAGATGATAATACATCTTACACCATAGTCCCTCTTTCACCATATGGTGTAAATTACTTTTCTGCCAGGTCAAGATCTTGAACATTGATTTAGGAATGAAATGCAAATTTTTCACAAATAAGCACTCATGAAGCCCAGTTCCTTGAGTGTTTTAGGTGGCAGAAGTGATCTCTGGACTACAAGCAGACCTTCTTATTCATCCCATGGAAACAACATCCTTTTGATGAAATGGAGAAAAGCCTTGTCCAGATACATAAAACACATAAGAATGTACTGAAGAAGAGAGAGCCTAAAAGATATGCTCATGCACATGATGGCTTCTTGGACATAGTTGGGAGGGAAAAAAAAGCAAAATGCATCCTAATCTGAGAAGTTTGACTTTATCAGTAGACTGTAATTTTGAGCAAATTTTAATTACCTTGTTCTTCAAATTTTTGAATAAAAACTACCATTAAGCACAACCTTATGTTCGTTCAGTATGAGAGGCATGACACAACACATGAGAGTTAGTAAGACTAACAAGCACCTACTTTGATCAAGAAGGATCAATTGGCAAAACTGGAGAGCCAGATGCGCTGTATGTAAGCGCTTAGGGAAGAAATGGTAGTTGTGTCCAACAATATGTTGGGATCACACCATGGAGCAACCAAATCTGTGTCCCCATACCTGGTCCTGTTCCACCCCTACCTCGTGCAGTTTCAGCTATGCCTAAATACAGAAGGAAGTGCTGACAGGTTACCCTATTGTAGCTTCTTACTAGCAGCTTCACTATCAAAAATGTAAATTGCCAGCCCCAATTATAAGAGATTATTGAACTTTGACATAGGTGATCATTTTTAAAATTTTCAGTGAAATATATGCATCAGAGTGTTCCGTGGGGAGGTGTGAGGTGTGACTTGTCAGCAAAGCTGCTGGAAAATTCAGTTTTCCTGCACCTCTGGCTTGCATAGTAATCCATGTTAGTCTGTTCATTCTACATTGCCCCTAACACTGACAGATGTTACATGGAGACAAAAGAAATGTACAGATCAGTAGGCCATAATTAATAATTATAAGACAGATTTAATAACTATTTCCTCCTGGAAAGTATATGACTATTAAAATGGTCCCACAGAAATTTGCGTATTAGAAAGGATGACAGCTCACTAGCTCATCTGATTAACTGCTAATACTCCTTTTTCACAAAAGCATTTGAGAATGGTTTCCATGAAGTAAATGATTCTTCCTTGCTTCTGCACACAATCTGAAGTCTAACTGAATAAATAGATGGGCTTCTGATACTACATCAGTAAACCCTGACAGCTGTAAGCATTTATATGATTTATATGATACAGAGTGTTCTTTTCAGATACTTTGAGAGGCTGAAAGCTGCATGTGACTTGATCTCTCTCAGAAAACTTCATTTAAATATTTAGTACCTGTAAGCATCACTTGTAAGAAACAGAATTATTTAAAATTGCTGCCCTTGTCAGCAAGTATTGATTGTGAGACCAAGTGGGCAAAGACATGCTATGGAACCATACAGTGGTCTAAATATAAATTATTTTAAGCCCAAAATATCATCTCAAATACTTCTGTCTCTGTGCTATCCAATCTGGGTGCTGAGAACCCTTTCCTTCAACTTTGATGAATACTAAATAAAAAATGAAAATGGAAACAGTAAGATGACTCTGCTTTCCTAGGCACCATCTACCTGGGAGATACAGAGGTGGCATACATTGCATTTAATAGTAAGCAGAAAAGTTAGATAACTAATACATGGCCAGCACTTTGAATTGAAAGTAATTTAAGTTTGGACTCAGCCTTTTTAGAATAGGGAAGAAAGACTGATTAGAAAAGAGATACCTGCTTAGAATTTGAAATGCATACTGATGCTGTTTTTGTGGTATGCTTTTTATTTTTTTTCTTGTGTTCTCTACCCAGATAAAATATGCTTTATAGCAAAGCATATGAGCACAGTGTGATGTTGAGAAAATTAAATTCATTTTGCTAGCATGATGGTGATCATTCTTGATCTAAGCTCCAAATGACTCCTGAATCTGACTATGTATGTTCAGCATAAAAACTTGTGTCATAAGATCACTTTTGGCAACTTGCTGTGCACTGGAAAAATTAATTCATCTATTGCAGTACTTGTTTTGTACTTTTCAACTGTTTAAAAAGGTATTTTCATCATCCAGTTTGGTAAGACCTCTCATGTAGGTTCACAGAGCATGTATGAGTTCTGAACACTACTTCAACAAATGTTTAAAAAGGTTGTTTGTGGAGCTGAGCATCAGTTTTGATTTCAGGGTATTTTGGGGATCCAGTCTGACTCCTCCTTATAGTGTGAAATTGATGCCATTCTTGAAAATCAATGAATGTACACGAAATGAGGAATCATGGCTGTTAACAGCAGGCACAGTTGTTTGCACAGTTTCACTACTTTCATGGAAATGTTTGGATCTGGATTTGAGAAAGAATGTGCACAGTGACTTTCAGGTAGGGGAAAGCAGCAGGAGCTTTTAATTTATGTTTATCTATTAAAAAAAAAAAAAAAGGAAAGGAAAAAAAAAAGGACAAAACAGTAAATAACAAAAATGTGATACCAAGTAAACCCCAATTAAAAAAAAAGTTTTCTCTTTGCTCTCTGCCTGGCTGAGAGGTGGCAAACCACTATATTCTATTCAGTGTTTGAAGACTGGGGAGCAGATGTACTCAGCTGTGGATTTAAACAAGTTGCTGCCTTTAGCCAAGGGGACGCATTTTTATGTCCCAAAAAGCTGAACAGTCTGACTTCACTTTTGTGATTAAAGGTAGGAGCAAGAGATTACTGGGTAGCCATGGATTTGGACTAATGGGGCACCCTGGATTAGATTTCAGAAGAGATGACTGTAGGGAAATTTCAGGTGGCAAGGAAGTTTTGAGTATTCTAAAAACTTGGTGTGCTATTAAAATCAAGACCTCCAACTTGAACACCAGTTACCAAGGATGTTAGCAGAGTTTAAAGGGTGGACTTATGCTCCTAGTTCTTCCTTCAAGTCTGACCAAAGTCACCTCCTAAACTGCTGCTCAGTTTTCTTAGAATCATTCTTTCCTTTAAAAGCTGAACAGAAAGTCCACTTACCTCTGTCCTTCTGCAAGTACTGTATTTTGTTTTCAGATCCTGAAAAGTGTTTTGTGCTCAACTGAAAAAATCTGTCTTAGATGCTACACACTTTACTTGAAGGTACTTCACTGGAAGTAGTACACTGGGATGGAAAATACCTTTCAGTGGTGTTCCAAGATGTTTTCAGATACTTTGTGACAAAGATCCTCTTCTGAGACTGCCTGATGAGAGTGAATTGAGGTGAAGTAGTTACTTGGAACAGACAATGCAAAGCTGTGTTTAGTCAATAAGCCAGAATACTTCCCACTGATGCAGCTGTCAGTAGCACTGCTGAGCATTGTTCAGCACTCCTTAAGCATTTTCATGCTAAAAGTGGTGTGTGTAGAAGGGGAATTTAAGAAACACTACAGGCAAATCAGTAGCAAATACAGTTATTCAGAAGCAATTAATGATTGCCTCCCTAGCGCTAACTCATTAGCACAAGTATTTTGTATTTGTTTTGAGAAGTTATTCTAACTTACTCCTGTGGAAAACATTTAATGGCTATTTGAATAAAAGTTTAAATGTGAGAAGCTATTTTCTGCTTTTTTTTGGTCTACATTTAAAACGGAAGTAGTGTTGAAGCTATTCTGGTAGCATCATAAGTATTCTAAGCCTTTCAGCTCAATGTCTTGATGATATGTCTTTATGACTGGTTGGATGAGAGGTGCTTCAGGGGGATTTTTTATTTTATTTTTTTGCTGGTTAAGAGCCCATTTGTGAATGTGTATACACATGCGTATGGTTTTTTTTTTAATTGATATACAGGTACATGTTTGGTAGTGTGTGTACACACCTGATATCTATCTATCTATAAAAATTTCAAGCAAACAGAAACCATGTTGCATTCTCTTGATGTGTGACCTTGAACTCTCAGCGATTCCCTTTCTCTAAGTGCCAGGTGGACCAAAAGATAGCTCTGTTCTTCACTTGACTTGTTTGACAGTGCTGTTTTTTTCTCTTCCAAGAGAAGAGATGTGTAAAAGAAAATATCTTCTGAAACCATATGGCTGCATCCCCATGCACTTAATTCTTGGCATCTTTGCTGAAATGAGGATAAGTTTATGTCACTCTACACTGTATGAATCCTGTGCTTTTCCTCCTCGTTGATCTGCTCTTCAGGAGATAACTGTCAAGTTGGTCAGTGGTTAAACTTGAGAATGATTTAAAAGGTTGCATGTGCCACGTACTGAGCCCTCTCCAATCATGACCCTGCACATGCTCTCCAGTGTGCAAGAGGATTGGTTCACACGTGCAGCAAATACCTCCTCGTGGAAAACATCCTGTTTTCTCCACAGGGTGAAACATGAGTTACTTCATCTTTTCCTGCTCTGATATCCTGACACTCCAGTTACTGTTGCTCTTTTAGTGTGAGTTTGTATCCAAACCAGCCTAAGGGGCCTCTAAGTTGGTTGGAGTGCAGGTTATAAAGTTGGTCTTCACTGACAGTAATTGCTTTTGCATTGTTGGCTATGCATTTTCTTCTGTGAAGCTAACATGACTATATATAGCAGCATGTTGAACATTTATAATTAATGTGCAACATGACAATAACCACTCACTACAAACAAGACTGCTAGCTGATCCTGAATGTAAAGCCAGTGTGCAACACCCAACTTAAACAAAACAAAACAAAAAAAACCTGTCATAAAAGAGGTTATGCTCCTTACTAAGGTAACAAACAACAGATTAAAAAACACAGAGGATAATAAAAGAGGGAGATTTTTATATAGAGATGGTCGGCAATCCTAGTTTTGTAGTTTAGCCAGTCTTAGCTGAGGTGCAGCAACACAACGGTGCATTGAAACCGCCTTTGAAATCTTAGCGTTGACTTAGATTCTGCCAAAAGGTAAATATTTTTGTACTAAAAATGTTGTCATTGAGAAAACAAGGAGTGGTATTGGAATACTTAGCTGTTATACTTCAGTCTAAACTTACCCGATTTTAAGAAGCTACCTTAATATTGCTTTCTTTTTACCTACGATGGAGACAATGTTGATACCAGGACAGGAATTGTTCTCCACGCTTTACTCTGCTTGCCTTGGAAAGATTTGTCATGGATACAGCTCATGTCTGTGTGTGCTTGGTGGCCTATTTCTGTGGGAACTGTGACACGAGCAGCTGCTGCTGCTGCTGCTGCTGGGTGAGCTGCCTAGGCATCCCCTGCAAGGGGCTGGAGCTCACAGCAGTAGCTTCTGTGTCTAAGGTCTTCATATCAAGACACCAGGAATAATGTTATTACTGCTTGTTTATCAGAGGTGGTAGGAGTAGCAGGAGCACTCTGCTGGGGAACAGCATTATACAACTTTTTCAGACAACCCGAAGTCAATTTCTGCATTGAGTGCTAGCCTGGTGAGTCTGAAGCACTGGCTGTTTACTTACTTGCACAGGCAGACTTAGAAACAATATCTGGTACAGGCTGCATATGTTAAGCATTGGCTTAGTTGGTCCTTATGTTTTAAGAAAACATAAATGGTGTGAAAAGTAAACGTTAAAGCACAGCTATCTATTACCATATATCTGTGTCTGTCAATGAACATTATTTCCTGTGTGATAAAATCTCCTTCAAGGTGCATGTACCTCCAGGCAACCATTTGCCCCAATTGGAATTTTTCGTAGCCCTGGCTCTGTTCTCTTTTCTGGTTGAAGGCAGGTCAGTGCTGAAGCTGTGGAAGCTATAGAATTGTACTTCAGTCCAGCTGGTTGAAGAACCAGTGTACCTTCTGTGTTGTTTTTTATTTGGATCATGGAAAAGAAAATGTGACCCCCTCCTTCTGACTGCTTTCTATGCTGTTTTTAGTTTCTCCTGTATCTTCATTTTCCTGACTGGGGAAGTGATGGTAAGGGAGTTACATTGTTAATGGCCACAGAACTAGCACAGAACTAGTCTCTGAATCCCTGGGCATGACACATGCAGAGATAGGTAGCCACCATTTACTTGCCACCATTTACTCCTTTGAATTTTGGCTAAGGTAGGGCTTTAACCAGAAGCCTGGAAAACACTGATACTTGGCAGCTACTTGTCAGGATGAGACTTTAGTTAACGAAAACATTGAGAGCACCACTTAATATTTAAGCTGATTACCCTAAAGACAGCTAGACAGTAATAAATAGTATTTGGGTTTTTTTTATTCAATAAAAGCTTGAGTTATAAATATTCTCCATTTGTTTTCTATTTACAGATGTAAAATACTTTAGGATAGCCTACCCGTCACCTATCATTCAACACCTCTATAAATGCAATGAAAACATAATTGTAAAATAAAATGTCTATTTTCAGCTCACAAACCCAATTTCCACACACTCACAGAATAAAATCAAAGGGACAGAAAGGAGAGAAGGAACAGGGAGGAAAGAAACGCAGTACAGCAGGCAGCAATTCAGTATTTGCTACACAGTAGCAAAAGGAATGGGTAAAAAATGCAGTCTGCTATGATGATAAGCTTTTCAAGACATTTGTTATAGACCAGCGTTGTCCAGTGCATTTCTGGAGGACGAGTTGAAATCCAAATTCATTTTCATTGTTTTCCTGCAGTTCCAGGCAACGCTTGGATTTTCGGTTCTGGATTGGACCTCCCTGTAAGGATGGGGGGAAAAAAGAAGTTTGGGTTAAACACTGTGATCACGTTGCATTGCTACTGCGTGACAATATGAATTAGCATTCCAGTGTCCATCTACGGAAGTTCACTGCTACTGTGGAAAAACTGGGGGCAAGACAGGCACTAGGTTGGGTTTGTTGTGAACGTTCCTTTTGTCACAGGCTGGTTTAATCTCTGAGGCAGTTTAGAATGGTTGCAATTGCTTGGTTAGCATTTCTGCAAATGGAATTTCTAGAATTAAGCTGCATTTCTGGCCATGCTTGTTAACAATAGGCCAAAAGCTTTTCTATTTGCTTTACTTGCCTAGCTTAGTGGCTATCCTGCACCACTGAAACATGGAAAAAAAGGCAAAAAAAGGAATAGTGTCTTGGTCAGGGGTGTCCCATATATAAAGTGGAAAAAAAAAAAAAAAAGTTTGAATACTGAAATTAGTGGTCTCCTATAATCTTTTGTCATTAGTCATCAATACGTACTCTTTATTCATTCGTCATGAGTGATACTGCCATGCTAAAAGCCCTTCTCTAGCTGCTACTTGGAGTGAAAATAATCTTAAATAACTGAGGTTATCACACAGTTACCAAAAGACATAAAGAACAATTAAATCATTTTTCTACATTTTTTCCTTTTAGCCCTTTTTAGTTATTTTTTTTTATTGGTTCTTTCATACTCTGTCCTATCTAATAATGGTAACTTGTACAAATTATTGTCTGAGAAGTTTATTCCAAGATAAACAGTAGTATAATTTGCACAATAGTCTGAAATGCTGTGTCTGTCTCTAGAGGATTTTGGACTTGCAGAATAGAGAATTACTGGCTTAATCTGCGAATCAAAGAATGAAGGGTCAGTCAGTCAGTACAACCACATTAGTACAGCTGAAGTATCAAAAGAGTAGCTAGATATTTAAATTGCTTACTCGTACAATAGAGGAAACTATGATTGTGATTAAAAATAAAAATAAAAATGAAAACCCACAAATGCTAAACAGTTTGTGTCAGGTCTGTATTAAAGAAAGTCATAAGTGTGAGAGATTTCTCTTCTAATCACAGGGATATTTGTTTTATCCAATAGAAATGCTGAATTTGGTCTTCAGAGAAGACTGTTTTTTCAGGCAAGGGCAGATCATTCCATTCAGTACAGGAGCTCCATTCAGACAGATGAACCGAGGCATGTCTTCTCCTATTATATCAGTAATACATTTTGAGGACTGGTTAATGAGATAGAAACAGGTTTGAAATCTCTAAGATCTAAATATGGCTTGGAGTAAGAGAGACCATATCAGGAATAATCTGTGATGTTCAAAACCTGAGGCTCCTATAGATTCTCCCTGGTAGGCCTAGGTGCAGAATCCAAATTAAACCAACAAGCATACTGTAGCACTCTGTAGATCAGGATCTCTGTAATGAAATGCTGAGTGAACTGTATTTTCCCACTTCTGTATAAGAATTTATTGACATCCATATTAATAATGGTAGTTAAATGTGGGTGTATGGTGACAGCATAAACTCTAAGACATCCATAAGCACTATAATTGTTTGAAATAGATAAATATTTTTGGACTATCTATGATAGGAAATCAGTTAAAACTTCTTATATGCTACTTGTTCACTCAACCTGTACTCAAGTGACTTTGGCCTTCTAAAGTTCACTGAAGTTGGTGAGTTTTTCAGTTGAATTCGTGGAGCTTTGAATGAGGTCCTGCAGAGGTAAAACTCCAATGTAATGACTATTAATATTTTCTTAATGTCAAAAATAGACTGCTGAATATTTTTCCATATTTTCTTTTAATTTTAGGAAAGTGTACAGTCTCAATTTTAACGAAAACTGTTGATCATAATTTTTTCCCTTGCATAGTCAGTGTTCCATGTCACTCAGGGGCAGACCACAAACGTGGAATTGGAGATCACAACTCAGCTCAAGTGTTTCTGCCTAAACCCCAAATTTAGATCAACTTCCTTGAGCTTCTAGCTGATGCTGGAGGTGCTTGTGTTTCTGTCATTAAAGTTAACTAGTTCTGTATCTGTGCCAGCATTTACATGTCTCAACTAGGCATTTTCTCAGTCATGGTGTCTAAGTTATCCTCAGCTTAGCTTTTGAACAAAGGTAAGAAATGTCTTGTTAGAAAACTAACCAACCATGGGAGTTTGGGTCCCTTCCCTGCCCACTTTTTGGATCTGTGATATGAATGTAGGTATGATACTCCTAAGCTTCGCCTGTCACTTCCAAGTCATTGATTAGCATAAGTGAAAGAACAGTATTCAGTTTCTCAATTTCACCTAAAGTGTGACAGCTAAAACAGAAATGTGTTTGCCAGTAGACCTGTTCTCTCCTCTCTGTCCAATGCTGTGAAATGAATTCTGTGGTATCCGTCCTGAGAATAGCTTTTATGCCTATAGGTGAAACTAGCTAGCATGCTCACATCTGGCCTTAATATGTGGCATCCATCTCTTCAGCAGCTTCTCTTCAATAGAAACTAGTAACTTAAGACACAAAAAGGTAGAGGAAGATCTTTTTCATGAGCTGCAAACTGCTCTGCAGTGGCTACTGAAAATCACTGTGCTGAGAATGTTGAAGCCTCCTGCATGGAACATAAAGAGACACCAAAGTTAAGCAGTGGCTAATATGTGTGAGTTGAATGTTCTAGAGAGCAGAGATGTTCTGTAAGATCAGCTTGTAAGAGGTGAGGTCTTTGCAGAACTATGGCTTAATCCCACTGAGAGGTTGCAGCCTATGTAGCTTTAGTTCCTTCCAGTTAAATGTATAAATTATTGTTCTGAAGTACACTGAGAAAGGTTTATATAATACGTAAAATTACTCATAATTAGACTATTTTTGTTTTTTTCCCCCCTTCACATGGCTAGTGCAAGCCTGCTATAGTGGTACTGGTCTATTATTTGTAGCGTAATGGCAGTACACCCACTATACATTGCAAGGTATATTAGCTAATTAATGAGCTGTATAACTCATTGAAGCACATGATAGAGCAACTCCACTGAAAGCAAGTATGCAAGCAACACTCAGCAAAAGCTAGTACTACATCTTGCTATTCTGACTGGCTTGGCCTCTGAATTACAGTATTACTGAATGGCTTCAGCAACCTGTCAGCATTGTTTGATAACCCAGAACCAAATACAGATAAAGGTATTCCTTTAATTAATTATCTGTAACTACTTAGTGAAACTTGCATAAAACTCTTCACAGTCATATTTATTGCTGAGCAAAATCCTCTTTTGTGATGCTAAGTCTCAGAGTAACCAAACAGGGAGCTTGTCTGCCTCTCTAGCTCCCTTTTCCCATCCTAGCTATGAACTCTACTTTCCAATTTAAAGGCAAAGATTCGGTAGATTAGAATAATGTTTTTATGATACATAAAAAATTGATTCTGTAGGCTGAAACTAGTTACAGAGAAATTCTGCTCAGCTGAACAGAAGCAGGATTAAGACCATTCATTGATGATGAGGGGCAGCACAAGGATAGTAGAGTTTCAGGTGGATAAATAAATCCAGGTCAAGTATTTTATAAAAACAGACCGAGCGTGACAGCACTACTAAGTTTAACAGAAAATGTGATGGGCTTTGCTGTGTGGGTTGAAGCAATCCCTGTGAGAAGTACAAATGCTCTCAACTCCTGGTAGCATTAGACACACATAAAACTGATTTAGTGGTCCATAAGCATACTTTTAATGTAAACACCATTTCACGTCACCAATCCTGTTACGGCAAATAGCTGCTGGCATGTGAGCTAACTTAGGGTTGCATAACACATAGCGGAATGCAATAATACTTTTTGACTTCCTTTAGAATTATTGTACTTCTCATGCCCAAAAGACTGTCAAGTCTTTCACCAAAGCAGAATTTAGCAAATACCATCAGATATCTGTAAACTACAATAGTGTGCAGTACAAGGATGAACCAATTTCTTCAGTCAGCTGGTCCAGTGTAGCAGTATATAAATTCCAGCATGCTATTAGAAAGAGTACCATGTTGCAAGTATGTGCTTGTGTATTTCTACGTTAAAGATGGAGTGATAAAAGCCATACCAAGTAATTAGTCTTTGCTGGACTGTACTATGTTTGTTTTTTTTTCTTGTTATGTTTTTTGTGTGAGGGTGTAGGCATCCATATGTCCCAGCATCCTCATTCCTGTCCTTGGTCTGCAGAGCAGTATAGGGCCACTGGAATATTGGTCATTGTGGAACTAAGGTTAGTTGGAAGATTTCACAAAGTTTCCCTAGTAGTTGAAATGCTTGTGATTCAGAAAGCTACAAATGGGACAGAATACCAGTACAGCTTTCTTTGCAAATACACATGTTAAATGCAATGACTTTTGCAGAGAACAGTGCGAATGCAATCTAACCTGAACCTCCTGCCCCACCATACTATTGCTGCTGCAGAGTTAGCGTTATGTACCAACTTGCACTCCTCAGAAAAACCCTTCAAAACAAAGCAAAGACTTCTCTGACTTCATAACAAGAAAAGAAAAATGCATGAGGAAATTTCTATAACATATACCTTGCCAAAACTTCTGAAGTCTCATCTCATGCTTATATATTTCTCATACTACATGACAGGCCTATTTACTCAGATGCCATTTTCCTAATCAAGGTGTGAAATTGTTCTGATTTCTGGCTGTACTTAATTCAAATCTACCACTGTATTTACTCTCTAAATTAACTCTTTACAGCAAGAACTAAAAGTAATTTTCTGTTTGTTGTTACTCCGAAGTCTGATTGCCAGAGTTGTGTTTTCAGATATGGACAGAAAAACACAAGGCAAGAAGGAACAGAATTCTGCTTCACATATTTTGGCTATTTTAAAGGAAGGATTCAAATGTGGGTACCTGACTTCATTAGAGTGGAATAAGTAATTCACAGCAGTTAATTGATTTGGTTTATTCAGCCACTGTTTGTGCTTGACAAAGCTGCCAGAGGTGATCTGTGATATTCAGGCTTTAAAATAGATTTCATGGGTTTTGTAATCCTCAGGTTTTCATATTGAGTTTCATATAAAACAAACAAACAAACAAACAAACAAGCAAAACAAAGGGAAAACAGGAAAGTGAGCGTATTGCTTCAGATTCAACCACTGCTTCGTAGTCTAGAGAAAGCTCTTAGGCACACAGCTTATACAGGGTTTTGTCACCTATAAAATGAGGGATATTAAATGAATGCTGTAGGCTGTCAGCATTTCAGGAAATCAGACTGATAGTTCTGTTTTCAATTTACTGAAAGGTATATCTATTTCTTAGAATGTTTAAATCTACCTGGTCTACTGTGTCTGTGTGTATGTGTGTGTGTCTATATATACACATACACAGAAAGTATATTCTGTCTTGTATTTTATATACGCTATTAAGATCACTGCATATGTTAGTCTCTAATTTTCTATTGGTACTTCAGTTGGTGTACTCATATAGTTACAGAACAAAGAATTATGATGAGTGTGTATTAAAATGGATATTTGTTCCAAACAATGCATCATCTTCTCACTGTGTAAATTCTCAATGATTGTTAGTAAGCCACGTTTAGCCTAAAAAAATCCAACCAACCAACCAACCTAACAAACAAAAAAGGACAATAATAAATTGCTGGAGCTTTAGAAGTCATTTCATCTTTTTTGTGGTCACTTTGGTATGAATGTTGCTGAAGTAAGAAAGTGTTGACAGGAAAAAGTCACTAATTGATCCCATGGAGCACTATGTGAATTATCTGTATGGCTTGGAAACATTGGATACTGAGTTTACAATTTCTATTTGACAGCTATATAAAGGAAATTAGTATATACACAATGGTATATTTAGGCAAATACTTAGGTAGAGTTACAACAGGGATCAGCCAAAACCATGTCTTAAGAAAACAAGTTGTTTTTTCTCCTCCAGCACTCACGCTGTGTTGTCAGGCAGCCATCTGGGTACCGGTCTTACATCCATGGTACCAAGGAGTCAGTGTTATGAAACATCCTCTGAAAATGCATCATGCAGCAGGTACATCAATTTAACCAATGTACCTCACGTTTGGTTGTGTTTTACTACGGAGATTTCTAACTGTTCCGTTTTTATATAATCATAAATGCTAGATTTTCACATTGCTGTAACAAATTTTTACTACTGCAGCTGTGACAAATGAAATGATGCAGCCTTATCTGCATATCCAAACTACATTTTAGTAACTAGTAACTAGCGGACTCTGTGATCGTTTTCCATTTTGTTTAAATACATTGGTTGCATGAATGTAGAGGAATCCAGGTCCCAGTCACAGCTGTTTAAACGTGTATTAAATCTACAGGATGTGGAAATACACCATCTTGTTAATTAAAGTATTTAAATAAGGGCAATTAAACTTGGCAGGAGGAAATGCAGCATCATACAGAGAATGTAATTGGAATGGAAAACAAATAGCAGGAAAAAAAAAAAACAACCAGCATAAAAATCAGAAACAGAATGTATAGATTTAAGCCTGCCAGTAATATTTTGCAGGCCTAAATCAAACTGCATCATAACAGATTATGAAGACCCATTGTTAATAATAAGATTTAGAAAATACTACCTCACAGAAAAATATATTCAAGCCCTGACTGAAACATGAAGAAGCTCTTTAAGATGTGATAATTGAAAATTAATTTCACTATAGCAAATGGTGATAAAACTAAGAAAATTGAAGCAGGCTTTGGATAGAATACATTACCTAGAATGGAAAGATCATTAGAGATTTTTCAGAAAGTAAACATGTATCTTTTTTTGTTGGTAGTGGCCAGGAAATCTTTCTGTCATACCAGAAAAATAGGTGGCAGAAACACTAACTGTAGGTATTTATTTATCTTTTTTAAACACAGGAAAGTGTTGAATAATTAATGAAAAATAATAAAAAAGAGGATGGTTAAAAAACAGTCTTAATAATTGCAGCAAAATGCAGATTTTATAGCTGAAAATAATTTGGCTCGGTTTTGGCAACAACTCCCAGTGATGATATATTTGCATTGATCTTTAGATAGTTGGGATTACCTAATAAGAGTGTAGAAAAGGAAGAGTTAGCCTTATGCTATTCTACTGATAATGAAGAGCATCACATCTCTGAATCAGCTGCTATCCCGAGTAACAAGTTGATAGGACAATTCATTTAGAAATAAATTGGATGCCTTTTTGAGAGCTGACAGTCATACAAGCTGAAGGCAGTAAGCTCCAGGAGTACATGCTGGTGGGACATGTTGACATCTGCTGAATTTAAAAATATACTAAATGAAGTAAAAATTGGATTATTTTTAGTATGTAAATGAAAATGGTGGTATCTGATGTCTGTGCTGGAAAGCATGAATGGCTGTGGGAACCTGGTAAATAACCTCTCTAAGGAAAAATGACTGTTAGAACTAATAATGTGCAACCATTGTGACTTCTGTGAATTTAGGAAACCTATCAAATTAATTGCCACAGGCATCAAAGTTCAGTGACTGACTTTATTTTTAACGATCTGGGTTACTTTTAAGAGCATTGATAAAAACATTTTTATAGGCACAATGAGATCATCATTTGGACCAAACAAATGGGAGCCTTCATGAAGGGAGCACGACAGGGATCAGATCCCCCTTATGGTGCTACAGTGAGCCTCTGTCTCTGAAGAGAGCTCTTTGCTAGGAAACAGAAAGCATTGATCACTGCTGGAGGCAGTTTGCTGGACAAGGTAATTAATCTAGTTAATTAATTTTTGGATCTCTGATGTGTATTTCTAGGTTCTGCTTTTTTGTTCAATTTTAAAGAATTCATCATTTGCATAGATGTTGCTTTCTAAGGCTCTTTCCATGCTGCTAACTTGTGGAAAATGCTTGTTAACATCTCTTCCCTCCCAGTTACTGAGTGTGCACAAGATGCAGTGAGAGGCTGCTAATGGAAAAAACGCTTTCACAGCATGCCACTGAAGGTCATGCCTAGGAGCACCTTACTACCTCGTTTTTTCTCCATTTCTCCATATGGATGAAAATGTTCTAACAGCATAGAAAAAGAATAATGTCAAGATGAAAAGTTCACATCACTACCACTAGCCTTAGCATACAGAGATAACTAGTTAATCATCATAGACCAAATGAGAAATTCAACACTGTTAGAAACGCCCAAGATTTTTTATCTTTTCCCTAAGAAACAGATGTTTGCCCTAGGCAATGTGTTGGGATGCCTATGATTTAGAGTTATTAAAATAGGAGAAAAAACAAATTCCTGTTTTTTTTTTTTTATTTTTAAGAAGCAATTCTTACTCAAATATGACCTGTTCAGGGAAAAAAAAAAAGAAAAAAAAATTGAATGAAATTTTATTTTCTATAGGGATGGTGGTATTTCACTGGTCTAGGTTTTCTAATGTGAACCTACTGTGTACAGGGCTTTGTAACTCATTTCTACCCAGAAACTGAACTGTTTGCATTGTCATTATATGCTTATAATAAAACAAATATCTAGAAACCAGGAAATAAATTGAATGCGAAGTGAAGAAAATTAAGAAATGAACTTACACTAGTGTTTCAATTGATCTGTGTATTCTAACATGGGAATTTAGGTTGGTCTCTTGGGATCTTCAGTTACAGTATGTAGTTATTGATAACAGCCTTTTCCTTAGTTTCTACAGAATGCCGTAAACGGATTAGAATTGATACTGGGATGGGAATTTCCTTGCTGCTGCAGTGCAGACCTTGCACAGTTTGCTCAGACAATAATGGAAATAATGTATTTTTTGTCTGTTATATTATTGCTTGCCACTGCCAGATTATGGTATCAATCCTGGTGGTTTGATCACCTCACTAGGTAACTAACAAGCCCTGTTTTCCTGTCATATATCGTCAATGCACTCTAATTAGTTGCTTACTTAGAAAAATGTTTACTGAAGTATTTTCCATATTTTCATCTTTAATTGGATTGTAGGATGTTGTCTGGTAACCCAAGTTACTTACATTCCATTGGAATTCAAGATGCAACTTCTACTGATTTCATCAGAGCGGAGCTTTGTTTTTGCCTGGGAAGTTTGAGAAATGTATGTATTCTAAAGAAGAATACCTGCATCTCACAGCTGACAAAAGCAGAGCCCCAGAAACCAGGAAGTGATTGGTTCAATAATGCTGAGGAAGAATCTAGAATGGAGATCAGACCCCATGAAATCCAGCCACTTCACTGGGTAAGTATGTGTTGGTTATCAGTAAAATTGTAGGAGGCATTAGAGGCTTGATCATTCTCTCGCACATCTGTAATGGACCTTGCTGAGACCTTCTGCATTTTTTAGAGAGCCTATCTGGATGCCAGAAACTAGGAATATTGGGTTGGACTAGAACAAATAATTTCTTGGTAAATAACAGTGGTGTTGAATATTAACATGCTAAATATGCAAATAGGCTATCTGTTTTCAAGGAAAAACACAGTATGTGTTAGCTTTCTTTTAAATTAATTCAGCCCAAGCATCTTTAGAGCTTAAATGGAGTCCTCAGGAGAGTAAATACTGCATAATGCGATATGCTGGAAAAGACTTGAAATGCACCTACTAAAAGCTCCTTTTACTGTTGCAGTCACAAAAACTTCTGACTGGCAAGTTCTACACCTAATTTGCAAAGACTACAGCTTGCTGCTGGAAAATTACTGCAAGTAGAAGGCTAAATATGAAGAAACAAAACCTTTGCTGTTAACTGCATCAACACTGCAAGGAGATTTAATACCATTTACTAAAACACAACATTTTTTATATTTTCTGAATGTGATTCTTCAGCCTATACATTTCTGTGTTTTAGCTGAAATCAAGGATTCAAAATAGAATACTTTCATGTTTTTATATTTCTGAATAATTATACTCATTGTAAATAGGACTAAAGAGTTTTTAGGGTTATAGCAAGACATAATCCAAGAAGTCTTATCCTAGTCTGTTGGTTTAGTTAACTGAATATTTTAAGCTTCTGTTTTTTGTTCTCTCTCCTGCAATATCAAACTGTTTTGTTTTTTAAGATCACAATCGCTTTGTGTCCTGAGCTGCCACTGCATAATTATATAGCTGCATAGTAATATAGCATGTCTCAATACGGCAAATACAAATTGAGTGTATTTGCATCCTGTGGGGTTTTGAAGTACAGATGAAATTTAAATTCTTGATAAATTAATCATTTTGTTTTCTATCACATGGTCCTGATAATGGAAAAATCTGAAGAATTTCTGAGGGGTATTTGTTTCCCTAGATACAGCACTACTGCTGTTAATCCCTGTTGTACAAAGACGCCCCTGACTAATACATATAGATTGAAAACTGGGAGTGGACATCAGAAGAAAACTGTGAACTGTTTAACATCATTAGCTCCTACTTCATAAACTAAGGAAGGGGGCATATAAAATATGTACATAAGCTTCCCATTTAATTCTGCGCGCAGTCTGTACTCTGCATTGTTTAGATGTGGTTGTGGGTAATGATTCTAGCTAGGGGTAGTAATGCACATCTTCTTAAGTCATGAGATAAAGGCAAGCAAGAAAATGGAGAAAAGCTATCCAGAAAATGCCAACATCTGTAGGATGAAGAAGATGGAAACACTTTCAGTAATTTTAAGGCACATTAAGCTAGACTGAATATCTATTTAATCTACAGAATTCCTATTATCTGTTTAGCATCTATTTAAATATGATGTGGAATGCTGTAACAATTGAGTAAATCATTTGCTCCATTCTCTCTTCTATTTGTCTTCCCACCATAACTTTTGAAAATTATGTACATGGTCACTACACTTGTCAGACACAAATTTTACTTCCAGCCTCTCAAGATGGCATAAACCACCTTCTCTGAACACTTCTGAATGGGAAGATTTTCTGCAGAATCCTCTTGCACTGCCTGGAATTGCACTTCTTCATTATATGTAAAAGCAATGCAAGTATTGCAGGAAGTTATAACTTCTAGTGGATACAAATACAGGACACTGCTGAGCATGTGGTCTGCACAGCTTCTCCTTCCCAGGACTCTCTGGTGAGCTGTCCACCCATACAGGTAGAACCTCTGCTTACCTTTATGTAGCTGGAAATTAAATTAGCAGAGCCAGCTGTACTGAAAAGAATTCAATGTGGGACAGCCTTAGAACTATTTGTTTATTAGGTTTTCACCTCTGCCTCATGTCCTTTCTCACAATTCTTTTCCACACAGCCCTCTCCTGACATGCTTCTCACAACAACAAATAATGACAGCATGGCCAGCCTGGTTAGAAGGATAAAAGCCAGTTCCAAGCCCACTCACCTAAAGATAAACACGCAGTTCATTAAGATACTGAAAGTTAGAGAGCAACTGTGGAAAAATATATTCTTTATGCCTTTGTTATACTGCCAGAGGGGCCCTAGTGTGCCATTAGTGTACTTTCTCAATTTTCTACATATGTAACTGTTGTCACTCAGGTGATGTATTTAGAGATAAATTTCACATTGTATCACAACTGCCTTTCTATCTGCAATAAACCTGAGAAATCAGACCAGGAACTGAGGAATTTTAAATGCCTGGCTCCAGCATTTAAAATATACTATTTCTCAGTAGAAATAAGAAAGTTAGTGGTATCAGATGACTGGTTCAGAATGGCACAATTTTGGCCTTATGTGCTTTTCACTAAAAAGTGTCTCAAGGAGTTAAACATCTAGGGACATCAGCCTGCATGACCTACATTTCAGAGTACTTTGTGTGTCACAGGATAGTCAACATAAGACAATTGGTGCAGCAGCAGTCCCAAGGATGGCAGATTTACTGAGTGTGTGGACAGCAACTGTTGTGGACAACTGCTGTAGGTTTGGATGCTCCCTGCAAGTACTGATTTACAAGGGGGAAACTGCTACTGCCAGCACACTGCATGTGCACCTGCTCCTTGCTATAAAGAGCTCACAGGCTAGGAGCAGGATTGTTTAGTGCCAGGATGGTATCACAACCAAGGCCTTCAAACTAGGTATCGCCCAGAGTGACTGCAGTAAATCCAGAAAATATTGTCATGAATAATACTGAATAGGAAACACTGAGTGGCACCTCTTTTTGCTTTCACAATGGTTCTTGATGCCAGAACAGCTTTCTTGATACCATGTGTAAATTAACATTGTAGTAGAATTCCTACCTCTTTGCTAGCATGTAATTCTTACCCATAACCTCACTGCTTTGTGTCATTTCTGGCGAACAAATGCCTTTTTGCTAAAAGACCTAGTTTTGTTCTGATTAAATGGATAAGTGGTGAGACACATGGAACTAGGTGAACTGTCAAACCCCTCTAAAACTTACAACATGAAAGGATTCCCTAAATAAGCACTTCCTTAGGAGGAAGAGACTGGACAGGCAACATGAACAACAGAATTCTTGAACACTACCCAGTTGATGAGAGTCTGGTTAGGGCTAACTTACATAATTTGGCATAACTGCAGTTATAAACACTTGAAGAAGCCTTGGAAGCACAAATGTCACTGAAGCTTATGTTATATTGGATCTCACTGATTTTGGCAGCTGTTCAAAACTGTGGAGCATGGAAATTTGCTCAGATGGATCCTGAGTATACAAACACAGACCACAAGCTTTGAATGTTCAGTACAATTTTGTTCTGTACAGACAGGCTACCACAAGGTCTCCCAAAGGCTTCTGCCCAGTCAACCAGCATGAAGTACCTTATCTGAAAAAATGCATTTTTCAAAAAGCTACACATCCTTCTATCAGATTTCCTCAGATTATTGTTCCACCATGGACTATCATGGTACCTCTCAGAATATAGAGTATATTTTGTAGGAAAACAATAAAGTATCCTCATTCAAATTTTAAGATACATGTCTGGAATGCAGATTACAGAAATACTGATTTTTGTGCTGATGAGGGAAATTTAGATCAGTTGGTTTACCCTGCTGTTGTTTGAAAGTCAGAGAGACTTCCTCATTTTCTTTCTGACTCAATTCTCCAATTGCACTGCTGTATTTTCAAAATTATCTATAGCATAAATGTTATTAATAACATTTTTCTGACCAGAGAATCAGCAGAAGCCAAAGCATGCTTACAGATAAGAGACAGTGCTATAAACAACTACTGCCAGCATCTACATTTTAATTTTTTCACAAAATTCAAGACTATAGTCAACATCAATACTTAGAGTCCTGCTTACTTTCAGCTTTCAAAATGTAATAAAGAAACCTATCCTTTTCAGGCATCTTCCAGAGCATTCACAGAAATGCATCCTTTCCCCAGACTAACCTTTTTCAAATAGAATTCATCAGTTGATCATTCTCATTAGTTTTCTTTTAGCTTACAGCATACACCAGAGGCTGTGTACTATGCTGTATGTTGAGAAACAACAGCATTTTAATTAGCAGGAGTATTAACAAAATCCTTTTTGAACATCAAACATTTAATTATTTCATTTGTCTCTTTATCATAAGGAAGCAACTAATTAACTTTCAATTCTGGGCAGTATTTTTTTTGTAGAAATTTAAGCACCATCTACAGAATTTAGTTTCATCTCCCACAGCAGGTACAGTGCTATTAAATGGATTTACAGACAGAAGACTTTTTTTATTAGTTAAGTTATTACATCCTACTACTGCACACCAAATGAGCTCTAATGTACTTAATATGACAAAATGGCAGCAGTGTCCTGGAGAAGAAACCATTAATTGTCACAGTCAGCAATCACCGAATATGTAGACACTATTGAAAAATGTTACTGAAAGGCTATCTAAAGAAATATGTTAATTCTGCATTCCAAAAACGGGACCAAAAAATCAGGTACAGATATGGCCATAGTGAAACATCCCCACCTTACTTATCTTCCATGGCAAGATAATTGTTAAAATTTGAGAGAAGGAATGAATAAAACTTTGCCCTTAAGAGAACAGATTTGAAAGCTGGGAAATCTATTCAGACAAGACGTCCAAAGTCTGCTACTTGAGAGCTACCTTTTAAAGACAAATATCTGAGTTATATTCAAGTATAAGCACAAATTACAGTATGCTTTAATAACCACCGTCCAAATGGTCTTTGCACAATTAATATATAGAGGTTAAACTGTACCACCAGTGTCCCATTCTACTAAGTAATAACTCATTAAGTCAAAGAAAAAAAACTAATTGGCTAGCAAAAATATATATTTGTAAACATGGATCTTACAGAAGACATTAAATGCAAGGATAAAATTTCAGTTATGTTGAGCCTCAGCCTAAGGGCTTACATATCACTAACTTAGGTTTTGTTGAGAAAAGACAGCTGCACCATATTTTACAGAAAAGGAGCACTCAACCAGATGCATACAGTCAAAAGTAGAGAGAAGAAAATGTGACTATTCAAACTGTTTAGCTATTAAATTTTCTCCAGGAGCTAAATCTAGTATTTGTTTTCAGAAAATAATCTCATTTCATTTGTCCTAAGAAACTGATATGACACTACCTGATGTGCTAACTATCGTAGTTTCTTACCTTTACAAAGTCTCACCTTCTTTTAAAAGATCAAACTTGAGTATCTTCAGCTTCTAGCCACTGGAACCTGTTTTGTCTTCAGGATAACCTGTCTCCTGTGAAAATGCTGATGTGCTTTTGAGTCACCCTGCCACATCCTCTTAGCTAAACTGAATAGCTCTGTAAGCATTAAATCACGAAGCATGTTCCAGCCTTAGAACTAGTGGAACTTTTTCTTACAGTTCTCCCTTATATTTCTAAGTCATCTGTGAAGTGTAGGCTCCAAGCCTGGACTCAGTGTCTCACCATTCCCATCACTGTGAAATCACTTCTCAGATTTTACATGCACCCTTTTTTTTTTTTTTTTTTTTTTTTGTAAATATAAAGCAAAAAAAAAAGAAAGAAAGAAAAAAAAAGGAATTGCAAAATTTTCTCTTCACAAGACAATCAACTGCAACCCACACCCTCCTTCTGAGGAGTTGCTACTTCCAAAAATAAAACCAACACCTGAAAGCTTTACCTTTCCCCGTCTTAGAATAGGTTAGCCTGCATTTGACTTTACTAAATCATTTATTTTTAGATTGGGATCATCCTATAACAGTAACCATCTTTGAAGTTTATTAGTAAATAATCCAGTGACTTGCATAGGAATATAATAAAAGTTTTGTATCCTACTGAGAGAGTTAACATAGAAATTAAATATAAACATAGCTTGCCCACATTGTGCAAAAAAAAACAAACAACCAAACAACTATGCTTCTGGTTTGTTGGTAAATTGATTACTCACATTTCACATATAGAAACACAGTTTTCTGAACCTTCTGTAATGTTTGCTGAATAAGAATTACCTGAGTAAACTGCCAGTAAAGCTTCATTCTCTTGGCTTTGGCGTAATTGCATTCAATGAGCCTGGGCCTGCTGTTCACATCCACCAGGCATCTGTTGTCATCATCGTCAATAGTGGGACTCAGAACACCCACATGGAGCTGCTGATTGCTTGTGTAATAAACATTCTGCAAGAGGAAACAGAAACATGATTTGTGGCCCCTAAAAAGAAGCAGAACTTTCACCAAAAAACACGTGGCAAATACAAACATGCTGAACAGCAGTAGGCTGACCCTATGGTTGCTTTTAAATTGTTTCCATTCATACAGGAAGCAACATAACGTTTTAAAATTAACAGTTATCCAACAAACATTGTTGGTAATAGTTAGTTACTGAATTTAGTCTCCTATTCAGTCTGGTTCAGTCTGATCCTGCAGGGCAGAAGCAAAATGATGGCCCTGTTTGGGTGAACTACCTAAATCTGCTTGTTGGCCAAACTTTACAGAAATAGGGCAATTGAATGCAATCATGCTTAGCAGAAATAATAAGCACGTTGCCACTTACCTTTCAGAGAGCTCAACCTACCCACTAACATCACTTCACTTATCAATGGCGACCAGTTTAGAAAAAGAAGTGTAAAATTCTCTAATACTGTGGGGACAGGCATCTTTCAGTCTGTAATCAGCATGTAAAATAAACTCAAACTGAAGCTGACTGAGATGGTTATTCCTTCTAACTGAGCTATTTCAGGATATTACTTTGCTTGTCTAGTATATGGATATTATTATATTACTATGACTACAATTACTGTATATTATAGTATTACTGTATGTTATAATATTTTATCCAATAATATCATATCTTCCAGAATAGAACCCATTATGCACAGTGTTTTCATTATTATGCTTAGCCAATATCTGTATTACATTATAAGCACACATCTTGTAGAAATTCTGCTTCAGCTGCTAATGAATGGTAAGATATTGGTTTGTGTAGCTCACTAGGAAGCTTTTCTGAAAGCTATGAACAACCCCCATCTCCTTTACCCCATCCCCAGAAAAGGAGAGTGACTGAGTTACCATCTCACGATGTACTTGTTAGGTATGCATGTGTGACTTTCAATTAATCATCTTTTAAACTGACCAGCAGATAAAAGTATTACATATAAAAACCATGCTTGCATTTTATTATTTTCTACGTAGTCCTATAAAAAGGAGTTTGTATCTGTCATTTAAACAAGCTGTTATAAAAATGAATGGCCATAGCAACACTTACTCAAGCTTTGAACAAATATTATTAATTATGCCAGCCAGTCTTAATACAAAATGGATAACAAAGCATTTTTGTTTCAAACACTTCAGAAGACACAGGCAAAACACCTTACCAGCAATTCCGCTCCTAAAATACTGCAGCATCATCATCAACTAACCCAACAGGATAGACATGTTGAGATAACCCAGAAAAGTAATTTCTGAACAATCACTTCAGTACTAATTAGAGTGGCTTTGAAATTTTGACTCAGACTTTGAGTTTTGTTCTGCTAAAACAGCAAATGTCTCAATAGTCTTTGTTCAAGGCACTGGAAACTCAGTAGCTAAAAATGTGCTTATTTCCACTGAAGTAAAAATACTGGCTGTCTGCAGATGGAGACAGTCAAAGGGTCTTTGCACTTTTACTCAGCAAATGAAAGCCTCAGCCAAATACAATCATGTACCAGCAGCACACACATACTCCCTGCAGAGCTGCTGAATTTCCACAGAAATAACCTTGTTTTGATATTGGTATCAGAGAAGATAATAATAAAATAAAACAACAACAACAAACAAACAAACAAACAAAAACCCCAATAACACAAAAACCCAACTCTCTTATTCTGTAATAAAATAACCTTCCTCCTTACATTGCATTTATCTGCTACAACCCACAGCACTTTGCTATCTTTTTTTCTCCATAATAGTACTGATGCACTGCTATGTCTCCTGGGCAATGGGAAGGGAGCACAAGGAAGTCAGGTTGGTCAAGAAAAGTGAAGCTGCAAGGATTCAGTGTTACCATCAGTTATAAACTCACAGGATTTGTGATTAGACAGGTGTCAGAGCCAAAACACAGCCTGAGTCTTACACGCTTGCGCAGCTTTGACCACAGTCCCCCCGGGTGCTTTCAAGGTGGAAGAATATAGTTCACACACTGACAGGTTGGCTCTGGAGGCTGCTGCTTCCTTCCTGTGCTCCCTCCCCACTCAACAGGTCCAGCTGCCTTCTAGAAACATCCTCAGGAATCCTAGGCTGGCAGCACATTAAATTAGTGCAAAAGAATTTGTTCAAAACGAAGACTTGGTGTTATTAGTGTAAAGGTTTGCAAGTAAGGGATTAAATTATTAGAAGCCTTCATATCTGATGCTGAAGAAAAGTACATCAATTGCCTTCAAAGCTTGACATATAACTGCCAAAATCTTTCTGTTTCACCTTCTTGTGTGATTTTTGTTTTTGTTTTTTTTTTTAATTTAAGTACAGCTTCGCAACTGACTATGACTATTTTTCCTCCAGACAGCAAGAGTTGGTTTTTGTTGGTTTTTTTTTTTTTTTTTTTTTTTTTTTTCTGAAAAAGCTTTTCATGCAGTTTTCCTCATGCATTGAAAAGTGTATCTTCCAGCTAAAGGACCAGTTGTTCCTTAGCCTTCTTTGTTTTCCTAGAAGGTCACCATTCTAGAGTCACTGCTTCAGTTTCTGTTTTGATACCACCTGCTACTCTCTCTGAGTATCCATTTTAAGACAAAATAAATAAGACAAGCAAACTGTGATTGGTACCACATTAATAGGACTAATGAAATGTTTCCCAGGTACTTCATAAGGTAAAGAGAAAAGTTTAGTCATGTTATGTTTGTTATCTGTTCAAAACATTTTCTGTCAAAAAAGACAGCTAAAATATGAAAACACAAATAAGAGGTAGTTAGCAGCTAGTTAACAGCTGCACAGCCTAGGACTCTCAAGACATCTTCAAAATAGCTATGAATTATTAAGGAAAATTCAGAATTCTATTTTTCCCACCTCCCTTTCAGGTAAACTGGTTTGCTGTAAACTGTATTTTTCTATTTCATATTCTAAATCTCCAAAAAGATTCACTTGAATATCAGAAGGTTCACGTTACAACACTACAGTGAAAACAAAAATTTGTATACTTCTGCTACTCAGACCAGCTTCAGAACAAAGGAGAAAAAATCCACCCTTTATTTACCACTGGACCAAGCACATCCTTGCTCATTTTGGGGGAAATTTAGAATTCCATCCCTCTTGATGCAAACTCATGTAGCAAATCAGCATGGAAGAAGAATAGAAGAGTTCATGCCTGGAGTTGCAGTCTCCCCCGCTTCTTAATTATTGTATTCAGAGCAAAAGTTCATTTATCTCTTCTGTTCCACTTCATCTCCTCCTTGACAAACTCTGCTTTCAGATGTAATCTTAACATTTCACTTGTACAGCCAGCCACCTAACTGCCCAAAAAAATTCACCCTCTGCTAAGCTACACTCACCAGGAAACACAAGTGCACACAGATACAAGTGCTGGAGATGTAAAGTAGGCAGAGCAAAAAGCAGATCTATGTAAGAATGCTCAACATTAGAAAAAAACAGTTTATGATTTACAAAGGTTAGAGCTGGCATAATGCCCACTGCATCTAGCTGGTACATACCTCTTTGCTGATGTTACAGCTTGTCTGACTAGATTTGGCTACTTCTGTTTATATGGCAGAAGCACACAAAGCACGCTTGTGCAATCCCCAGGTAGCTCTTCAGTTCTGTCACGAGGCAACAAGGCTCTGCTGCAGCAGCCAGTGGCCAAAACTTGGGACACGCCTGAGTGGTACAGATCAGTCAGCAAGCTGTGAAACTGGAATCTGCTGTTGTCTAGAAAATTACCAACTGGATTTCCATTGCAAATTTCCTGTAGAGCTAGAATGATTTAGAACTTTGGTGGGATACTCACATCATATATACTTTGCTGCAGTGCTGCAATACAGAACACATCCTAAATCTGCCATCAGAGCAATGAAGGCACAAGTTAACTCAGTCAAGTTTTTTGACTGAGTTAAAAATCTGCACACACACACAAATAAAAAATAAAAAAAAAATAAAAAAAAACAAATGATAGCTTGGGTACAAGAGTAAGTAAATGAGCTTTGCTTATTAGGACACAAATATATTGTTTTGTCTTCACAATGATGTGGTGTGGATTTTCTGTTCATAAGCATTTTGCCCTAACAGGTCAAATTGTTATTCCCATTGCAATTAACAGTGAAATTCCAATGACTTTAAGTGCAATGAGATTTTTTGCTCCCGGTTTATTATTAAATTTTGAAGAGCCCCCAGAGCTGAGAAAGACCTCAGAGCTGAACTGGGTTGCCATTTCCAGTAAATTATTCATAGAAGTCGGTTTATCATGTAGCAAGAAATTTAGAAGTTACAGTAAGATGTTCAACTTAACACAAGACAATTATCTGAAGGATAAATTGCCAACTCCCAAAGGAATTTTAAAGCAATACACACCAATTTTCAGGCTGAAAGCCATTTGTAATCCTTATGGCAATGTTCCCAGATGAAATCACTCTGAAGAACTGTACATGACTGTGCATTTATAATGAGCAAACCTGAGGCTCACCAACAGCAGTATTCGTTACCCTGCTTTTGGCATAATAACTATGAGGGATAAGAAGCCCAATTCCTTATTCCCTCTTTGAGCTGTAACTTTTTTCCAATTGAATCCATTATGTCTTTCAGTGTTAGGAGTAATATATTAACATAATAGATCAAAAGTCTCACAGCAGATTCGCACTTCAGTATAACTCAAGCCAAAGAGCAGTCTGGTGATTCCAGACTGGTAAATACAGACTTAGTTATGTTATCTAGTACCATTGATGCTCAAATATTTACATTGTTCCTGACTTTTTTTTTTCCCCCAGCAGTTCTTGTAACATAAATGCATCTCAATGACAGAACCTTGCTTCCCCAATATGAAAACTCTCCACAGAATTCAAGTTCATTATGAATAACACAAATATATTACTAGGATCCAAATCAAGTGTTTTTCTATTTATTAGTCATGTGGGAAGAGCCTTCTTGCAGAAACCCTGCTATAAAAATCAGCGAGTCAAGGAAGAATAGCAGCCAGCAGCAGCTGCTATTTCTACAAGCTAGTAATTTCACATGGAGCAGAATTACTCTTTTTAGACACAGCTGGCATGGTATTAGAAACATGAAACTGTTGTGCAAAATTATGCTTTGGAACGTACCCTTAGATACTTATACCCTTGTTACTGAGGGCATATAACAAACATCTTGTTCTGTTTATTTATTTCTCCATCTTAAATGCACATTGACTTTCACATTTTTTAGTCAAACAGTTGTGTATAAATGCCCTGATGTACTTATACACTAATTTGTAAGACCTGTTCTTTGTCACAGACACCCAAAGAGTTATCCTTTGCAGTTTCACACACATTTCACATGACGTGATTGGAGAGAGTCTGTGCTGTCCCATAACCACAGTCAATAGCATCACTGTGTTTTGTGTTATCCTAAAAATCCTACCGTGGAAGGAGCACAAACATAAGAGCACAGGCTGAGAATTACCAAAACAATTCAGAAATGTTCAACCCTTGGCCACAGACCAGCCTTTAGAAGATTCATGTTATTTTTCTGAGGTAGGCTTTCCATGATTACAGCCTCATTATATGCAACTTTGAAACAATTACAACCATATTTTATTCAAGTCAAGGTTCAGTTCACTCTGAAACTTATCTTACTGGTGAGCTGACAAATAGCTGTATACCAAAGGGAGCAACAATAACAATCAAGACTTAGACTGTAAAGCATACAGAACGGGAACCACTCACTACTTCACTTCAACCTTTAGACTTGCATCTACTGAGTTAGCCCACCAGCATACTGGCTACTTGATGTACTCACTCTTCTTCACGCGCGTACGCTAATTAACTTCCAAACTCCACGCAACAAAATTTGATTACAGTAAAGCCAAGGTGCTTATGAACTTTAAATGATAGAGTGTGATGCTTAAAGCCAGAAAAAATGTTAACATATTATTTTAATAGAAAACAGACTGGAACTCAGAGCCAGACTTTGTCTTTCTAATTCAAATTCATGAAGCCATAGAGCAATGGAATACCTAATGCTGCTGTTGCCTACTCTGGTGTTGTACTTTGATTTTATTTAAAACAACATCCAAAATCCTTCTTTCTTAAGATCAACTTTATAAACTGAATAGAACTGCCATTCAGTGTTTTTATATATACTTTCAATTCTAACTTCCATAGTTTTCCTAATGCTGGTAACTAGCGAATTAATGAGATCTATATAAAGAAAAATTTTGCTTGACTTATTCTTTAAAGCTTCTCTTTGTTTTGCTCTTATTTCTGCAGAACATCTCAATGACTTCTACCAGGAAAGAAAAAAACAAAAACAGAAAAACCATCCCATGATTTTGTCCTATCTGAATTTTCCCTTTCAGTCTCCTAAAAATTCTCTATTTACTTTTCAAAGCCTTCTTTGCAGACTCCTACATAATCTTATTTCTTAACCTGTTTTCTTTTACATCCACATACACTCATCTGCAAAGAAATTCACTGTCCCCCAATGCACCCATCCGTCCTTGTCAGTTGAGTTTTTCTTTTTTTATAAAAGGTCAAGGTGTTGTTTACATTTCACGGCAAGTTTGTGATTAATTCCTTTAACAGATGAGGGCCTTTTGCATGGATATTGGGTGGACAGGAGTGAGAGCAACTATTTGGACACTGCAGTTTTCAGTTCCTTGGGAACAAAGGAAAGTTACATTTGTGTACTCACCCTGGAGCACGTGGAAGTATTTCTGCTTTTAAATCAAGTTAAACAAAAAAACTGAAAAAATAATTTCTGATGTTTTAAATAGACAACATCAAAATCAAAGCAAATCCTCTTATAAACTAGAACTAAAGAAAATGAAAACATTCTTAGCTGTAGAGGATTTTGCCTGTATTTCAGGCAACAACGTCTAGCATTTCAACTCATACTTTTCAGTCTTAATTGTTAAGTCTCTATGTAGAGACTCACAGAAATTCATGGAATTTTATCCAACCCAATTGTATCCTGAAAGTAAAATTTCCTTCCTGAAACATTTTTAAGCCCTCCAAGGTTAAATGGAGATATATACATGCAGCCTAAGTGAAATACATCTGAAAAATAGCACTTTTCCTGCTCACCAAGTATCTTGAAGTAGTGTCTCTATTGTTTGCAGGGTGGTGACAGTGAATGATAACCAGGAAGAAAGAATTCAGCATCTAGAATTTAAATGAAAAGTCTGTAAATCTTGACCTCCTGCAAAAACTAGCATTGATCTTGCCTGTGTTCATGAATAAATTGCAAAGTTCACAAGGTTCTGCAAGGAAAATCGAAACGTGTCAGACCAAAATATTGTACTTGTGCCCTAGACATTGCTTCTTCCCTCTGCTCCTCTTCTCCCCAAGGTAGGAGGAATGAAAAGTATAACCTGTTATATTTTCATTGCTTAATGTATTTGCAGTGCTCATGATTTTTATTCTTTTTTTTTTTAAAGGAAAGACAGAAGGTGACAGAAGAAAGATGGACATCGCAATCACCTATACATAAAGATTTCTTATCACAAGAGCTTAATAGTCATTAAAAAAAAAAAAAAAACAACCTAACTAGAAACAAGCAAACAAAGAAAGCTGTTGAAAAGATAGAAAACTGTTTTCATATCAAGCAGGACTGGCATCAAGCAGAACAAGCATTAATGCCCATGCAACTGTCCTAGCTGCAGGAAGTCTTGCTGTGCTTTGCCTAGTGAGCCTCACTTCTCCTATGACTGCCAGTTCTGTACTGTGTTCCTGGCTTCAATCGAGCTGTAAACCTTGGCAAGAAATGAAACAGTAAATACTCTGATATGCAAAAGCACATTGCTTGGTTGTACACAAATAGTACAATGCTTCTCCCACTGCTTTCATTCATTAAGGACTGCCTTCTGGGGCCTTCAGTCACTGTGAAGACCCACATACAGAATCATGCCTTGCAGGTACACAAGACAAGTAGAAGAGGCTGAGTATTTCTGAGTAAACCCTTATCAGGTCAGCAAAGATAAACCAACAACTCAAAAACCAAGTTGTTTCAAGGACCTTCAAGTACAACAGAGAAACCTCCAGTGAATAGCTACAAGAGCTATGCTAAACTTCAGGCTGCTAAAGTATTGCTGGGCTATGAGGATAAGCTGCCCCCATCACAAAAGGCAGATTAGGTCTTAGATTTTCTGCTGTATTTTCTGCCTGTCTTGGGAGCCTTTATTTTATTATCAGAAGTAGATTATCCTACAAAGGTATCTGCAGGAAAGAGACAAAGAAAAATCCCTCTGTCTTGCTGTTTGGACTTAATATGAAAACTAAGCATGTAAGTCCCTCGTAATTAAAAGTCACTGGTTATACATAATAAGACAGTTCTTTCAGGACTCTTTTCAGTAAATTAATTTTGTACAACATCTTTTTGATTGTTCTGAAACAACAACAATTACTTCTTTTAGCAGCTTCCTAGTTTGCATATGAATAAAAACACTAAGATGATTACAATTGTCTATTATACCATACACTGTTGAGTGTTTTGTACTATTTTGCAAAGCTGATTCTCCCCAGAGCTCAAACAGATGTCACTGCATGGGCACTCTAGGACCAGACCCTTCCCTCCTTCCCAGGAGACCTTGGGCCTTGACCATGACAAGAAGAAAAGGTACCAGGGAGATACAGCACTGCAGTCCTACACCGTGTACTCTTTCCAAGCCAACAAGAAGGAGGGGAGCAACCCTCCTAATTCCCAGACTCCCAGCTGCAAGGCCCACCCAGGCTGTGCTGAAGCTTATCAAAGAGAAAATGTGATACTCACATTGTCTTCTTTCTGCAACTAGTAGAAAGCTAGTGTAAATCCTGGAACCAACAAGTCTTGGGTACCCAATGTAACAAGTGACTCCAGACTGTACGGTCTGCAGGTTGTTGTGGTGGGTTTTGGAAGCCCTACCATTCTCTGGTAAACAGGTGCTGACCTCACACATTTTGAAAGGTATTGGATTTATGCACAACAGAAAAATTTCTGCTACACTGAATCTCTGCTTACAGTGAGATAACTAAACAGGAAAATCTATTTCGCTGTGTAGGCTTCCTTGTATTGCACACGCTATGTTGATCCAAGTGACTATGTAAGGAACTCGTGAATTATGTATAGCAAAAACATGAAAGAGCATTTGCAGATCTAAGTTTAACTCCAAGCCACCTTAATTATGTTTAACATTTCCCTAAGAGGAAAACCTGGTTGGAATAAAATGCCATATTTTCAGTTAACAAACTGCTTGTCCGGATACCTCCCTGGTATGCATCTGGAAGTCAGAACTACAAATTCTTTCTCATTTTGAATTTATTGTTTTCTTCCTTCTACTTGCTCCTTTCAAAAAAAACCAAAACAAAACTCACCACCACTGTCATCCTCATAAGTAAAACCACAGGGGAGCAATTTAGCAAAATCCCAGTACAGCTTAGTCCATGATTTGTATTTGTCAGACTCACAGTAGAGAAGAAACTTGGAGAATTACAAATTACACTAACATCTTATTGGAAATTCCAGGTGAAATCTCAGATTCTGCTTCAAGCCAACAATGATCTTTCATTGGGAACTAAATTGCACCAGCCCTAAAAGCAGGTACAATAAAATTTTATTCCTGTAACATTCAAAGAACTTGGGAGATGATTGGAAAGCTGAGGTGAGAAGCTACATCCTCATCTGAAATACAGAATCAGACTAATGTACCTGACCCTAACACAGCACTGAACACAATCTGAACTGTTACGGTCTGAATGTAGAGATTTATTGTAATTTTGTGCTTGTAGTCATTGAAGGGAAGAAAAATGCTTTGAAGTCAGGGCAGAAAAACAATCTGAGTCCATGTGGACCTATCTGTTTTTGCATCAAAAGGAAATGAAAAGCACAGTCTCATATCTGATCCAGCTTTCTAGCTTTTATTTTACAAAGCCAAAGAGTAAGCTCTGCCATTTTGTATGATTAAATCTTTATGCATGCAGAACTGCTCCTAAACAGCCTTTTAATTTGCATTAATACAGGTTTTTCACTCAGTTGTTCTATCTTTGGGTAACAGGTCAAATTCTGACATCTTTCCCCAAAGCATTTTTCATAAATACAGAGATTGTGCGAAGGAATCTTTTTAATCAACTGGTATTTCTTACATTATTTGCATTCACCTTCACTTGTAATACAAAATGTTTCTTATTCACAAGAGTTCTAGTCTTTATTTACATTAGGCACTGTCTTCCCTCAACAACTTGTTCAGATTCCAGCATCTAAAAATATGTATATTAAATGAGTTCTTACTTCGTAAAATTACTACAGACCTTACATTCCCTATAGTGCATGGGTTACCACACAGTTTCCTGCTTGCAAAATATATCTCTCACTCCGTAAAGCTGCATTTAAAACCTGATTCATGTTGCATGGGTGTTAGCCAGGTAGCCTTCACTTTGGCATGGACAAAACCCCTTGGGCCAGCCAGATTAGAAATTACAGCTTTTACTCACTGTCCACTGAACCTAACGTATTCAGTTTATCCTCCACTACTAGCTTGGAAGCTTCATTGCAATTACTGTATACACTACTGAACTATATAGTTGCTACTGCTTTTTACTGAAGATGAAACACTTTTATTGGTTATTCACTTCGGTGAAAGTGAATTTGTTTGCTTAATCTGTAATTTGCTCACTTTAATTAGCTAAAAAACAGATATTAGAAATATCATGGTTACCTGAGACCATGGAATGTTTTTCCTGATAGGAACTTTCCTTCAGCCTTGGCCAAACACAGTCACTGACTTCCCAATTTCTCAGATTACAGTGTTTCTTCAAATCTTATCTGCAGTTATAAATGGAGACTGAAGTGGGCAGATTTATCTTTATTTAAAATGAAGCTATTGAGGTTATTAAAAAATATATTTGGAAACCAGAAATGGGCATTCTGCAGCAAATGGTTAACTATAATTATTCAGTATGAATGACTTCCCACTGAAAGTGCAAAATGAGGTACTTCAGAATATTAACCATGTACATCACACATTGGGCAGATTACCTCACTTGATAGCCGATACTTAAAATTTGCCTTGAGTGCTCAGAAGTTCCAAATTCTCACCGTGTGTCATTATGCAAACACACTATTCCTGTAATATGTGATACTGAATTAAAAAAGACAGTCTAGGAAAAAAAGTGATCTGACTGTTTCATAGATTCTTAAAAAGACCAAGTTCATTGTGACAAGCAAAAGCATAAATCTGATGATTAAATAAATCCCAATAATATTCAATTTCCATTTTTCTCTAGATTTTGACTTCACGTTATTTTAACAAAACTTGTGAGTTGATAAGCCGCAGTGCTATTTTTTCCTTCCGAAACTGATGCCATCAGCAAGTGAGTCATGGAAATCTCAAAATTTTAAGGCTAATTTCAGAGTTTGGAAGCACTAAATATATATGCTGAATAGAATATTCATGCTGAACAAACCACTGCATCTTTAGCATAAAAAGAATAGTGAAGCTCCAGTGCTCACAATCAATGCAGTACCCAGCCAAAAAAAAACAACAAAGTAATATTGTAGTAACATCTGAAAGATTTAAATGCATTCATCAGCTTCTTCACTTGGTATGGACAGCCATTTGAGCAGATAGGCTTGGCGTAACAGAGGTATTCCTGTATACTTTGTTTAATCATCTTATAAAAAAAAAAAGGAAGGAAAAGGCCACTGATTTCCTGAGTGAAAATTACTGTTATTTCTGAATTCAAAATTCAGAGATGGAATCAAAATTTAAAAAAGGTCCTAGCTCTAACCAACACTTAGTTGACATGTTTTGATAACAAAATGTGGTTGTCCGTTTTATGCTACAGGCTACGTCCTTCCACCTACTTTTAGTTTATTAAATTACAACTTCCAAAATGCTCTCTATTTTGATGACTCCAACCACTACTGTTAATGCTTGTGACAGCTAATCATCTGCTTTTATATGACTAGATATCTTATTCCTAATCTGGATCTAACTGGCTGTAATTACAAACCATTGGTTCTTGAAACAATGCTAAAATAAAGTCTTAGCTTATTAAAGTTTCATATTTCCTTAGAAAAGTCCAAAAGTCCATTTACTCTGTGAATGTAACCAACTTTAGACTGAAGTCAGCTCTTACTAAGTGCAGTATGACTGCGGATTCCAAATAAATTATTTGTCAGACACAGCTCTTAGCTTACAAATTGATGCTGATTTTTTTTCCCCAGTTATTTGTACATATTCAATCAAGATTTTACGTGAAGAAATAATTTCTCAATATTCTTTCCACTTCCAGATTACACAAATATAGATAATGAACAAAAGAAAAAAAAAAGTCTCTTTTTCACAGAAAAACACTGGAAACAACCGTTCCATAAACATTTCTGCATAACAGCCTCCTTTGCAAATGTTGCACAATAGAGGAAAGAAACTAGCTGAAATTAAATAGGTAATCAGAATTTGGAATGATGTGAAAGTAATATGGCTCATGTAATTACAGAGGGAGTTAAATATGCTTTCATGGGGATTGAATTTGGCTCATGAATTCTAAATGAGCCAGTGGACGACTTCAATTAATAAAATGACATAATAAAATTATGAATAAAGCTAAAGAAATTGTGAAGTGGAACACTTTTGTCTACTGTATTAGTTACCGTCTCTAGCAGTTAATCACATCCATTGAAAGAATTTGAGAAACAAAACTCTTCAGACCTTCAGAACTTTGAAGTAAAAAATGATGTATTACAACATGAATCAAGAGTGTTTCAATTGAAAGCCATCCAACAATTACTACATCAATCTCCAACTGCAATACACATGTAACAATAGCTAGATTAGCTTTCTGCAACAACTGGTTTTAAAAACTGCAGATTGAAAAAACAATTCCCAATTAAAAAAGACATCTTTAAGATATGGCTAACTCTAGTAATTGCTACATAATATACAGATCTACAACTCTGACCTACTCCAAACTAATGCACTTAAAAAATACAAAGCACTCAATTAGTGCCAGTTTATGAGACTGTGCAGGTACCCAACAAAACTGTTTTATTTTTCCAAATGCATTAATTAAAAACATTTGCACCTTAGAAAAGAAAAGCTTCCCCCTCATTTTTTTTCTCCTATGTATTTTTGAGATGAAAATCAACTGAAATTCAGAAATTTTAAAATCTCTTCCATCTTTCAGAGAAAAAGTGAGTAGCAAATACTTCAACTCAGTACTAAAGCAGCATAAGAAATATCAACAGACTGCAGGTGTACTGCCTATGAAGAGCCACTTAAAACATTTTTGTTAAAAGAGAGAGAAAGAGAAAAAAAAAAAAAAAAAGAGCATGATTATACCTCCTCACAGATCACATCGTGTCCAAGGCCAGATACAGCCATCACCTCCATGTACGGACAGGAGACACGGCTTCCAGCAGTCCTCCAGCTACTCTGCTGTCAACATTTTAGTACAAATGAAATCTCAGAGGAGCTGCTCTGTCTGGACAAGAGACACACCTGTAAGTGGAGGAAAGCAGACTGCATGCTGGGGAAGGCAGAGGCAGTGAGAGCCTGTTCCTTGCCATGCTGCAACGCACAGCAGGCCTGCACACATCCATTGAAGGGATCTCAAGCTGTCTGCAGCCTCGGTAGATCACGGCTGATGGTCTCAAGCCAAAGAACACTGTTTCACTGATGCTGAGCTCCAAGCTGTATTACTTCCTAAAGGTATCTGATCCCTCTGTGGCAATCCCTCATTACTTTCAGTAGGGGAAATAGCTCTCACTGCCCCGTACAATGCTCATTTGTGAGGAGCCATAGTGAGATTTCTGACTGGGCCAGCTTCAGACTCCCAGATCAATATATCAGCCAACCACTGCAGAAATCAACAGCAGCTTTGAAAACAAAACAGCCAGCCATTTTCTGGAGCTGTCAGCTCCACACGCTTTGATATCAGCTCACCAGGTATAAACTACTGTAAGCTCACCCACCAGAACCAAGCCAAGTATGAAAGGCACAGTGAGCATTAAATGGTTCAGTGCTCAGCACAAAAAGCACGGGATCTGTATCCAAAATGTGGTGCCAGATTTATCATCTAGGAGCTCAGCAGTATTTCAACTTCATGTTTTCAAATATCTTGACGTTTTAACTTCTTAAAATCCTCTTGGCCAAAAGTATCCATGAATAATTTGCATTCTGCAACACAACACAAAAAAAAAACTGCCAGAAAATGTAGGTATAGTTTTACTTCCCAAATAAGAATAGTTTTGAATTATTGTATAATAACTCTAATCTTTTCTAAATTAAAACAGTATGTGAAAAGCTCTGATAATTTTAAATACTTGGGCACCACATCTGCTCACAGTAGTTTGTTGCAATGACATTTTCAGTGCAGTTTTTTCTTACTACAGACATTCTGATCAAATAGTATTGAAAAAGTAAACTAGAGAGAAAAGTTCTTAGTGCAACCACCACAAGCACAAGCAATCACAATTACAGTTTTTCAGTGATTCAATTCAATGATGAATTTCAATAAAATGCAAAGATGCCAAAAGACCTTAAGTAGCCTGAAAGACAACTCCTTCAACACTGCACTCAACCTCTCTTCCTGCATCAACCTCACCTTTGTAAAAAATGCTGAATAAATTGTTTCCAGTCAAACTATAGAGGCAGCAGCTGTATGTTCCTCTTCTCTTATATCAGCAATGCTAAAGTAGGATTTAATCATAAAGAAAGGCAATGGAATTCAAGATGAAGAAGATAACCCCAGGGCTTAACATAAAAATTAAAACAATGCAGCAAATATGCAAGATGATGGTAATATGCAAACACTAAGTGAAAATGCTGCATAAAGTATTTTATAAGTTCCTTGAGTAATCTTCAAATGGTACAGTAATATCAATGAACCAATATTTCTTAAAAACAAAACAAAACAAAAAAGCTGAAAAGAACCACCAGATTTGTAAATTGTATGGAGCAACAGAAGTGTTAATTTATTCAACCTGTACTTTTCATGCAGTAGTATTCTTCACATTCCCCTGGGTGCCTACAAGGTTGCTTACTACTATCTTTTGCTGACATTATGAATTATTCTTTTCTGCAGTAATGTGACGAAAATTAAGTTTATCAAGTCTAGGTAAATTACATCAGAATTTTTGCCAGCTGAAATTTCTATTGCCTCTGCAGAAATCTTCCTTCTCTACATAAAAGCTTTCTAACAGAACATTTTGATCATGTTTTCTGACATAACTTCTGATCAGCATCTGCAGTGTTTCCTCCCATTAAAGAGCAACTTACGTGTCTGTATCTTTTCAGCACACCTTGTAACATACGTAAAATTGCATCAGTACCCTGCTGTAAAACATTAATTAGTACAGTTGGATTAGAAGAATCCTTTTTCTCAGATTGTCATTTCCCTTTTATTTTGAAGAGTGGAGGAATGAACAGATACAACATATTCTGGACAACTGCTGTTATTCTTGTGATATGTTGTAGCTCTGAGTTCTGTATGATTTTTTCAAACACAAATAATCTGTGGCACTTGCCAAGTTACATTTGACTCTTCTGTTGCTTGCACCTGTGCAAAAGAAGCAGTTATTTCTCAATCAAAAAATGCTTATCACTTAGCTAATTTTAATTTTAAAAAAAACCTCTGTTGCCTTAAAACATTTTTGGCTGTAGGTTTTCAAGGAATTTGATTTTTAGTTCTTCTTTCTCATCCCAAGTATTCATTTAACTCAAAAGAATTGAACTGCATTTTGAATCCTTGCTTTTTAACTATACCTCAGGTCCATAAACGTGAATGTCAAGTTTACTACTTCAGCCAGGTGACTGCTTTCAGTTCACAAACATATTGTAGTATTTTCTTTCTTCATTATACATAATCACATTCAACAGAGAATCCCAGCAAGAATATACATTTCAAAAGCACCTTAGGCAGTCTGTATACCTTCTATTTCTAGTCCACTCTATGAAACCTTTTTTTCTTCAAAACAAAAGCATTTCTTATACGTTATAGAAATGCTGTAGACCCAAATTAAGAAAATCAATGCAACTCTTAGAAAAAAGGAATATTTTTCAAATATTTCATTTCACTATATTTGGACTTTCAATTCCAACTGGTAAGTTATCTCAATTCTTATAGACAAGCACAATATTTTACACTACTATGATTTAATATATAAAGATAAGAAAAAAACAGAATTATACATTCATTTATTTCCAAAGTGAGGGACGCAGAAGATATTTCCTTTGACCCAGTTCTACAGCTGTTATTTCTTTATTTTGGTTTTCAATCACTAAAGTTGAGCACAAAAAATGACCTGATCTATGTCTGAAACCTGCAAGAGGACCCCTTGTGCTCACTCTTCTGAATTTAAGTGTCTTTTGCTCTGTGTATGGGGAATGCCATTCATTCATTATGCCTGATAAATTAATAAAATGAATACAGTTTAGTCTCTAGTCCCACTATTTTAACTATCTCTGGTCAGCTGGAAAATACAGTCTGTCCACTCAGACAACTGACACAGTTATCAGAGCTATGCACGTATTTCACAAGCCAATAGTGCAATGCCACTGTCTTCACCCACACACAAAGATCTCTCTTTTAAGAGAACCTCCACTACATGGAAGTAGACACCACATTTGAATGACATAAGTGACACAGAAGTTCGGGTAACTGGTCATGTTACCTGTATCAACTGTAAGCCTCTTGAATCAATCCACAGAAAGTACAGAAATACTTTACTAATGGCGATGGCTCAATATAAATTTTGCTCCAAAACTTGACATCTCATTAACAGATTCTCTCTCTGTGCTGAACTGAATATTGAATTTTTTTTCCATAATCAAACTTAGAAATACATGACTAAAACAGGAAATCCTATACATTCTAAATTCTATATAATATCCACATAACTAGCTAGCTGATGTACCTGCCACACAGTTTAAAGAGGCAACTTTAGAAAAAGTGTTTGCTGGACTTAACTCCTCAGGCATACATCAGAATAACTGCAGAGAACTAGCACCAAATTCTGCTTCCATTGCAATCAAGGTCACAGTTTCTATTAACTTTATTCTGATCAAAATCAGGATTTATGAACTGAAAGAAATTATGAGAAATTTAAATAGCCTCAATAAACTACTCTGCAGGAACACCCTATATAAGACATTAATTGCCATAGCAATTAGGCCCTCTACAGAATATATTTAAAATAAAAATTTGAATTCATAAATGCTTATAATCATCCATGCAAGGCCGTTTCACTAACTCCATGAGTCATATTATCTTCTATTACTTGTATTTTTACTGAACTGAAAAAACCTAGATTAAATGTTAGCTATTCTATTCCAGGAATGTTTACTGTGCAAATACCCATTCCCAGAAAGCACATCACCTCTGCATGAAGTTAGCTCTTTTCTCAAGACTTAGTGAACAAATGAAAGGAAAGCAGTGAGCCTAACTAACATTGCACTGTTTCAGAATCAGGCAGTTCATTAAGAGAAGCACAGAGTTCTACACAGGAACACATAAGACTGCAAGGAAAAAGTATGCACAGCTGTAAGAACATCAGGTGGCCACACCACAAAGCATACAGGGCTTAATTCAGTGTCCAGTACAGTGTGAGCACACTGTAGCCTGCTGCATGCCCTCCTGTAAGAACCAGGCAGACCAGCTAAGCTGCCACTCTCTTGATGCAGCCACTTAGTATAAACACTGAGGTGCTCACTTTGCCTGTATGAAGAGAGGAAAGAGCTATTCTCTCTGCCACATAGTGTGACTTTTCATCACAAAATATTTGGACCAAGACATAATTGGATGCCTTGCACTGTTCAGTTTCTGTACTTCCACACACACAAAAGAATTATCACAAACCACATAATCACTAAATTCAAACCATCATGTTAGCAGGTTTTTAAAAAGAAAGGGTGTACTAAAGAGCAAACGTGAGACTGACTGTCTTGTGCACAGATGTTGAATATGCCTAACATTTACCTTGAAGACAAACATAAGCAGCAAGCCCATTTGCGAGTGACCGACAGCTGTTAAAACAGCTGCTGTGCTGCTTTTTTATTTCTTAGTAAAGCCTCCCTCAAAATGTTTATTGTAGACATCTCATCTTCAGGGCAGTGATTTTTCAAGTTTGAAGGGTCAGTCATTGATTCGGTTCAGCAGGCTCTGTTCAGTTCGGCATTATTCCCTGACAACCACCAAAATGTGCCATTGGAAGCTGCTAGATGCGGGGCCTTCTGCTCAGTGACTTCTTTACACAGAGCCTTGATACGCAGCACTTACATGCTGTACACACTCACTTAAAAACTTGATCCTACTCATTTCTAAGAATATATTTGGGATCTAAAATAATTATTATGTTTTGAAACAAATTTCCAGCTGTAGGAGAAAATGAACACATATTCATCTATAACCCAGCTAGGGAGCTGAGTCATCACAGCTATGTGCTGCTCTTAAACTTCAGATATTCCTTTATCTAAAACTATTTACAACAGCAGTGTACTGTGGTGCACTGTTGGCAGCAGAACTAAAACTACCAGGGACAATCAGAGGCAGTACTCATGACTTTCGTGATATATTTTTTTAAAGTAAATGGAGAGGCGTCATGGGAAGTCTGAGCTGTACTGAAGAATATAATCACATTTTATCAATTAACTTCTCATTACAACATGGCATATAACTTGGTCAGAGTACTTCAGATACATGGAAATCCACTCCCCTAAGCAGGCAAGGCTAGTGTTTCTGTGTCCAAATTCCCTTAATGCTCATTCTGACAAAGCACGTGCTTATTCTCACAGCATTCTTAGCACAATGTGAATTTCATTACACACAGGAATGTCAGGAAAATTTTTCACACTGGAAGTGAATTATTACAATTAAGGTTCCATGAAAACTTAATTTTGAGATGCTTATATTTGCAGCATCTCAATAACCTGAAGATCACATTAGTTTTACTCTGGAGATCCCTGAAGTATTCTCTGAAAATCAACTGACCCCAGCATATTTGCCAAGAAACTTAAATTATTTTGTTAGTTATTTGATGAACTGATTTTTTTTCTGGGATTTGCAAATTGAACTGATAACTGTTCACTGTTCCACTGATAGTCATTTTTAGTCCTATGTATTTTAGTAAACAAATTAACAAGTATCTGTCTACAAACACACACCACATTAAAAAAGCACACTGAAGAAAAAATATTTTTTTATGAAAACATACCTGAATAACATTTAAAAAGGAGCACTCAAAATCATACAAAGAGCTTTTAGAAGTTCAAGAGAATTCTTGTAACTGCAGCTTCTAGTACTTCACATGCTGTGCTTAGAATACAACATTAAGCTTTCAGGTCAGAGCCTCATACAGTGTCAGCTGGTGCAGCTCTGCTTATTGTCATGGCTTCCCTTCCTTCCCCTTCAGTGGAGAAGCAATAATTTACACTGGATAGGGCTGTAGTCATTGGTTTCTGAGTGTCAGTTCTGCATTCTCTTGCAAGAATATGAAAGGATATGAACTGATGTCCCCTCTCACCTGCATTTCTTTTCTAGTAATTCTCCAAATCTAGTCTTCCAACACTGGCTCTTACCTTAAATTCTTCAGAATCTGTTTTATGTTGACTTTCACATCCCTGGATGAGCTTCCTGATTTAACTGCTTACCAGCTGAGAAAGATATGAGCTAGAAGCAACTGAACAAGGGAAGACAAGGCACTGCCCAATTTCCCTTCAATCACAAGCACTTTTCAAGGTAAATCTGCACCTAAAATACCACTTCATTGACTGATGGTACTTGTTTGTTATACAACATATATAAAGTCTGTAATAATGCGGTGTTTCATTTACAGCAAAGAAGCTTCCAAACACTCAGGAGTAGATTTAATGCATGTGACAAACTGTCATCAGTCTGCCTTTAAGATTACAGGCCTGACTAAACAGTGATCTTAGACAACACCATACATTCAGGTTCAGGCAGGTCCTAGAATTAGGAAGACAATTCACTGAAGCCTGGGGCATGTACTTTCTGCAGCTACAAGCAATCATCTTTTCCGTGCAAAATTGGGGCACTGCTAGAAATGGACATTTCTAAGGTCTAAACATACTACTGAGCAGTGGCTTTGCTCCTTCCAGTTCAAGAATGAAAAGAGTACCTTAATGCTTTGATGCATGAACCACTATTAAGAAGAAAAAAACCCCAACATCTCACACATACTTTATGTCTTGCACTGTTCTGCCAAAACTTTTGCTCTGTCTTCCAACTTTTTCCTTTACATTTTTCTCTTCTCATCTTTTTTCTTATAGTCCACCCACTTCCCAGTTTTCTCCTGCTTCCCTCTATCATATTATGAAAGGGGAGCTTCATCCTCGCAGCCCCCCAAGATATCTCTACTGTACCCTCTTTGGCCAAGAACAACTGCAAGTCTCTATGCTTTGCCTCTGAGCTGTTCTCATGCAAGAGTGTATTAGGAACCTATTTTAATTATTGCTTTTCTCTGTATTACTGTTGTATGGGAACTGCTGAATCATGGCCTCAACCATGATCACCTGAGGCGAGCAATGAGTCAGCCATAGGAGGAGAGGTGAAGGCAATTCACCTGTGCTGCCAGAAGGGGTGGAGCCTGGCTGCACCTCTCCTACCCCCCATTTAAGAGCTGACTACCAGGGGGAAGGATCTCTTCTGGAGATCCCTCCTCTGGAGTTTCACAGTGAGCCCAGGATATGGGTAAGCAGTCTATTCTCTTTTGGTATAATAACTGCTTAGCCAATCTCTCTGGTATATTTCATAATGATAACATCTGTACATTAATTGATTATACAACTATATTCTCAGTACTGTCTGCAAGAGATGGAGTGTGGGCTTCAACATTAGGTGCATCAATCCTTTTCTTTTTCACTGATGGCTTCAGCGATTTCTTTCTTGTAAGAAACATGCTAAAAACAAACAGCAGCCACACATACAATTCCATAACTATTACTTCCTGTCAAATACTTCATCTAACCTTTTTCCCACACAAATAAGAGTACATAAACATTTGAAAGAAGGTAGCGGAAAGAAAAGGAAGCTACTGCTTTCCTCAGCTTAAACAGCAAATATGGAAATAGATCTCAGCAGGCAGATATGTTAAGGCACATTTAGGTGCAGCTGTGCAAAGTTCTGCATGTTAGCAGTACATGCTAGCTCTTAAACAGCGAGTGATTGATAGAGCTGCAACAGCGAAGTTTTACACCAGAGCCAGTAATGGTTTCACCAAAACCCTGACTCGTGATACTCAGTATTTTTAACTGATGTGTTTTATAAAAACTGCTAGATGGGCAAAATAATCCCCTTCATAAAGCATTTTGCCGCTATTAGAATAAAGCTAGCATCTTACCAGTATCTTTTGCACTCACTAGCTGGTTCAAGATCAAACAATATTTTTTCAAATATTTCTAATATGCTAGTGGAAATGCAAATAGCCGCAGCTCTGCTTAATCACGAGATTCTATGTGCAATGGAAATCTATTAGAAGCATGCAAAATAGTTTTTGTTAGAGCTATCCCTATTAATACCATAATTCCTCATGTAGAGAAAGACTGTACTCCTCTTACAAAGTTCTCCCTGATTACATTGATCTTGCTTGCAATGTGGGTTGCTTTTACATGGATTATTTTTATTTTCATTTGTTATAAAGTAGTTAAATACACAATAGTAGGAAGGAGATGATTAATTTTGCAACTATGAAAAAAAAAATTTCTCTTGCCCCCTTCTCTGTCAATTATTACCCACCATCTCACTTACACAGATCTTCAGCTGACTTTCAAAGCTACTTCCTGATCTAGTGAATACTCAGCCTAACTAAAGTGACTCTTTGTTGCTGTTATTGTTTGCCTCTTAGCTGTAATTAAATTTTCCACTTGGATTTCACAAATATGCCTATAGTATGTTGTTATCACAGATGATATGCCAAGAAGATGAAGAATAATGGCTCTGGCTTCTGGGTGAAATTACACAACTCCTTAGCTTACTTACCCTAAGGGCTCCCTTAAAAGCATGCTGAAGGCAAACAGTGTTTACTTCATAACTATGTGACAAATAAGGCACAGCACACGCAGTGAATGAATCTGATAGATTGGATTTTCAGATATTTCAGTCCTCATAATTCATAATTTACTCAAGCACGATGCCATTGGGGATCAATATTAAAGGTCCTTAGTGAAGGAAGTCACTACAAAACACAATTACAGCATGTGTAACTTGGCAAGAAAGGACAGAATTCATCTGCATTTCACCAAATTCATGTTTTCAGCTCACCAGGATATCCAGGTACAGGGAAAAAGATTATTTTTTGTCCTATGTTTATATCTAAAATGCTAGGATGATTTATTTACTGTATAGTCAAATCACATACCTAACAATTCTAAGGGTAAAACCACATTATTTAAGTGAAGTACAACAAGGGTCCTTTTGAGAAAGTGTATTTAAAAAGGCAGTTGGAGCCAAAAATGATTTAAACTGGAGGCACTTCTGAGTCTTCAATCACTCTCACAAATATGTTTTCTTCATGACATTTTTGCTTATGCTGCTTTCCAGAGTTATGATTTGTATTTCCATCTTTGACAAGTATGTTTTAGACCATAAAAACGTTATTTTTACTGTCATATTTGCCTAGAAAAACTTCTACCTGTGTCCAGACACTTGGCTGATTGGGAAAATACCACATCTTTAACCTTCTGTTTTCTATGTTACTAAGTGCAGCCGTTGTGCAAGACAATAGAAAGAATTCAGAGCATATTAAAAGTATCATTCCTGCCTGACCAGATCACTCTGTAGGGCCTTCCTGTCTTTATACAGACTGACATTTCCTCCCAGCTTGATGTTGTTTGCAAACATACTGATGGTGCACACAATCCCCTCACACAGATAAGCAATCAAGATATTAAGCAGGATGTGCCCCAATACCAACCCCTGGGGAACACCAGCTGGGACCAGTCACCAGCTGGTCTTAACACCACTCAACCATCACTCTCTGGGCCTGGTACTCCAACTAGTTTTTTTACCCAGCAAGGAATGTACCTGTCCAAACCACTGGCTGCCAACTTTCCCATGAGAGTGCTGTGAGAGACAGGCTTTGCTGAAGGCTAGGTAGACTATGTTGACAACCTTTCCCTCATCCACCAGGTCACAGAAGATCAGGTTGGTCAGGCAGGACCTGCATTTTATGACCACATGCTAGTTGGGCCTGGTCACGTGTTTGACCGCATGTACTATGAGTCTGCACTCAAGATGATCTGTTCCATAACCTTCCCTGGCACTGAGGTCAGGCTGACAGACCTGTATTTCCCCAGATCCTCCTTACAACCTTTCTTATAGACAGGAGTCACATTAGCAAGTCTCCAGTCATCTGGGACCTGTCCAGTTTATCAGGAAGACTAAAAGGACAACAGAGAAGGAACAAAGGAACTTCTAAAGAAGAGATTTGACAAGAATGGTATGTTTTTTGACACAGCTCTATAGTGTGAAGAAGTTGGCTGAATTTCAGATTTATGAAAATGAGACAGTAAATATATCAAGAGAAAACTCTGCTTCAGTTAATGTATAAATAAATTATGAATGTGCTCATGGATGCACATGAAGTACTTTAAAATGCATTGTTTCATTCATACACCACACAGTTAAAGAAGTGAATGATTTGTTTACCAACAAATACAGGTCAGTGCTGGCTCTCCTGTTTCTTAAATTCTTTCAAAATGAATAAACAAACTTCATTGTCGAAGTGCTAATAGACTCTCAACTGAGAGCAGAATTAATGTTCTAGATTTCTGTAAAAGACACGCTGAAGGTCATAAGGAGGTACTGTTACAGGAAGACCATGGCAGATACAAGATGGTTCTTCTTACACACTCTACAAAAAGCAGCAGCAACATATGACATCATTAAACAAACTAACCTGTGGTGTCATTCCATGGCAGATATACATGATTGGGATATTCTCTGTGTCTGGTCCTTGATCAAGGCACAAATCATTTTTCAAGGAATTCTGCAGCTAAAATAAATAAAAAGAGATCAAGCAAGTCATAAGACCAGAAAAAAATGCTATGATTGTATTATTTTCTTTGAAATAAAATTGTATGTATTTGTAATAAGCAGAAGTAAAAATAGTTGTTGAAGTGAAGCTATTTAAAGAAGAAGCACCTGGACTAAGTATTTCCTTGTAGATTGTCTAACACCACTAATTTCAATAATGTTTCACAAGATTTCAGGGAGCATCAAAAAGCCTTCAGAGAGCAATTATTTATATAGAGAAAAATTCTTTATATAAAGTCTCTATGCAAATACATAAATATTAACTGTTCTTCTTAAGGTACAACCCTGTAGACAAAGGCTTTTTATTTCTTTTTTTTTAAACCAATGTGCAGGTAACTGAGGTGTATAGCTATAGTTTAAAACACACTAATAAAACTGCTTTTTAGAGTATCTCAGGAGAGTCTTCTGACTTCTGGAAATAATTCAAATATCCACTTCTGCTGACAATTAAAGACTACTTGGCAATTGGCATGCGCTGGGGCTTCTTTACATTTCTCAGGGCTAACCCACCTACAGCAATCTAGCTATGTAAGGACTGCAAACTACTAATCCCTATATATTATCTCGACAATGCTGAGATGGAATTTTCTGTAAGATAAGTGCCAAATTAATGAGCACAGATAGCTAAAAGGTCTCTGTAGTCTGTGATGCCAAAAATGTGGACTGTAAATCCATGGGCACATAAAAAGATGTTCACTGATATAAGAGAGGTTCAGAGAACACAAAATAATTGTCTGATGGAGTCTGAGACTAAATGAGCAGTGCTTCCAGCTGTGTACAAGGATCTCCTTTGAGAAAAACAACTTGATATGCTTAGAAAGCAAATCTAGAAGTGTACTGGTATGTAAGAACTGTGGACAAGTCATAGACTTAAGTTAGGCAGTGAATACATTTAACAACGTAAACTCATCTTCCAAAGAATTCCAGATCTTAACTCTGAACATACTAAATTCAGTAACAGACAAGACAAATGTTACTATTAAAGAGAAAATAGGCATTTGGGATCAAAAAGTGACTGGAAAAAGGGAAATATCACACCCATTTTTCAAAAAAGCAGAGAGAAAGACCACGGGAACTGCTGACCAGTCAACCACACCATGTGAACCCCAAGAATTTCAACAAGGCCAAGTGCAAGGTCCTGCACCTGGGTTGGGAAGCTGCAAAAGATGAATGGATGTAGAGCAGCTCTGAAGAGAAGGTCTTGGAGGTGTTGGTGGATTAAAAATTGGACATGAGTTGTTGGCAGTGTGTGCGTTTGCAGCGCAGAAAGCCAGCTGTATATCGGGCTGCATAAAAACAAATGTAACCAGCAGATCCACAGGGATGATTCTCTGCCCTGTTTCCTCTTGAGGACTCACCTGGAGTTATTCCCCATCCCTGCAGATGCCCAAGGCCAGCTTGGATGAGGTTATTGACAATCTGATCTAGTGGGAGGTGTACAAAGTCACAAGACTCTTAGGAACCATCCTTTTCCAAAATCTAATGGCTATGTGGAAACCCAAAATAAACTTCCACGATGTGGTTTTAGATTACCAAGGCTTAATTCTAATTATATGTCAAAATATAACCAGGTCACCAATCCATTGTGAGGGAAAGAGAAAAAAAAAACAAAAATAATTAGTCATTATCGCCATCTGCTCCCTTTTAAACTTACAGCCTTACAGTAAACAGAGATAGGCTACTGAAACTCAGTATTTGCAAAATTTCAAACACAATGCTAGAATCAAGGAACCAGCCTTTTGCTAAATACATTAGCTTTTGGCTCCACTGACATTATTTTTTACTAACTCTGAGGGTATGGCAGAACTCATAAATCCTCTTACCTTTGATTGTCAAACAATTATTTCAGCAGCAACATTGTATTACATTTTTTTCCTGACATAAGAAGTTCTAGATTTTTTCTAATTATGTCAGATCTACATAATCTAGCAAGAAAATGGGCTCTGGGAGTTTTAATTTCCCAAAACCTAATCTTAACCTCTGAAATAACAAGGAGACAAATCTACATGCTTAGAGCAAACAAATCATTTTCCTTTACAGACACAGTATGCTGTTGACTTTCTGGAAATGCCCCACAGAACTATTTCTATATATATATCTATATCTATACTATATATCTATACTATATATATCTATACTATATATCTATATCTATATCTATACTATGAGCTCTGGAACCGGTATCCAATGGATGTTTCACATGAAATAGTTGAAGATAACAGAAATACACGTGCATCATAAAATAAAAAAATTAAAAAGTAACCAATCAAAACCACCCTACAACGTTTTTAAACAAAAGGCTGTATATAAACTGTAGGTATATAAGCTTTTTTGTGCATAACTGTCTTATCATATTTGGCATAATTACCTACTGCATATATCGCCTAATGTCATGCTAGTATACTGTGATACCTGATTTCTGTGTTTTTGAGTAACACAAAAGGAAAACATAACCATTTTAACTTTTTTATTCCAGATGATCGAGCAGTGCCCATTCAAATGGCTTTTGTAGCTTATCAGCATTTTAAAACTAATGAAAATACTAGTATTTCTACAAAAAGATTAAGACAGTTCATGAATAGAAGCACTGATGAGAATCAGCAAGCAGAGCTGACTTGCTTTGAAATATCACTCCTCCATGATAAGATGTGGTAAAAGCAGGAAAGCAGACATGAAGAAAGATGAGGGATGTAAGCAATTCTGTTATTATAAAGATTTGGGCACTGCATTTTTTTATTTCATACAACAGTGTTTCATAAAATAGCAGTATATTTCATAAAACACTCTACCAATACCAATACATTGCCACAGCTGCCCACTATTTCATTTGTGATAAGACAAATAATGAAATCTAGCCTACTCCTCACATCATATTTAGTTGATGAGGATGCTGATGGATTGCAGAAGACTGGATCATGTGCATCATTATGCAGTACCTAAATATGCATTTTCTGATGACCAGTGAATTCAGTACTTCTGTAATGAACTCTCCTGATTCATTTTGGTTTGCATGTTGCCAGCAAAGAACTTTCAAAGGCTGATGAAAAAGTCTCAGCAGAATATAAGATCATATAGTGCCTACTTGCTGAGTTCCATTTTGATTTAGATGCTGCTGAATTAATTCTAAGACTCTGCAACACGTACCTTAGCTATTCCATACCCATAAGCAGATCCACACATCTATCAGCAGCTATGTTTCTTCCTCCTTAGACCACCATCTACTGATTATAGTACTGCTGAGGGTGACTCCATGCAGACTGTGGAAGAGGTTCCTTGCAGACAAGTCTGATTTTGACATTGTTCTGAGCTATTTTGGAAGGTAACCATTATCTCATGCATTTAACAATGACCGAAATTGTTGTTGGAACTGTTTTTCTGTTATCTTTGGACTGTGTGAAAAGCCAGCATTTGATCATCAAAGGCATCACTGAACTCTGTGGGGCACATAATCACTTCATTTGCTATAAAAGAGCAGCTGCTCTTGTGGGCTCTCAAGGGTCTTCTTTTTGTGGAGGAATGTCTTAAAATCTTTCATTTGTATATAATGTAAGTGTTAAGAGTTACCATTTCCTATCTGGGATTTCCACACAAAACAAATTAACATTTAAAAAAAAACAAAAACGCCAAATTTAATTCATACAAATGGGTTTCTGTGAATATTACACTGAACAGAGAATGTGAAAAGGATGTCCTTGCTCAACTCGCTTATTATGCACCTGTATTAACTTTCTATGCTCATCTTCCATGTCATGTACACCTGTCCTATTTATATTGCAGGTTTTCTAGGAGTAAGAATTGTCTCTGCTTTAATTAGCACGCTGCAACTCAAGCATGATTTCAACACAGACAAGGGTACTACTGTCACACAAGTAACGACAATGATAATCCCAAGATACAGACATTTAAGGTTCTGACTACAATATCAAGGAGCCTGCAGTTGAGCCCGCTTTGCTAATTCACCTGCTGATTGCACACCTAACTGACATCTCCAGCATGTTTAAAAAGTCACACCTTCGATATCAAGTGGATTGTGAGCCATAAAACAAACAAAAACCAAGGAAGAAGATAATGTACAGAATATCTCAGCATGAGCTACAGTGGAGCAGCAGCCTCTGTCAAATAACCAGTCTAAGAAATAATTTAAGTAGCGACTTCCAGGTTTATCTGATTCTTTTATTTGGAGCCAGGCATTTTCTTCATGAATTACCTCTACCATTACTCAATTCCACCTCCCACCTTTTTAAAATAGGAAATGTAAACAAGGTTCTTACCACCCCATAGGCAACAGTATCTGAATACATTCTCATTTCTGGATACACACTGACAAGATACCACCTAAAGGTCTTGCACTGGAGCTTCTTCCTCAGAGCCTTCCTCTCAGAAATATCACCAATATCAATTCCAGAGTCCTGCACATAAAACAAAAGGCAGAAAAAAAGAGCAGACAGACAATACATTTTTTTTCTGTATATTTTGACAACCCAGACTCACTCCTCACTGCAAAGATTACTATGACCTATGATGATTACCAACCTTAGGTTATGAAGTGCTTCTGCTACCGACACACTCTGTAAAAGCCCCTAGTAAGTATGATTTAGGTTACCATGGTGAGGTCTCTTACAAGTCTAATCTTGTCAATGGAAATACTCCTAATGACTTCAGTGGGGTTTACACCTAGCTTCCAATAAATATAATTGTTGTCTTCTAACTTCCTGACACCTTCCAAATCCAAAAGTAATTGGCAGTAGGTACCAAGCTGCCCTGGAAACAAACTTACTGCTGATGTCCCACTATGGTCTGATCATTAGTACATTACAGTTTCTGGCCATTTCTGAAGTCTGAGTTTATTTATTCACTGCAAAGAGCAGAAGAAGAAGCAGAGAAGAGCAGCTCACCTTTGTGAAATATCACTTATTAAATTTCTATGGTAATATAAGACAAAAACTTGATATTTTTGTTAAAAGCAATTACAGAATGTTCTCTCCCCTAACTTCTATTCTCCTTTACATTTCTAGCTAACCTAATTTCCTGTGACAAACTTCTTTGTAGATCACGAGACGTGAATGTCATAAAGTCCCTGTAAAAATCAATACATCATCACATTAAAATCACGCAACAGAAAATTTCAGAGAGGGAACTAAGTGCAAATTCATGGTTGCTATTTGACTGGAAACAATGCAAGACATTTTGCATTGTTCTCCATTACTTTTCCCTCAGAACAAAAACCACAGGATAAATAAACTTTCACAGGGAAATCTTACAATATTTCTACTTAAGCAACAAACTGTAATGGGCCACAAATACCCTGAAGCTTTTGTTGGCCACTAGATATGATTTAAAAAAACAAATATTGGCACCATTGGATGATCTTGGTCACATATCAGTAAGATATCCTTACAAGTACCAAGCTTTCTGAGCTGCTGAACACTGCTTATTGCATCCCAAACACTGAGTGAACATTAATTTGAAAAAATTAGGTTTTGCTACAGAGGCATTTACAAACGAACGTGATATTGACTTTTACATTAGCGAAGTATAATTTTAGCATAGTAAGAATAAATAGGAAACCAAGATTTGGAATAAATATTATAGGGGATAATGATTCCTCTCCCCTCAAACCCAGCATCCTTCAGTAAACTTCATGGAAACTGCTCCTTAATCTACTATTTTTTTCTGCCTTTTCCAGCAAATGAGTAAATAGAGCAACATGTTGCAGGGTGCTGTAAAACAACCAACTGATCCCATGGACAAACCCTATTCCATGCCCTGTGCTGGCTACACTTGCCAGTGTATCTGCCACTTGTATAACAGAGGAGGATACAGTCATATGGCTACAGATGTGCAACTTCTGGCACTAAAAAGGCTTCCTAGGATCAGGCACTAAACTGGTCCATTGCATTTCTGCTCTTTCCTCATGGAACTCTGCATGCACCGATGCTCATTTCTTCAGTTTATTGTACAAGGAAAGAAAGAGCATCTGGGGCTTCTGTAATCACATCCTTTCATGCAGCTGGAAAAGAAAAATAGCTTGTACGTGGCACACTAGCTTTACTAGCAAGAACAACTGAGTGTATTCCTTCAACGTAACAGCAGGAAAAAAGAAAAAAAAAATAACTAAGCAGAGGACTCATGCATAGCTCTGTCTTCTGACACTTGAAAAATCTCTCCTTGGGGTTTTTATAAGTGCTTTTCTGAATCAATTTATCTAAGCAGTTACAATGTAGAAATCACCACGCTCTCTGAGATCCGCATTAGAACACTTCAGTACTTCAGAATCACACACAGGGCTCCCAAGAGGGCAGTCATAGCACACTGTCGAATGAGTCAAATTCATTTTTATTATTATTGTAAACTTTCAAGGATTAAAGTCCTTGGAAATAGTTGACTGTGGAGCTTTCACAGATCTAGGAATTCTTCCATGGAAAAACAAAAACCAAAAAACCAAACAGGCCCTGTAGCTAACATCTTGGAATACGATATTTCATGAAAAATCGCGACTGTTATACTCAATTCATTTCAATTACCTACTGAGTCCATAACCAGAGCACAATTTCATCTGCTTGCAGGTAGGGAATTACTCCTAGAGTTATCCACAGCATTTAGCCATGCCATCCGCCTGTCCTCTCCACACATCTCACAGTGAGACACACCTTTTTGCCTAAACTGGAGCTGTGTTTGCTTAGAAGATTTTTCTCTTCTGTACTTCACTTACAGCGTAATCTTGGGACAAAGATTAAGCTGAAATATTAGCACCCAGTCTGATACCCAAATGTGACCTTGTCCATCGTCTCCAAGCAACCTGTAGCAATTTCTAAGTGTTGAGCAAACTCATGCTTTATAGGCCTATTTTAGCTGTCAAGACATGTTCCAGAATATTTTAAAAAACTATGTAGCCATGTGTGTACTTGCCTACTTTTCTACAGAGGTAAGAATTAATAAGGAATAATCTTTATGCTAGGTTCTGTACACATACACATTAATAATTTTTTTTTCCTATTACAAAGACATCTCATTGCACTGCAGAAAAGTGTACCACTGTTAAGAAACTGATATGGCATTTGTCACCTTGGGCTTTTAAGTCTGAACTGCTGTTTGACAGAAGTATCCTCTGTGAGATGAAGAGAGACTATAAACTGCATTATAATATATTTAGAAGTTTAAAGCAAAGATTAGAGTTGTGATAGAAAAATGAGGGTATGGAAGAAGAAAAACAAGAATACCTCTTTTTTCCATTTTAAAACTACAAACAAAATCAGTTTTGGCAGAAAAAGATCTACCATGCAAACCTGATGACCTGTAAGAAATCAGTTCAATCCACAAAATACATTTTTTTTTACATTTGGTAAGTTTGTTTTGAAATTTATTGCAATGGACTTTCTGATATGTTGGTACTGACTAGACGCTTCAAATTAACAATAACAACAATTTTGATACAATCACATTTGTATGTAGAAGTTAAAATTGTTTGTCCCTTGGTAGTACTACCTTAAAAATCTGATAGAATTTTGTCTCTTTGCTACTGTAGCTAAGAAACACAAATTCAAAGTAAGGTGTGTAACACAGATTTCATGCTTCTCTTTTCATATTTCTGCAACTCTTAGGTTAAAATCTCCATGCACACTCATCAGCAAGGTTGACAAGGAATTAATTTTTAAGGGATCCACAGACAAAGGAATTAATTCTAGAAGACACAGCTACATACATATTTATATGTATAAATATCAGCATATATGCAATTCTATTTTATGCCTAGACATAAGACTTACATGCATACAAAGAAATCCTAGAATAAAATCAAAACACGGAGTAGGAACCAAAAACTCAAAGGCTGTAAAGACAAAGCTTGCAAACGCACGTCTTTGTGACTCACCTCTTGGGGTACGTTCCATGCCATATAGACGTGGCTCTTAAATTCATCCATCCAGACTTCAGCCACCCTCAGTGCATTTCTCCGAACGTGCGCAGTTAGATCTTCTGTGTATGGTTTATGTGCTCTTTCAATGTGAGCAATCCTGGAGCAAGGTAGAACCTCAACACTTCCTCCACACTGCCACACCTAAGAAGAGAAAACGCACTCTGCTAGCAAGAGCTCCCCTACACCACTGCTGTCCTTTAGAAAACTTATGGAAATTACTTCATTTCTATGCTTGTTACTGTTACTGGGAATAACAGCTCAGGACTTATTTGACTATACAGACGTTTTATGCATTTGCGGGAGGAGATATTTATCACCACTACTTAACCTTCCAACAAAATTAGCTTTAGGTAGCCTCTCATCACAATTTCTTGGATGAATTAAGTTATCTTCAATAGTATTAATAAAATTATTTATAAAGCATCCACATATAATTGTGGTTGGGTTCACATTTTAATGCCTTGCAGGAATTTCTCTTAGATTGTGCACAGACTCTCTCAGTGCATAGATGCACCATTCAGAATCTGGGGCTAACCAGCCTTACATTATAGGGAAACTATGCCACTGAAGTTCTTAAGATCACCAAAGTTTCAGGGACTGGGAAGACTACAAATATAAATATTAAATACATAAAAATATAAATATTAAATAAATATAAATACTATATAAATATAAATACAAATACAAATATAAATATAAATAATATAAATAGATCGTGCTTCTTTCTTTTGAGGACTGCCAAAGACTGGGAAATCTAATGAAAATGCTTCATGAATAATTTCAACAAACATTACCCTACAAATGATAAAACATTTGTAATGTAGGTTAATATACCCACTCCAATGTGTTTTCCAGTTTTGACCAGTATCACAGTTGAACAAATGTACATTAACAATATGTACTGTATTCATTTCTAATCTCCTTTCTCTGTTATTTCAGCTAAAGAGGAAACAACATCTGCAGCCTTAACAGTCAGTGATGTAGTTGAATATTTTACAAACATTTTTTACTATGTATCTCACAATATGCAGATTTCCTAATAAGATCAAGGTAACCCATTCTTAATTGCCTAGCATATGCTGCTCAGGAAAAAACCTGTATGTACTCAAATCATCTGATGCTGCTCCTGAACAAGTACATCAGCATTCCAGAAAGAGGCATGCTCCACTAAGAAGTGACAGTTTGCCTTTACTGCTAGCAGAGATTCCTGAAGTTTGGTGTCCTATATCAAGAGAGCAAAAAATGAGAATGAAGGTGCTCCTCCCCTGTACAGCCCATTCAGGAATAAAAATTATTCTGCCTGTCTCTCAGCCGCCAGGGACTTGAGCTGGCAGACCACGTTCTGGAGCTGGTCTCATACCCATCAGGTGTGTCTGTTCTATAGGCATATGCTTTACTAAGGAGGTGTTTTGTTCAGTCATTTATTTTATATATTTAGACATCTGGCTTGAATACAGCATTTAGGCATTTGGCAGCTCCTGAGACCAAAAAATGTGGCATGGATTCAGAATGCATACAAAGCGTTTTCTGAACTGGTGCCTAATTGCAGTAGCATATGCTGAGAGAAGAGACAGAGCCTTGGTTTTCAAAGTGCTCTGGAAGATAAGATATCTCATAGACCTATGGCACAGTCAGGAAGGGAACGAAGATGATTGTGACATGCCTGTGTCCAGATCTTGGAAAACCGTAAGAGTAAGTAAATATAAACTCTACCAGCAACAGAACTGAAATTGAGATGTTCACATATATTTAAAAAGAAATGAACAATTAATTTGGTGCAGGAATAAATAGTAATCTGGAAATAGCACTTGTGTTCTAATTTTCAATCAAAATGAGCAGTTCAGTTTAACAAGCTAGCAAAAATACTAGTTCTCACTGATTTAATTCTAACTGGTTCAGCTATATTTCCTAGCAAAGATTAAATGAGAAGTATCATTAGTCTTCACTCACTCAATATCTGCTTTCAATCCAAGCCATTTCTTGGTACAACACTGACACACAACTATAAATCGTTTCAGAGTTATTCACTGTACACTGTTTAAAGCAGTTTAATAGAAGACCAGAAAGATGTAAAGATGGTCATAACTTTGCGTAGCACGAGGCAATTCACATACCACATGCCCTGCCTACTCTGCCTAGCCTTTCCTCACTGTAACTAGGGATAGCCTTGCTCTAAATCCAGCATATCAACAGCAAATCTTTTGTGGGATAGTCAGAGTTAAATCTAAATGCCATCTCAGCAAACGAACTACGTCAAAAATTCTGTCTATAAGAAGCTGAAATAGGGTCTGAAAATTTGCAGTCATCTGTAATTTCAATATTGATTCAGTAATTAGTAGAATCTAATTTGACTTTATAATGAAGCAAAAGATGTTTTCAAAAAACATCCTGAGATGACCAAGCCTTTCATACAGTTTGTAAATAAGATTTACCCAGTACCTGAAAAAATCCAATTAATCTAACATAGTGGCCACCCCTTTGTTTCAACCTTTGTTCTATTTTCAAAGACTAACTTACTGCTTTACAAGAACCATGTATTCACTTAAAAACTTAATGCTAAGAAGAAGCTGTCAATACAGATGCTGGCTGAACATACGGGTTGCATTAAACAACTTCAAAAACAAATTGCATTCTTTCTGACCAAAAACCTCCTGCAAATCATGAAAATGTCATTAGCATACACCAAAATTGAACTAGCTGTATATGCTAATAATTTGTATATATGAAGATAAGTCCTGTAATTGATTTTTTATATATTTTATTTTTTTTAATAGAGTACATGAGTAACAAATGTGATCTCACAATATGGGAATGATAAGTGTGGACAGTGGTTGCAGTTTTTCACAGCACTAGGCAAATAGTGCTGCCCCAGATGTAGGCTACAAAGCCTTGCAGAACTGTAGGAGAGTGAAAGGAAATGCAGTACTCTACAAAGGCAAAAAAGCACAAATCCTGACTTGCTCTGATGGTTAAGGACAAGTCTTAACCAGAGCCTTAACCAAGGTATTTTTCTCTCCCATAGGCTTTCTTTGCCCATAGCATTACAGTATGGCGATAAACCTTTTTAGTCCAAATGCTTCATTGTACTTTGAGAAAGACCAGTTGCAAAGAAACGTGGGGAGTCATCAAAGTGGATTTCCAAATAGCATGATACTCAATAGACTCTGGATTTTCAGCTTTTCAAAACATGTACAAGATCACCAGCCAAGAAACACAGAATTTAGCTGGCCCTACTATGCTAAATACTAAACACTACAACAAGCAGGATATATCAGTACTAAACACTATCACAGGAATAACTGACTGCTGCAGAAAGCATTAGTTTCTCTTTGTTCTTCCCCAGTTATATTTCTAATAAGGAAATCTCTTGTAGTTAGGCCAAGAACGACAATTAATTCATTCTTTCTTCCCTAAGACCAACTGCTCAATTCAATCTGACCATTCCTATCTTCATTCTCCTTTTCTTGTAGCTACAGCACAATAGCTGGGGACATTAAATATGGTTGAAACCATCCAGCAGAGTGGAAGACTTTTCAAGACATTCAGAAAAGGTATAAATCTTATAACAAAAGTGCTCAGGTCTTATTAATTGACCTGAACCAACATCTTCTGATGAAAGACAATTTTTAATTAAAAAAAAATATTTTAGTACTAAGAAATAAATTTTTCTTCAAGACAGCTCAGAACAAAGCCTTATAGAGTGGTGTGATTTAATCTAATGAAATTCTTGTAGACAAGATTGTTGTTAAAATTAAGAAATCAGAATGGGAACTGAGGGGTCTCTCTCTCACACCTTCACACATTTTTCCTGTGAATTCCACAACTATTTTTCTTTTGCTGCCATTAGCAATCTTTATTCAAGCTTTAAGCATACCGAACAGCAGCTTTTTGATTCTCCAGCACTGTTATTTTATGTAATGCCTATAAATAAAAGTTTAAAATTATTGTACTTTGTTTTTTATGTATTTACTTATTTTACAAATTAGCATCATTGACTTTAGTAGAAAGTCTAAACATAAAAGAGTTTTTATGACCTTTTGGGTTGTTTTACAATAGGCAATGGTTTGAAGTAAAACATTTTGCCTCTGAGTGTTATGTTTCTGCAATCAGTAACATACTAAATGACAAAGCCATTCATAAGGAAACTGCTAGGAAGAAGCTTGATAAATTTCCTAAATGATTAAAAAGAAATGTAGCACCTTCTCCTGTTGCCCCAAAGATCATTTACCTTTGGTATCAAGAAATTGCTAGCAATAGTCTCACTTTCCTGTCAAATCTCTAAACTCACACATACACTTTATCGTCTTGATACAGTAGTGGCAATCCACATTTCATTCTGTAAAAGCACCAGTTTTCAATACCACGGGGGCTCAGCTTTGCCCTAAGACAAAGTCCTGGCAAAGTTGTGCGGTTTTTCTTTAAAAAAAAAAAAAAAAGCAATGGACTGCAATTTCTGTGGAATTACTCTCTTAATGTCATTGCTGAAGCCTCAGCAATGCAGAAAGCTTGCTTTCCTTTGGAGGACTTTCTTCGTTTCCTGCTCCTGTTGGTGTACTTTGCAAAAAAAAAATCTGTTAGAAAAAGAACAAACAAACTCCTTTTAAAGAACACTCAATTTCCTTCAGCATGTTTTCAGTGCTCACTTCCAAAAGATTGTCTGAGAAATAGCTGTATATTCTTGTACTTCCTAAGGAGATTCATGTATTTAGAATGCCCTCAGTAAGGCCTTAAAGAGCTTCCTCCGCATAAATGCATTCTGTCATCACTACCAAAGGGTAACAAAATTCCAGAGCAAAATGCAAGGTATGAAGGCACAGTAGCAGTGCCAAGGTGACTTCTAACACTTAGTAACATGAAGGACTAAAATCAGCAGAGCCTACAACCCAAACTAAACAAAGTCAGTGAGATATAATAGGAACATTAAAGAATGCAGAGAATGTATCTGAAAAAGGGAGGTGGAAATCTACCTTCCTTTTAAATGCTCAGCTGTTGCAGTGTGCACAGAATTTGTTCCAGCTCTAAGCACTGCTTGCTATTAATTTATTGACCTCACACATTCACACATGCACTATAATTGTGGCCCTACACCTCTGTAAATTTATGTGCACCAAGGGTAAAGTAGCCCTACAGAGCAAACAGAAAACACATTCTTTGCATTAGAAGGGTCAGGAATGCAGATGAGATGGAAAGCACTGCAAAGAGAAGCAGCTGGTGGCACAGCACATCACCTGCTGAAGGTGTAAGGGACTGAAGGTGGCACTCCAGTGGGATAGCACAAGTGGGACAATGGCAGAAGCAGAAACACATCAAATTGATTCTTCAAGCAATTTTAAAGACATAAGCACTTATATATCATTATGCTGTCACACCTCACCCATTTTCATCTAAATAATGGCAGTAGTGACAGCATTTGCATAGCCTGCAGCATGGAGCAGAGGCAGGTGACATTCTTACACATGCCTAAAATAATCTGGTCAAAAACTTTTAAAGCAAATTTCATTCATTTCTGTAAAATATTTTACTAGACAAGGAGTCTACATTTCGATGTGTTTGTGTTTTTAAATTAATATCCTTTAGAAAATCCTTTTAAATTACATTTAAACATATTTGAAATTGCATGTTTAATCAAAACAATTATAATTCCAAAGCTGATTCCCTCGAATATTTAATTTATACTTCATTATAAAATGATATAGCACTTCCTTGTTAATAGTGTTTCTTTTTCTCTCTTTAATCACTGAGTGCTCTTTTCATGTTGTGGAAGCTTAATCTAATAAAAATACAAATCCTACATGATGTTGAGCAGTTTATTAGCATGTACTGTACTCACTAAATTTACACAGATCATGCAGCTTCTCTAAGAAATGATATGACTTTGTTTGAAACCATCATTTCATTTTGACTGCAAACAAAATTTTTTTAATACTTAAGTAGTTTGTTGGGATTTCTCAAAAAGATGAAGCAATTTCTAGCTTCTGTGAAGTTCACAACAGACAAAATAAAAAAAGAACTCATTATAGATGCCTTGAAGGAGAAAAAACCAGTCCATGTGAATTAATTATTACTATGGGAAAGAAAAAAAAAAAAAAAGCACTAATTACCTTTAACATATATTTGGGGAAACAATTTAATGCATAACGTAGTTGTGAATCTTGTTAATCATTTACCAACAGCCAATAATGAGGTCAGTGCTTTACAGGCAAGTACAAAGAAACTACTACATCATGAGCAGGGTCTGTGAACCTTTTGGGTCTGCATATTCATTTTGGTATCTTAATAGCTAGTTCTCTGACAGCTGGCTGTAGACAGGATAGGGAGGATGGTCACATACAAACTACTGAAATCCATGTGCACGTTTCCAGTAGCATACAGCGGGCTTTGAACTGGAACCTGAAAGTTTTTGGGTTGTTATGTACATTTGGGCATCTGTCCCTATAAAGATAAGAACTATGCTTGCTGTATGAAATACATTAATCTTTACTTAGGTACATCTCCATTGAAGTAAGATAGTGTTCACCAAATAATTGCAGTAGTTACAATAAGTATTCTTGGTTTTGGCTAATGTTCCCCAAATTCAGCAAGAAACCATGCACAGTTTTGCTTATCCCAATGGTACGAGGCAGGGTGCTCTCATTAAAGAAGTCTGCCCTAGCAGTAGAATTGAATGCACAGTCCTGTCCTGAGTCACATAAACTCAGAACGTGAAAAACTAGAATACGGATGGACGGTAAGAAAAACACTGCTTACTCAAGCCAAGTTTCTGTTTTACTCCCAGCTTCTAGACACTGAAAGGGCTGGAGAAAACAATCATGTCTTTCGTGTACACTCCTGCAGAGCAGAAAATTGGGGTGTAACGATTTCAAGTGACTGCCTACAGCCAGATCTCAGAACAACATGCAGATTGTTGCACATCAGAGACTGAAGAGAAAGACTTCTTTTAAATTACTCCTGCTGTTTTACTGAAGCCCTCTGAGGTTTTTCAAGACTTTTCTACTTATCATCACACAACCCTCTCATATTTTCAGGTAAACATACAAACATTTGTGCACTGACAGCTTTTTTCTACAACCAAGCTGATAATACAAAAAATAACCTTCCCACAATGTAAAAGAACTTTTAAAAGAAAATAAAGCCCTTTAATATAACAAGAGCCACTCTCAATTTGTAAAATCCATAATTGTCTCATAAGCCTCATTATACATTAACAGTGCCTTTAAAGAACAGCCTAATTGAAAATGTAAAGTTTTTTTCCAATATTAAATTATTAGTTGTTTTCTTCCCCTTCCAGTTAATCGTTATATCCTTAGAAATTTTTGTTGTTCTGCAGGAGTTTATTTTGCACTTATCCTCGTGAACTGTAAAACTTTCACCACACATTGTTAAACTACCTACAGCGTGTTGCTGTTTGTTAATTGCAGGAAGCTACTCTATGCCTTGCTACAGGAGACAAAACACTTCAGGTGTCACTGAAGGTGAAAGGTTTCTTTCTGTTCTATTTCAAATTTGTCTATCTCATTGGTAGGCACAGTAATTATGTGACATAAACCACAACATTGTCAGGTTTACATCAAGAATACAAAGTCATATCACTTTCCCCCCTAAAAGGTTAAAACAAAGCAAAATGAATAACCAGGTCCCCATTGGTCTGGTATTCACAGAGCAACATATCTCACCAACCTACACTAATGTTTTTGCCTTTCTCTCACCAACCACAGCTGCACTCAGTTTGATCACTCTTGCTGACCTTGCAATTATCCTGAAGACTTGTAATCAGTACCAGAAGACCAAGCTGAAGGTGCTGTGATGTTTAAAGTATTTGGCTTTTGCAGCTTCAACCCAAACACACTGGGTCCTCACCGAGTCCATCTTGGTCATCTAACCAGTTATTTTACAGTACAATTCCTTGCCCTCTAACAGTTCTTTCTCCAATCTTTATTAGATTACTCACTCACTCTTGCAGAACTAAGAGCTCTCAATAAAGATTAAATTCCAGGCAGATTCCCTTCCTCTGCCTCCCCCCCAAATCACCTTAAAACAAGAGTAAACCATCTTCTCAGATTACTCAAATAATAACAGCTAAAGTGTTATTTCCGCCCTGCTGTGACATAACGTGGAGAGATATTAAACATCAGGCTACTTTATAATGCTCTAATTAAATTGTATATCACCTGAGTCCACTGATTTGTAAGTGTATATTGACTTAGAAGTGTTTTACTCCTTTCGATTCCACTGTAAACAACAATTTCCTTTCATAAAACATCCAGATGTCTATATTAAAACTCAGCTAGTAATGTGCAGCCACACAGGCACAATGAGTGAAAAAGCATCTGTGAGAAAACTCCAATGCCTCTTCCCCCTTCCTCTCAGGGTAGAGCAATGCGACATATTAGCTGGTGCTCTTATCAATCATTCACTTTCCTCAGGGGGGAAAAAAAAATCCATTGGAAAACTGGCATTAGTCTCTATGTATAATTACACATACTGTAGTTGCAGGTTACCTGCTGGGGCGCTCATGGGAAATATGGGGGGAAAAAAATCAGCTATTTTACAGGAGGCTTGACACAAAGAAACAGAAAAAGCCACCAAAAATTAGTTCCTGTTGATGTCCCAACTGACTTCTATCTAGACAGTTTAGAAACAATTCCTTCTTTTATTCTCAATAGAGGCCATTTATTTTTCTGATCAAACGGCAGCCCTAAAAATAGAGAATTTTAGTCTGTTTCGTCTTGGGATTCAGGATGTTAATGTGGTGAGGTCATTTCCAAAACAAAATTAACTTTAGCAGTGAGAAGCCACTACTGGTTACACAGAGTGCTAGGCAAGTACTTCCACTTATTTGCACTGCCAAGAATTTTTTTTTTCTCTTGGTGAAAGGGTGGACTATGAAAAGCACTGGCTACTCCTTATAGGAAAGTTTGCTTAGTATTTAGGATCTTTTTCTTGCAGAGTTCAGTCTAGTAATGTTCTCCTTTTAATTCATCATGCAGATGAAAATAAAAGATTTCTCTGATAAAGTTTTAATGCAAAGATAAAGAAAAATGACAATCTTCAAAAGGAAAATTTAAGTGTTACCCAAAAGGAGCAACTAAGAATGCTCTTCTTTCTGTATTTCTCAGTTCTTTCCCTCCATGCATCACCAGCCCAACGTTACTGAACAGAATCCAACATCATACACTAAAGACTTCTCCTGTAAAGTGAATCGTTCCCCAGTGAAAAGGGCTACAGCCTACTTATTGAAATCAATTTTAAATTATGACTTTAAGACCAGAGCAAGCAATGGCAGCTGATAGTGCAAGAATGGGGGACATCTAGATTCATTTTTCTGAAGGGAACTGGGGGAAACATCCACATGGCTCTGTGGAGTGTCATGGAAGGGGACCCAGCAGCAAGGACAAAATGGATGCTATTCACACATGACACACCCTGCTGCTCTCTCTCCATGTAAACACAGCCATATGAAAATTTTCCTAACCTTTTCTGCTCCCTCCCAGTTATCTTTACCTCTCTCTATTTTTACCGCCCCCCAGTTTTCCTCACACAACAGTATGTGAAGCAGCCTGGCAAAACACGACTTGAATAACATGAAACATATTCCAGCGGTTAAACAAAAAAGTTGAAATGTGAAGCTTGTCCCTGAACTGCATGTGTTCACATAGACAGGATACAGTGCAGCCTTTCAGATGGCTGTGCTGGCACAGGCCAAACACGGGTGTGGTACAAACCTAACAGCAACAGGAGGGCAAGGAAGAGGAGGAAATATAAACCACCAGAGCTGCTTAATTCTAATGTGCTGAGACTACAGCCTGACTTGTGCGTTGTCCAAAGCTTTTCCTTAATGAAAATCGACATCTATTTTTATGTAGTATGTTCATAATAATTCATGGTCTATATTAAAAGCACTGACAGGTAAAATTGCTGGAAACTTCTATGAAAAGAGGGAAAAATTCAAAATGTTTTCAGATATAGATATTTGGGAGCAAATGCAAGTATCTGCACTTGCTCATGAGCATAAAAAAACACTTTTACAAGAGCATATTAATAGAAAGAGATTTCAAGTGAAAAACCATAAGGGTACACAAATACTTTGGATTGGAAATTATTGGAAATGTAAACAAGCAATAGGCTTTTAGGCACAGAAAGGCAGAATGGGCCAACTAGCCAGTAGTCTACCATTATGATCCCAGAAGGGGATGAAGGGGGAATTTCAAAAAGGGAAAACGATTAGATAAATAGAGCTCAATCACCTTGCAATAAACAGAAAAACATGCAGAGGAAGTCACCTCGGGCATTTAGAACAAAACAGACCGGGTAATGGTGTGACAGGCTTCTAATCTCCTTCCTCTGCAATAAAGGGACCATATTACATAGCCAATACCCCAAAGAATTCTGGAACATTTTCTAGTCAAAAAACTCATTCCTACTTCTCTGTCCATAAGCCTCTCTCCTTTAGTTCTCTACTCACAGAAAAAGCATCAGGATCAGTTTCACTTTAGCTCAACAAACAAACATTTAGACCAACAGCTAATTAAGAAGGTGCATTTATTATAATGCAATTTCATAACAAATCCAACTTAGAAATTAAAGTAGAGTGCCATAATCAGTTTGAACTATAAATGCAATTTTCCCTCTAGGTCATCTGATGCAGTGTCTTGATATATCTTTCAGTGTGAGAAAGACCCATTCCCTTTCCATTAAAGAGCTATTACACTCTAACAAATTTTCTTTTACCCATTTAACAAAGCCATTATATCCCTGTGAACATAGTTCATCTGCAGGCACAAAGTCTTTCTGGGACACATAATTACTCTAAGTCAAAGCCTGAGCTTACATTCCCTTACCTCTGATGATGACATAGTCTGTGACCTGAGGCAAATCACAGAATATTTGTTCCTAAAAAAATGTTTGTCATAACAGAGCATTTGGAAGCATTTGGAACAGAGCTTCATTAGACAGTTAGGTTGCTTTAAGAGACAAAATGATTGCTGCAGGCTTGCTCTTGATAGGAAATCTTCTGCTCTTATCTGTAGAAACTGTGACAGGCCTCTAAGATGCCTACTGAAAACTAGACCTGAACCACCTAGTGTGGGATCTAACTGAATACATCTGATTGATTGCAATGGATTTGTAGGGGCTTCTATGTAGAAGCTTCTATTTCCAAGTAATGCAAGTCCAAACAGCCCTGAAGGAGAGCCTACGTAAGAGTTATAAATCCCAGCTTTATACTCACACTTTTTTTCTGCTATAAATTGACATTTCTTCTCTTAAATAGGCAATGTGATTCTATCTCACCCTCCAAATTTAATCTTGTCCCTTACAAGCAAACTTAAGTCCATTTAATTGCAAATGATCACCAATAAACACAGTAAATGAATCTTTCAGTAATCTCAGACTGAGTGACTGAGCTGCTCAAAAGGGTGCTGCCAAGTCTTGCATCAAACAGCCTGCCTTTGTTTTCTTATGGGTCAAATAAATAGCTTTGCAAGAAAGTATCTGCTTGAGAAGAAAATACGGTGTTGCTTCTAAGATTCAAAACACATTCCTGTTTTGAACTAATTTTTCAATTCAAGGAAATAGAATTCTATTAACATTAGATTATATATGTTTAATATCTTACAAATACTATTAGAATGCCATAGACAAGGTAAAAACCTTACAAGTTAAAATAATACTCCAAATTTGAGATGAATACTGCTGAGAGGAGAAAGTAACTCACGTCAGAATTCAGTGAGTAATGCTCCACTCCAACACCTATTTTCTATGTCTTGTTACTGCTTATCAGCAACCAATGCTTTAGATTCAGTTCCCAACAGTTGGGATTTTCATATACTCATACAATTTAAAAGAAAAAAAAAAAAAAAAAAAAGACATTTGTTCAGATGATGAGGTGGCAAAAAAAAATTGCTCCTGGGAGAAGATTCTTGTAAGTCTCCACTGATCAGGATCTGATTCCTGGCCCTATGCAGTGAAAACTCTGCTAGTTCAACAAACAAAACAAACCATTTCAAGATTTCAGAAAACACAGTAAGTGATTTCTCCTATATAATGAAAAAACATCTTAAGTAAGTAGACTTTGCTTCTCAGAAGCATCTCAGCTAGGAGATTAAATCTTATCTCACATTATTGAAGATGCAGCTGCCAAAAAAGCAAATGGAGAATAAGGCTTTGCCTCTGCACAAGGTCACAGAGATATCAGCTTATGCACTCTTGTAATCGCATGATGCTCTAGCTGGTATGCCTGAGTTTGGCTACCAGTGGCTTTATTTCCTCTGGAATGAAAGTACTACAAGGACCTTGTTCAGCTTAACATGCTTAAGGTAAACAAGTAGATCAAATGATCCTTACTGTCGCTGCTGTTTCTGTAGTTGAATGCTACCTTTCCTCATTCTGAAAATATCTTTTCTTATATGCTTATTGCATAAAATTTCTCAATGAAGGAATTGCTTTCCAGTACCTAAATACTGCAAAGGGAACAGGCTGTTTGAATTTTGCTAGGAAACTCGGAACATGTGGAAACAAACAAACAAAAAAACACTCCATCAAATGTGAGAATGCAATACGCAACATCCTACTTGTCAGACAGGCTGGACACCAGGCTAGTTTGGGCACACGTGATGTCTGCTTCCCCTCCCCTACATGGTAATGTATAACACACAGCAGAAGACTAGGTGAAGTTTGTTGCTTTTTTAACAAAGAAAATAGTGATGAAAAATGAAGCAGACAGAGCAACCTGAAAGTATCATTTTTAAAATGGAAACATTATTTTTTGCACTAATGGTGTACTTGTAACATAGTTTTTGTAGTTTCCTACAAAAAAGTTTACAGTAAACTGCCTTTATTGATTGATAGCAGGCTCTGCCTCTGAAAGCAGCACAGATAATCTAGAGGTAATTATTTGGTGCTGCAGAGACAGGACGTCTGGTATGAAATCTCCTTCTGACGTACCTGAAGGAGATCAAATGGCACCACTAAGGGCGAGTGCTAGGGATGCAAGTGAATGCAGCTGCTGACACGGCAGCAGGGCATCCTAAGCAACTATCTATATTTTATCAGGAAACAGTGTATGGCCACAGCTACATACCCATGAAGTGCAGGAAGAAGCAGGTGACTGAGGATAGGAGCTTGCTTATAAAGCTTAGCAATTGAAGAAATAATACAGTGATTCCCAGAAGCTCTAATATTGCACTATACATTTACGCTCATCCTGGTATTATCTAGGATATGCTGAGAACTGTAAGAAGAGTTGGTAATAACCTGCTGATAAATCTGCTCAGAAATTTGTTTTGATAGAGCCGGGAACACAGATCCAAGTCAGGATAAAGTTAGATGAGGCAGCATATATTATGCTACCTTGCACATTACAATCTGTTACAGATGAAAGTATTTTATGTAGGTCAGGCACTGCTTCGCTGGAGACAGGGAAAAAAGCCATAAGGAAATCAGAGCTGGGCCTTATTCCAATGATCCAGTCTACTCCAAAGTTTCAAATGTGAAAAGATTTGTGTCTCTCTGGTCTTGTCTATCTAAGCACTCTTCAAGAACAACTTCTGCAAGACTAAGTATAGCATTATAGATAACGTATTTCTCACGATGCAGAACCAGATATGACTCCTTACTCTCACACAGAGACTAGTTTTGTCAGTTGAAAAAAGAAAAGTGAAATCAAAGTGACACTAATTTTCAACTCATTGCAACATTGAGCTGTGAAATCGGGTTTCAGGAATAAAATAAGGTTCTCTGGCTCTCACAGCCAAGAGAACGGTGTTATTAAAAGAAGCAGTACTGCATTTCTCTCTCCCTTTCCTTACAGCTGTACTCTAATGTAACAGAATGTACCTGCCCTTCAGTCTTCTTGCAATATCATTTTATCTCTGACAGGTGGTAGGAACAGAATTGAAGAAACCCAAAAGTAAAAATGAGGTGGGTTTTTTTTGTTTGTTTTTCTCATAGTCTCATCAGAAAAGTATTGATTTTTAAAGTCAGTTTCTTTTTTCTTTTTTTTTTTTTTTACTAATACATAATTATGTGTTTTTATTCTGGTAACCAAAATGCACAAAATACAATGGTCCACTAACATTTCAATAGAAGGATTTAGAATATAGCTTTTATAACACACATCATTCCATTTTTTATTACCACCTATCAAGCTAGGAAATTCTTTTGTATCAAAAAAAAACCTGAAAGATTCTCAAACGGAACAGCCCTGTATTTTTGGATGGTATTTAGCTGTGAAGAGAGATAAAAGAGGTACACAAATCACAGAAATACTACATGCAGTACACAAATGGAAGAAGAAAATGTGCACTTGTGCAACTTCAGTATTTTATGAATACCTTCAATTCCCCTACAGAGGGAATGTGACATAAATGCCTGCATATTTCAGTTATCATCTGTGCAGAATTTAGCATTATTGGCTGTATGAAAAAATACCCATTTCTGTATTTCTATCCTTTAACATATAGACTCTTTAAAAAATATGCAAACTTTTGCTCTTTTGAGTTATACTTCATTTTTGCACGCATTCATCCCTACACTGGTGACTCCACATTTTTTTCCCTGCCCCATAATGAATATCAGGTTGTATTTTAAATGCAAGCTACCAGTGTCAGGTGGATACATTTCTCACCCTGATTCCAAGTTCCACATTCTCTCCACCATATACTTCCATGCCTTCATCTAGTAAGCCAATTTCTTGGAAATATTCCCGGTCTACTATGAAGCACCCAATTAGTGCAGGGCTTCTGGAAGAAAAAAGCGGAGAAAACAAAATTAACAGATAGAATACACATTTTCATTATACAGAAATTGATTAAATTTATCACTGCTGGGTCAAAGAGCATGTCAGATTCCTAGGGAGATCTTTCTCAAAGAGATTACAGCTTTGTCTTCCAATGTCTTTGATTCTGTAGTGAAATAAGCACTACTGAGGGAAAATAGATTTAAAATGACTGGACATATTCACCAGAACACATAGGATTTAAGTGCTCACAGTATTAGATCCAAGAGCCCCAGCTTTGTTTATGGGGCACCAGACATGTAACCAAAACGTGGAGCTGTTTGCCTCTGCTAAGTTCTCAAGTTTCTTGTCTGTGATAGTTAACAAGGCTAACCAATGCCGCATGGTTTTGTGTGTTTGGCCAGAAATGCAGTTCATTTGCATTTAAGAAAACATTTATATTTAAGCATATTTTAAAGAAGAGGTAATTGCTTGAATAAGAACTTCCAAGTCAGCTTCTACAATCCTGAATCAAGAAATGCCTAACTTACCAGTATTCTGTAACACCAGTCAATTGTGCTGAACCAAATCTAAACAAGTCACATATCTTTACCAAACCTGTAAGCTCATTCAAGTCATGATCTGAATTAACCAACTTCTACTAAGCAGAGCTAATATTAAGAAGGTAGGAGTTCAACTGCTGAGTTTAATTTCACCAGTATGAAATGCAGTGAAACAGAATGCCAAGTAGTGTGGACTTCTCACTTGTTTGCCTATCCTATATTGCATATTGACATGAAATAAAATGTCTTTTCTGACTATTATGCGGCTGTTTGAAACTCTGAGAAGAACAGGATATTAATTAGCAGTACACAGGTAATCACCCTGCACTTACTAGGAACACTCAAGCTGAAGTAAGTGTAGACATCTGCTTTCAAACACTTCACAGGATGTCTTCATCACAAGCTGTACAATTCTACAGAAATATATACGTTTCTGCCTTTAATTTGAAGTCCCATAGTATATGCTTCCATGTTTCACAACAATGAAAGATTGTTTCTGATATATTTACAAATGAGGAAATTCAGGGAAAGAAAGGGCTAGGAAAAAGGAAAAAAAGCCAAACCAAACTAACACTACTATTAATTACTATTAATACTACTAATACAAACTAAAGAATATCCAATATTCTTAAAGGACCTTTACTCCAAAATACAAAGTACAGAGCTTTGAGATAAAATGGAACTGAAGATTTGCCCTTCATTGAGCATAACTACCTTTCCCTAAAGAATCATCATAGTTAATACAGGTTTGCCTCTCCAGGAATTAGTACAAAATTTCCAAGTATTTTCGTATTATTAACACAGTTCATTAAAACATGAAACACATGTGGAAACTACCACCTCATTATGTCTGTGGCAAACCTGTGATTGTTTAGCTACTACTTTTCAATTCTGAGTCCTGTTCAAGTGACCATCAGCTGGGTCAGATCATTCCAGTGTGTCTAAGCCAAACACCCCCAAAAAGAGATGTTTGTCTGAAAAAACAGAACTGCTGGATGAAAGATATCCCTTGTAAGACTGCGTGGAACAAGTTGCTACTGATGAATCCCTCATGCAGCCACTGCTATTTAAGGTTCTGTTTTGCAGCTGGTGAAAGCAGTCTTCATCCTCTCATTCTGCAGAGAGCTAGAGTACAGATACTAATGACCTCCTCGATATGAATGCCTAGACAACAGAGATGCAGAGATGATTCAGAGGTGTCTATCCTCTTTCCAGTGATAAAGGTATTGTTCTGTGTTTGCCTGTCTCCAGAAATGAAAAGCAAATACAGAGGGAGAGTGTATCAAAGTAAGGATTTAGTAAGTCTTTGATAAAATATTGTTGGTCAACCAGCATTAACTCCTATGACATAGCAAAGCTATGGAGCTATGTGGCAGTACTATGAAGACTACAGCTGTTAGAAAGACTGTTACATAATGCATTTGTAAAGAAAATGTCATTACTGGCCCATTACCATTAAATTAGCAGGCAACATTTGGAGACTGGAGGGCTGCTGAGCATTCTAGTCTACTATTTCACTTTGGCTAAGTGTTTAGTCCCATGCTAATAACAATGAAACCTATTTTCAAAGATCTCCTGATAAAAGTTTTCTTAATGAATGAGTAGAGAGCCAAGGAGAAATGCAAAAGAGGACAGCTCAAGGACATCAACTACCTTAACATCTAATTTAATATTACAGTCAGTAAACTTATTACATAGCTGAGACCACTCACCATCTGTCATCACATCTAGATGAGCATTTCCTGTGCTACACTAATCTGGGTCACAGCTGCACATTACCTTATTGGAGCAGTTGTGTTCTCCAGTTTCCACCATGACTTAGGAGGGTTCAGGTAACGACACCATAGCTCCCAGTCAAACCCTTGTGCTGAGAGGGGATATTCTTCTATTTCAAAATTATCATACTTAATGTTATCAAATGATGGAGAAATGACCCTTTTTCTATTTTCCTTTATCCTAGAGAGCACTGGTTCAGCCCTAAAAAAGAAAAGAAAAAGATGACTATGTCAGTAGAAGGATAGCAGTGATGGACATACCAGCTTACACTGCGCATTTCAGAAAGCCATTTAGAGCTCTTTTTGCTTTGAGATGGAGATGGGGCAGAGTACGATCTGCCCCAAAATAACACACTGCACAGTTTTATCAAGGATGCCCTGTTATTATCATTAATGTTAGCTGAAGAACTGAAGAAATTACTATCTGCATACTACAGAGCATTTACATACTTGCTACTGAGTAACAATAATTTCAGGCTTTCAGTATTATCAAGGGCGTGAAGATCAGAGTTAATAATAGATTTATTCTATGGACAGCACCTCCTGCCTTTTTACAATCTTTTTTACTCAAGAAAAAACAAAGATATTAAGTCTGGATCAAACAAGCTCAAATATATGTTTTTAGTTACATGCTACTTTTGCACAGAGCAGCAATGTTGAGAAAAAATGGCATATCTTTATTTACACTGTAGAACATAAAAGAAACATTGTTCTGTATTAAAAGGTCAATTTCCTTCAGCCCTTTGCCCATAAAGGACGTTACTGGAGGGAGCTGATTTCTGAAAAGCACAGACATAGAAAATAGAATTTTTTCTCAGTAGTTTTACAGACCATTATTTGGATATTTGGAAGCTACACAAATGTTAAGCATTTTATATTTCCAGAGAACAATTTAAAATATTGCCCTGAGATATGAAAAGAACTCAAGTAACACAGAGGAGCAAAACCTGAGTCGTAAGTGTGCTGCTTCTAACTGCAGACGTATCCCTCATATCTGTAACTAGCTCATCTTTCTCATCTTCTTCATGCCAAAATTATCATTTACCATTACCATTTGAAAGAAAAAATGCAGCAATACATAATACAGATATTTTAGATACAGGAAAAAGGTGCTCACTTAGCATGCAATTTTCCCATAGAGTTAAATACATTGTAATTACACCGCTAGATAGCACACTAAGATATATATAAGTATATATATATAATATATATAGATTACATTACATAGCACAAATGCATTTTTCATGAATACACCCATCTCTGAAACTTTTTATTAAAAGTATCAGAATGCTAATTCACCCTTTACGTGCAAGAGAAATAGCATTTAGTAATTTATAAATAGTGCTTAAGAAAGTGTGCCTTCTTTAAAGAAGGTAAAAGCAGACACATACCATCCCACGTTGAATTCCACATGGGCATCAAAGAGAGCAACTACTGGTGCTGTGGCTACCCTCCATCCACTAACTCGAGATCTAATCAGCCCCTCTTGTTTGTTGTGTCGGACAACCTTGATGAAACCAGGCTTACGGGCATTCACTTCATCAACATACTTCTTTAGTTTCTCTTTGAGTTCTTCTGCAGAAAGAAAAGAATTAGATGTTAACAAGAAGCATCATCAGTTTGCCAAGATGTAAAAATCTGTTCCTCCTGCAAAAAAAGATTCTTCACACAGAGGAATATTGCATATTGATTTAACTACTACGAGCTTTCAGGTAGTCAAATCTAAAAAGAGACAAAACAACAACAAAAAAGCCACCAACAGAAGGACCACAAATTATATAGAAATAAAAAAAATCCAAGTTTAATAATTCAGCCTAAATGATTGCCAGAATCATTAAATGTATTTGTTGAACATTAACATGTCACAAGATAAAGAACTCAGACACAGTGGACCATAGCTACATAAGTGCATATTTTGTTACTATAGCAGCAAATAAGATAACTATCTCATATTTCCAGAAAAATATGCCAAACTTACTAATACTTCAAGAAGAGAAAGAATAAAATAAATTATTTATATTTTTTCCACTGCTATTTTGGAACTTCAACAACAACTTTCTTCCCCTACTAAGACCTTCCACAACGTCTGCTGCTTTTATAGTAGGATACAGACCAGCAAATACAGAAGAGGAAAATAATCCTAATTAAAATATGACAACCTTTTTTATCAGCAGTTATTGCATCTCTGGCCTAAAGACCACTGCATGAGGAAATACAAAAGGTAGAACTCAAATATGCCGTTCAACATTATTAACTGAAAGCACTGTTTATTCCTACTGCTTATTAGCATTTCTATGCTCTATTTATGTTATGGATCACCAAGAATTCCCTCAGCACTGTTCAATGCCCTTTCATCCCAATTTCTCCATAATCCACAAATGTCTGCTGTGAGGCCAAACAATGCTCCCATGGTTATGATGTTAAACTGGAAATCATCAGATCCACATTAAAAGCTAATGCTGTCTAGTCTTTCCTGTGAAATCTTGAGCAAGCCACAACTTCTTCATAAAACAATGAAAAATCATAAATTACACAAGCCAGGTATGCTCATCTGCAGTCCTAATCCTGATGGTTCACAAAGTGAGCGCACACATTACTTCCCAACTGATCTTAGGAAGCAGATTTCTCCTCAGAAGCATTTGCTTCCCAGACGGCTCTGCTCCTCCCAGCCCTGCATATGTCATCTGCTAGTTACTAAGTTCTCTCTTTCAGTTCCTGGCCTATACACCTCCCAGACCAGCTGGTCAAGCATGATCTAGTAGTCCCAGGGAGAGAAACTTTTTGACTCAGGCTTTCAAGGCCAAGCTATCCCTTGACTGTAGCTTGTGATGTTCTGATTAGCACAAAATAAATAAACTTTTCATTACAGTATTCTCCTGTTAGCCAGACTAAAAGGCTGGAGAAGAGGAGACCAATTAATTTGAGGATACTAAAATACAAGTTTTAGTTGCAGGGTTTGTTGTTTGTTTCAAAAACATAACAAATAACTCTTTTATTGTTTTAACTGGCATTAGCTGCACAATCTGCTCTTGGCTGCAAGCAGGGAAGACTTATGCACTGAGTCCACCAACCTCTTACCAGCATAAGCCAATTACAATGGGAACCAGTCACTTCAAGCAGATCTGGACAATATACACACAAGAATAGTTAATGCAACAGAAAAACAAACAAACTTTATCTCCAAGCTATGTTAAACATTTGTCCTTCAAAAGGAGATAGATGTTTTCTCTCTCAGTCTGACAAAGAGGAACAGAGAAGTTTCACAAGGGACCCTCTAAGGAGGATGATCAAGCACAAGGATTCCTTAAATTTATCCCTCCTTGAAAGACTTGCAGACAACAACCTTGCATGATGCTTTTGCAGCTAGTTGCACTGCCACTGCAAGGCTGTGCGTGCCATGTACCTCTGCATAAAGGAACCATCTCGCAGCAGGTAAGAGAATACAACAGAGAAGTGCTGGTGTGTACAGTTTTTCATTAAAAATGAACAAACAAACAAAAAAATTAAAACGGAATAATCTGCCATACAAGTCCATGACAGTACTTAAACTACAGCTGTGTTTTAGGGATGGATTCAGTACAGTCCAATAATTTTCTACCTCACATTGTTCATTTCTTTTTTCTTTGCTCATATCATTGTTTTTATCTATCACTGCATCATCTTGCATAAACAAGACTCAGAAATCTACGTTAATATGAAGTACATAGTGCAGAGCACTTTTCTATTTCACACTAGATTTGCTAGGTATTGATCAATAGACTTTTTCCCTTGATCAAGCCAAAACACTGTATTCACATTTCTACTCTGCTTGCAAAGTGTCATATTCTTATTCCTTACCCCCAACACAATGAGATTTGCAGGAAGCAAAAATCCACCAAATCAACTAGCTAAAAGCTATTTAAATTTGAAAGAATACATTTATGTTATTGAAATCGTGCCTATCTGAAAATAGTCAGCAACCGTTCTGTATTCCCAAAATGTAACATGGTGAAGGGTGAATATCAAAACACGAAGATCAAAGTTTTGTTCTCAGTGCAAGTGGTTGTTCATAGTTTTACAATATCAGGAAGCTTTATTTGCCACAACAATGCAACAGCACTGCTGACTGTCTAATACATGAAAGGCAAGCAGGCTCTAATCAAAGTCCTGAAAATCAGTGCTTTTGAAAGAGTCTCTCTTCTCTGTATCACCTCTGTTCTTGGCGAGTGGGCTATTCTTACTCCTGTCATATACATTTCCTAATGTGGACTGACTTTATAAGCTTGACTAAACACAAAATGTTTTCCATAGCTAGGTGTAAGTATGGAAATAAATGGAAATAGAACAGAACTTAGTCCTTGGCTTGCCACCAGCATGACTTCAGCTGCACGTTATAGCTGTGACATTTACTAGGCAGTATGCGCTCTTAATATGCACTACAGCTTTTTGCGAATTAAGAGAATAGCTGGAGACGGTGTCAGGGGAACATTATGAGCTTACCCACGGGGGAATCCTTCTCTGGACTTCATTATCAACCCCAGGAGGCTGAGGAGAGTGCTGGATCTCAGCTAATCTTCAGTACTAGTCCACAAGCAGTGACTTTGTAGCATGTGCACGGGAGAGAAAGCAGTATTTTGCAGTCCAGCATTTTCCGGCCTTTGTCATTCAAAACAGCTTTGCTTTGCTTTGCAAAAGCGCTCCGCACTATGTGTGCCCTTTGTCGAACAAAGCCTATACCTATTGGGCAGACTACCCCAGAATAAATGACGTTTTACAAAAAAAAAAACATTATGAAAAAGGTATCATTTGGACTCGACCACAGGACACAGCAGACATGCAAATGAAGCCTACAAAGTCAGTATTACCTGCAGAACATTTGACAGGTGCTTCCCCCCTCCTCCCACTTCCCCCTTGCAGTCTTCATTTTCCTGAGCTTTACTTGAGAAATCTGAGTTCAATTGTCTTTGACAGTTTCAGAGCATTGTGCCCAACTGGAATGAGTGATGGAACGCTCCCTCTAGAACTGATCATATCGTTTGTGATGGCACTGCTGGTCTTCAGTAATATATTTTTAACCTATGTTCCGTTTCTTTCCACCTCAGATATACTCCATGAATAATAAACAGTCTTTTTCATTAATTATTGTGCTTCACTGCTTTATGCTACCATAGGGAGAAGAAAGGGAATGAGCAAATGCCTCATCTTCAATACACTGTTGATTCAGTTTCTTATTACAAAAACAAACAGGCTTATAAAGATAGATGCATTTCGCTTTCAGCACAGAATTTTTCAAATAAAGACTCAATTTGATGAAGCTGACTGGGTATCTACAACTGAAGAGAAAGAACACCCATAGATGACATGGGAATACTGTGCAGATCTTGTAAGTGATACACCCTATGACCTGCCTCTATGAGGTACAGATGTCTATAGCACATCAGAGCTCTCCTCACAAATGCAGAGGTCATAGTTATGTGATATAATCATATTTAATGCTAATGTTACTCAGTTCTAATACTTGCCAGAGGTTGGTTGTCGGTTTCTTAGAAACAATCAAAGATTTTGTTTGTCTAGTTTCCTTATTCAGCATTACAGTACAGTGCTAATAAATTAATTCATGCTGCCTTGCCTTTTTAGGAAAGCAATTTCTTCAGAAAATGAAAGGAAAAGAGAATGGTGGATGAGATAAGCTTTAGCAGTGCAAGTATTCTCCTTCCAATACGGCAGCTGGCGTGGCTTGTGTGAACGATCAGTCTGGGCTCAGAGGGGTGACAGGGATCACAGTCCTGCCTCCTCCTTGGACACTGGGGGATTGCAGCAGAGTGCATAATATGGAAAAGTTCTATCATGTCTGCCCCAGGGAGTTTCTCAGAAGAAAACTCATCTACAGAATGTGCTCTTCATCCAGTTGTATGCAAGTGACCTATGGTCTGTGTGCCTCCAACTTTACCTCTCGGAGGAAGTCATCAGGCTAGATGCTCAAATGAAGCAAACTGCCCTAGCCCCATGGGACCCCAGTGTCCTACAACAGCTGTGGATCTGCCCTAGACTAGAAGTTTTAAGTTACTGATAGAAAGTTGTGTTATTAGTAATAAATTACTGCCTCACATTCATAGAGGTCAGTTAAGCCTCTTTTTTCAGTGGCTTTCCTGCTGTAAAGTGCTCCCATTCTGAGTGTTTAAATGAGTCCTCGCAGCTCTCAGAACAATTACATTTGTAAAATCTGACACATGCTTTCCTACGACAGATGCATTTTTGGGACTTTTAAAAAGAGTTGCTCTTTAGCTGTAAGTTTGCCAAGAGAGCTAAATAAATAAATAACTAAAAACTCTCCCACATAAATACGCAGCAGTCTATTTTCTAAAGGCTGAACTTCTGGTGTGGCAGAATGCTGCCATCTTGGCAGGCCTCAAGATTTTAACGTGAGGTTAAAATTTATTTTTCCGTCGAACATCCAGGAATTTTCGTGCCCCTTTTTAACCTTAGCACTTGACACAAACATGGTTCCTTCTACCAGGCACCTGCTCCACTTCTGCAGTCACAAGTGAGCAGATAAATCAGCAAAAAGGCACCAGTCCCAAAAAGGACCTAATTTTAAACTAAGATTTCCCATCTTCTTTATCTGATCAGTCGTGGCCCAAAATCTTAGCAGCAGGAAGAGCTGCTTTTCCACTCTTCCCCTAATGATTTCAAAACCCTTAGAAAAATGAAATGTACTAACATGGATAAATTCCCCTCTGGCAAATAAGGCAAGCCTATTATACCAGGTATGCAGCAGAAAAACCTCTCTTCCCTCTTAGTCACTCTGTAGGCATATAACCTGAATTCATGACAGCAGCTAGGCATGCAAGAAAAATTGGTTGGTGCACTTTATCTAATAGGATTGTACAATGTATTGTGTCCGTTATTGTGCATGCAGCTCAGTGCTTTGTTGTTGTTGTTTTTTTCTTTTTCTCTGGTCCCTTATCTTTCATGCTCAAGCGATCACCTCTCATCTCTGTAGCAGAAGCAGATAATTCCAAATGGAAAATATTTATAACCAGATAGAGGCATGTCATTTGTAATGCACTTGTGTACATAGAATGTTTGCAACAGAGGGCAAGAATGCACAAAGAAATAAAAAGGGCCTGCTGCGCACACGTATTTAATTATCTCATGTTATCTGGAAATAGATAAACCACCCAAAGGAAATTAACATGATGCAAGGAATTGATTAGGACAGACCTCAGAAACAAACAAACAAAAAGCAGTACAGTTCTTTTCCTCTATTACTACACCTAACTTGTTTTGTTGACAGAGATGCATCATATGATCTCAGAAGTCCATGCTATCCACATGTAAAACCAGATCAGGTAACAAACTTTCACAAGCACAACCTTTGTATTCAGCAATTTAGAGCCTCCGCCATCCCCCTAAGATAAATGAGGGCTGCATGAATTTATTCCAGCTCAGACTCTGGGCATAAAAAATATGCACGTTTCTCCCCTTAGCCTCCCCACATGGATGCACACAAACTTTCCTTTGCCTAGGAGAATCCAGCAGATTGCTTAAAAAGGATTTGATGGAGGCTGCTCTGACCTGTTCTTCTCAGGTCCTCTCACAAACATCATGTCTTCCACGTTTATGAAAGGAGCTTTGGTAGACACTTCACTAAATCCCCTCCTGTTTTATAATGTCTGGGAATCTGATAGTATGAGATGATATGTGAGCCTGGATCTCCCAAATCCCAGGGCAGCACTGTAGCACTGCCTGGCTTCTTTTGGGCCATGACTCTGCAGTTTCAGGCATGGCCCACATGGAGTCCAGATAACTTTGCAGATGCAAGAGCTCATTCACATCACTGGATCAGGATTAAGAGCCAGCTGATATCCAAAGCTCTTTTAATGCTAACAGAAATGTGTTACAACAAAGGAATTAACATGGCCCTCACATGCTTACTCACTGAGAATATGGAGAAGAGATTACTAAAGGCAAGCTTTGACAGAAAGAGAGGGAAGGAAGATAAATCTGCTGAAAGGTAAGCATTCATTCCTGCTCTTCAATGGACACAGCTGCATGCACCACGACAGGACTTGAAACAAAAGCACAGTTACATTTCTTAGATTACAACAATCCCAATTAAGGAAGTTTACTAATGACAATAAAAGCCATTTGTGTGTGCTTAAACCAGAAACTATGCAAACAAATGCTATAAGTATATGAGAAGTTACCAAGCACTACAGAGAGTACAACTGCCACACAAACAAAGCAAGACTACAAACTCTAGTACGTATCTCCTCATGGCAACATGTCAACAGAAAGGTATTAGAACCCTCAAAATATCATTAAGCACAGGCATATTATCTAACCTTAATTGTTCCACTTAATTTGTTGATTGCTGGATGCTTGAATTAATCTTAGCACAAACATTACTGCACTCCATTTCATGGTGTATGCCTACTTCCTACTGCTACTGGATATATTACAGCTGCAATAACGTGATTAGAAAATGGTTAAATCTGGTCAGGAAAAAACACAATCACTGAAATTGAGACATTTATAATGTATGCGATGCAAGACGAACTTCTGGTGCCTGTTTGAATACAAGCTTTAGAAAGGAACCGTAAAGTGAGAAGCATACAAGCAGAAAAAGCACATGTTGGAAGTGACATAGAGCATAAAATACACTGCTGAAATCACCACCGTCAAAATTCAGAAAGCTTATAATTTCATTTATTGGTGTTCCCTGAATCGTTTGTAAGATGACCTTTAAACGTTAGAGAGAAATGCCTGAGAAATGCATTCCAGTCCCAGCTGGACAACAGCGGTTTCTAGTAATCTAATTCTCTTTTTTTCAAATGTTTTAATATACAGTCTTTAATTCTAATCTATTTCTTGGACTTGTATGGGGCAGAAAAATCACTACTAATCACTACTCAGAAAAAGAAACTAAATGCCTGAGAAAAGCCAGTGCTGACTCCATAAATCTAGAAAATCAGCATTTGAAGAACGTATTAGAGATACTCTGTAACCACAAGACTCATCAAGCTGCCTGCTGTACTCTGCATTTGATAAATCATCATGACTTCGAGAAACTGTGGTGATTCATGTTATGATAACAGATACATAAGGAAAACTGCCAATTAAAACACAGTGGTCCAAATGTAACTACTTTATGATTGAGAAGAAATCAGTCACATAGGTTGTATTAAAAATTCAATATGCAAATACACAGTTAAATATGTATGGAACAGAGCTGCTTATATTCCTCTATGGATCAGACCTCACTCTGCCAGCAAGGAAGTTGAGAATAGGATTATGAAAGGAAGATTAAACAAAAAGTAATCACAAAGTAGAGAGGACTTGTGCAATCCATTCCCTCATTCAATTAAACAATTTTAAATATCATTAAATATCATAAATAGCATTTAAAAGAAGGCCATGTAGCATTACAAAAGAGTGAGTTTTTCATTTTTGTTTTTCTTTGTTGTCATTGTTTCTTTATATACACTACACAGAAAGATGTCCTTGGGAGCAAAACAGCAACGCTGATACTACACAGAGTCAGGACAGCAATAAAGCTATTTCTCCTTTGAGATCTCACTCTGAGAGACAAAATACAGTTGAGAAACAATAAATCTCTCCATGGTGGTTTTGGTTTTTTTAATTATTTTTTCTAATTTTTTTTTAACCTGGTCCAAATGTAGACTTCCTTCATCTTTTGTTTTTGGATAGATGACTTCTACCCTACTGGACACTGCTTACACATCAGATGCAAAATGCTGCATATATACTCCAAATCAGCAAAATCAGTATCTTCCTGTGATCATGTTGCGTGCGATCTGCTACTATTTTCTTTCTCAAAGACTGACTGCAACTTGCAGAACCTTGTAGGTCAGTATAAAAATGCTAATACAGCACCCAATGCACCAAGGAGAAATGAGGAAAAGGCAAATTACGCCCATATCTATTTTTTTGTTTGTTTCATTTCTCTAATGGCTAATACAAACAAGATAATACCAGTTGTAAGCTTTACAGCTTGACAGAGTGAAATACTGCAGTCATGGAAATCAGTGAGAAACTGTTACATGCTCAGGCCCGGAATGCAATGTCATACATGATAACAAGTGCATATACAATAACTGGCCTAGTGTAGAAGCCAGCTTTCTCATGCCCTCGTGATATACCATATAGTCATGCAGAATTCTGCAAATCACAACAGATTTCATCATGCAGCCATCACAATCTGCTAACCTGCAACAAGCAGCAACAGCAGGACCTCCCCCATCTTCTACATAGCAAGCAGACAAGAGCTTTCACCATGCACAGCAGAACCCGCAGGGAAATGACACAAGCTTTAAGTCGCATGATTTGCATAGCTTGGGAGTTACGGTTTTGTGAAACTTCCAGCAAAGGACAAAATCCAAGTAATTCTTAGTCCCATAGAACGCCTAATCAAGTCAGAAGTGATTTGGTTTCAATATAAAGCATGAGAGTCATTCTATTTGATTGGCTGGTTGGGTTTTGCTGTTGTTTTTTAGTTGTTGTTGTTTGTTTGTTTGTTTCTTTTGTTTTGTTTTAATAATCAACCATGAACATTTTGCAATTAAAGCATCAAATTCTGGCTTGCTTCTTTCCTAGCATATTTGATTACTTAAGAATTACACAGTACAGAAGCTGTACCATTCAGTAGCTGTGGAAAATCCCTAAATCTGGTAAATGTTATCTCCAAGCAAAGACTTTCTTATAATAGTATGTGGTCCATTGCTTTCCAAAATGCAAACCTGAAGAAAATGTAATAGCATCCAATATCTAAATTCAGATAAAATATATCAGCATGTAACTGTAGTTTTAGCCTGAATAAATAATTTTAAGACTTTGATTACATATCATAGAAAATTTCTCTAACTAATAGATTTAATGAAATGTTTAGGTTTTAATTTTCATATAAAAACTGTTATTGATGCTTTGACTTTTTGCATAAAAAAAAGGGGGGGGACAGTTCAGACATTAAAAGTAACTTCAATGGTAACTTGAAATTAAAAGTCATAATAATACCATTTCAATTCAAAATACAAAGAACATCAAACTGGCCATCAGTATGCCTCCCAGCAGGGAAACACTGCTCACATAAAACATTTTGTACATACATTATAACCATGAATCGTGACAGTTATGTAAAGAATTTTAAGGTCATTCTTGGGAAATCTGATTATGAAGGCCACTAACACTAAATACTGCCTGTGTCCCCAGTAACTGGCCCTGATGTAGTCCTGTAGCACTGAAAACCTATCAGACTCCATTTATTATAGAGATTAAAAGTCCTGAAACGATCACCTCCCATCCAATTTTCCAGCATACCATATGACCTCTGTGAATAACGATTTAGCACAAGTGCAGGCTAATATCCTGAACTGGACTTAGCTTTGCAGTGATTTGTAATCTGATTTGCAAACTAACCTGCATTTTTTACAGTAGTTATTACTTGACTTCTCAAGATTTAAACCTTTTAGCATCTTCAGAAGAATGCTTCTTGCACAGCTGATGTTCACGATGAAGTTACATGACTGAATTCTCTCCAAGTATAAGCATTAAATTCTACTTTGTCTGTGTTCTGCATATGTTGCACTGAAAACCACCAGTCATGCAGCTTCGAGGGCCTCACATCAACCATCTTCCCTGATACCACAGTTTACTAACTTGTAAATTATACTCTATGTAGCAAACACAACCATGCTACCTGTATTAGAAAGAGTGAAGCAGCCTAAAAACCTGCAGGCAAACAGAAGTCATGCCTGATGTTTTGTGAGTCAAACTAATAAATGCACATAGGAGCCAACCAACCTCACACAATTTTTCCAAATTCTACTCCCTGTCACCAACACTGAAGATTACAATTATAGCCGCTATGCCACACTAGAAGAAGACAAGACAGACCAAAATAATATGGGTGCAGTACCATTTTTTCTTCTTCGAAAACAGTTTGCATTTCAGTACTACATGACCTATAGCCCTTAAAACACCTCAGCCTGAAATCTTAAAGTAGTGTTATCAAGTTTACATCACTGGGATTTGCAGATGTTTTAAACCTAAGGCGGCAATGACAAAAAATTTCCACTATAAGGATTGTAACATTGCAGTTTTTCACTGGGAAGTTCACTCCCCAGGTTTTGATTGTATTTCCCTGGGAAAATCATACTCAGCCAGGCATGTGCTAGCACTCTGGCAGAGCTCAGTAATGTCAGAGGACAGGACTTGCATGTCAGCTGTGGTCTTCAGCATGGGAAGTCGAACAAACACTTTGCTGTTCTGGACTCACACTGTGCGCCTTACAGAGAAAGGCTGAGACCTTGGATTCACTTTGAATTGTTCAAAGAAGCTGACAGAGAGAGCAGTACAGGCTGCTGTGCACAGTGTGAGCTCTATGACTGAGGAAACATGCTGCAGAGCTTTGGATTAGTGGCTGTTCCCTTAGATGCCACTCCTACCTATCCCACATCCCAGCTTTCCGGCCACAAAGTGACTGACAGCAGTCCTGTCTAGCTGTGCACACTCATTGACCTGACTTTACTTACCCAAATGCTGAGGTATGGCATAAAGACCTCTGAGTTGATTCATACACAGTTATTTCAGCTCTATTTCCTTGATAAATACAGCACCATTTTAGTTTTGTAGTACCGAGAACTATGCAGTGCTGGAACTAAGGAAGTTGACAGGACAACTAATAATGGTTTAACACGAAAAGAGGGCAAATTTAAATAAAATATAAATTTAAATACGATATAAGGAAGAAATTCATCACTGTGAGGGTGGTGAGGCACTGGAACACATTGTCCAGAGAAGCTGTGAATGCTTCATCCCTGCAGGAGCTCAAGGCCAGGCTGGATGGGACTTTGGTCTAGCAGAAGAGAGTCCCTGCCAGTAGCAGAGGGGTTGGAACTAGATGATGTTTAAGCTTCCTCCAATCCAAAGCACTCCACAATTCTATGAAATACAATCAGTGAGGCTCATCTGGGCTCAAAATTAAAGAAGTTATGTCACACGCAAAGATGTAGTCAATTTTTTGGTACATTTTAAATTTGTATTTCTGGCTTAAATTTCTAGTCACTTGAAAACTTTTTACTTGTGCTACAGAGATATCAGTAAAGTTGGAGATTTTTCAAGCCTAACAGGACATTGCCCTGGGCAATTTCCTCCAGCTGACACCACTCTGAGCAGTAGGATGGGACCTGGCAGGCCTTTCCTATCTCAGCTATTCTGGGACTCTGTGACAAAGTTCACATCTGCTTTGGAGAGAATGGATTAATTTTTTTTGATGCATATATATATTGTGATAAAATCGGCAAGCATACACAGAACAAGTGACAAAATTGAGCAGATGGTCTGAGAGCAATACAGGAATTAGACTGCATATGTTTTAAGCCTTGAACACTTTTGTGAGGTAGCCACATCCAGTCAAAATGTCACTAAAACAAAAAATGAACCAAAAAGATTTTAACAATACAAGGCAAGGTAAAATTTGGCCAAAAACCTAAATATACATTTCTGAATGTGAAGACTCAAGGTTTCAGAACTAGATACCAGAAGTTTGATTTCTAAGCCCATGCTTAGGTGACTGAAAATAAATTTTCAGATTTTCACAGATCCACAGAGATTAAACACAACAGCATTCAGCAGAATGAATGGTTTCACAGATAGTGAGATAAAGGGACAGAATCTACACTTCACTAATATTTAAACAACTCTGCATAACAGCGACTAAGTAAAACTATAAAATCCTTCCACTTGAAAACTACATACATCAGTTCACAAATAGTCATCAAGTTGAAGTTGCCCTTTACTGTAAAAGTCTTCCAACAGCAATAGTTGGCTAAAGAAACTAAGCTTTGCAATTATTTGTTTGCTGACAGTAACTGAGTAGGCATAAATGAAAAGGAACATAGTGGTCTTTTCCTCAAAGAATAAGCTGTGAACACTTTTACATATGTTCTCTACATAAAATTCAAATGCACTGCAGAGCCTTAATGGCACACAGGGCCACCTCCGTTTAAAACCAAGTCTCAGAAAAATTTGCTAGTGTGGACACAGTCAATGGCTCTCAATCATTTTGAACATTAAAACATTCAAGATACTAAAAATATCTCTACTTCTGCTTCCTGGCACAGTAACATCCACAGCACTGTTTAAGGGCTTTCAGAGACTCTAATTTTTCCATACTTGTTTAAGTCTCCAAATGCTGAGGTCAGAAACTATTTATATTAGAATAAAAATAAATCTACCAAGAGCACACGGAGTTTCATACCATTGGTTGCAACTTCCCCGTCTTCCCTTCAAAAGGAATAACGGCTCCTGAAATCTTGTTATGAGGGTCAGAAACTGTTAAAGACTTGTAAGAATATAAAATCCCTGCTCTGAAAAACCACATGCTGACTAATCACTGTTTACAATCAATGTCTTAGTGTTCTTCCATTTAAAGTCCAAAATTGTTTGGCAAATATAGAATCAAAGAGAACAGCACTGAACAGGCTTCAGGAGATCATCTGGTCCTTCTTCTTGCCCCAAAGCACAGGTAACTACACTGAAATTCATCCTGATACATCTTTTCTTAAGTTTACTCAGTAAATATTGTCACATGTTCTTTAGCGATGGATGAAACAAAGTACACAGTAAAGACAAATAAATTAACAGTTCACATTAGTCTGGCACAGTTAAAAATCACAGTCACGTATATGGAAATTAAATTTGGATAACTGTTTGAAAACTTAAAAATAATTTGCGTTAGACTAACTACATACAAGAACCATAAGCCATAAAACAATAGAACTTCGATAAAAGATGAAACTCTCCCCATAATCCTTCACTGAAAAGAACATTTCTTCCTCAGCTGCCTAAAGGTCAAGAGGGACTCTTGACTTTTTAGCATTAATAAATTATAACACATTTCAGAAGGAAAATTCATTGCTGTAACTTTGCATTTAGTATTTCAAGATCAACCTTCAATGAGGCAATAGGATGACAGCCAGCATTATCTCCCATCACTGAGCTGGAATATCTTTCTTTGAACAGAAGTTTACTGGAAAAGGCAGTATCCTCCCCTGGGCAATACTGAATAGCTACACCAGCTACACCAGTATGTAGGGGTATGAAAGCTTTAATGATTTGGCAAGATGAATAGCAGGCTATAAACACTACACATTCATCAGTAACATTTTAAAAACAGCTTTTATACAGAACACAGAAGAATTGTCCAAATTCACTTACTGCCAAATCACGTGAACACAACCACCAAGCAAAAGAAGGAAAGAACTAGTTAGAAAAAAAACATTTCAAATACTAAAGAGCAAGAAAAATACAGGCATCACATTAAGACACAAAGATATCTGTTTCAATAAAGGAAGGAAAATAAATATTCTGTGTTTTGAACAAGAAAAAAAATAAAATATATTGCAACACCTGATTAAGGGAAAGATACGATATAGTCCATACAAATCAAACTCTGCTAAAATCAGTTGAGTGAGAGCAATACTGATTCAAAGAAAAAGTCTACAGCTATTTGCATTGATTTTCCCTTCAGATAAAAAATAATTTGGTTGCATTTTTTCTCAATTATGTTAAAAAGAATAGGGTTACAAGAACGTGTGGCTCACTTAGAACATATTCCACACAGTTTTCAGAGTACTAACAGTCCCTTGGATTTTCATTTTTTATTTTCTAAGAGTGTATCAAATCTGTCATAAACTAGACGTTTTGTGACAGCCAAGACACTGATGCTCCTTTTCATAACTTGCAGTAACAAACAATATTCTCACTGACTGCAACGGCATTAATGAGGATGGGATCCGTTACTGCTCACAGTAACGGATGAGTGAGTCTAATTCTGCTAAACAGTACCTCACCCAAAGAGTTTCCAAGTGATCTCTCATAACATAATACAAATCACAAAACTATATCACACGTATATTCTTTTATAAACAATTGGCTGTGAACAATTAGACTTTATAATTAGTGTTCAGCCCCTAATGAATGAAAGAGGACTGCTGGAAGTGTTTTGATTAGGAAGTCAAAAGAGGACTAATTTTTAAGGGAGATTTTTCTCACTTTTGCATCTGTGCCAAGAACAGTGCAATAGCAAATGATTTTACAAAAAGAAATGCCAAGCAAGCATGTTGAGGAGCCTGAAACCTGACTGTAGGGACAGATCTGAATATGGAATGAAATTCCAGAAGTCTTCCACAGAGGAACCATGATTTGACATGCATTGGAGAGGCATTCATTTCCTACAGAGAAAGGTATGAATGCCCTGCATGCCACCCCAGATGTCTGTATGCTATGACTCCTTCCTGCCACAGGAAGGCTCACCTGTTTCAAGCAGCAAGATCCACTGCTAGCACTTCTTGTCCACTTCCTATGCTCTGCATGGCCCTGCACATGCTCTCGCTATCACTGGGCAGCTCAACACTGAAGCAATGTAAAATTTTATCTCTTGGGGCAAATGAACAGTTGGAAACAGAATTCTGCTGAAGTGCTGCCAAGTACAATCTGCGTAATCTAGAAATAGAAAACTAGACAGCATAGGTGATGCCTCTTACAACTAAAGAAACAGAAAATATTTGCTTGATTTGCATGATCTTCCAGAATTAATGCAAAATACCTGTATTTAGAAATTAAAAAGTAGCAGGCTAAGATCTGTTTAATTCTCCCTTCAAACTGGCTTTTCAGTCTATAAAATTTGCATAATTCTCAGCTGTCACTAATCAAACCACTTTTAGGATGCCACTGGGCTGAAGATAATTTCTACAAGGATTTTGTTGTTAAACAGAGTAGCACAGAGAGCTTACCCCTGAGTTTCAGCAGTATCTTTAAGCAAAGGATCTAAGACTCAAAAAGATGCCCCATCATTTCTAAAAGTATAGAAATAAGTATAGGAACATATTTATTTCATAGTTACTGATGTTTTTATCGGACTTTCTAGTCAGGAATACTGAGCAGATAACTGATAAATTACACAGGTAATCAATCACATGATAGTAAAAACGGTATCAAACTTTAAAAATAATATATAAAAGCAGAGGAAGCACTTTTTTCCCACCACAGACAACTGTACAAATCACAGGAATTTCTGTATTAATGGGCACATATGAAACTGACAGAATTGCAGATTCCACATTGATACAAACCATTAAAAATTGCAAGAACCAGAAATCTGCCTATTTTAAGAGGAGGTGGGTAGGTAGGGGAAATTAAACTAGCAGAAAAATTCACTCTGTCATCTAAAGCAATGTGCTGAGATCAGAAGTTTTTAAGTGTGGATTGAGACTTATTTGACACAAAATCCATTTCCAGCATAAAGACCTGTGAAGTCGGGCAATATTTAGTGCAAAGCAAGTGATCACTGTTTTGGATTAAATGAATCATCTTCATTTACTGCTCGAATAGAAAGAGAAAAGGTCAACTAGCAGCATAGCAGGGGATAGCACATCCAGAGGTCTTTGCTTCTTTCAAGAAAATAACCCTAAGCATACAGCACTATGCAGTACCACAAAAATTAATTCTATTTATTGAATATGTTTTGTCATACACCGGGGTACATAAGATTCTATGTGTGAGATATAAATCATATAGCAGTGTTTTTCATGCAACTTTGTGTATTTTGATAATTCAGTCTCAGGAAGTCAAATGAACTACAGAACATACATTGTCTTATGCAGTTAACTGAATAGTTCCTCTACTTTCCTTCTTCCCAGTCTAAAGTTGATTGAGCTATTATGCAGCAATCCACAGTTGATTAAACTCAGTTTGATGTATTCCAGTGCAACAGGAATATTTTTCTAGGGCATTTTCTTTTGCAAAGAAAGATCATTAGACCTTTTTTCCATTTTATTATAACTAAGTCTTCTCTCTCTCTCTGTTACCAGGTTATGGCCATAAAATGAAGGTTAGTTTAATAGACCACATTATTAACTCACTTCCCCTGAGATTTTTTTCTTTTATATATTTTAAAAGACCTCCAACTTACTAATTTGTTGCCTTATGAAAAAAGTGATAAAAAATAACACATACTGAACATGGCTAATGTACTGAGCAATATACTGAATATGCACCCAGAACTGTGACCCAGAAAGCAAGTTGCATTTACTTTTGCACTCATTTTCCTGAAAGTCCCTGCCAGTCAGTCCCGAGGATGGAAGCTCCAAGGAGCTGAAACATCCAATAAGAATTAAGATATCAGAGAGGTTCCAGTTATATCCATTAAGGAATACGGCTCCTTCTTTTAACAATGACCCATTTCTAATTCAAGGAAGCTAATCTAACATTACCAAAGCATTTCATTCATTTTGCAGTAACATTTTCTAGACTAGTTACATGATTTTCTGGATAATATTTCTACGTCACAAGGAAACCTACATCACACCATAGAATGCAACCTACTAATGAAAAAGAAAATCATAGGAAGCAAATAAGATTGTTTTTACAATTAGCCCTTAAACTGCAACCAAGCCAAAACAACTGGGACAGTGGTGATAAAAAAAATATAAAGAGAGAGGGGGAAAAAAACCCACAAAAAACAGCTTTTTAGGTAAAACAATTTCCTCATCCATTTTTAAAACAGATTTTCAACTGCTTAAACTGGGAGCTTTCATGTTCTTTAGATTTGATATCATGCCTACTTTAATTTTAAGAAAGTCAGCTAAAAAAGAGTTGTTTGCAATGGAAACTTGAAAACGGTGATTATTATGTCATTCTCACCTCAGGGACTATGTATGTGCATTTGCAAAACCAACAGAAAATCCAATTCTACAGTGTGCAGTAAAATGATAATTCTGACTGCCTTAAACTGGATTTAATGATCTGTCTTCTGCCGAACTACTCATTCCTGCATGATGCCTGCAGCTTTGTAGAGTATTCCAGGCTGTTGTGCAAGCATCTATCAGAGAAACATGAAGTAATTCACAATCTACACAATGTATTTTCAAGGATATAAACTTCCAATTGTCCCTGCCATCAAACTCTTTCCAGAGCTCCCACCAATAGAGTTAATTATTCCCATTTCATGTGAATTCAAGAGATGAGTAATCAGTTCAAGTGTCATCAGTTGCATAAGGTCCTGTCGCATTTTAGTATCAATGGAGTATCAGATATTGTAGACTGCTATGCTACTATATAGCATCTCATAGAATATAACTAAAAATACAAATTCTCTTTATTTCATCTGACACACATCTATTCCTGTGATCTATGTGATCATGCTACTGGAACGCCATTTAAATCTACATATGATGATACTCTTTACCAAGTATTGAGGTTTCCTGGGATTTGCTCTCTTCTGCTGTTCTTCTCTTCTGTAAAACATAACTGCTGAAGCAAATGCACAGACTAGACTAAAATTTCAAAATCCAGCCACTACTTATTTCAGATAGCACTAGCACTGTGTAGTTCTAAAAAAGAAAAAAAACACAAAACAGCAAAACAAAACACATCATCAAAACCAAAACACCAGCAAGAAAATATTTTCAGTGTTTTTTCTTGCCTTTAAGCCATTTTTGGATCTGTAGAAAGGATTTTTTTTCAGTCATAAAATCTCCCTTTTATGGAGCCCACTACTGGCTATACTAGAGTTAAATCATTCCCCTCTGACACAATGACATGTTCCATTTACTTCAGACTACCATCTTCTTCCTTTGTGTCTCTCAATCCCTTAAGAAGCTGGCAAATGACAATTCTAAATTCCTAATCTCTCTGCTATTTTTTTCTGGTGAAAAAGCTTTCCTCAAATTCCTTGTCTAATATTGAACTTGTGCTATAAAGTTGAGTTCCCAAAGATCTGTTTGTAATTGAATGGAAAATTCCAGTGTCCAGCAGTTCTCCAGCTTCCCTCATCTGGAAGATAGTATTCACTGAGATGATAATTTGATGGTCTCAGCAAGAATCTATCTTAGGCACAAAGCATTCTAGAAATAGACACAGTGCATTTTTAGATATTGTACTGCGGGACATGGTTGAGTGGGAAATAATGATGACTGATGGATGGTAGGACTGGATGATCTTAGAGGTCTCTTCCAACTTTGGTGATTCTATGATTCTATATTCTTTCACTTCTGTCCTAATATACAATACTCAGTATAGAGAATTGTATTAATGTTATTTCTGCAATATGTTTTGTATATACATCTACTCTCAGTACAAAATTGTTTGTGAGAAATCGTGACATTCAAGATGAAGCTGGACAGGGGCTCTTAGCAACCAGAACTAACGTGAGGTGTCCCTTTTCATTGTAGGGCAGTTGGCCTAGATGATCTTGAAGGGACCCTTCCAACTCAGATGATTCTATGAAAGAAGTCACACGACTTTTGCAACAGCATTTTTAAGCTTTTCTATTATCATGTGTAGAAAATAAGTGAATAGAAGACAGTTTCCTTTGAAAACTATGAGATGAGAGATCACATAAATATATACATTGCTACACTATAGTTTCACTTCCATTTCCAAAACAGATTATCAAAGTAAAAAAAATGTTTCAAGAGTGCAAATATCACTAAGAAGGAAGCTTGGACAACTTATATAAGATGCAGGCTACAGGGCAATGTTTTAAGCTTGTTCATACAATAATTACTTTTAAAGCTACAAGGGAGACACAGACATATATTTGGCATGACAATTAAGTAAATTTTTCGGGATAGAAATGTTATTTAATAAATCTACATCCCCCCCACGAATACGTTACACTTGCTGATGGTAATAAAAAATAGAAAATATGTTCATGTGCTGGCAAAGGAATTATCAACTTCTTTATTTTCTGGTAAATGAGCTGTCAACTTATTTTTTATTTAAAAAGACCTCTTTATCTTTTCACTTTGTGTGTATGACACATTGAATGAGTATTGAGATTCGAGACAATTGATCAGGAAGAATAATTGTTTCATAACACGTAAAACTGCGAGACGTGTGGTTAGCCATAAGACTACCTTTAAGCTTCATAAACCACTGCCATAATTTGATCAGATATATGGTATTTTTACAGCTTCATAAAGCATTAAAGCTGTTTGAAGCTCTGTTTTTTTTAAAAATTATTTTTCAAATTATTTCTAGTATATGTAAATCTGTTACTATTTGTGCAGCTTGAACAGACTGGCTCAGAACATCAGACAATGATTAGACAGGCATTGGGCCAAAGGACTGCGTCATTTAGCAGCAAAAGAACGATGAAGTACCTGGCAGTAAGTTATCTGGAAAGAACCGATAGCAGTTTGCAGTTCCATCAAGATTTTCTGACAAATGGAAGCAGCAGTACAAAATACAAATTCTACTACACACAGGGAGTCCTCTAGACACTGTATAAGAAAAAAAAATAATTCAAAAGAAAATAATCTGCGATCAAGTCAGAGTCATCATTCTGACATTAACAGATATTGGCACTTCCCCCTCACATTCTACAGGACTATTTGTCACTACACTGGATCTATCCACATGCCTGCTATTTAAATTCAGTGAGACCTGTTTGGTAATATTAACTATGGAAACTGTCAAAGCATTCATAAAGGCTGCAAAATCTCTTAAAGATGAAAGAATTCTTGAGAAAGGAAAAGATGGGAGAAAAACAAAAACATTTTCAATCACACAATTTCTGAGATGTCTAATAATTCATTTTAATGCTAAAATCACAGTCACTGTATTGAGAAGAGGAACAAGGCAGCATTTACACTCCAGTGTTCTCACAGTCAGAATGCCATCATTGCACAGAACATCACTTGCTATGCGCATGGGTTGATTTCCTCAGTGCTATTAGCAGAGCTTAAAACTAGCTGGTTCTTGTTAAATTTGTCTTCAGCCTCTAATGCTGTGCACCATGTGTGGTTTCTGAATCACAACTGGCATCGGTGATATTTCTTTTGAATTGGCTCATTTCACTCTTCAAAAAGATTTCAGGGTGTCAATATGCACCTATTTATCATTGCACAGAAACTTCATCAATTGACAGCATGTGTGACTGTGCTCACACTAAGGACTGTGTCTTGAAAGGATGTCAGAACAGGCCCAGGGTCTGGGGAACAAGAAAACAGTCACTGTGCATTGTTTACTCTGACCTATATAAGCACACAGCATCCATGGAAAAGATATGTAATATAAACTGGTAAATGGAGATTCAAGCTAAAACAAAAATCACAGTTAAGGAAAGGCCAGCAGAGCTTTGTTTCATTTGCAATGAAAAAAATAATAAAGAAGATATAAGAAAGTTGTTAACTTTGCAGCTGAATTCATCCACAGATTTTCTAAGTCAATATGCCAGTATTTCTGCCATATATTAGTTTAGATACTGCACTTAACTACATGCCATTAGGATTAAATAGGGTATACAGATACTGCTGAGATGACACAAATTACTTCCTCCCACACTGAAATCAGATACATTGTTATTCCAATGTTAAAACTACCTTTCATGGCAATGGGCTTGTCTTATTAGGAAAAAAAAAATATATTATCCATAACAACATTTGGAGTTGCATAAAATAACTTTTTTCTCTATTCTGCTGCCTACATTAAACTGCAAGGATGGAAAATGCTGGTTTTAGAAGTGGATGCTCTGTGCTCTTGGACTTGCTATAGCTGAACATGACATACAGAAAAAGGTATTTTTATTATACTGCAAGACTGCAAGTGTATTAGGATTGAATGAGTTAAATTGCCTTGGGGACGGAATAAAAGATAAGATGACCACATATTAACTTCCAACAATTGCTGCCTTGGGAAAATTCAGCTCATTGTATTATTTGAATCAAAACCTCGGATGACAGGAGACTGCAATAAAAGCTTTGTTGCCCACTGCTGACTTCTGATGTGGACAGAGGTTACACTATCAGTTTGCAAACACATTTAGAGTTTGCTTTTCCAATCATATAAGCAGACAGAACTATATTGCAAATTATTAGAATAGCTGTTCTTTTGAAATGCTTCTTCCAATAGACATAAGAGTTCTCTGGGATGCACCAGAAGAGGCACACTTAGCTGCAGTAGTCATGCAGGTCCACCTCACCTTCAGAGCAATGGAGCTTTCCTAATCTTCCAGAAAATGAATGTTAAGGACCCTCCACATTAGCAATAAAGAACGGAGAATGTGACAGTTGCCATTATGAAACAAAGAAAATCGCATTCTGGTTACCACATACCTTTCATGTAATCATAATTACAGTGCTAGAAATTGGTTTTACCTCCAGCAAAGGATGCCATCATCCTCTTTCTAAGTGTGACTGACTGAAAGTCAACATTTGAGTCCAATACAGCATAGAGTTCAGAGACAAGAGGTTTAGAAATGCTGATCTAAAAGGATACAACATAATCAATTTTAAGTGAAAGCCACATAAAATGGAAAAACACCACTAAAATGGAGTTGGAGAAAAAAATCAGGAAAATGGGAGCATGATAAAGCATACAATGAAGGAAGGAGCTGCATGCTGCTAGAAGAGTGAAAGTAGGGGTGGATGCATGGATGAATCAGAAGTTTAATTTCTGGGGCTAACAGCATAGGGGAGCTGAATGATAAGAAAAATAGAGGAGTAAAATGTACTTTGTGAGGAAGGGGGCAAAATATTGGGGTGGAGAAGGCATGGAGTAAATAAGAAGGGAAGACACACTGGAATTTGAGAACACTGAAGAACACAAGCTCACATAAGGAATGATGAGATGTATGGAATGGATGTGAGGAAGTGAACATCTGAAAGGACAAGGCTGCCAGGATGGAATGAAAAAAGCTGGACTGAGACCAATGCTATATATTGCCACTGGATGAGAAACAGAAAGAAGGAACACGGGAGAAGAAAAAGGCATGAAGTGTGACAAGTTAAAGCAAAAGAGGAGCAAGGATAGTTGAGAAGATAGCCTTCTTTATTGGCAGTATCCTTCTCTTTTCTGCTCTGTTGCTTACTTCCTTCTGATATCATCTCTCCATCACGTCTCCTTTGAAGAAGCAATTGAATACAATACCACAGTGACCAACAAGAAAGAGGAGTAAACACTCTGAAGCCACTCTAGAACATAATCTCCAGGACTTGCTATCTTTATAACAATCTGAAAATCCACTGACATTAGAGGTTCCTAATTTTTGCCGTGAGTTTTGAGCTGCATTATTAGACATCACTGGGGCATGAACAAGCGTACAGAGATTTCACCACCTCACATCTCAAAATCAGAACAAGATTACTCATTCTGCTAACTTCTGCTGGCTGCAGAAACAGACAACCAGAGGACTACTGTTTGTAGTTTTCTTCCTGCACCTACAGCAGATGTCACACAAGCCAGACACACCTCATTCCAGTCCTAGTATCAGCAAAGGACACGTAGCAGTAAACATGCGTGCAAAGAATCATCAAAATTGATTTATTCAAGTCTTAGTGCTAAAGGTTATTACTATTAAAACACATACAACAAAATCTAATCTCAAATCTTAAAATGGGCCAAACTTCCTGGTATTCCTAGCATCTGATTCCTTACTAGCATTAAACAGCCATCCTTCAAGAAAACATGCCTGAAAATTTGCTCATAGAAAAGATTTTAGAATTAAAACCTCTAGCTCGTAAGGCAATTGAATCATTACAACTACAAAGTCTACACAATGCATAATCCACAGCCTCAAAGTGAATGCATGTCTGAATAAAGTTCGGCTTTTTCCTTGTTTTTAAGTCATTTTTTTAGCCCTTGAATTTTGTTAGCAATGAGATAAGAGAAGAACAAGAAGCCAGACAGAAGAACTGAACTGAAACATCAGGAGACTGCTATTAACATAATTTTAAAATTATTTTTAAAATGAACACTCCTATGTAGTTGTTAGACCTGCAAGTAAGCCATCATCAGAGAGTGCTATAGTAGGAAACCTATCAAACATTTCAACAGTACTTCTGAGATTTATTTATTGCTGTTTTTGTAAAGAAAATAAACCAGGCAACCTCATATTCCCAAATATCTATTTAACGTTAACAAAGAAGAAACATGTTTCTAACAAAAATCTTGAACATGGATACTTTTTGAAAAGCTTTCTGTTCAATGTTTTGAGGACAATGATGCGAAGTTCTCATGTGACCACTTTCTACCTCTTTTCACTAATTACCTTCAACACTATAAATCAAAAAATCTTCTGACACTAAGCAATTTTAATGCAATTCAATACCTGTATTTAAGGAAATCTCAGGACAAAGAATGATAATCGTTAAACTGAACATGTTTGAATATGTCATTCATTAGAAATGATTCAGAGAAAAAGGAAGAAACTTTATGAAATCCAAGATTTTACTACAACATTTATTATTAACTGTAATACGGGAAAAAAAATGTTGGAGAGAAGGATAATTATTTCTATAATATAACATTTTATCATACATATTCTGGACACATTAATGCATACTGCCTTCCCACAAAGCTGAAGACATCATAACTCACAACTTCTAGATAGATTTCAAATCAGCTTAAAATATCTTCAAGAACTGCTTGATAATGCAGAATGTCAGCAAAAAAGACTCAAAAGCCAGGACAGAACTCCACTGGCACAGAAGGTCAGCACCTTGCCCTCACAGGACAGGACAGGACAAGTTAGAGGGTGAATAAAATGCTATTTCAGTCCTCTGCAGCTCAGACAAGGCTTTTTCTAAGTACCTTTCTGAGGTCTATTTAACCATTGGCAGGCTTGGGAAGGGGCACTTAAAGGTGTTTTAAAGCCTTTTCTGTGCAAATCCCTCTCCCTCAATTGCAAAGAGCCAGCTGGAAATCGCTGCCTCTTCTGAAGGCAAAAGGGAACAAACGATTGTCTTGTCAAGAGTTATAAACAAATGAGTACAGTCACCACCTCTGAAAGAAAACAGCATTCCTGAGGAGAATGGGAAAATTTTTGATCTGACAGATACCACTTAACTACAGTAAAACAGCTGAAATCAGTTAATCAATTTCATAACAATGTGAGAACTGAATGAGACCCAAATGAGCAGAACTTGCATTTGTTATTTTTCTGTTTTGTTGGTTTTGTTTGTTTGTTTCTGCTTTTAAATAAACCTTTTGTTTTCCTTTTACAGCATGCACAAGAAGTCACGGAAATGTATTTTTTTCCTTTACCTTTCTATTAAATTGAATTTTAGCAATAATGTACTCGGCAGCACATATGAGCCATCTGAATGTTATGTGGGAACGTGATACATGATGAAATACATACACTAAGCCATACAAACTGTTCTATTAAAATAAAAGATCAAATTTTTGGACCTGTCCTATCTATTTTCTGCCTTTAAAGGGCACACTGGCATTTTCACCATTTGCTAACTTGAAATGTTCATGTAAAAAAGAGAACACTTCACAAAGATTAACTGAGGTCTTCTGAAACATAATTGGGAACTTGAAAAACAGCACTAAGGTTTAGAAGAAGTCATAGATAGTTTGGTTGACATACCCTGAAGTGCATGAAGAACTAGGGCTTACATCGTTTGAGATAAATGTACAGGCTTTGGCCACATTCTTGAATATATGGCTTCTGAAATCAGCCTACCAGAATTTTAACAAGCAATGAGTTTTTCCACTGTTTTTTGTTTTGTTTTGTTTTTCTGAAACACTCAGATTTACTGAAATTGGAGAATAATTCAGGAGCTCATTATTAAATTTAAAATTTGTACTGGAAAAAGGAATTTAAGCTGCTTTACCGACATATAATGCCCTCTGAAAAGCAAGAAATTCTAGTGCCCTCTTCTAATGCCAACCACAGTATTTGCTTTCGTTTTAAACCTTCCTGCTATGTGAATCCAACCAAATAGTGCAAGAAGCTCAAAATAAAACATGTTCATTTGCACTCTGCCTGATCTCTGTTCTCACTTTCTTCTTCCTAGTCACTTCCCATACTGTGATGTTTCTTGCCTGTGAGATCCATGGCCACAGCCTCACTGAAAAAATCTTACATTAAGGTATAAAAGTTGCCATCCTTGGCAAAAGCACTGGAGCAACACACAGTGCTTATAATGAGGCTTCCCACAGATCTCTGAGAATTCTGAAGCCAGATGCAGGCAAAAAGAAAGTTTTCCCTGCTCAGGTCACTTCACAGAGAAACTGAGTAACAGACTTATCTGTCAAGCACTAACAGCCACAAGCTGAAAAGTTAAACATACAAGCAAATACCTAAAATTATACTAAACAAAAAATTAGTTTCAGAGAAGCTAAAAAGAAGGAAAAAAGTAGGCATAAAGAATATTGTAAAAGTGAATAGTACAATAAATACTTCAAGATTTAAATTAATAACAGAAAAGACCCTAAATCATATCTATTGTCACTCCTCCTACCAAACATCTATCCCAAAATGGATGCCTATTACCAAGCCTTCAGCATATATATTCTAGGATAAAGAGAACTGTAGGAATCTATTTTACCGCTGGGGGAAGATACAGCAGAGGAAGTTTTGTAGAAGTGCCTTAATTTCAGCTGGGATGGAACTGTTTTCTTCAGAGATGCTATGTTTTGGTTCCAGGAGAAAAACAGAGCTGAAAACACACTGCTGTTTATACATGCTGCTACGCAGTGCTGTACAGAGCTGAGGCCATTTTCAGCTAAGGGCCCAAGGAGATGGGAGGGAACAGAATCAGGACAGCTGACTTAAACTGTCCAAAGGGATATTCCATACCATATGACATCAAGCAGAACGAGTTTTGCAGGAGGTGAGAGTTCTCTGCTGCTGCTTGAGTGGCTAGCTGGGTTTTGAAGAATTTTTGTAGGCAACTAAGAAGTACCATTCTGCACAGTGTGATTTTATTTAAGCAATGACATACAGCACCAGGACAAGGCAGACAAACCAACTGTTATCTTCCTCTCAATTACTGTCTTTCTGTTTGGGGTCAGGAATGTAAGGGATTGAGGTGCTGGAAGAGAAGAAAGGTAATCCTGAATAAAAAGCACAGTCAATCATAAAAATACCATAACATACAGTATGAATACTGGTACAAACACAAGACGTGGCTGAACAGGTCTTCCTCAAAGTTTAAGTGGTCCCTGGGGTTTCTTATCTTTTACTGGTAATAAATACTATAGAAAATAATTTTGAGAAGCTATTAGAGCAGAGTGCAAGAATCATATTTGTTTAGGCCACCAACATGCCTGATGTTTCTGACATGGCTCTGCAAAGTGCCTGTTGCAATAAGTGTCCATCAATTCTAAAAAAAGAAACTCAAACTCTAGAAGCCTCTTTTTTCAGCCAAATAATTTTTCTTCATCCGTGATCATCTTGTGACCAGTTTGCCTGTAAGAGGCCTCAGGCAGTGCAGCACTGCAGCACCAATGTTCAATCGAATTCACTGAACAAATTCATTATAATAGCTGGAGCTCTTTGAAAGATTGTGGGATGTTTTTACAAACACATTCCAAAGCTCAAGACCATGTATCAATATTGTATTGCTAAAATTCTTCCCTATCAAATTCCTCTGCATTGCTTGAAGAAGTGGAAAATCAAGGCCAGCAGTAGTGCATCAACAAGACCATATGTGAAATGCATTGTTGAAGCAAAACAAAAATCTACCCTCAGCTCAGAAATTTCTGAATTGCGTATATGTGCATGCACACATGGCAGTTTCGTATGTGTGGATTTGTTTTGTGCTCAAAGTTTACTGTTTGAATCAATTTTTCTTTTAATTTTTTTATCACTTAGCTACATCATAAATTGTGCCATAAACAAAGAATATCAACTTATAAATCCTGCACCTTTACTTTCACTGTTTCATGAGCAGGTGTTTCCACAAAAGGTTGGACAGCCTTCGGTAAACCTAAACACAGCAGTATTCACTGGGACTGGAATTAGAGTTGATAAAACCCAAATCAAATTGTTGGGTTAATTCTTTAAGAATATGCTTAAAGAGTCAGAATTTTATATTTTCCTTTGCTGACAGCCACCAGAAGAAGAAATGATAAGTATAGTCTGGGAAGGAGAACTTCTTTGATTGTTTACAATTAAGTTTCTCTGCTATACAAATTCAACACAGATGTATGACCAGCAACAAGTCTCAGGATCTAGCTTCAGGAATCATATAACAACTGTAAGGGTGATAAGGATAGGGAAACCCTTTGTTCAGTGCTGTATTTCAACCAGATAAAATCAGATTCTCTTTGTATTTTACTAGATCAGAATTAACCCCCCCACAGCAAAGTCAAATCTTAAAAGTCAACGTAACTATGTTTATTAGCATTTCATTGGTAAAGTTGCCTGAAAATATGACTTGTAAATAATGCTCAGCATGAGCTCATAAAAACAAACAAACAAAAAACTAGGCAAGCCTAGGTAATTAGAAGTAAGCAGTCCAGTCTTTCAGAACATGGACAACAAAATCTTAATATGGTAAAAAAGCAGCAAGATAAATGTTGCCAATGAAAACCTATAAACAGACAAAACAGAGGAGACAATAAGAGAAAGAGAAAAGGTATTAGCAGTCTAAAGAGGATGTCTAAGAAACACAAGAACATGAAACCATGCAACTGAAACAGAAAGAGTAGAGAAAGCATAGAATCTTCAGAGCATACTAAAGTACTAAGAACCATAAAGCATCTTAGATCTTTAATCTGTCATTATACTCAAAATTCTGCTTACAAAACACCTTAAACATAAAGAAACAATATTCTTTATTTGTACATTCTCTTTTTAAACATAACCACTTGTGTATATTTGAAGACAAACCCAGTACAACTGTGATATGAGGAAAGCAGAAAACGCTGAAAATTTCTGAAATGCTAATGGCATGAATAGGAACCAGACTTCAAGGATTCTTTTTTATGATTCAACCTCTATGAAAACAAACAAACAAGAAAGGACAACCAAAATCTCTTACCGTTATTACTGTTATCATCAACTAAAATAATCTCTTTGAGCAGGTGAGCTGGAGTCCGGTCAATAGCGGAATGAATAGAGCGCAGAATCACCGAGAGAGCTTCATTAACAAATATGAATACAATGCTGACCTCAGGAAGTCTGTCAGGAAACGTAAGGTTTCTGCACCTGAAGAAAAAGGTAAAAAACAAAACAAAACAAAAAAGAATAGTGATGTAAACTTTGGAAGTCACCATGTTAACATGAATTGCTTCAGAGAAATCTACCCCCCTAGTCAAACAAATGTCTTTTGTAGACAGTGATCAGAAGATCCCTGTGCCTGCTCAGAGCACTGATAGGCAAAAAGGAGATGAATTAGTACTAAAAAAAAAGTCATCTTTGAAAACAATTTCCTGAAACTATCTGCAAAGCCAAAGAACAGAATGAGCTCTCTTTTCCACTCAAGGTCCAAAGCACTTAGCTTGAAAACCAAAGGCAAACTCTTGTTTATATGCAGTTCCCAGCTGCAGCTGTTCACATTGTCTTTCTGAACAGCACAGACAGGAATAAATAGTTTGCCCTTTAATTTGAAAAGCATATTCTTGATAGCCAAGTTAATTACTTTTGCTGTTATATCTACCAGTCAAAAAATGGAACTTCTTCAGCTCAAGAAAAACATAATAAAAGACCCAGCTCCAAACAACACCTTTGATAAAAAAGCTCAGACAGACTGTATAAACAGAAAAAAAAAAAAAGGTACAAGGATAGAAAACTTATCTGCAAGCTCTGCCAGGAAGTTTAAGCAGAAGGATGACTGCTCTTTTACCCTTTTCCTGCATTTATATTTATTTATTCTTTCAATAAATACATACTTTGGCCAAATAATTTTTAAGACATGCTTGAATATGACTCCTTACCTCAATTTCATGTTCAGTTAGAAGACAAAGTCACTTTTTTCTTTACGTTTTTTTTTTTTAAATATCTGTAGAGTTAATGGATACAGACAAATATCACGTGGGCATTCTTCATCACTGTCCAGACTAACAAAACCAAAGTTCATTCCAGATAATTAATTTACAGGTACGTTTTTAAAGCTTTTAGAATGAGTGAGTGCCCAGGACACATGACATCCAATACTCACAAGAGGACACACAACATTCAAATTTATGCTGGCCAATTTTCTCTATTCTAATTTGAATTTGATGGAAATCCCAGTAAAGAAGTCCTTACATCTTAGGTACTTTTCTCTTTGTCACTGGTGAAAGAATTGCTTCTTGTGCTGATACCAGGCACCACTGAGATCTCCCCAAGTCTTCTCTAGACTAAATAGTACCATCTTTATACATATACATGAAGTTTCACCTTTTGACATATGAGATTCCAAATCTTCTCAAGAGCAGGTGGTTTTCACATCTGTCTCCTGTACCCTAGAGTGAGTATTTTAACCTCTGAAATAATTCATTAGAAGAAGGTCAGATTCTAAGGCAAACAAATTCTTAAAGCAGTGCTTAAAAACCTGCCTAGATGACTGAGCAGGGAAAACAGGCACAAATCAACTCAGGTTCAGCAACATCATAACTAAGAAGAATCTTTGGCAACTGTGAAATATTATGTGCCACAACAGGTAAACAGGATTTTTCAGAGAGGGTGGTAGAACACTGGAACAGTTTGCCCAAGGAGGCATTCAAGGCCAGGCTGGATGTGGCTCTGGGCAGCCTGGTTGGTGGTTGGTGACCCTGCATATAGCAGGGGGGTTGAAACTAGATGATCATTGTCGTCCTTCTCAACCCAGGCCATTCTATGATTCTATGATTCCATGATTTCCAAGGTGTATATTTCAGGTTCATAGTTGCACAAAGGTCCCTGTAATTATAATCCCATCACAATTTTTAGATGCTAAATCTCATAATTTCCAGGAGATACTAAGTTCTACTACAGATCTAGATAACCAAAGAACAGATCTGTTCATGCATTGGTACGTGCATGCCATTCTGCATGAACAGAAGAAATTGCACTGTAATCTGGATAATGTTACTTTGCACATGTCATCTCTTACATGTAAGTCAGATGCCCAAATATGCATGGACATAATGAGATTAACAAAATAACGACTAACAAAATTGTAGTCTCCTTCACAAGTTCATAAAACCTGCAGATTTCTTTCTGATGTAACAACTGAAATTTCATCCAAGTTTTGAAAATTAATATTCAAAACGAGAGCGGTATGAACTACTCAGAAGTCTTAAGCATCTAGAAATAATTTTCAGTATTAGCCTATAAAGACTCTACAAAACCTGCCAATTCAGTGCTTTTAATGCAGTAAAAAATGCACAGGTACATAATGGCACAGCAAACGAAGCTACAATTTTTTATCTATATAGCACAGGCAGTTATCCTCAGCAGTATTGATGTACAAAGAAGATAAAAAAGAAACTCTAGTGAACGTGTCACCTAATAGGCAAAGAGTAATAGTGATTTTGGAAACTATTTTAAATTACAATTAAAGTAGACTGAGAAAAATTCAAAGAATTTACTTCCTCAAAAACTGAATTTTGTCCTCTGTCAATAAAGCCAAGGCTTTATATCATTGAAATATGTCAAATATACTTTTGCAAGAAAGTACGGTGACAAATTATGTTTAAAAAGCAAACCCTTGTTACAAAATCGACCCCCAAAAAACACCTGCTTTACCATAGATTAAAGCATAAGCTGAAATGTAACAAAACTTCTTCAATCTATTTAAATGAAATTACTGGTATTGCTTTTCCTACCTGCATTCATTTACATTTTTTCAAATCAAATCTTAGTGGACACAACTTTCCATTGTCTGGCACCTTATACAAGACAAGAGCAGATACAAATGTCACTTGACTCCTATTTTGCCCTACTACACACCAAAAGATATGATAAAAGTCTATGATAAAAGAGAACAGAATTAGGCTCCCATCACATCCAATTTTTTGAAATGCTTTACAAATGGATTCTTTTTCAATGATGGTACACTCCTAATTTGAATTCATGGTAGTTTTTTGGGTTTTTGAGGGGGGTTGTTTTTGTTGTTCTTGTTTGTTCTTGTTTGTTTTTGTTATTTGTTTGTTTGTTTTTTCCACCCAGGCACATCTATCATCTTTACTTCCAGCTTGAATTCAATGTCTGTAAAGTTTTAAGAAAGTTGCATTTTCCATTGTTACTTTCATGATAGTAAAAATTATCTCCTTTTTTCTTGTTGATATTATTTAAACAAATTGGAATTAAACATACCCAACTTAGTTTCTGCACAGAATGCAGAGAATCTGTGCAGTTACACGAGAGCATGCATCTTTGTGGTAAGTTTTATGAGTAATAAAATTTCATATTTTGGGAATGAAAAAGAAATAGCTACAGGGAAGGGGCAGGTGTGTATGTGTATAAAACATATTCTGAATGGAGAAAAAGGGAGGAAATTATGTGGCTCAAATTCTGGCATCCATTAAGCCCTAAGAGGTGCACAGTTGCATGGCAACCAGCAATGTACACGTTTTAATGACAGCTCTGCCTCTGACTTACTCTGAGGCCTCGGACAAGCCCTCAACTTGCCCAGGTCTCAGTCACTCTCTTTTGCAAAGTAAGGCTCAGAAAGTACTAAAAATACTTCAGGATGAAGATTAAGTGAATTTAAAATATAAATTCTAAATACGATTTCAAATTACAGTAAAGAGTATCATCAAAATGTAGCTAAATTTACCTCTCACAACTAAACCTGCTAAATTACACTGGGTTAATAACATTAAAGTAACAGTTGTCATGGTTACCAGAAATTTAGAGAAACTCCTGGTGTTCTATTTCAAGCGTAACTCTGGCAGCTGGAGGACAGCATACATTATGAATCTTCTTTCAAATATTTGTCTGTGAGAAAATTATATTCATCTTGAATACATGCATTGTGGTACAGCAGTTCAGCTAATCGCATTAAAATAATTTTACCATAGCTATGGAATAAGAACACTAAACAAGAATGATTTCCTGCATTAATAAATGATCTATTAGGCCTTCTGCAAATACGAAGAAAAAGAAGTAATTTCTGCAGTTTTTTAGAACCTTTCCCCTAAGTATCACATGAATATCACAGCCACCAACAGAACATATTTTCAGTCTAAATCATTAAATTGTCATAACTTCTCTTTTTTTCTTTGCTTTTTTTTTTTTAATACAGGATACAATGAAGCATATTACTAAAAAATTGAGACTAAGGTCTCATTTTAAGAACTTATGCGAGAGGATGCATTAGTTTCATAAGCAGAAACAGAAATTTATTTTCTTCAAGATCTGGTATTGTTTTGTCACCAACCAAAATGACAAAGAGAAGATTAAGATGTATGGGAAGAAACAAAAGTCCCATTCTGGCAAAAATGAAATAAATAGCACTAACGATCCAAGTTTTATAAGAATTTCAGCTTAAGTACTAAATGTATTGATTTGTGTTTATTCTTCATCTTTCCTTTAAAAGTATTATCAGTATTTGAAGTGTTAATTAAACTATAGTAATAAAATTGGCGTTGAACAACAAATAATTTTTCTTTTCTCTCGATCTTTGAGTATTACAATGCAGTGTTATGGAACTGAAGTCAGCAAAACATTAAGTTAATTCCTGTTGCAAATCTAGAAAATGTTGTTTGTGGTCAAAATCTTTTACAGGAGAATAAAGGTGGCATTCAGTTGTGTAAGGAATTTGCATATAGTTTCCATATAACCAGAAGCAAATATGGCCAACATTTTTTTAGGGATTGATGACAGAAAAAACAAACAAAATACTGGGGAAAAAGGAAAGATCAGATGACAGAGAAGCTGCTAAATATGCAGGTGAATTCCAAGATCGTAGCAAAAGTGAGTCGTTCTTGTTCTCCTAAGCATCTTAAACATTGATTTAATTGTACCTGATTGATTCCTCACTTATTTTAATAGAAGATACTTGATAAAATTATACAATAAATTATACGATTTTTTTTTTTTTTTTTTTTTTACTTAAAACCATTACCTTTCACTGAATAAAGCACTTAGAACAGCGAGCTGGGATCCTATAATCTCAAGAAAACCCAGTTTTTACGAACATAAGGAGAACTCTGTACACCTGTTTGGCCAAAAATTGTTAGCCTCTTATAGAACTATGCCAGGGGTTATCCTGTGTAAATGTAAATGTATACCAAGTGAAGAAAAGTCATGTTATAACATGAGAGCTAAAGTGAACATGGATTACAGAATCACATTTTCTTCCAGTTAAAGGAGAAAACAGGGAAGAGCAGAAACAAGTGTACAGCATTATTAACTTGGGTTATTATAACAACTTGGAGACCGCAGCCAATTTGCTAGTGATATTAAACACTTTTAGAAGAGCCATTTGGATAGATGCACCAAAGCACAAACCAGAATTACAGAGGGTGGCCACTGCTATGACTCAGTTTGAAGAACAGAAAACAGAACCACCAATGGTAGAGATGAATTAAAGAGTAGAGAATGAACCAAGTATTTTACAGCAATGCTGAATAACTTGGTAATTTTAGGTCTTCTATCCAAAATAATCTAATGAGAAATGGACCAGACTTTTGTGCTCTTTATAAAGGAATCCTTTGAAATATCAAGCACCACATACAGCATTTAGATTTTCTATTACAATTAGAAACAACAGAACTCTGTGTAAAACAAACATGGAGTCATATACATCAATAGCAAAGTCCAGTAAAATAGAATTATTTCATGGATACATGATCATTTAAGCTCGGATGAAGCTAAAGCTTATGGAATGCAAATCCCTAGAAGTTGGCATTTAGGGATAAGCAGAGCTATCATACAAATTCCTAACTTGAACCTCACAATTAGGGATCAAATGTTTTTCTTACATCAGTTTTAATAAAGGAAAAACTACATGTTTATACAGATGCTGTTTTGCATACTACATACAGGTCTGCATGCATCACTGCAATGCTGGCAGTAGCACAGACATCTGGACAGATGTACACATATAAACAGCTTTTGTCGTAAAAACACATCACTCTCCTCAATGAGCAAAGGCTTAAATTTTCTCATTGGTCTCATTCAGACCCCAACTCTGCTGCCTCTTCAAGGCTTCTAACATTTTCCCTTGCTGAACTGAGACTGAAAGCAATACAACCTGACATCGGTGAACAATTTGAAGTAAGAAGCACTTACAAAATGATCCAAGCCTTTCTCTGCAAAGGAAACAGGGCACCTTCTCTGATTTTTCTAGTTGCCAAACAGCACTGACTCAGCTGGGAAAAGGGTACATCTGCAGCAAGCCAAATGTTGTACCACAGATTTAGCAATCTCCAAGGAGGAAAAACAATCTCATCTTTAAATTCTTTCCTTCCGGTCTTCATTTCTTCATACAAATACCATTTTTTACAAAGGGAAAAGATCTTTGTCTGACCATAGTTAATATTGATTGAAAAAGTTCCCTTAGCCACTCCCCTCATATCAAATGTGCTAAACAGGAGCAGAATTCTGCAAAAGAATTCCTCTACTGGGGTCCCCTTATACATCTTTATTTTTCCCCACTACTCCTCACTCCCTCATCATATGAGGAAAAAACAATGTTATCGCTCTTTTGCATTTGAGCTTCAAGGCACTGGATCAGGCAACAAGAAATTCAAAAGCCAACAACGTAGAATCCTAAACTGCATTCACTCAAGGGAAGATTTGGTACACAGGTATGCAGGGAACCCTAAATAACTACCTCTTAGTAACACCTTTCTGTTTGTTTGTTCAGCATTTCACTCACAAGCTTTGTGGGTGCTGTCTGCCCTACTTAAGGTAATTGAGCACAACAGAACTATAATGAATATAGAGTATTATCCTGTTCCCCTGCTCAGTAAGAACAATACTGCTTTCCTCAATGCTTCCAAGCTCATTAGAGTCAGCAGTTATTTGTTACTCAGACACATTATGGGCTAACAGATGGCTATATGGGTGGTAAACAGCAGTGCCCAGCTGCTGCGCAAGGAAATACATGGATGCCTTGTGAGAGACAGCATCAGCAATTTTCCCCAGTGTTGCTAAGTTATGTTGATGTGAGCACTGTAGACAGAACGAAGGTTACAGCTGAGTCATATAAGTATGATGTTAAAGGGGCTACAGTATTTCTCAGTACCAAGGGACTTTGCAGGAACACAGGCACATAATTTTGATGAGAGATCTATGACTGCTAGTTATTATTTATCAGTAAAGTCCAAAGAGTGTGTCCACTACGTTTTTCATTAAAATTCTTTGATGACTGCACCCTTCTTGAACCTGTTTCTATTTTGGTTTACATGTTTTATTTGGTTCTTCAATTCAATGGTACAGTGTGTGAAGGAGGACTTTGATGTCTTTGATGTAAGACTTTACTACCAGACCACGCTGCCAGGTTGGATGGGACCCTGGGCAACCTGGTCTAGTATTAAATGGGGAAGTTGGTGATCCTGCCTGTGGCAGGAGGTTGGAAATTCATGATCCTTGAGGTCCCTTCCTACCTGGGCCATTCTGTGATTCTGCGAATTCTTAAATCTGTAGTAATTTCTTGATATTTGTTATTCTCAATATCCAGATTACACACTTCTAGGCTGCCTTATAGAATGAACATTAACACTAAGGAGAAAGCTGAATAAAGTTATGGTGCTCACTTCTTAAGAAATAACAATCTAGAAAATAAGATACATAGGTCCAATTTCCCTAATCTGGGTGAATAAGAAGCTGAAACAGCTTCATGACATCATGACATCCAGATATCTGGGGACCTCACAAGTACAGTGTAGATGTGCAGTCTCACATAGCTGGTACCACAGACACAGCAAACTGCACAGACTCTTCATGCTCGCTTTGTTCTATTACTCTTTCCTCCTTTCCCAATCCAAACATTCTTTTAGTGAAGCTCACTTCATTTCTCTACTACTGCTTGTCTTTTCCTCAATATTCAATCTTTAATCATATTCTTGACTACAGACACCCAAGACTCAAAACTCACACAGCTGAGAAAAGTCACCACAGTAACTGCATCCTCAGTTTCACCTGCAGTTTGTGCAGCTTACACTGTTGTTGGCTACTTAGTAAGTTGTTGCCACTATTGCATTTGCCCTTCCAGCTGATCTTTGGAAATAAACACAAGTAGCCTGGGATAGAAGAAAACTACATCGTTGAAAGCTGAGACAGTGAACCTGAAAGTCACTCACATGAAATACTGACCTCATGCTGCTCTTTTCTCGAAGTTATGTACAAGCATAAAGCTGCAGGCAGCAAAGAGGAGGCTATGTGGGCTGCTCTGCTTGGATTCACAGCACGTAAGAAGCTAAGCATTTTGAAATCTTTGGGTTCCTGTAGTTTTCTCAGAAATACAACCTTTTCTACCTCAACCCTAATTAGCAAAGGTGCAGTTGACTCTGAGAAATTTGGGGACTAACGCAACACTTGTTTGTTCTTAGCCTGCCAACTTAGTGTAACACTCTCAGCTGATCACTTTATTTTTCCAGACTCAAGAGAGGCCAATCAGATGAGAATTACACTAGACTCCAGTTATATTTCTGTTGTCTTACCACCAGCTGATACTTCATGTGATATGATATTAATACATTAATACAGATGACAGAGCACAATTTAGCCTGGATGTATCTGTAAGAACAACACTTCCTTCAGCTAACTCCCTACAAGCCTTTGCTAGGATTAAGTCACGCTGGCTATTGCAGAAGCACTGTTAAATCCAGACTGAGGATGAGAGTTCTAGAAAACTTCTCTAAGAGCAACTGTAGCAATGCAGTGATACCCGTGTTTTATTGCTTTTCAGTCAAGAAGTTGATTAACTCCGTGCTACTTGCTCTGTGCTCTCTTCAGACTCCAGAAGTGACAAATGTAACTGGCTTTAAAAATAGGTGCTAGCAATCCTAGCAACAGATAGTTGTGAAGAATATATTCTTATGAGGTAAGAGTTTTCCTGAAATAGTCACGTACATGCTCTCACACAAATGAGAATTTACATATCAGAGCTGGCAATTCTTTTTTTCAGAAACCTGACTTTCAAAATACCCTGTAACACAGTATTCCACAGAGTGCTTGCTATATATGCAACGAACAGTGGACATGCCACCTGACAACGCATTTCATTTCCCATCAGTGCTAGAATTTGCTACCTTTCAGTGTCAGATTACCCACTCATTTCTGAACCATAATAAAGGGTAAGGGGAAAAAATCTTCCTAAGCTATCATTACCAATCTTTCATTTTGTGTGTATGTGTTTATAAACATACTGCAATGTCTCACATGTTTTTGGCAGATAGCTAAATAAGAATTAAAATTTTTACCTGAGTATCATGATTCATTTTAATTTGGAATTTCTTTTAAAATCCCAATCAAAATTTGTTTATTTCAGATAAAGTAACTTTTCACTTCTGTCTTGTTTTATATCCACAATTATAAAAAATATAAACTGAAAACATTCAGAAGAGTCAGTTCTAAAGAGATATAAGAACAGACACACTTCTGTCATTGGTATCTTGTTAGTTAACAGAAGATTTATTTTTCCTCTAAATTAGCTTACAATTAAAAAAATAAAAAGAGATTGTCCTTACAGACAATAAGAAATTTCTTAAATAAAAATATAAATATTATTGCATGGATCTTAATTTCCTTAAGACTGCGATTTCAGTAAATTTACTACACATACATTTCTAAAACGTGATACACCATCATATATAGTATAGGTGTATTTAAAATTGCTGAACTGTTGCCTCGAATGGTGTTCCTATCTTTCTTTTCATTAATATCACTTGATTTATGGTAAAATATACTGCTTATTAAAACATTTGCTTAGAAGAAGTTAATGAGATCACATTTGGATTGCATTTGGGATTGACAACTTGCTAAAAAGCACGTCTTGATTACTGGTTCACTTGGTGTATACTTGGTGTATCACTAAGGCTGAAAAACAGTAGTGTTAACTGTCTCTGTGAATGGTCCTACTAGAGTAGGGCTCAAAAGCATTAATTCACATGGTCCTATCCATCTCATCCATCTTACCTAAACATTCTGAAATAACAGTGGATGTATTCACACTGCCTTACATGAGTAATTTCAAGTAGAAGAAGTGGCTTTGAGTGAAAGCTAATATTTCCATGGCCTTTCAGCTGGTACACACAGTTTGTCCAAAACGCATACTGCACCACTGAAGCTCACCAGTCTCATCTGCTTTCTGGTTTTTATGAGACAGTGCTGGGCTAACAGAGTGGAATTCCAGGACCTACAACGCTCAGGTTATCTCTGACACTTACCCATTAGGTCTAAGGTCAGGCAGGCGCCTGTCCAGTGGCAGGCGATCGCTCAGGTATGCATTGTAGCCGTAATACTGGAACTGCTTAAGTGCAATACGTCTGTTTTCAGGACTGAGATCCTGGCCCCAGTGAGCAAACAGAGATGAGTCAGTGAATGCCTCAGCAGGATTTTCTTCCGGTTTTGGTGGAGCTTCTACAACAGACAAAGACAAAAAGAAACAATTTTAGACTTACATTCCAAGAGGCTCTAGGGCACATTAATTTAAAAGGCATAACTTCAGGGCAAACACCAGGCAAAATAGCAAATGCTTCCAGTTAATTGCAGTCTGTAAATCTTCACAAAACACGTCCTCACGTGCTTCTTGTGTCAGTATAACTATTAATACCTGAGGCTTAAAAGATAAAAATTCAAAAAATAGTTCTGCTAAAACCAATTCTTTCTCATTACAACAAACTTGAAAGCCAGGACTGACAACTCTGAATGAAATTTCAAAACTATTCTCATCAGAAAATAAGAAAATATATATATTTATATGCAAAGATGAACAATTTAATTTCAAACAGAATTACTGTGCTAGAAAAAGGATGAAATTTTGAAGGGGACATGGAAAGACAGTCCATACAGGATAGCTAATAGCATATAATTGCACAAGAAGTCTATTCGGAGTGACTGACAGCACCATGCTATCATCTATCCATCTAGTCCCTCAGCCTTCATTCAGGTGACCATGTAATCCAGGCTAGAGAAACACTTGTCTCTGCAAACACTTTATTATATATAGCACACTGTTTAATGAATATGAACTGTCTTTCTTGGCTTTGATTTGTCATTATAGATACTGGCTTACAAAATAAAAATATCATTTTCTGAAAGTCCTAATTGTGAACAGTCTCCAACTAAATAAAGACTCTCATTTCACAAGAGCTGCATTCAGAAACAACAACTCATTAGTACTGATCACACAAACTTAAGAAAATAAAAGTAAATAGTCAAGTAATTATCAATAATCCAACAGGCAAAAACTTCACTGTTGAGAACCAGGACAGCATCATCCTCCACACCCACAGTCACCTACAGACCTGACAGCTGGCTTAAGCTAGCTACACAGCAACATTTAAAGAAAACAGTTTGTGTAGTAACAGTACATACCACTATTATAGTGACTTTCCAAGTATGCCAAGAACCATGTTCTTTGATCTCTTGCTAAGATGAACCCAAAACACAAAAACATAAATTGAGCTTAAGTTGTTTGATTCTCTCAAGATGTTTGTTATTTTCCTCTGACAATACTGACAGGAAACCAATGGCACATGCATTAGACTCCAACCTTTGTAAATTTGTACTGTTTATTTACACGACAAAGTACTGCCTTACAGCCTGAATCCTGAAATCATCTCCACTTCTTCAAAGAGATGCTAAATCCTCAGTCAAAGAGACAAGCCCTGCTGCCACGCAGATAAATGTCACAGAGCAGAGATTTTACAAGTCTGCAAAGTACATTAAAAAAACTCAATAAATTCAGATCACTTATGGAAGATCCTAACTTAAGAAAGGCAGAATAGTTTTAAATACCAGTCCAAAAATCATAGCAGTGGGGAAAGCTGCAGTTATCTCTCTCTACATTATCTCTCTATACATTGACTACTAAGTGACATCGACAAAAAAAGCTTGAATTTACACAAGTAATCTTACAAACTATCTTCACATAATAACAGATACTTTGATCAGGTGCAGCCAGTAGAAATCAATGTTGTTCAGCACTTTTTAAGAGCATATACATACATGCTAGTCAAGAATACGTGCTATTCAAGCATTTAACTCAGGTAAACCACATTCCCAAGTTTCCTATTGGAACACAGTCTTCACAGCAAATGGGATTCAAGATAGGATCATGCTTAAAGATTAACAGTCACACAAACACTACTAATTATAAATTCTACATAATGAGCTTTTCCAAAAGGTAAGCAGGATGAGCAACCTGGGTTTTTGGGATGCTGGCACTGGTACAGCAAAATAACACTGATTAGAAAAGGAATTTGATAAACAAAGTGGGCATGTGAGAATCTAATGAGGTTTAAGAGGGCCAAGTGCAATGGTTGAGATGATCCCAGATGTGAGTACAGACTGAGAGAACTCATTGAGAGCAGTCATATGGAGAAGGATTTGAGGGGGTCCTGTTGGATGAGAAGCTTGACATGAGCCAGCAGTGTTTTCTTGCAGCCCAGAAGGCCAACAGTATATGTCCCCCTCAATTCTGCCCTTGCGAGGTCTTATTTAGAGTACTGTGTCCAAGTCTGGGTCCCCCAGTACAAGAAGGATGCAGAATTGTTGGAGCAGGTCCAGAAGAGGGCCATAAAAATGATCGGAAGGCTGGATCACCTCCTGTGAAGAATGGTTGAGGGATTTGGACTTGTTTAGCTTGGAGAAGGCGCCAAGGAGACCTCACTGCAGTCTTTCAGTACTTGAAGGAAGCTTGTAAGCAGGAGGTGGACCGACTTTTTCCATGGTCTGATAGCAATAGGATAAGGGGGAATGTCTTTAAACTAAGAGAGGGGAGATTTATGTTAGATCTTAGGAAGACATTTTTAACTCAGAGGATGGTGAAGTGCTGGAAAAACTTGCCCAGAGAGGCTGGAGACATTCTAAGGCCAGGTTGGATGAGATCCTGTGCAGCCTAATCTAGTGGCTGGCAACTCTGTCAATGACATAGAGGGGCTCAAACTAGATGACCTGTAAGGTCTCCACCAACATAAGCCATCCTATGATATGATGCTTTGAAAAAAAAGATCGTCATAAAGAAAAAGAATAAAATTGGACACATCCAGGGAATACAGGTTCTGTATGACTAAGCCACAAACTTACAATACTTACCCAGCAAGTTCAGAAACTTTAAGCTTCACATACAGTCTTCTCTTTTCCCCAGACTTTCTACACTCATCAGCCTGAGACCCCACCTTCTGCTTATGAAAGGCTAGCAAATTAATACTCCCACAAATTCCCTGGTAACTATTTCACAACTGTTAAAAATTAAGGTATGAAAGTGTCCATTTTTTTCTAATGTCCACACAGAATTAACACATTAAAGGTAAAAAAGTGCATTGACAGAATTGTGAGAAGAGTTTTTCAAGATGAGGAAGTGACAGGAGCAGTCACTCCCCCCACCAAGCTGCCCATTCTGAGGTCAATACCCTTTCCTCTTCTCCCATTGCTTCCAGCACTTACAGGAAAAGTGGCATTAATCTGGACTTCTCCAAATCAAGCATGCTTTTCTGAAGGCATTAACTTTTATGTTCATATCAATGGCAGATGACTGGCCAATATAGGATCTGCCAATTAACAACAACATAAAAGTGCCCCAAAAGAGGTCTGATAAAAAAAAAGACTCACTATAAGAGCAATGCACACCTATGCATTTGTAATTGCATATGAGGACAATTTTCCATGCATTAATGTCCATCTTGGGAATCACTGTATTTAAAGAATTATGCTTACATATTATTGTTACATTTTATCTACAAATTCTGTGGCCAAGAGCATTACCTCAAGTGACATATGAATCTCTTGTTGCTTTCTGATCGACAAAGCAATCAGTAAAATCTAGGTTGCATCTGTAAGACTAAGATTTTCAAGCAATTGAAATCCATGGATGCTATTTACAAGGTCCAAATATAAACACTTGCCAAAACTTGAAATTAAAACTTCGAACAATGGAATTAAGCATTCATTTCTGATGACAAAGCCTTTCTTTTCTTTGACTGAAAACTCTTGGGGAAGTGCATTTGTTCAATCAGTGTTTCACAGGACGTAAAAACAATTACTATAAGACCATTAGCTGCCTTTTGACTACTCCAATAGTGTATTTTACATCTTATTCTCTGAAAACAGAGCTTGACCTGCAGTCTCCCAAGCAGTTCTTACCACTTGCTTCTACAATTGCAAAATGATCATGGGAAACTAAGGCTCAAAGGTGAGTCAGGAAGTAGTACTGCCTGGAGCAATACTAAGGTAGGCACATTTATCTGCTCAGCTATTACTAAGGAGGAAAGATCAGTCCCATTTCTCCCGTGGGACGAAAGCTTACTATCCATAGCACGTTTCTGTATGTGTTAACATGGGGTCTTCACTACAATGACTTTCTACATCATGCAAAAAGTTCTATACACGCATAGAAAGATGATATAACTCTTAGCAGGCTGACACTTTGCCACTAAATTGATTTACTTAATAATTTACTCAGAGGTCAGTTGGCTGTACACCTGGATTGTCAGAAACAGAAAATCAGAAGATACTGGTGAAATCTGGGGTGTATATGACATGAAACCAATCCTCTCCTAGTAACAAAACTATTTTTACTAGTAACTGAAGCTTGAACAAACTTGCATTACCTTGCACGTATGTAATGAAACACACACCCACACTTCAAAGTTTTAACAGCTTTCTCTACTGTGTTGGGTATGAACAGCAAGGTTTGGGTGGCAGGGGCTGCGGGAGTAGGATGAGATCAGGAGCTGCCCTGTGCCAGACGCTCTTGGCTCTGCAGCAGGTCCACCACTGGCCAAAGATAAGCCCATCAGTGATGCTGAGCACCTTTGCAAAAACCTACCTAAGAAAGGACAGGAAGCAATGAGGAAGAGAGAACAAAAGTACAAGAGAACAATGAAAAGAACTCACATTTGACTGTGTCACTTTTCTTAAGACAACTAATACAATCAGTACAGTATGACAAAACAATCTGATAAGAGAGCATGGAATTCAGAATAGGTATTCCTGAATTTACAAAGTATATTTATGCCATCATTTGATAACAACTAATAAGGGCACAGGATTCATTCTGCCCACTGTGAAAAAACAATTATTTCTAGAGTGGTCCAGGAAAATCACTTAACTTGCAGCAGCATTCTTAAGTTGTCAAAGGAAAGAAATGAAAATTACTGCATCCAGCAGTAGTAGTTTTTAAGCACCTTGGCAAAGTACAATTATTTAACAATCATTTGTATAATGAAATTATTTAATTACATATGATTTTTTCCTACTAACAAATGCATACATTACTCTCAGAATCATAAACATCATCTCTAACAGCACTGATACATCAGTTATGCAAAGATTCATCAGCTACTTTCCTTGAAAGACTGTCTTTAGTTTTGTTACCAATGTTATGTTGTATCAACATAATTCCTGAATATCTGCCCTGAGAATGCTGATTCTGTCCATTCATGCTTCCTTATCAAGATCTAAGAAAGATGATCAGAACTTCAGTGACTGCTTTAAATTTCTGATGGCCCTTAAATGATCAGTTAATAATTTGCTATGTAATCACATTAACACCTAAGATGGAAAATATTAAATAGGTAAGGGATATTGATAAGCTTATCTAATTTCAGCAGTAAGTAAGGCACAATTGATAGTAAAATATCTACAAGGCATAATTTTTAAAGCATCTAAACCTGTGATTGTCACCAATTGTCACTATGTCTGTGCGTATTATCTATCTATGGAAGCCTTTAACCTTTAAAATGTATAAACTGTCCAAAATGCATTTGCAATTATCAACTGCTTGGTTTACAGGAGAACTCATAAAGACAGCCCTGAACAATAAGAGTTCATTACATCCTAAGTCTGTATACCGCATGTTCTTTATCCTCCTCTATGTTGCATAATTTGGACCATCGATTCTAGCCAGTAATAAACTTATTTTACCTTTTATTTTTCTCTTATTTCTCTTCCTAAGTTGTACATTGCTTCAGTTTCCTCCAGTTTATAATCAGTGCCACGCTGTCTCTCCATGGTGATAGATTTTTCATTACTTCTCTCTGTGAATTATCATTATATAAAAATATTCTTATGTATTACTATCAATTTCTACCACCACAAAGCTCTGAAGAACCTAGATCAAAATAGGCAACAGAAAATGGCAAGAGAAACATCCATCCCTGAAGACAACTGGTAAGTCTTGTGTAATGCCACAGTCTTTAGAAAATGAATTGCTTCTATCTATTGCTCTCTGCCATCTAACAGCGCTCCTGGTTATCTGGAGAGGTCCCAGAGGATTGGAGGCTTGCTGACATGACTCCCATCCGCAAGAAGGGCCATAAGGAGGATCCGAGGAACTACAGGCCTGTCAACCTGACCTTGATACCAGGGAAAGTTACGGAGCAAATCATCTTGGGTGCAATGACACAGCATGTGCGTGGCATCCAGGGGATCAGGCCCAGCCAGCACGGGTTCATGAAAGGCGGGTCATGCTTCTACAACTGGGTGACCAAACTGGTAGACAAGGGAAAGGCTGTTGATGTAGTCTGTCTAGACTTCAGCAAAACCTTTGACATGGTTGGTCTCTCACAGTATTCCAGGGAAACTGACTGCTGGAGGCCTGGACAGGTATACCCTTCTTTGGGTAAGGAACTGGCTAGAGGGCAGTGCCCAGGAGGTAGTGGTTAATGGAGTTAAGTCCATCTGGTGACCCGTGATGTCCCCCAGAGGATGGTACTGGGGCCCATCTTATTTAATATCTTTATTGATAACCTAGATGAGGGGAATGAGTGTATCCTCAGTAAGTTTGCACATGACAACACCAGAGAGGCCTTTCAGAGGGATTTAGATAAGCTGGATCACTCAGCTGAGGTGAACGGGTTGAGGTTCAACAAGGCCAAGTGCTGGGTACTGCACTTTGGCCACAAGAACCCCATGCAGCACTACAGGCTTAGGGATGAGTGGCTGGATGACTGTGCAGAGGAAAGTGACTTGGGGGTGTTGGTTGATGCTCAGCTGAACATGAGCCAACAGAGCCCAGATGGCCAAGAGGCCCAACGGCATCCTGGCCTGCATTAGAAATAGTGTGGCCAGCAGAAGCAGGGAGGTGATCATCCCCCTGTACTCAGCATTGGTGGGGCCACATCTTGAGTACTGTGTTCAGTTTTGGGCCCCTCACTATGCAAAAGACTCTGGAATGTGTCCAGAGAAGGGCAATGAAACTGGTTAGGGGTCTGGAGCACAAGTCCTATGAGGAGCGGCTGAGGGAGCTGGGATTGTTTAGTCTGGAGAAGAGGAGGCTCAGGGGAGCCTTACTGTACTCCAGGACTTCCTGAAGGGAGGCTGTGATGAGGAGGGGTTTGGCCTCTTCACCCAGGCAACAATCAGAACCTGAGGAAATGTCTGCAAGTTGTACCAGAGGAGGTTTAGGTTAGACATAAGGAAGAACTTTTTCTCTCAGAGAGTGGTCAAGCACTGGAATGGCTGCCCAGGGAGGTGGTGGAGTTGCCATCCCTGACAGTGTTCAAGAGGTGTCTGGATGAGGAGCTACGAGATATGGTTTAATAGCTTGTGGTAGTAATGGTAATGGGAGGAAGGTTGGACTAGATCTTGCAAGTCGTTCTCAGTGTTGCCATTCTATGATTCTATGACCCCAATAATGAATTCTAAAGTTCATTAAGAAATATTTTTTTCTAACTGCATTCAGATTTCAACTTATTTTCCTAGAAAAGGTTACAACAATACCTTCTCTGAATTGTAAACCTGTTCAAACCAGAAAAGGGCTGCCACAATCATTACAAAGATTCAAACATGCTTTTTATTCTTACCGGTCTGTGAGACTACTTTTGATTCTATTCCTCATTTGACAGCAGGTCTTTCCACTGAAATGGCAGTTTCACATCAAAGCTTTACCACTGTGAAAATACCTTCCATGGTATCTGAAGTGTTTTCCAAAATGCACCACATAAACTTTTATCTGAATTGAATAAGTGCCAGTAAGAAGAAGGGATAGACAGCAAATCAGAAAAAATGTCCTGTTCCACAAAAATACCCATGTCAGCTAAAGGCCTACAGACGGCATCAATAATTAAGCAAAGCTACACATGCTCAGGCATAATAGGTTGCTCACAAAAGAAAAATAAGTTAGAAATTATGTCAGGATTTAGGCAGAATGTTCAGCAGTTAGACTTCTGGGAAGAATAAAATCACAAATGCTTTTAAGAAACAGAAGTGCAGTTTTGATGAAACTGAAGGAACTGGATTTCTTACACTGTTTCAGCAGCCTTCACATCCTTGAAACAATCATGAAGAAGCAACAGCAATTCTGTGTATTAGATTGTCTCTTTGTGTGTATTAGATTGTCTCTGCTGCTACTTTGGGAACTGTTCCAGTATTTTAAGTGCAGCAGCCTAATGGCCTCAGACCCTGGCTCCTAGCACTCGGAAAATCTATATTCAGTTTCCTGCAAGCAGTGGCATTTCAGCTTTCTGCTGAAGGAAGGATCCTTTCATTCCCTCTGGCCAGAGCCAACACTAGAAGGTAAAGATCCCAGACTTGCACTGAGTCATGGAACTTTCGTAAAGATTTTAAAACTGTCAAGACTTACCTAGACTTCTGCGCAGAGAAAAATACACAGAACAAGATCTCTGACAATTTCTGACTTGGAAAGTTGATCCCATGTGGGTCACTGCTATAAATCCTTAACTTAACTTTCCCTTCAGAAAGGTGATTTTGTGTAAACTCTTACCTTCAAAAAACAGTGCACAGTGCTACTGACAAGGGGTTAATGTTAATACCATTTTGTGCAGAAAAGTGAATATTAGTGTTTTGAATATTCAAGTTAAGTCTTTTTGTCAGAATTTAGCTTTGTTCCAAATGAAATAACCTTAATGGAAGGGCATCTAAGGAAAAAAATGAAATATCCAAGTGGGTTAAATTCTGCTACCACTGCTTACAGCTCAGTAAATCACACTGAAGCTGTCAGGGTTTCTCAAGGAGTCTAACAGTCCTCAAGTCTGCCAGAGTCTGTCCATATGGTATGAGCATTACAGCCCTAATTTAAACCAAACCAAAAGAGTAAACACACAAAATGCAGAAACACCATGTGAGGATTCAGCTCAAGTTCTAATCTTTACATATTCCAGCACATTGTAGTTAGTGTCAACACTGGACAGATGGGAAATAAAACAGCAAAAACCAGGATATTCTTTCCTGAGAACATGTGAAGAAGTCACAATAATACTGTGAGTAAAACACAACCAAGATGAAACTTAAAAGATTTTAAAAATAAGTATTAAATGACAGCACATATAGCAGTGAGATTGGATTTTCATCACAGCCTTTCACCTCATATGGTGAAACTAAGGAAAATCACTTGAAGACTAATAAATAAATTCATAAAATAATAACTAATTTTAAAATGAATTTGGAAACAAACAAACAGAAACATATCCCACTGAGAGTTTAATAGTACTAATAGAAGCAGTTATTAATGACATATCACGATCTGCCTTAACAAAAAGCAGTATTTTTCCCATCGGTTGCACGTAGCTTTCTAATGTTTTTAATGTTAACTTGAATTTTTGTATCCACAGACTGTATGGAGAGCAACTGGGAATGCATTCTCAACTTCAGTTCTTTTTTTTTTCCCCTAATTTATTTAAAATATAGTGTCCAGGAGTCCAACTACATAAATAGAAAACAGAAGTTTGCTCTTCCATTCTCAGCTCTCAATTCACTACCATAGTAAAACAAAGGATCTCTGAATGAGACAGGTTTCACAGAAATGTAGGACCCAGTGCAGAAAAATGTCAGAAGGGAGCTCAAATGCTAAAGATAAGTGGTGGAGATGTCAGGCTGCGAACAGCAGGTAGCTTTCACATTTTGACAGCTTGGATGTTTGCCTTTCAGTATAAAAGCTCTGTATGTTCTATACAATACATGTGAGTGCTTACCCAGAGAGGGCAGAGATTAGCGTGGAGAAATTGGATTTCTCCTGACTTGCCTGTTTTTGTTAACCTAACAGTTCCTGAAAAGTTATTGTACAAAAGTTTATTTACATTGAAGAAAGACGCTTGAAAATGACTCTCAAAGCATACTAACCGCTAGAGGTCAGTGTAAGGATCAAGAAAATCTATCTTTTAAAGAGAAATCTGAAGCCTTAAGACTTACTAAGAATTGCTCAAGAGCTCTCAGAACTGTAAGTAACAAACTTCTAAACTCTTAATTATACAGTAAATTTTATCACAGTGGTTATTTCCTAAGGGTAAGAAAACATATGGGAGAAAAATAAATCCGTCATGATATTGCCTAGCAAACACTAAATTAAATTGTGTATGTGCAAACAAATAATACTTTATAGGAATAAAATCTTGTTAAGGGCTCTATATTCCTCCTGTATACACTGGAATTAGCTTATACTGACCTGAAAACTCTGCAAATCCTGGATGTTGTTGTTTCCACTAGCTAACTTCTCACTACTAGTGCCCTCTAGACATAATTATGTCATGAAATGTGTGCTAGAGGATGAATCAGGGTAGACAGATGCCTGTATCTTTCTGGTAAAGTTAACATAGTTATAAAACCCTGGGAAACCTGAAAATAGTGCATACATTTTTAACACGGTAAAAAGATTATCAATGGAAATGCATATTCTGTAAAATCAATTTCCTCTGATAATGCTTACCAGACAAATGCATACACCTCTCTAACACACACCAGTATTACACTTCTAAGGCATCCTGCATCCCTTAATACTTTCATAAACAAAACTTCTGTCTTCCCAAATAGTTAAATGCTGATCTTCATATGATCAAACATTTGATAAAACGTATGTTATAAAGATATTGAAGTACTAAGCTCCAAATATTCAGATTTTCTGACATAAACTTTTAAGACTGTACAAAGCAATCTCTCAGTATTTCTCATATTCGGAAAACACAGATTCAGAAAAGTAACAAGTAAGTACTGGTCATTTGACTAAAGCTTTAATGATTTGCATTCAATTTTTGCCACAGGACCCCTCAAAGAGCATGGGGACAAGAGTTTCTGATTATCACTCCTCAGCACTCTCTGCTGTCACAGAAGGCATTGGAAATGCCATCAGTGGTCCCAGTGGTATGTATGGCTGAGAAACAGACAGAGCCTTCTAACAGCCTCATTCAAAGGTGACATTACATTCTGTAGATACTTCACCTTTAGAATACACAATTATTTCTTCTAAGTTAAATGATCTCATTATCCAAGCACAGTGTCAAGGGCTTCAGTATGAATTACAACTTTAATTCCTATGCCATTAAAATCTTTACCTTTTTCTTTTGTTCTTTGATCAGAATAAGACATGTTGGTCATGTACTGCCCTGAGCAAATTCCAACATAACAAAACCTCTACATGCCATGTCCTTCTGGAACTGGCACTGAACATAATTTTGTTTTTCCCAACTTGCATTGTCATGTTCCTGTACATTGTGGAACTTCTGTTTCACCATACAAAAAAAAGACGCATTTTTTAAACAGAAGGTTATTTTATTCTTAATAAAATGGCCAACAAGGAAAAAGATTGTTTTAAAATCAGGCTTATTCTGCATTTAGAGCTATCAAAGTTGAAATAAGAAACAGTTCAGATTTATTTATTTTTTAATTACCACGCTATATTGACAGTTTAAGCTGTAAACAGAGAGGACAGCTGCCTGGGCTGGCAGACTACCTACCTCAGCCCTTTCAAAAGCAAGGAGCTGAATTTCTCCACCAATGCTCCATTGCACAAGGACAGACACCTATTGTCTCTGGCTGAGTCTCTCCTCTACGTTCCTGATGTGACCTTCTTTAGGTTCTTTCCTTTCCCCTCCTCTTTCTAACAAGCAGGAGTTTTCCAAAAAGTAAAAGAAAGGGAAGAGTGATTTTGAAGAGGAGGTGCAGGAATAAGCCTGTGGACCTTCCAGCAGGACTTCCGGGACTGAGCGGACAGGGAAAAATAGTGGCAGTCTTTTCAGTGGGGTGGGATGGAGAGAGGCGGACTTCCAGGCTCCAGACCCTGTGCTGTCTATACTATTCTCAGTATATTGACTAATATACTAGGGCAAACCAGAGCATGTTCATATTTGAAAACATCTGGCCATTCCAGGAGTTAATAAGTAATGAGGCACTTGTTCATTACCTCCTCCTGTCATCAATGTTGACAAAAATACTTGAATAAACCAGGCATTTGCATACCTTCTAACAAGTACAGAGAGACTTAGAAAATAAGCTTGAAGGACATAAATATGTCTGGCAACAAACAGATAGGAAGACATAAACTCAATAAATATCTATAAATATAAAGCACTCTGCAAAGTCAACAAGATAAACGAAGTTCCACGGTGAGGCTTAGGGAAGAGACCTCTTAAAGACATAGAAACATAAGCTCCAGTACAGACGGGGAGAAAAAAGATCCAAAATGTATAATGACTGCAACTGCACACGTTCCTTAATTTAGACTTCTGTTTATGTGCTTGCTAAAAAAAGGAATCACATCTGCATTTAATGAATAGCAGATAACATTTTTCTTTGGGATTATTCGAGTTTGCATCAGCACAGCTGAGAGGCTTTATAAGCTCCGTATGGTTCATGTTGTAAACCCAAGCCTGTGCCACCTAAAGAACCACAGCACTTAACTATTTGAAAACTGTGTTTTGCCAAAAGCCATTAGGCTATGATCCAAATTAAAGTCGTATATACAGTTTCTTATTTTATATAAAACTGAGAGGTCACACCAAAAGCAAAGTCCACAAGAGGAAACAGAACTAGTTCCCTTCTACGCTCACCCAACTCAAGGCACAAAATAGATTTCCTCTTTCAGTAATCACATAAAATGAGATTTTCTCTGCATACTGGGCTGTACTGAACTTCCTCAGATTAGTTCTCCTTCACCAACTTCCATTCAGTCCTCTGAGGGATTTCAATTTGGTCCCTTCATAAACACAAACACTTAAAAGAGAGAAGCAGCTCACCCACTCAAGACAGCTTTTTCATGTATGCTTTCTCTATTATTATAAACACTAAGCCGTTTCATGACTTCCATCAGAGTGTAACACTGGCATCTCAGGAAACAGCCATGTTGATAAGCAGGCCTGTGTTTGACAAGGCCACAATTTCAGATGTACTTTGCAAACGCTTGCAGGTAAAATACAATCTGCTTGTGATTAGGTCACAGTTTCAGGATTTTTTCTAAGGTACCATAAGAGACAGAGGTGAGCTTCAGTTTTAAGTGTAACCAGAAGAATTCTGAACAGGGCAGTTCTGAAGAACTATCAGTGTGCATGTCTGGAAAAGTATCTCCCCACCACATTTGCTATTGCTTATTTCATGTTTAAAGCACTCACCATACAGAAATGTAGTATCGCAGAATAAGTACATTTTGAAGTTTTGCAAACTACACTGCAATAGAAAAAGATTACACTTATTATTATTCATTACCATTATTTTTAGAATAGACTACTAGGATACTGTATACCACAGGATAACACTGTATACTGTGATAAAATACCAGAAAGATGTAAGACATCTAATTTCAAATTTGCACATTGTTTTTAGGAATTTTTATGCGTAAGATTTCATGAATCCTTACATTATATCCAAAATGAAATACAACGGATGCTTTTTTTTTTCTATTTGTTTCACCTACTCAGCAGGTGCTTGAAATCTACAGAGCTTGCAGGTTAATTACTAATTAAACACTCAGGCGGGATGGGCTAATTAAGCTCCACTTGAAAAAGAATGAACAAATCATTTTACCAAAACAGATTGGATATTAACTGAATATCCTTCACATCCTGTACTGAAGGAAGAAATTTTAGAAGCAGCTAACTCCAAAGAAATCTAAGAACACTTGATGTTACTTTGGAATAGTTATTCATCAATAAAACCAAAAGATTTTCCACATCTACAATGAATATAATTTTTTCTAACAGAAAATGAATACTTTTAACAGTTTATTTCCAATTAATCTTCTCTCCTGGGAGAGTGTCAAGGTTTGAACACACTTGGCATAGTTCAATTACAAATTAAAGGCTCCAGGAATTCTGGAAACAAATCCTAGCTTGTGGCAATGTCTAAGAAATAACTTCTTACTTGGAGAATGGAATCTGGGAAATTTTAACCCACTCTTTTTGTTGTTGTTTGTTTTTTAACCACAGTTGTTTTCCAAGTGCAATCTCTGAAAAAGGATTCAAGCAATTAGAAATTGGAAGGTGATTTCTCTGGCAGTAGAATTGAGGCTCATCATGTTAGTTCTATTAATCACCTACAGAGCTTAGCTAGAAATGTTTCCTTATATTTTTAAATATGGAAATTACATTTTTCATTAGGGAGAATCATTCTGTAAGCCTGCTGAAGAGGCATGGTTTTCCCCTTGATCAGAGCTACAGCATCTGATTTTATAGCACACAGGTGGTATTAGTCTCTCCACATTGTTTACTGAAGAGTTTCTCAGTGTGATCTCTATCAAAAGTCACATCAAGGTTGCTTCTCTGCCCTATAATGAAAGTTATTCCATAGTCATCGTCTGAAAAAGTTTAGCAGGCATACAAGAGAGCAAGAAATTCAACTCCAAGATCACTTTTACATCTTATGGTAAATAAAATAAAATAGAATAAAAAACATATCTCCTGAGGAGCTTAAGGCTCCCAGACAGCAAGGCCTTTGGTATGCTATTCAGGGCCAATCAACACTTACCCAAATACTACCAGAAAGACATAGAAATCAGTACCAAAGAAACTCCTGCAACTGTCATCCACTGTAGTTTCAAAATAGCGGCCTGCTAAGAAGTTTGGCAGAGGGGTGTTTCTGACTGTTACCAGCTCCTTTCTGCAGGTGCACTCATGTCAATCCAGGAGTTTAAAAATACAAGCAAGGAATTACGAGTAAGACTTTTCTCACATAAGTGGTGTAAGAGTAGTTTAAACAGAATCAGAAAACAGTTTTGTATGATTTCTTCTTCAGTGAATCTTAAAATAGGAAGATTCTGTTGCTCCCTCTAAGCATTTGCTCTGATAAAACTTTCTTAGGCACTTCTCTAGATCTAGCAGCGGTGGAGCAACAGATGCCTATTTTTCCTTCGTCACTTCTTCGGCTTCATCTATCACCAGGCTCCCCAGTTCTCCCATGCTTTCAGAAATGGAACTGGAGATATCAGATTTCTACTTATGTCCTCAGCTCCATCTACAGCCAACGGAGGATTTGCCAGTCATTTTCCCACGTATTCTTCAGGCTAATTTTATGGCTTATAAGTAGAACTTTCCATTTGTGCTGTGAGAAATTACAAACTATAATATAATAACATAAAAAGGAGGTGAAGGTCAGTCCTTGAAAGCAGCCAGAGGAGGCACCAAAGGTGGTGACAGGACTAGAGGTGTATGCTGCGAGGAGAGGCTGAAGAAACTGGTTTTGCCCAGCATGGAGGTCAGCTAGTCAGTGATCTTTGAAGGTTCCTTCCAATTGAACTATTCTATTCTATCCTATCAGCAGATGCAGAGTGCAAAGTTACTTAGATATCAAACATTTTCCAAAAGATTAAAGGATTGCCTAGACTCCAACACAATAAGCTACATGCAAGATAGCTTGTTGCCTCAGACCAGAAGGAAAAAAAAAAGAGAAAAAGAGCCAATCTGACCAGAACAACAAGCACACCTCTGGCCTGCTGTATCCAGAAAATTTACATGGAGGGTAATTTTCTTCTGTTGATCATGATAGCATCTTTCAGCAATGATAAAGGCAGAAGAGGATTTAATTTTCTATCTAAAATAGTTCCTTTATTATCTTTGTGCAACTGAGCACTTAACAGAAAAGCCATAATGTTCTCCCTGTGGATCCCATCTTCCCCAAAACAGGGATACTGTACTACTTTCCCAGGAATATTAAAATAAAGCTACACTTTCGAGCTACTCAGCACCAACCATCACTGAAATATACCTAAAAACAAACAAACAAACACAGAAAAAAACACCTCTTCTCACTGCTTTCATTAAGAGCAGCCATTTTTCACAAATTCCTCCACATCAGATAGTTTGCATCTCCAACATCTTCAATTACTTATCCACTTTCTGACAACAAGTTAATACTGAAGATGTTTGTTCCACTGTTTCCAAGCCATCTGGTCTCTAATACTATTTATATTATGAGGAGAAGTTTAATACAATTCTATTTCCTCAACTAGTAACAGTGGATTTGTTTTGCACATGCAGAGAATAACTAGATTCTCAGATCTTAAAGAGCATGGAATGTGAGGAATATTTAATATTTCAGCAGAAATATTTTCCTTGTGAGCAGACATGCAGAGTGAGATATCCATTGTATTAGAGCTGGATAAAAATTTGATTCTTTGAACAGCAAATGTTTAAGTGTTAACAGGGGTGTAACATTCCTAACAGACTTAATAGTACAGTCAGTTATGAAGTTAAAAGGCTAATTTTCATTTTAGACCATGCTACACACAGATCATTTGGTCAGGCAAGATTCTTTCTTTAAAGAAAAATTTCTTCAGCACCTTTTAATGCTCACAAAATGTGTACTTCTTTGCTTAACTATAGCCCATTTTAATGCTTTTTACCCATTTCCCCTTCTTTCTGTTTCCTTGCTCAAAAGTATGCGAGCCATCTGTGCATCTAATATGGTCTAATAACTATCTGAAAAGCTGTTTCCCTGAAAGCGACATTACCAAAGCTGGAAGGCCAAATATTACCAGCTGCTTGCTGGAGTGCAGGCTCACACATAACAAGATCTCTGTGATTTGCTTGCTCACTGGCCTGTTAAGAGACAATATAGGAAAATATCTTAAGACTCCCCAAGTCCTACATCTCTGCTCCAGTCAAACATACCTGCACATTTGTTGATTTCAGAATAGCACAGCACAATATTTGAATTTAAGCGCTAACATTTCAAACGGTTTACTGAGTTTTGCATCTCTTTTTTTCACTGAGAGAGTACGTCCAGTAGAAATCAGACTCATACATCAAGATCTTTTTTTTCCACTGACTTTTATGAATGGCACTTAAGATATTGTCCAGGATATATAATTTTCATACATGCTGCACTTGGCTCATATCTGATTTTTTAATTATTTTTCTTTAGGGACAAGGAGAGAAGTCCACATCTCAAAAAGGCTAACGTAAGTGTTACAATCTGTTCTTATTATGCCAGATCAATAAAAACTTTTCTGAATTTTTATTGACAAGATACTTTCATTTTATTTTTATGACACTTGAATAATACAGAAGCATAGTACTATTGCTTCTTTTATAAGATCAAATGTTCAAATGGAAATTCTGCATTAGATTTAGAGATTTATATTAAATACTTGATGCAATTTTTAAATGAATTTCAGTGAATGTACAAGTGATATATCTAAAATGAGATGCTACTTATACAGCCACACCGTAAGAGTGTCCCTTCAGTAAACCAGACTATTTTCGTACAAGGGTAACACTGGCATAATACTACTGCCATAAAGATGACTTGAAGTTTTGCAACAACATACAAGTGTTGGAACTGGAGTAAAGAAATTTTTGACTGAAGCAAAACCCATCTCATAAAATAAGTCTTTTCCCCTGTATTTGCAAAAGTTACATAAAAATTACTCTAATCTAAATATACACAACAGATTAAGTGGAGTCTCCTATTAAAGCAGTTTTTACACATTAACACTTGCAGCTTCCAATCCTTAAGAAAAACTATATTCTAGAAATCAAGATGAGAATTTCTATTGAACTTGCATCTCCTATTAATAACATTAAACATGGTTTAACCTTAAGTATCTGGATCTCTCTTAATATATCTCTTACGATTTATCGCTGCCAGTGTAGGGTGTTTTCAAAAATAACTACTCAGATAGGGATCAACTCAGCCCCTATTTTCAAATAAATACTAATTTATAAATTGCATCTTCAAAGCAAATACTCCTTAATAAAGATGATAAAACATGCAAGGATATTTGAACATAACTCCTACATTTGCACATAAGTCCTTCTTTTAACATACAGCAATTCTTCAGAACATTAAATGAATAGCTTTATGTAAAGTATAGTCAGAGTACAAGGCTGGTTGAGGTAAAATACACCTGTCTCGATGAATATAAGACACACAGAGGGAATACAACTGGGAACTACAGTATTACCCAAAGCTTTGGTTCACTTCTGACAACAACCCCATCTTCCTGATGCTTAATTGGATTTCTAATTCTGTTTTTACATGAGCAGCTGTTTGTCCTCTAGTCTTACTTGATAAAATCAAGTACTTTGGATTAATGCTGGCTTTTTTACAGAATTTCCATTCATAAACATAGAATTCAAATTTCTTATTTAATATTTGTCATTAGAAAAGAGAAGAATGAGGAAATTAGATTTTGACAAATTTGTCGTATAACTTTATTTTATGTCCTCTTGCAGTGATTCCTGCCTGCAAAATTTAATAGTTCATTATCATGTTATAGCCACTGAATCTCAAATAGCTGATAAAGATCATATTTCAAAACCTGTTATCATCCATTTGCTACAATTCTTTTCTTCCCACCTTGCACCTAAGCTACTTCCAGCTGGTCAGGGGAGGGGAGAAAGAATTAACAGTATTAAAATTGCAGCGTAGGAGACTAGCATCATATCACCCAACATCCCAAATTCTCAGGTGAATTTTTCCTATCATTATAATTATATTATAATGCGCAGGTTTTGGTAATAGTTTAACTTAGATAACCACGTATGTTAGGATTTGTTTTTTTTTCCTTCATTTTTATGTTTCCACATATTTAAAATGATGTATTTCCCTGAAGGGAAATAGTTCTATTTCTACATCTAAAAACATTCTCTTTTATCTCAGACGGCATCCAGATCAGCAGTTAACAACACATACTAAATATAAAATAAAATATTCAAATATTAAATGAAAACGGTCTCTACACAAAGTCAAGCACATAAGCACAGCTAGTTGAGCTTGAAAACATCTCAATTCCTTGGTCTCACTTTTCACCTGTCCTTCCCTTGAACAGCTTCAATATCAGTCACTAAAATACACAGAAATACTTCTTCCATGCTACTTCCTGAACAACTAACTCCAGAGGACTGAAGGCCCCACCATGGCATTTACAGTTTCACTGTAATCACTCTTGACTCTCCAGGATACAGCCAAATGAAATAATGATTCTTTTCATGGTCAGGGGGGCCATTCTGCATTATTATTCAAGATCATTACATATGTACAAAGTTAAATCTATGGATTTACTCCCACAGACCAAGAAAACAAACACTAGCTGATTTAAAAATAAAAACTGACTGTAATTTCTCTGTTATCACAAATTAGTTTGAACTCCAATCTTTGTCTTAACAGCAAAAGTGAGCAAAATTGTGTGCTAGGGCCAGTTGGTCTCCAACTTCCATTCAAACAAACATTCTTTCACGGCCAAGCTTTCCCTTTCCACAGCTTGCTGAATACTCAGTAGTTGATGTCAAACTATTTTCATTGTCTTGTTACATTTTCTTCATATAGTCCTAGAGTAAATGTGTTTTTTTGAAAACTATTTGTTCTATAGAAAATTAATTAGAAAATGCAACTTGTAATTCGAATTTGTAATACGTAGAAAAATGTGACTATCAAGTTGTCTTTACTCCCTCCTACAGATCATTATGACCAACACCTTGCTGAATGCCAGTTTCTTGGTGTACAATCAAGGAAAAAGTAATATAATTGAAAAGTACAGTCAAATAGATGTATAATCAAAAATAAACCAATAAAGAGTTAGGCACAAGGGGAACAAAGAGAAAATAGGTGGAACGCTTACCCGTGCAGAGGGCTCACAGTAAAGGGCTCCAAAGGAGTGGATCTCTCAGAAGAGATCCTTCCTCCCTGGCAGTCAGCACTTAAATGGGTCTGGAGAGGTGGAGCCTGGCTCCACCCCTTCCTGCAGCACAGGTGAACTGCTTTCACCTGTGCTCCCAGGGCTGACATACTGCTTGCCTCAGATAACTAATCAAGGGTTCAGGCTGTGATTCAGCAGCTCCCATACACTTGTGATGTGTATTCATGTCAACACTGAAATGCAACTACTTCTCAGGGTGTGAAAGAGGGGAAATCAGGTGGAAAGGTATCAGAGATTGTGTTCTAAGCAAAGAATCTACTGTAATGAAAGACACTGAAGAAACAAAGTAGATGAGAGCTACAAGAAAATATTAGGTTTTATCGTTTAAAAAAAATCTCTTTTTGAGGCTACAAATATATTGGGGGCCTATTATATATCAATTTAAGGAAACATTAATTTAATGCTCAACTGATTAGGTGTAACATAATCCAATAGAGTATTCTAATATCTTAAAAAACTGTTACCTAAGTTTTACAAAATGTAATGTGGAATAGTTAAGGTAAGATGTAACTGAGCATTTCAATCATTTCTACAACTGGAACATTTTTCCAATCAGTCAAAATTCATTGAAGGAAATACATCAATTCAAGAGCTTAGCTTATACTTGGGATTGATTATTTGGATAAAAGCTCAAAAGCTTATAGAAAAATCATTACTTTTTTCTGTAAAATTAAGTATCAGACTGTTCTCCTTCATAGATGAAAGACTTCAAGAAAAGCCAATGGAAAATTACTGAGAATTTAGATCAGGTTTTAGAATTCTGTTAGGAAAGCAGTTGGCATTCCAGTCACCAGATTTATCAAGCTCATTACTTAATGAGGTCAGTCTAGGCAATAAAACCAAATTGTAAGTCAGAAAAAAACAGCTTTTAAGTCAAGAATGTTCTCTGGTGACACACTATTGATGATGATTTTTACATCAATGGCTACAAGAGATGCAAAACACGTACAAGCCAAAGAGTTATCCAGAAGGTCATAGTATCAGAGGCGCACAGTACTCCACAGAGAACATAGGAAAGGATTACTTGATTCTAGCAGTTATTCTAGTGCAATTATCTATTCTGTACCTTATGAAAAGTAAAGTGGTCTATAAAAATAAGTATTAAAAGCATTTTCCACGAGATTGATGATGCTATTTATATCTCTTCTCAAGAGCTCATAAAGAAACTTGTGAAACAATAGTCTCCCGTATTGAGCAACTTGGTGATGATGCTGATACATCAGCTTACTAATTAGCACACTTTGCAATGGTAGTTATGTTCTGCTTCTTTTAAAACATCTTTGTACAATGAATATACCTCTCTAGCTCCATTCTGCTCTCCACATGCAATTAAGACATTAACAGATTTAATAGAGAAGTGGCTGATGCCCCATGACTGTATTGGTCAATATTTGTGTAATGTTTTTTGATGTAATGGTCAGTATTCATTAACATGCTGTAACTTTTGGTTAGTCCTAAAGTAGTCAGCCAGTCACACTTGGCGATCTTTGAAGGTCCCTTCCATCTGAACTATTTTATTCTGTTCTATTGCACGTTCATTAATTCTCCAGTTCATGATTAGTCTTTCCAAACAGTATTACTGTTAATTTCTACTCACCCAATTTTGACTTGAAAATTTTACTTGATGGATATTATATTTGGAAAATTGACACCTAGTGTGGAAATGTTTCATACAGTTTTAAAGATATGACATGGTAATAAGTAAGCGAGCTCCACCGAAACAATTAGGTTTTCCTCCCAAGATCAGAAAAGCTTCTTTTATATCCTTCAGACATTTCAGTGAAAAGTTCTGCCTGTTCTACTTTTCCTTCCCACCTCTGAATATGTTACTAGGATGCTCTCTCTTCTGCAGGTACTACAGACCCATCTTGCCAGAATTATTCCAGCTACTCTCCAGTTTCCAGTTTTACTTCACAGATGCAGTATTTATTTGCTAACTTCCTTGTGCCCTAATCTGAAATTAAGTCTTCCAGTCTATTCACAACTACTATACTGTTATGTTGACCTTTTAATGGTTCTTTTCTTTCACGGGCTCATCACGTGTACAGTTTTTGAAATGCTGCCTGCCACACCTTTGAGGGATCAGGTTCCTATTTTAATACATGCACCTGCTTTGCATACATCACTCAAAAGCATACCTATAATGCAGAAAAGGTCAGTGGCATAAAAACAACACAAGAGGATGATAAAACCTCTATCACCAGCACAAAGGGACCCTCTCAATACCGCATCTTAAAGAAATTATTTTAATTCAGACAAAAGCCTAGAGTCAATGCATAAATTACAAGAGGGAGATGCACTGGCTTCTGTTCCCCTTCAGGCTCTGTCTCCTATGACTGCCTTTTCATTAATGGAACCTCTAGAGAAAACAGTTCTGTTTGTTTGGGTTTTCTCCCAGTTCTTGTGCAGATTCTTGTCATCTGCAGTACTTCCGTATATGAAAAGAAGTGCCTTCATTTCAGCTGTTCCATGCAGACTAGGTGTGGCATAAAATGATTAGGATTACCAGTACAGTCCAACTTGCCAGGACACCTTGCCTTCAAACATGAGCAGAACTTCTGGGGCACCAGTCTGAAATCTGAAAACTCAGTGCAGCTTCTTAAAATAGCCTACCAAACCTCACTTAGCAGAACACAGAGCTGAATAAGGTGATGTATTAAGATCACCATGATGTTTTTTAGAGGATCAGCTATCAATTGTTGTTGGATGCTGTATTTTATTTTTTTTAATTCATTACTTCTAGTGATTAAGAACATGCCTTTCCAAAATTTAAGGCGAATTTATAAACATGAAAGAAATCAGCTTTTAACATGGGTAGATAGTGACAGGAAAGGGGGGAATGGTTTTAAATCAAAAGAGGGGATACTTGGATTAGATTGTCAGGAGGAAGTTTTTTGCTGAGAAAGTGCTGAGGTGCTGGAACAGGCTGCCTGGATAGGCTGTGGATGCCCCGTTTCCAGGAAGTGTTTAAGGCTGATGATGTTAATTTTTTCAAGACATGATATGATGTGAAATTATTCATATTTTATTTTCTGCCTAATTATTTACATAGCCATCACTCTTGCTAGCAAACAATTCACACAACAAATAGCTTCCAAGAAGCTGCTGCCCAGCTAAAAATGACAAACTGAGAAGAAGTGACAGCACCAGGAATTTCCAGAATACACTCCTGCTTGAGAAGCTGCACCACAAATAGACAATTTAGCAGGTAAGTAGAAGAAACTGATGCAGACTATCAATTATTAAATATTCCAAAATATCTTGGAGGTCAACAAATACCCAAAGTGATTCTGAGGTAGTTTTGGCAGCTAGGAAACCATCCTACAGTGAGTTGCCACATCAGCAATAGCAGTGACCACAGTAATATCAGGTTTTGACACATTTCAGCACACGCATCACGCCTTGACACAAAGTCATCATTTAACAAGATTCTTGTTTGCAGAAGAGAATGTTAATCAACTTTAGAGCAACTTGCGTATGTCACCTTTGTTGGACTGCATTCATATTTGATCCTTTCAACCCATTACCTTCCCACAATTGTAATATAAGTTTAGTGCTACGGTAGAACAACATTTTCACTTCCACATGCTAAGCTGAATTCACTTATTAACTGTGGTATTATTAAATCCTCACTGTTCAGTGACTTGATTAGGAATGCACTTTGGCAAGTGCTCAGAGGAGAAACAGATTCAAACACTCTCTTACAGACACAAGAATCAGGACAGAAGTTCTTAGTTTCTCTTCATCAGACATACATGCTAGCTATCTCTATGCAGCTCGACTGTACTTGTGCTCCTAATGACACCCACTGGGAGCAAGAAATGTACAATCTCATACAGTATTCCCTACAGCAAAAGAGACTAAGACATTGATTTTCCACTTCAAGCAATAGCAGATCGCCTCAGTTTCCTGCCTAATTTGATCTTTAGCAAGACATAAGTGTTTGTATCTTTACAGCTATTAACCTCATCATTCCATGATACTAAGTACTGCTTTATTTTTCATTTTTAATAGAAAGCTCTGTGTTCCTCTAATATTTAAGCTTGTCATTTAATGTTAAAATATCATTCATCAGGTATTCAGGTACTGAAAAGACTTACTCTGTTCAGGATCTATTTTGTAAAACTCCAGGTAAAAATGGCAGAAGATTCACATATATTAAGTGATCAAAACACAGAAATATCTCAAATGGTTGATCAAGCCTTCCAAAACTGAAGTCTGCAATTGTTGCCAAGCTGATTAATATTTAGCACTTTGGTGTTGGCATTGAAAGGCAGTATGTTTAACGAAAGTTGAAATATTTTAAATAAATAATGTTTCCATTATGGTATGGAAGAAGGATTTTTCTAATTTAGCTTTTCTTGTCCTTAATATTTAAGTTGAAAAACTAACTCACAGCCAGAAACAGAGAAGAAATATTGAAATGGTAAATGAGATACAGCAACTGAAAAGAAGGAGCCTCAAGCACAATGCAGCTGCACTTACCTAACAGCTCTTCTCTATCTGTTGGACCTTGCAAGGCTGTCAAATCAAAAGTGAGCAACTTTAAGAAAAAATCTAACAGTCTCCTCCACACTCAGAAATCAAATTTGCATATTCATACTTTTTTGTGTGTTTGGTTAAAGCATTAGCATCTGTAGTTTTAAGAAGATCAAATGGAATAACAGAGAATTCAAAAGATTTCCATCAGCCCAGAGAGTTTACAAAAAGGAAAATGAGTTGTGAGTGGAGCAGGTTATGAATTATACAGTGTTTCTTGATTTCACACACTGAAGAATAACCTTAATCAGATTCCTTGGCTTCCAGGAACAGAAATTCTGACTCTGCTTCTTGACAGCTACATATGGTAGCAGACAGCCTCATCTAAGCATACTTTTCTACAAATGGATTCCTCTAGAGCATGTACCAGCTCCACCCTATCCCAAATTCCCTTACCTCAGCCAGCAAATGCTGAACTATGTGCCAGACCACTGAAAATCTATACTAGGTCAGCCTCACAGTGAGAGCACACAACAGTGTTTAATAGTCTAAACTGGGACTGCAGTTCCACTCACAGCATGGCTGCACAATATCCATTCTTTCTTATAGCACCTTCTTAGTTACTATATATACTATCTTATTATTTTTATTTTTCAGAAAATAACTTCCCAGTATCTAAAGCACAATCCTTGAAAATAAAACAATTTCCATCCCCATGAGTAAACACTGGAATTTTCTACTCTTCTTTTTAGACTACTGTAGCAGTAGTGCTTTGAGCACAATTCCAACAAGGTAGTTTTCTGAACAAAGACGACAAGATATACATAGCTTTTTATTCTATTCCAGACATACTTTACTCACGTCTCTCTTACCAAGAAAAGAAACACCAGTAAAACATGACAGACTTAAGATATGCCCCTTCCCAAACCAATATATCATCACAACGGATCAACAGTCCATAGTAACAGACATAGGAATAAGCTTAAAGAAAATGCCTCTCTCTGAACGCTAAGCAGCTGAGACTGTTTTCTATTCCCTCTCCCCACCTTTTTTTTTTCTTTTCTTTTCTTTTTTTTTGGTGTTAAATAATAATTCACAACTCCAGTCAGGTTGACAACTTATTGAAAACTGTTCTTTTTCAGAAAAGTGCTTATTACTGTGTACCATCTTTATTACATTGATACTGACATTTAACACTCAATAAATCCACAGCTCTTCTGTAAAACTCTGCCTTACAGTTCAGCTCAAGACTCCTTTTCTATTAATACTTGCTGAGATTTTCCAGGGAGCAGGAGTTGGTTCCATATCTAGCACTTCATTAACATGCAAGCCACTTTCACATACTCCTTCCCCCTGGCAAGATGAAGAAAAAAAGCACAAAAAAACCCCAACAAACCTTGTCCTAGGCATCTTTCACAAGATTTTGTAGCTCTTAACACACAAAATCAAATTGTGTGCCATTCTATTCAACTGTATTTTGCAGCTTCTCCATCAACAGTCACTGTGAATTAAATGAAGAATACTGACAGCTGTTCCAAACAGATTTTCTCATGCAAGTTCATCATGAGCACCAATGAGAAACAGTCAGGGGACGCTGCTGACTGATGGCTGTCTCCCTCCAAACAGGGTGACATAGTAAGCTCTGAAGTAAGAATTCCTACACAGAAGCAATCCCCAGAAGGCACAGCATCAGTGCACAAAGGCTAGAAGGGGATCTGAGAGAGATGACTTCTACACTCAAATTCAGAATCCTTTTACCTCAAGGGAAACGTTCAAATGACTTTCAAGTGGCAATAAAGCTCCTTCAAGCAGAGAACTACAGAGAGGGTTGTAGCAGAACTTGTTGCTAAGCTTTTTGAATTCACCAAGATAAAAGAAAGAAAAAAACTTGGTTCATTTAACCAAGGAGTATAAATATGATTCCAGAAGACTTCTTATTGAACACCTAATTAATTTATTGATAATTGTCTACAGATTTAATCCACAAAGGCAATCTCCCCCCCAGGTTTTTTGGTGTTCATTTTTCTAGACACCAAAAATGAGCTACACAGTTAATTTGAGTTACACTTAATTTTTAGAGAGTCTGAAGAGCAGAAGTGCATGAAACAGTGAGTCTTTCCCTTTGCAAAGGTGGTCAAACTATCCTTTCTCGATGGATATTCTTTTTTAAGGCAGACATATAAAAGGTCAGCAGTCACAGTGATGGTGGAAGCAGCCTACTGCCTCGCACAGAGCACAAAGCAGCAGGATTCTCATTAATCTATGAAGAAATACAGTGGAATAAAAATGAGACCACTGAAGGATGAGCAACAGAAGCTTCTCAGGAAGTATTTCCCACAGGTATTTAGGATTTGGAATATGAGTGGCTATCCACACAGAGCAGAGGTTAACAGTGTCCTAGTTGGGATCTCCAGGTCTAGCTAGGACAATAACCCAAAAACAAGAAGTCCAAGGAGAAGAAGGACTGGTTGTTTTTTTCTTTGGTTGCTTTTTAAAGAAGTCCAGATGTATAATCACAGGGGAGATATGGATTCAAACTCAAGTTATTAGAAGTAACAGAAGTGTGTTGCTAACGTGTAGAGGCAAACAGGGCTGGATCACACCATAAGAAAATGCACAAATTTAAGTATCTTGAATAAATCATTATTTATTATCTTGAATAAATCATTATTCAATGATATAGGAGAAGATACTTAAATTTTTAGATCCTCTGCTTACACTCTTTTGATTACATGATTACACAGTATGGAGACTTTTCTTCTTTTTTTTTTTTTTAATAGACTATAGTAAATTTTCTACTACTGATTCTGAATAGACAGTTTCAGTCTTTCATCTCCTCTGTCACAAATTAGAAAACCACACTTCTAGATTCTCAGCTGTTGGATATTTGCACTATTCCAACTGAAACAGTCCACTTCCTACACAGACTACAAATGATGTGACCCTTCACACAGAGGACAACAGTGAATGAAGAGTGAAATGTGACAGCTGATAAATTCCTTGGGGTTAGCTTCCTTTCCATTTCAGAAATGGAGCATATGCAGTGTTTCATGCATGCAGTGTGTAAGAAATAACAAAACCAACCCTTGTTATTTTACTGTAAGGCTTCTATTACTGGCACTACTACTTCTCTCCACAAATACCTAAACGATAACTCCAGCTTTCCTTAAGAAAAGGAAAATACCTAGCAGTCTGAATGCAAAGTAAACCTGAGACTTATAAGGAAAAAACCTCACAAATGGAAAAGCATCATGAAATCTTAATGATTTTAAATCATACCTTTCTCAGCCAATCTTGTGATTCAAGAATTTGACATAGAAATGTTTAGGATCAATAATGCTATGCTTACTAATCACAGTATTTCATTTTGGCATGCAACTTGCTTATATTTTAACACAAAATTTGATTCTATGTTTTAAAGAAATTAAATTTAGCAATATTCCCTTTGGAAGCCATTGTTAGCTCTTAGTACATTACATAGCATTAATATGCCATTACTGAGATGCATAGCAGTCACTTTCTTCCTCAGGGAGACTCTGTAATCCGTGCTCTGAAACATGAGCATGAACATAACTGAGAAGTTTTGCTTACTGAGAACTTGTCATCTCTACTATTTGTTCATTTGTCCTTGCCAGAATTACATCTTGGGGAAGGCTCAAATACTTCTTATTTCTCCACAACTGCATAATTCTTCCCTGCTCTCATCACGATAGCACCTTGCTGTGCCTTTCCCTTCTCTCTCTTTCATTATACCTCGTAGTTCAAGAGGAACAATGAGGGCATCCTGGGCCAAGACCGAGATGACTGCAATCTTTTGCCCTCTCTGTCAGTTCCTGTCTCATTTTTTCAATATGGTGCAGTTCACAGAACACTGGGCAGGAACACTGATTTTCTTCCACACTGTTTATTTGTTATTTACAGTGCAGCATTACAAGCAGTTTGTCAAGCAGAGCTAAAGCCATTTTAAAACATCCCTCTGGAGAGAGGTTATAACCTGACCCAAGCCCACATAGCAATCATTATGGGACAGTGTTCAAGAGACCTGATTATTGACCATAAGAAGAGTCCTCTGTCTGTTTCACACAATCTCTTCTCCAGGAATCACTGTTTACAGTTAAAATCATATTTCTCTTAAAAGGCCTAGAGGCAAATTTACTGGCTGGTTCACTACCACTGTGCTGCTGCTTTAGATGTGTTCTTCCTTTTCATTCAATTCAATTTCATAACCTCTTTACAAATACAATCGTATTATCACTGCATTTAGCTACACTTTATATACATCATCTGCCTGGTATCCTAGAAATAAGAAAATGGTATGAATTACACAACTGTGTAGAAGAAAAAGATGCTTTTGAATGCAAGCAAGCTGTCATGCCACAATCATCAGCAAATCCGTTAAATAAATCCTTTTTGATTTTTCATCCAAAAAAAGAAATTTGCAATAAAAAATATCTGAAACTTGCGGGAACTGTTCTATTTGTTGTAATTCTGCCCTGTGTTAATAATTACACTGTCCTGCTCTATTTCTAATAGTTGCCTGCAGTATGCAACAAGGTATAAAGCAAATATCTACCTGGCTCTGTACTCCTATTATCCAGGGCCATAGATTGCAAATGCACTGGTCAATATTAGTGCCAAACAGTTTACTGAAATTCTGCTTTGGGTCCTTGGAAACTTTGAGATTAGAAGACAAGGGGACTTTTGAAACTACTTTTAATAACTGTTTTAGGCTATGCAGTTTGGATTGATTTTTCTGAACTGACTATTTTCACCAAGGACTACATAAACAAAAGAAACTTTCTTCAGGCTACATATATGTTGCTATTGTTTTCTTTTTCTAAACAAATAGTCTTTGTTGGTTTTGTCACTACATAAACAAGTACTCGTCTAAAACATGAATGTGATGCACTAAGGCCCTATTCTGGCCACCACACACATGATGAAGCTTTCTTTTTCATAGAACATAGAAAGCCATTCAAGAAATATTTAAGCTGTTATTTTACCCATAACTACAGCCTATCGTAAAACTTCCAACAGAAAAAAATCATTGTCAAGAAATTATGAATGACCAGAATTAATGAAAACTTTCGCTGAAATACATTCAGCTATGACAGAAATCGCTCTTGATAGAGTGAGGTCTAGAAGATAATTTTTCATCAAAGCAAAAAAGAAGTTTAATCTGTAAATTTCAAAACATCAATTTGAGCAAAGTTTCAAACTGAAGTCAAAATTCCTCCTCAGAGGAAAAAAAATAAGATTCCAAATCATATCCCACATGACTGCTCTGATTACTGGTTGATTACTAATTGAAAATTCTACTTATTCTCAAACACTCCTTAGAGTTAAACTGCAAAAGCTGTTAAAATTCATTAAAGTTTCTGAAATTTCTGAAAGCTTCTGGCAATGTCAAAATTGACTTCTGCATAGCTCTACTCACACAGTGAAAAATATTAAGAGGGAGATGTGTTAGAAGATGCCTCTATCTATTTAAAAATAACGTAGAACTCAGCAAAATAAAGTTTTATTTGATCAGTAATGCTTTAAAAGCTAAATTACAGCTGCAATATGTAATGAATAGATAAAACTTTCTGAATAAGAATAAAATTAATATCAAGAAATTAAGTTACAATTGCTTGGGGAGACAGAACTGTCTGATCTTACGAGATAGCTACTGAAGGCAAATCAGAGTAGTTTCAAAAGTCCCCTTGTCTTCTAATCTCAAAGTTTCCAAGGACCCAAAACAGAATTTTAGTCAACTGTAGGCTTGCACATAAAACTGGGTCTCAATACTATGACAGAATGTCTCAATTAGGAATTACATACTTTCCAAAGCACTGAAAACACTGCTACAGGGTAGACATGAGCAGCATAAATTAATTTATAAAGTTTATTAAACAGCAGTATCTCTCCTATTGCCTGGTAGAAATAGTAATACTGTGTGTTTACAAGCATGTAAAGATCCAACTTATCTATCTTATCGATTTTTCAAGGTAATGAACCTCACAGAAAATTATCTTTTTTATTAAACAAACACATCTGCTTTGCATAAACACAACAAACAACTAGAGAAATAAACAAAACAACGTATGCAAAATGAATTTGATTCTCGACACATGGATATCATATATTTCTCAGTTACTGAGAGAATGCTAATGGAACATCCTCTAGCTCAAATTAAATCATGAACTCTCACACACAAAGAGCAGTAAAGGAAAAGCAATTAGCAAATTTTCAGCTTACTAGGTGGGTAGACCAGCATCTGCCAATGGTGTTAACATCAGAGTCCACACATGCTATACAGAATGTATCAACTATATCTTTGGAACATACCCCTCCTTGAAAGGTCTAGGCATAACACTGAGGGTCTATTCTTTCACTGTAATACAACTCTAAAGACTGTGTATTTACACTAATGATTTCATCTAAACATTTGTATTAGATACACACTGTTTTAGTCCTTTGTCTCACACTAAAAGGTTATGTGGCATCTTTGTACGCTCTGAATTACCAGCTAATACGTTGCTGATATCTCAAAGCTGAACAAAGAGAACTTTGTTTGGCTAGCTTAGGCAAATTTTGAGTTGCAGCTTGCAGTGCCACTCAGATCTAGCATCCTGAATATTTAAGATTCAATTCAGTGTTGTATTCCAGTCTTCAGAAATGCATTACAATTCAGGCAACCCTAGTCCTGCCTTTATTTACTCTCTTAATACAACAGCTCTTCTTCCACTTTAAGAATGTACATAATCTTCTTCTCTCAGGAACTTCACATAGTAAGACAAAACAAATTAATAGAGACTACCATGATTCAGAGCTATAATGAGTACAGTCTTCTTGTTTTCAGTTTTGCAGCCATAACCATAAGCACGTGAGCCTCTCTTGCCAAATAAACATTTTACCAGAGCAAAATTGAATTACACAGAGTTATACAGCAGACCAAGTCTGCATTCCAATAGAATACCTCCAGACAGAATCAAAATGAATCTTCTGGGGAACAACAGCTGGTGAAAAACTAATGGAATTTCACTCTCATGGCAGAAGCTTACTCAGACTGTGCCACATGACAGGAACTATGCAGACCTTAAATCCTAGCTAGTGAAACAGTTGAAAAAGAAGAATCTTTTAAGAGAATTTTCAAGTGAATCAAGTGTCAGAGTTCAGTTCTTCAAAGTGAACTGTAACTTCAGTAAATTGGAAAAGTTCACTTTTAAGATCTTTCTGACAAAACAAAATCACCGTATTTTGTCTCAACATAAATGCTACAGATAGATTTCACTTAATCCATACAAATGTATCACTGGAACAGGAAGAGGGGAAGATTTTCATTATGCTACTTTTGTGATAAAGCAGCTGTTTCCTGAGGCAACTATTTTCATAAGATACTTTCTTTTCTATACCCCTTGTTCCTCCACAAAAACAAACACTACTTTCATTATGTCGGGAGTTTTTTGTTGTCATTGTTATAAAAAATAAAAAAAAATAAGCTGTCCTGCCTTCTTTTCATTTTCTGTAAGGAAATGGGAATATCTATTGAAGAAGCTTGAGGTTTCTCAGGTCCATTTATGCAGCTCAGTCTATTCACCTTGGTCAGACATCAGGAATGCTGGGATTCCTAATCATAAACTGCAATGCAATCTCCAAGAAGACTGAAAAAAAATATATTGAGATAGTAGAGCTTATGCTAGGAATACAAACCCATGCGGCTTTTTTGCACTGTCTTGCAAGAAGCTTGATCTGTTTCTGCTTGATAATCAACATCAGTGTTTTTTGACACCGAGAGTCAGATACACAAAAACTCCAGCTCAAGTCCCAGAACGGTATTTTTATCAGCAGCAAACATAGACACAAGATTCTCTGGTTTTATGTGACACTAGTAATGCACAAAGTACATGTAACACAACAGCTTTCAGTATTTATAGATAATTATTTCAGGATAAAGATATATAAAATTCTAATCTTGCACAGTGATCCAAAAGATGCAAAATAAGATACATTTGCTTAGATGGGAAGATTGTCTTAGATAGGAAGGCCATTGGTATGTTTTGTTAGAGTAGTGACTCTTACTCTGCACTTTAGTGAGATGGGGACCATTAACTATTCATAATAAGAAATATTCATTGACAAGAGCTTTACGAATTAAGCAGAACATCACATGATCTTCTTGCAGCTTTGAGTAAGACATCCTTCTGAATCTCTGTATTGTAATTTCTTAGTGAGGCTGTGCCAAAAGGTCAAAGCATGACAGGTATTTAAGAGGATAATTAATAGGATGCTTGGTTGTGCCTTACATTTTTAGTAAGGTAAAACATAAAGTAGTGTCTGAAAAAGAGGTCAGTTATAAGCAGCAATGAGGAACTAATCTGTACTCTGTGCTATGGTGTTTCAGATCAACACGGATTACATTAATCTGTGTGACCCGCCTGCAGTGATTCTTGCCATGTGACACAGAAAATAGTGACTATTGGGGGTTGCCAAAAGATGCTTTCAAGCTGCTGCAGATTTATGCACCCACAGGAGAGGAGGGGGAAAGGCACTCAGTGTAACTCACCACCTTATAAGAAGTGAAACTGATGGCATAAACAAGACAGATTTCTAAGCAAAGTATATCTTACTGGATTTATACGTCACTTGGGTATGCTTGCATACAAATGCAAGCCAACAATGGCTTGCTTTTTTGTCTTCCTGCATACAAGATCCCTTGGTTCTAAAGACAATTGTCGTAACAACCTTTCAAAGATGAAAACGTAAAATAGTTTGTTTTCAAAGGGAAGTCGCACCTCCTTGTTGAATGGAAGCTAACTGAAGGACTTTCAGAAACAAATTTTATTCTGAAATCCCAATGCCCTTACTGAATGAACAGTAAGCACCTTTCAGAGGTGGTATGTCAGTCAACCCTTCACTGCCAAAACTGCAAGGGAGAAAGCCACACATACAAGTGTGCTATTTGCTAGGTATAAATAGTCTTACAAGTAAATGCCATTAAAAACAGACATAAAAAGCAGCTTACACTTGCAGCAACATTTTTCTCTTCCAGTGTAAGCTTAGTTGGTTGCTCATAGGAAAAAGAGATGACTACCTGCTTCTTCATAGAACTCTACACGGCAAACTCTATAATCCAGAAAGTTCCTTACTATAGGTTCATGTTGCACTGTGAGATTATGGATCTGAGTTTCCATTCTCAGCACTCACCAGCTCCCATCTGAAAGAGATATAACCATACAATGTTCTTCCATATTCCGTTTTCTCTAAGATCTAATTCCTTGCATCTCATGTTCCAGATGAGATTTATTTTTAGGCCAGATGACATTTGTTCCAGGAGTCATGATACACAGGGAACTGAAACTCATATTTACTAAAGTAATAAAATAATAATAATAATAATAATAATAATATTTAGTATTATTTGTCTTACAAGTTAAGAAACATGCTTGGTATTGTACCATTTATGTGGACGAGGCAGGATTCTTCAGATTCAGTATTTATCAGACATCAAGAAAAACTGGATTTCTCAGTTTTTCCACTGTATTACCCCTCAATAACATAAGAATATAATAATTACGTGAATTAGTGAGAACAGATACCTGATGAACTGCTGGGGCTGAAATTCATGCTAATTGCATTCATATTCAATCTTGTTTAATTTCCGTGCTTCCCAGCATAATAACATAGTCTAGTTTTCCATTATTATAATTTTCAAAACTTATTATTTATATCCCAGTGCAAAGACAGATAAAAGCTTTTTAGTGTATGAAAAATGATAATGAATTATCTCCTTTAAAATACAAAACAATAGTAAAACAAAAGATGCAAATTAACAGAAGTGTCAATTTCAGAAGACCTGAATCCTGCACTGCCCTGAGGAAGACTATTTGGGGCCGAAAGATTCAGATGATCTCCTTTCAAACTACTCTTCCATCTGAATTAGCCTTGGAAACATTTTGATGAGCAGAGCAGGGGGAGAATACAGTTGAGTTTAAGAGTTAGCTGTCTTTTCTGCCTATAGCAGGAGGGGTTGGAACTAGATGTTCTTAAGTGTCCTTTCCAACTCAAACCATTCTGTGATTCTAAGTTGTGATTCTTCAGAGGAAAAAAGACATCTTTTCTAGTTCTCTGATTTTAACATGTTTCTAGATTCGTAGATTGTGCAAAGCAGTCTAATTCCTACTGATTCTGTGCAGCTACACAGATAAGGGCCTGACAAGAACTTCTTCCATCTAAATAAGGAGCAGATAAGCTACAGCATAATACGTAAAAGGGTATTATATGCACTGATTAAAAATGAGCTTGATAACTGACTCATGCTCAATAAATTCACAATGTGAGTAATACACCCATCAAAAACATGTATGCATCAATATTTTTTATAAATGTTTGTACTGTGCATAAAAACCTATGTGAGAATACTACGATACACTGGATCAAATTAATCAGAAGCAGTACCAGCTGATTTGATTTCTATCTTTATTTGTGTTAGATAAAGGATATTTTTGTATTATTCACTTCACTAAAGTCATCTCGGTTTAATCAAGCTGTTGCTAGAAGTGTTAGAAGACTTTTCTCACACCTTCTGCAGAATATGTTATTCATAAATCAGACTCATACATAAAAATGATCACATGCATTAGACTTTTTCTTCCAACAAACTGTCCTGTGACCATCTGTCCAGAATACAGATTTTGGTCTAGAAAAGAAAAAGCCAATAAGCTCACGTCTTTCAGTTCAAAGTCTGTGTTAATCCTCCTGCTTAAAGAGCACAAAGAAACCAAACTAAGTAGGTCTGTGTTGTCCAACTAAATGGTAAAGGAAGTGATGCAGGAACAAAAAAATTGTAATGCAGCCAAGGATCAATTATGACACTTCAAATTAAGATTTCATTTAGTTAAGCACTTATGCATTTTAATGAACTGGAAAAAAAAAAGATCTACAGATTTCTTAGATTTTCTGACTTATCTATAAAAGACATGTTGTACTTTACAGTTTTCATACATTTTGCTCCCAAAGTTTGCATTCAAGAACTATACTAAATTCTGATGCTGAAAACTTCACAAACAGCAAATGTGCCACATGCAGTTTACATGCAGTTTAATTAGAGACATTTGCACTTCAAAATTCTTGTGTTAAAGCAACATAACTAATTTGCTTTATTAACAAACTCGTGTTTTAATAATTTTTTTTCAAGAAGACACCATTGATTACATCTACATAGATATATTTAGCATTAATTGAAAACCATCTTTAAAGGTGAAACTGAGAATACATTTCACTATGACCTATTAAATGTTTTCATGGCAGGTGTCCACACTAGCAGCAGTAGTTTTAGAAATACCACATCTCAGTCAGCTTTTGTTCATCTTTCTTTCTTTCTTTCCAAAGTAATGCTCATTGTGACTACTTTAAAATTGTGAAATATTTTCAGATCAAAAATACAACTTGGGAGAGTGTAGAGAAGAAGAGAAGTGCAATGCAATCCTTATCTTTATTCTTGGATGCATGGTGCAATGCAGAATGCTGTTTGATAAATGAGTATGAGATCCACCAGGAATAAGACTCAGCACAAAAAATGTGGCTTGAGATAATATTTCAGAAAAGGAGGACAAACAAAAAAAAAAGGTCTAAACATCAGACCACACAATTCAATTCATACTGCACCATCACACACCGTATTTTCTTGCTATAGAGCTAAAAAAAAGCACTACTATTCTCTATGGATTGCGCTGAAACTACTACTACTATGAAAGTGCACGTATAAAAACACGTTTTCTTATTCCAATAGTAATTTATGAACTGTTATGATGCATACCATAACTAAAATCTCTCTGAAACACTGAAGTCGCTGTTAGGCTGTTTAGTCTGGGGAAAAGGAGGCTGACAGGAAACCTTATTGCTCTCTTCCAATATCTGAAAGATGCTTACAGTGAGAATGGGGTTGGTCTCTTCTCACTGGTGACAGCACGAGGGGAAATGGCCTCAAGTTGTCCCAGGATAAGTTTAGGTTGGATATCAGGAAAAAATTCTTTACAGACAGGGTTGCTAAGCACTGGAATAGGCTCCCCAGGGAGGTGGTTGAGTCATCATCCCTGAATATGTCTAAAAACTGTTTGGATGTGGTGCTCAGGGTCATGATTTAGCAGAGGGTTGTTAGAGTTAGGGTAGAATGGTTAGGCTGCGGTTGGACTCAATATTTAAGGTCTTTTCCAACCTGACCAATTCTATGATTCTATGCTACCAGAATACACAGTAAGCAGCTAAGATACCCTACAATACTGGAAAGCCAGTAATATACAATCTCTTCAAGCTTTCCTTAGATGGCAGTTTAAAGACTCAAAATTATTGGAGCTACATGCCTCAAGTGAATTAATAACTTCTGAAAACTCATATCAAAAATCAAACTCTCAAGGTATAAAAATCACTATTCCGATACATTAAGGCCTCAGCCATACACTGTCATTAATTTCAGCACCAGGTATGTAACTGCTGATTAGCTTTAAGTGCTCTACATGTAAAAACACCAAAGCCTAACTCCAGAAATTTCTACACCTTACGTCCTTTGCATCACCTGTTGTCATTTAATTCTGCCTGAAGAGACTGAATCATATGCAGTAAGCCCATTAGGAAGTACCTGCAATATTGGCTAAAATGAAAGACTAATGCCCAATTATTGTATATCAAAGGATTTTTTTTTTCCACTTGAAAGAAAACAATGCAAATTGCTTTGATCTCCAGGCCTAGGGCTTTTAATAATTTCACCATTTCACCAATCAAATCATTTTCTTCAAGAAGGCTTATTCTCCCTCCTGAAGTTCTTCAGGAAATTTATCCACAAGTGATTGGAGTCATAGCATAAGTACTCCAACAGCTCTGCATTTCCTGTTAAATAGCACTACAGTTCTATGTCATCTGAAGTGATAACAACACAGTATGTATTCTCATCAAAATGCAGCATCTTTCTTTTAATGGTAACCTTGCTTATTAATTTCAATATAAGTTGTAAAATAGTTCAAACCATATTTTCTACCCAAGATACTGACTTACACTATCGTACTTTTAAATTTACCTTTTTCTCAGTATTTCTCAAATACAGCCTGAAGAGTATGCATCTTAAAAAAAAAGTAGGCACTTGTAATTTGTGGATTAGGTCCACTGATTAATGCAAAGAGGAATGCCAAATAACTTTGAAAAATCAAAGATGTTGTAATTCATAAGATAATTCATCCAACTTCCAAAGAAGCATGGAAGCATGTTTCCTGAATAAACTTATGTGCATTTATCAGATGCTATCCTGATCTAATCCCTAAAGTATAATTAGATACAACATCTAAGATCCAAGGAAAAGAACAGTTATCTCCCAATCTTTATATATATATATATATATATATATATATATTTCCTGTATATATTGGTTAGGCTTGGTGATCTTAAAGGTCTTTCCCAACCTAAATGATTCTATGATTCTAAAATCCCATTTAGTAGCTTCCTGCTATTCATGGCATTGCAGCAATTAGAGGACCAATATCTTCGTATTTCAGAAACTGTACATTTAGAGCAAGAGATGGAGTTAAGTAAAAGGAAGCACAGAGCTGAAAGACCATTTTCTTTTCACTACCTCCCACAATGAAGTTTGCCTTCTGCGGCAAGAAACAAGCAGCTTTGGGTACTCTCTATCACAGAATCGTTAAAGTTGGAAAAGACCCCCAAGATCATCTAGTCCATCTGTCCACCTACCAATAACATCTGCTAACCCATATCCCTAAGTACCGTATCTCCCTGGTTTTTGAACACCTCCAGGAACAGTGACTCCACCATCCCCATACCTTGCCCTGATTCAATTAAAATGCAACTGCTTTGCAAAGTGAGTAGCTTACATTCTTCTCCATGAGGTACTATATGGTCCATGTTATTGGGTAAATCATTAATTACTTCCACCTAAATAAATGCCTTCATGTCTCAGCACACTAAGGATAGGCCAGAGGCCAGCTGTATAGAATACTGGTGCTATATTTCAGCTCAAGGAGATGGGAGATAGCACTAATATCATGCTATACAAATCTAACAGTAACAATTTTAACAATATCTTTAAGCCTCCTGCTTCCAACAAGGATAATTACAAAATGTATTTATACTTGCTTGAAAAGCAGTCGGGCACAGTAGATATGAGATTTTAACTCTGCAGAGATTTCACAGGCATATCCAAGAACTTGCACAGTTTGACTCTTCATAAAGCAGCTCCCAAAGACATCACCAGACAAAACTCCCAAAACTGAGAACCCCTTCCTGTTAACTCTGCACTGTATGCTCTACAATGATCCTCTCCCTTACCTTTGCAATAACATGCTCAGAAATACTGTTAAGGCATATTTGTTTCTTCAGACATACTCCCTGGACCATGAGGACCACCATGCAACTCTTAAGAATGCAGTGTGCCAGCTTAAGGTTAAACATTTTTCAAGTGCCTTGAAACTTACTTGCGTAAATGTTGTCTTCAGAAATACTGTTATTTTTTTCTTTACCTCATTCCACCCATTAGAATATAAAATTCTAACTGCATGGTTCCATTTTGTGTCTTTTTAAAACTAAGATAGGGTTCAAAGTCTAAAATGCCATGCTTTAGCTTATTTACTATTTCTGGCATGTATGCGTTGAACAACTTATTCACCACCAGTGCCAACATGCTGACATAATGGAATATTTTTCTGTGCAACACAGTAAGCACTTTGTCCCCTGTGTTTATGCAATTAAGCAAGTTTTTTTGTTAAGAAAAGTGTTTGTTCCTTCCCATTTCTCAAATAAACGTATTATAAAAGTCACCCAGCACAGCAATTCTGTTTTAGTTATAGCACTCAAATAGAGGCCACCAGGCACTAAGGAATGCCAAGCTTTAGGGAAATGAAGCTAAACACAAGCAAACATCAGGAGAACACTGGCTGAATATCTTGAAGAATAACAAATACATCACTTTTGAAAAACTTTATATGCATACATACAGACATACCTTAATTATCTGTACTCTGATTAAATATAACACCTAATTATTTCAGTAAGCCCTTCTCACTTTCATTTATGCTTACTAAGATCAATACAGTCTTCTAGTACCCAGTACATTCACAGCGACATGAAGCTACGCTTTGATCAAGCAAGACTGCTGCTTATATTTGAAGATGGTGACAATCAAAGACCAGTTTCCCTTGAAATGAACGTTAAGGATAAGTAATCTGAGCCAGAACTTCAAAAGTCATCTGAGCTGATCATCCAGCTATCCCAGCATGTTCTGTGTCACGCTGAATTTCTAAAAGGGTCTCAGCTATGCCCTTCCCCTTAATCCTGAGCCACCATAATCGCATTACCGATATGGAGTGTTTAATTAGTTCTGGAAATGTTACAGAAATCTAGGGAGAGTAGGTTGGCTTGTAATACTCAAGGCAGAGTTAGTCACAAATAGGTATTCCCTGCGTATAAACTGGCTTGCTGAAATAAGGATCTCAAAAACAGTCTATGGAAAGCAACGCCCTGACCCCCTTAAGCTGTTTTCACATCAAAACAGCTGTTCTGTAACAGCTGAGTTGCCATCCTGGAATTACGCTGTTTTAAGTGACCTCAATAGTGCCCGTCCAACAGGAATTTTGCAGGAATTAGTCATAATGACAAGCAGGACTCAAAGGCTGCTGGAAACAGAAGCTCCATTGGGCCCCTTCTTTGCCCCTAGCTGAAACACAAGCGTTTGCTTAAGCTTCGTAAGAACAGTCCCACAGAAGTCATCACTCACATGCTCAGTAACTACCATTTTCATGCATTTTCCTGTTTTATCACAGAAGTGACAAGAATGACATCTGCAGTAAAAAGCCTGAAGCTGAAACAGGACAAACAGTTGCTTGTTATTACAAAAAATATTAAGAGTAAATTAGTCCACCGAAACAATTTTAAGTTGCACACTGGTTCTAGAATGATACAAATGGCAGATGGAAAATAACCTCCATATGTTAATGACTCGAAGCATCACTGTAAACTGTCACTGCTCTAAAAACAAGTGTTATTCAGTATTATAAACAAAAAACAAACAAACAAACAAAAAAAGAACCAGCTTCAGCATGCTGCCTCCAGCAATAGCAAAGAAATTTATGCTTTGGAAAAAGAATAATTTCTGCCTGTGATATACCTAGTCAGCCTACAGTGAACTCCCACTCACTACTGATTTCTTTATGCAAACAGACCCTCATTCTACTGGGAAAACTTTGCAACTACAATATACTGGGAGAGAACTACAGTGCAGGAACATATAGTTATTCCTCAATCCAAGGAATGGTCCTTCTGCATGCTGTGGGTGGAGCAGACTAACTCCAAAAAAAAAGAGAGTAGTGACCCAAGACGATTTTACTGCAGAGAAGCTAAAAGCATATTGGGAAGAAAAAAAGTAGTACTTAAAGCCAAATTCATCCATCAGCTCTTGTCAGATAAAACTTATCTATTTCAACCCAGATCAGCAAGGACTAGCTGACATCACAAGCCAAGTAAGCACTGCCAAACTCTGAGAATATGTATAAGCACCCTTACTACCCACGGAACACAAAACATGACTTTGTAAAATTTGTTTCTTATTTCGAATAAGGAATCAATTGAAACAAAACCTTCGAAACAGTTTGATTAAAAGTATTCACTAGCTTTCACTGAAACGAAGGCAAGGTCAAAACTTACATTCCCATTTATTAGATCAACTAACTTTAAGTGCTTGATATGAGGTTACATTTAACCACCTCCCTAAACCTATATAGATAAAAATGTCTTTGAGGTCTGCCTTCTAGAATTCAGTTTTCTATACTACAGTGAAACAAGCAAGTAACAATCAACTGCTTTAAGCTGTGACTGATGTAATGCATGATCCTGACTGGCACTGCCTTTTGGATGCTGTAAGATTTTCACTTCTCAGTGCACAGGACAACATAAGCTGACTGACTGAACTAATCAGAGGGTGTTTTCATTTAATCAGCTTCACCTGGGACAGAAAATGGCAAATATTAATACAGCTTTACCCGTGCTGCACATATCTAGTTATTCAGATACAGGGCCATGGCAGCAATGCAGGCATTTAACAACACTGGGCACTCTTATTTGACCCAAGCCATAAAGCACACACCGGGAGATATCCAGAACACAGATATACTCACAAAAATATTTCAATCTGAAAATACTGATTAAGCAATGTTTAAAAAAGAATCCATCAAATATGAATTAAGGCCTGCAGCAATTAGGAGGATGATATATTTAGATAGCAAATAGTAATTCTGCTCTTATAGCTATGCACAGACAGCCACTGCTGGCAGTATCTTACAAAGCTGAATCAGGTAGTTAATCTAAAAGAGGGGAAATGAAAATTGGCCAGCAGGGTTGCTCCTGATGATTCCATCTCAATTAGATGCAATTACTCCAAGATTCTAGCACCAAGTTTGAAGATACAGATCTCCACTACGTGAATCCAGCAAGCTCACCAGTTTACCTTGCTCTGATGTTTTATGATGCATGCACGCTCTGTGCATGAACATTTGGGTGTCTTAGGAAAAGTATCTCTTGCATGTACTGACTGCAGGAAGCTGGCTTTTACCCATGGATGGCAGATGGCATCATCAAAGCAGCACAGCTGTACTGTAAGTAACTCCTACACTAAATGAATTACTGCTAATGGGAGTCAGTCAGTATTAGGATTGAAAACAACAGAATCCAAAGATGAATGGGCAGCAGTGGGGAGGACTAGACGACATCATCCTCTCCTTCGCACACCCCTGGTAAATCTGCCAAGTGCGAGTGTTCCCAAGCTGAGTAGACTCTCATACTACCACCAGGAGGCAGGGCGTTCAGGAACTTTATGAGACAGGTGGTCTGGAAGTCCTAAGATTTCCCATGGTTTTTTTTTTGCAATATAGACAACAAGAGCAACAGAGAAACACTGTGTCACTGCTAATACAGCATCGGATACTTGTACTCCAATTTTAGTACTGCAAGACATACAGAGAAAGTTCTTAACCACTGCTGAACACAATGTTCCACTGGTCTCTCAGGTACAGAGGACCAGATGCGGTTGTGCCCTGCCAGCTCCCTCCCAACAAACAGCCTGTCATTTTGCCTGCAGCCTAATGCTAAGCCCCTGGCCCTCCAGGCAGAACAGCCAACATCAGCATATAGGAATCTGCCAATAGATTTAAAGAGAGTCTGATGTTTCCAGTACATGATAGAAGACCTTCTGCAACATCCAAATCCAGTTTGTATTTCCACAGAAGGCAGGTTGAAAGTGAACACAGTCCTCGATGGAAAACAGCAATGCCCCGCTGAGTAACATGCTGTATATGTATATGAAGCATCCCATTCAGCACAGAGACGATCCAACTCTCAGACCTGCAGGGATGGCAGTTGTTTGTTTTTGCTATTAATGCACCTGATTTCCATTTCCATTTGCAGGTTTCACCCATTCATTAGCTACTTCTAAACATACTCTGATGATATTAACACTGCTATTACATTACAATTTCATGTAAGTGACAGTATTTTCAAACATTAACTTGCCTAGAATCTTGAAAGTGTATTCAATTCTTGACATACCTTAAGAATACTGGATTCTAAAACTTCTCTGTTAAGAATTTACAGACTTAAACTTGATGGATGAACTCATTAGAAGACTGACTGCCCTTCTTGCTCCGGGAACAACATACCTTCTCCTAAGTTAAAATACAGTGCATACACAGTACATATATTCTTATATGTCTATATATTTCATAATGTATATATTGTTATTGATTATAATATTATGTTCTTCATTAAAAATGACATGCTGAAGACTTTTAAGTAGGCTCATCAAGAAATTATCCATGACCTCTTTGTAAACCTCCACAATCACAGATGCCAAAAGACTTGCACTGATTAATCTTAACGTAGTCAAGAATGCCTTCAAATTGAGCATGCATCTGAAGAACTAACAATTTCTAGATTATAAAATGCATGAAAACACAAATTCTGTACACGTTGAACAAAGGGATTGTATCTTGAGAGGTTTTTCACCAAAGCTGACTGAATAAACAGAAATCCATCTAACAGAAAAAGCAGGGAGAAATCTTTAAGAAATGAGAACAGATTTTTCAAACTCAACCTTCCCATCACTCATCTCACTGAAAGGATATGGGATTCAGTAAAGATTGAAGCTTTTTATAACAATGTGGTGTCACAAACTACTATAAATCCAGAGTTCCTTTGTCAGTGTTGTAAGTTAATATAAAAAGTTACTATTGCAACTAGAGCCTAAATCCATCCCCTGCATGACAAGGAGGTTATGCAAGGATTCAGTACTTATTAGCGGTAACAAGAGGAATAGAACTGCTTCCTGGCTTTGATCTTCCCACTTGCCTGACAGAGTATGAGTAATCCAGCAGACTAGACTGGTACAGGTCACAGTTTGGAAACAGATTCTCAGACAAAGTCAGAAACACCCTCAAAAAACACTCAGGACGCAAAGTGTCTGGCTTCTAAGCAACCCTTGCCTACAACAAACTTTGACCATTCTCTCTCTGCAGGCACAAGAGAGAGCATCACAGTTCTTTGATTGGGATAGAGCATATTTCTCAAGGCCAACTGCCACACATTCAGCAAATACTCTAGAAATCTTGCAGTCTGTTTTTCTTCATGTGCAGAACATTTCTATGTGGTTTCACCCTTCCCTACGTCAAAAAACATTAACATATTAAGCACTTCTTGATGTTAAATCAAATGAAAGAATAGATCAAAGAAGTCCAATCATTCACAAGTCCTATATGCAACCCAAATGCCTATGGATCAGCACCGGCCCTTAGTCCACTGCTGCAAAGAACAAGCACTGAAGACACACAATATTCTATTGAGAAAAAGTACAAACTGCACATTCTTGAAGGAATGGAGGTGCATAAACTTCTTGCATTTTTTGTTTTCAAACACCAGCAGTCTGGGCAAGAAAAGTCAAAGTCTTGAAAAACACAACAGGCCTAGATACAGAGAATGGCTGAAGATATTAACTACACAATATGCAGATCATCTGGATCTTCTTGTATAAATCACAGGAAGTTGTTGTGCCTCAGAAGGTGATCCTATGGCTGCCCAGAATACATGCTATTTCAGTGGATCTGTACACTTTCTCCTACAATTCTCTAAGCTCCCAGATTTTATACAGCTTATTTACTTTCTGTCTACACAAAAAATAAAAAATAAATGTCCCCTATGAAATCAAAAGTTTGAAGTGAACAAATATTTGGTTACTGACCCCTACATTTCCACATACATGTGTGCACAAAACTAAATATACTAGCTCTTTCTTTGTATTTCTCCACAAAATTTAAAAGCTTTCTTTCTAGACACATTGAGAAAAGGGTTAAGCAGAATTTGGCACATCAATATGAGTGCTAGGGCTGCAAACACACAAATGCATGGGTTGTTTGTGGAGTGGGGCAAATTCTCCACACTTAACTCTATTCTGTCACTTGTTTCTGTTTGCTATTCTAATCCCCAACATTCCCTGCAGCAGACTGAATTTGCTGCTGTAAGGAATGAACACAAAACGTAAAATCACACAAAGCAATAGCAAGATACAGGTCACAATAAAGAAAAAAAAAAAATTACAGAACTACAATGTCATTTTGGTCATTAACTCCACAATCAGTACTTCTTGGAGATGCAGCATATATTACCTGCACTAGCCAATCCCAAAGGATTTCTTGCACTGCTAGAAGGAATAATCAAATCCTAAAAACAATTCTCTATAAGTAGTCTAGGAGCAACATATCTGTTTGCTTTAGAGATAGACAGTATTAATCAAATTATTTTCTTTTCCTAAGCTTTCATAATACCTTTGAAAAATGAAGCATATCTGTGAGCTTCAACATCAAAATTGTTTAAGGCTGAAAGATAAATGTAGAAATACCCATATTGATCCTGCTCCCTTATGATGCCGCCTAAGAGAAACCTATGATCAAACCAGATTTTATTTGTCAAACGAGATGACAGGATAATTTTTTCAGTGCTATAGCTGGTAAATATTCTAGATGCCAAATACAGTGAGTGTTGATATTTGATCAGCAAATCAACAGTTTCAATCAGTCTGGGAATAAGCTGCAGAAAGTGTCAATGGTAGGTTCATAGAAAGACTCCATATTGCCTCTGTCTCAGTTCTGCCAGTCTTCCAATGGCATGTGACATAACAGTTGCCTGGAAAACTTTTCCATTAAAAGAGAGGAAATGAAAGCTTCTCCTTCAGATAGTGAGATTCAGTAGGTGACAAGATACCTGGGAGAACTTGAAGCATGAAGGGAAGAGCAAAAATAGCATGGAACATCAGAGGGAAGATACAAGCCACAAGCACACATGATGATGGCTGAGAGAACTGTCAGATATAAATCATTGCTATACTGCAGGAAGGAACATGAGGGCACACAGGAGAAAATGAACTTGAAAATCTCTAGCATTGGTCTGAGCAATAACTTTTGTAAGTGTTGCTCCCTGATAGATCTAAATCTACGAAATAATATATGCTACCTCATATCACAGTCTGCCCCATAAGTCTGTGGGGACCTCCCTCCAGATCAGGGTACCCTGGTATTAGTAGCACTGCTAACAACACGTCTGTATTTCCTGCAATATGTCTGGGGTGAGGTTACAAAGACTGCATCAAGGAATCCCCAAACTACAATTCTGAACTTCCACTGAATCTGATAAGAAAGGTCTTGCTGCAGTCAGAACTTCTACATATCTCAACAGAAAATCAAGAATTTGGGTAAACATAACTTTATCCACAGCCAGTATCACTCTTGTGTAACGCTTTGATTACCACCTTATTACAATTTAAGAAATACAGTTGACTGTATTTCCGAAACAAGGGGTGATAGTGGGGCAGAAACAGGCAGTGACTTGTGTAGTCCTGCAGTAAAACTAACTCGTGGCTCCCACTTCTCTACTCCAAAACCAAGAGAAGTCTGCCTCTATCACCTCAGTCTTTTATGTTTTAGAAATTTTGTCATATTAACTGCTAAAAATGACTCATCAATCTGTTTCTAGGTGAAGTGATCTGGAATTAGGAAGAAATGTTTCAGATGTATTATCAACAGCTGCTGCTGCTGCTCTGAGGGGAGGGACACATAACCTATTTTCTTATACTGATCTAAGAACACTCCTTGTACCTGAGAAACACAGTACTTCAATTTACCACACAAAGAAATGTTCTGGGCTCCTTATATTCATGTTGTAAGTCCCCAAACCCACCACTGACTGTTAAGTTCTTCTTCCTGCACAGCAGTTCTCTCATTCTACTCATGGTTACGCGGAATACCTCAACCTGCAGTATATCTTAAGCAGTCTTTTCAAGGCTTAATCCAAATCAGCCTGTAAGTTCTGCATTGAATTTACTCTTTCCACTACAGTAGCCTTTACTTAAGGGCAAAAAGCATTAAGGACTAAAGTTCAATTTAAATAACAAAAAAAACCATACCTGTCATTGGCTTTAATAGTTAAATTTTAGTCTCTAAAATGAATTTATTGATCTAAGCTTCAGACCTTGGCATCTTGTTATGCTTTTCATCCAATGAATACACAATTACCTCTCACTCACTTATACACTCTGGTAGAGAAAGATAAGGTCATACTTTAACCTGTTTTTTAGTAAACACACAGACTACTCGTAATGTCTCTCACTTCAAGACACATTGCTACTCATGACATGCAGGCCTTTGGTAATCTGTTACATAAACACAGCAAATAACATTTGACAAAATCAACCCTGATATTATAGCTTCACCCTGAAGAAGAATGTTTCATAAGTAATACCTTGCATAGCAAATATCTAGCTCTTCTTGTTCCACACACCTGACCATATGTATTAAGAGGAAGTAAGAGCAGACAGAAGTTTGACTTTAATTTTTTTTTTCTGCTAGCATTCCAAAGTCTATGCCTGTGTTGGAAAGAAAAAAAATAAGCTGAATTCTCTCTTGACCAATGCATCTTCAAGAAAATCATTAAGTAGATTTTGATTGCTGAGCATTTACTGTAGGAGGTGTGCAAGTCGGAAAAGAACAACCTCACCTGACAAATCAGATTTTTGGCACTGTACAATACTGCTATTATAATAAGCCACAGTTGTTACCTGTGAACCCTGGGTCTGGAAGTGCCTGAGACAAATGGGACAGGAAAGGAAAAAACGAAAATGGGGTGTATGTTGATTACTTGGTTTTCACTCCAGCAAGTTCTAGATCCAGATATAAACAAAGAGAACAGTTTACTTCATTCCTCAAGTATAAGAACGTTAGCTTCATAAGAGGCTGTATCACATGCATCAAACCAGGGACATGGAATTCAATCACAGATACTTGTCTGGACTACAGGACAGCCTACAGTTTGAAGTGTTCCTCCTGTGCACAAGTTCACAAAAAGCAGAAGAGGTTCAAGAATGAAGTCATCCCATTACAGAGTTTTATACACTCTGTCAATGTGCACAAGCCCGATAACCTGAAAGGAAAACTTGCTAATCCTGTGAGGTAAGAGCTGTGGTTTGGAAGAGGGAGCTTAGCTAACTGTATACTACTTACTAACATCTGCCTGTTCCCCTGCCTAAAAAGTCTCAGAACCTCTGTTTTCACAGCATTAGAAGTAATGTTTTCAGGATCTGTGTTGCATATAAAACACTCCAAGATGTTGAGGCTGCGGGCTCATAAAGTTCTGTGGTTCAAAACCATAATTCCCAACTGAGGGTAAGCAAAGACCTTCACTCTTCTTCATATGTCCTTGCAGATGTCAACTCCAAAAACACAACACAAGTGCCTCTTGCTTTACAACATTTGCTGCAATTGGAAAGCCTCAGAAGAAATAGAAACTGAAGGCAGCTTCCAAATCTAGACACTTCCAAAATTTTGCTCTGCATTTAAAGCTTTCACAGAAACTGTTTGTTAATCTAATAATCACAGATATACCTCCTCAAACACATTTTTTGCCTCAAAAAAAAAAAAAAAAAAAATCTTGTGAATGCATTCAGGAAAAAAAATGTCAACTTTCTGTACTTTTCATACTGGACTCTCCTGTCAGTGTGCCTAAAGCACACAGAATTCTGTGTGCTCAACAAGTATCCTCCGTAAGAGCTGTATGCAACAGTAACAGCATGGTAATTAAGCTTCGTTCCTTCTGCCACTAAGAATTACCAGGAGTCACTATCAGAGGTAAAAATCAAATTATATTTAACAAGTCTAACAGCTATTGGCCTTCAAAGTCACTCTTCAGTATTTTCAAGGCATACTAAACAAGAAATCTCAAGATTTTTTAATCAGGTAGTTTATAATTAGGCACATGCACAAGTTCTCTGCTGGTCAAAAGATCCTTCAGCCTGGCATTATGCACAGGTAAATCAGAGGACTTTTCCACAAACCATTTTCTTAATTTTACTTAAAGGCATGAGCATTAAGATACTTTCTTCTTCTTGAAGATGAAAATATTCGCAAAAGTGAAACTCAGTATTAACTCAGTAGTTGCCTTGAAATCACACGTATAATGATGCAAGAACAGCTAAAGGTTGGAGTGGGACCCAACTACTTCACTATTTACTTTCCAGTTTGCATGAAGATGGTTATTCTTACAAAATACAGCTTCACTTTCACTGTAAAACTGCCTAACACTTGTAATGAGACCCAACAAAACCTCTTCCTAATAATTCAAAAACATACCTCTTCCCTTATAGCATTTTCCACTCTTGGAAAAATTTAAAATCCAAACTAATGGAAAGAGTATTGTTTTGCTGCTGTTGTTAAAGCAACCTTGGAAACAGCTTTTGCTCCTTTGGTTTGACTTGCATCTCTCTTATTTCCATGTAATTTCCTTACTAGCAGTTTTTCTTCTTGTTTATTAAGCAACCAGTGACAATAAACCTTCCTACAGCTTCTGATGTCTCTTAAATGCCATGTTTATAAATGTAACTACAGATAGAAATTACTCACGCTACCTGTCCCTTCTAATGTAAGGCTGCCCTTTAAATGTTTATTCTACCTTAAGTTCATCCATGCTCTGGAAGTTAACGAGCCCCATTCCTTTCTGCAGTGTCTGTTTTTTATAGGAAGTACCTAAGGAACTTTGTGAAGATTGGTTGTATGTAATAAGAACCATAACCTTTTGCCAATTTGTGCGCTTTAAAACAGAGGGAGATTCTTTTCAGCAGTTGCACACAAGATGAGATGGTATACAGACTAATTGAGATGTGTCATTTGTCTCCTGTATTCAAAATACAAACCATAATAAAATTTCAAGCACGACCTCTACTTCTAGGGCAATTTACTTTCAGCAGCAATACAGCCTTGTACTCTATTGGGCCTACCAAAGGCATGCATTCAGAAAATATTCAGCAATTTAAATCTCTTACACACAGAAGAAAGTCAGACAAGGTGGAAATTCCATTAATTTTTCTCAGTAGGAGTAACACACACACACTCATTCCATATTTGCTGCCCAGCATTTTTGAAAAATTAAAAAATTCAAAAGCTAAATGTTTAACATCTACCTCAATTACAAATGGCGTTCACTAGTACAAATGAGAATAGTAACTTCAAACATAAATCCACACTGGTATCATGTGTCAAACGGATGGAAGCAATACAGCTAGTGCTCAAGTCCATGCTCTACTTATGTGCCTGTGTTTCTCCAAGAAGGGTGAAAATACTGCGATCCAGCAATTGTACTTCATTAGTTTTTATGCAACCTTCTAGCTATCAGAGATGCCTTCAAGTAGAAAAATAATTAAATATTTGGGGGGATGTGAAAGCTGTTTTCTATAGCCTGTATTTCTATAGCTGTGGCCAGTACAAGGAGTCACACAGCGTGATGTTGCTCCATTGAAAGACACCAGGAATACTCGTACTTAGTACCTGCTGCATCTTGAAAAGCTGTTCATCTTCCTGCCTTCATATTAGGATTGTACTTATTGTGTATGTGCTTGGAAGGGCAAAGAAATGTCCTGTGGGCTCTTATGATCAAGCCTTAAGAATTCCAGTGTACTAATTAGTTGCTGTTGTAAATGAATAGGGTTTCAGAATTGTTTTGCAAGGGGACTGAAGACAAGCATCAAAGTGCAGATTCAGATTGTGCATAGAATCTCCCATGTCAGCTGAATTGCCCTTATTTCTCCTAGTTCTGAACCAGAAACATGGAGACAAATTTTGATTTAAGTTACATTTGTGCAATCATATTCATTTCAGTGGTTTCATATGGAAATAATTACCCTAGAATTTGGTTCTGTGCATAAAAATCTCAAGATAAATTATTTCATGTGAATGGCAATCAAGGAAAACTCATTTTAAAGAACTGTCTTGATAAGATGCTTTCAACAGGAATAACCTTACGTTCTCTGATGGTTTTATTTTTCCATTGTAATTTTGACAGACATCTTTCCAGACTGCTGCCTGAGGATACATACATCATGTGAATAACTCCACTGACATCAGAAACCTCAATGGCAAACACATGACTAAGACAATGAAGGTACTCAATAGTAATGCATCTTTATCTTCTGGAAAGCAAAGTGTGAAAAAGCTAAACAAAAGCTCTAGCAGTTCGATGTAAATTTTAAATAAAATATGAGTGTATCTTTTCAGGTCGATACAAAACTATCAAGAAGGTGCTGGTCATAACGCATAACACAGAGAACTAGTGATGATGTGATGAACATCCCCCCACGCATGCCAAGGTGCCTTCCTCATTTATTTAGCACTGGTGAGATTATCATAAAAGCCAAACTGAACATCTCAGCTGACAAAAGCATACTGAGAACACACAAAAAAATATATCAAAACCAGAAAGTCAATTTCTCTCTCTCTATAAAGTACAAAAGGAAGCAAATCCATTTGCTAAAATCAAGATACAAATAACCCAGAAGTAAAGGAAAATTTACATACCTGCCAGTGTCAGAAAGACACTTTGAACTTTTAAAAGGCCCCTTGGTACTAGCTTAAATGCAAAGTTGGCAGTCTGCATTGCAGCAAGAACTCCATGGGAGCCATTATACAGATTAATACTGCAGTAATGACAAAGAAAGTGGAAGTGTGTGTGTGTTTCTATTCATGTGTGTGTGAAATAAGAAAAAAAATACACATGCCTTGACCTGACAGATGTAATTGCTCTCTGTTTTTAAGACTACTTATGGATGGGGAATTGAGGGTTCAATATTTAATGAGTAAATCTAGCTTTGCACCTTAAATTTATCAGTCCTACTTGTACAGCGGTAACTCTTATACGCACTTGGTGCAACCTAAATCCAAGGCCATTTATAATTCATTACAGAAGAGACTAAATTGAAACAATCACACACACACACATGCGCGAAAAAAAAAAAAAAAAGCAAACAACTTGCTGGAGAAGTTTGTTGAAATCAGTAGTAATACAGTCTCAGGCCCTTTGCCCTCCATACTCTGCTGTCTGTCTATGACTCTCCAGGAGATACATTCTCTGTCTGGTTTGCTGCACTGCTGTTAGTGAAAAAATATATTTTTAAAGTTCATAAAAGAACCTGCTCGGTTCACGTAAAGAGCCAAAAATATATCGCAAACATGAGAAAGTAAGTAAAATATATAATCCATATGCCATATGTAAAGGATCAGTTTCACCTTCACCACTCTCTTGGGAGGTGGGCATACCTAACAGAAAACTTGATTTTGCCTCAGTAATTCAGAAGATAAGTCAAGCAAAGGGTAAAGAGGAGGAATGAGTCCTTAAAGAACTGAAATAATGATGTCTCAAATCCCATCACCTTCCTTCTTTTCAATATTTGGATTCTCTAGTGATGTACAAGCTTTAGCTAAGTGTACGTACGGAGTGGGTGTAGATATAAGAAGAGTTCAGCATGAGCTCACGCTACCACACAGCTTCCTGCACTAGGGCAACATTAGGAGGCACCTCATATCATCATGTAATGTGTTATGTAGTTAGAGTAACATCATCCTTACAGACTGATAGAAAATAGCTAAGATATCCTGCACCCTCTTAAAGTCTGATATATATGTCTGTTCAAGGACGCAAGGTGGTTAAAATATTTCTCTCTTCTACTTATATTTTAAGCAGATCAGAGCAACAACTCTTGAAACAGGAAACCTTAATGTACATGGTAATTGAATTTGGAAAAGTGAGATTTAAGATCAGAGTTGAAGGATAAGTAAATGTCTTCTCTCCTCTCCCATATCCCCTACTAGCTATGCCATTTATATTTTTCTTTTTCCTGATGTATACAACTGGTTAAGAAAGGTATAAAAAGGTCTTGAGGCCAAGGTAAAACAACAAGGAAAAAAAAAAACAAAAAAAAACAGTTCAAAGGCTTGTCACTTTCAGATGAACCTGCAGAAAACAACAAGCCATTCAGCAGAGAGATCCTATTATGTTCCAACATCTTCAGCGTTATCTCTACCAAGCTGTGTGTGTGCTGCTGGCTCTCATTTCCAGACTTCTCACCACTGGTGACACATGCATTGAACAATACAAAAACAACTGTTGGAAACTCAAGACTGTCAACTGCAAACAGTAGACACTGCAATAACACTGCAGCACCTAAATATTTAGCTTAGTCTGAACCAGTTCGAAAGCAGGTAGCCCATATATTTTAGTATCACCTGGATTCTTATTGGTCAACTAGACAAAAGATTCTAAAGAAATAAAGATTTGCAGTCAGCAGTGCAAAACAAACCACCTTTCCCTAAACAAAAAGTGAATCAAAACAACTGCTAAAAACTTGAAGACATCAACTTTTAGTAGCTGAAGACATGCTGAAAAAAATAATCAACTTTAAGAACCACCTTGACAAATGCATAATCTGAGAGGATGGTTTTTCATTATTTCTCTTGCTTTGGTGCTTTAGATCAACAACCCATTCCATACATAACAGTGATAAGAAGTACCTTGTGATCTTTCAAAATTTCCAGCAGAAGTACTGAAATACCATTAATGCTGCATAATTACTACATACTTCTAAGGGCACGAGCCACTTAAATGGCGGACTCATATTAGTGTATGTTGGGGAAGATGCCTTGCTCTCCAGCTGCCCAACTGGCTCAATGGCTGCAGCACCACCCTGTGTGGAAAACTGCTGGCTGTGGGGTAAGACACAGCTGGACTGGTTAACTGGGTACAGAACATGCTGCTGCCAAGTTACCAACAAAGAAGAGCAGGAAAGAATAAAAAATACACAGACCAGAAAAGGAAATAGGTGTATCTTGAAATCACACTAGATCTTACATCTGTTTTGTCTTTGCAGGTCAAAGGTAGGAATAGTGGTGTAGAGCAAACGGAGGCAAAGACAGAGCCTTTATTAGAGAAATAGGTGCTATAGGAAAAGATATCAAAGAGGAATTCACTCACCCCTCCTGGTAACAGTTTGGAGAAAGGGACGAGCTGAAGAATGTGACCCTTTCCCATTTGTACCTTCATGCCCCAGCAGTGAAGGGCAGGGGAAAAGGGGGACCTGTGCAGACTCAGATTGCACGGAAGTATCGTGGAGACAGAAGGGGTGGGTCTAGACCTCCCCACCCCTTCTTTAGGCACTCATGTACTCACGTAGCTCACTCAGTGGTTCAGGCTGTCACCTTGGAATTCCACTACAAGTGGCCTCTGAAATAAGATTTTTAGTACTACGAGTCAGAAGCAAAGAAATGGACATGCATCGGGCTAGTTAGACTGGCCAAACACCATGAACTGGTGTCATGGTAAAATCTAGGTGACCTTAATAGCAACAGAAGATAAATTTCAGAACAAGCATCATCTGAAGTGCAATTAGGCTTGTCTCCTGCTTTTCTTAAAAATGAGCAGCACTACCGTGTTATTTCATTTAGGCTATGGTTGCTTGTTACCAAAAGTTATTCTTGCACGGGATACACAAAGTAGGAAAAGAATGGAAGTCTGTCAATGAAAAAATCATAACACCTCCTCAATTATTAATGCAGCTTTTCATTATCTCAACTGCAATAAAATGTTACAGTCAGTGCTACTTTTTCTTTCCTACACTTTGAAGTATGAAATGACACAAATTTTCTCTTCTGACTTCTGCTCCACACTTCTCTCATCTACCTAATACTGCTATAGCTGGGCAGATTGCACGCTTACTGCAATACTGCCCTTAAAATACATCCATCCTGTTCATTACAGTTTTCATTTATATTGTTTTTACCTCCAAAACAACATGAAGATAGTTTAAGTTTCAGACTAATTTTTGAAAATGCACATTAAAGGCACCTTACTGGCACAAAAATTTGTTTTCCCTGAAAGTCAAAAAATACACACCACTTGTGAATACATACTCATAATTAACAAGCCTCTCCTAAAGTAAATTTACCATAAATTGGTATTTAAAGAGTGCTGACAACACTTTCACCTATAGTATCTTCCACAGATAGTGTCAACATATCAAGGCATGAATGGAAAAAGGATGAGAGGAGGGAAGTAATCTTGAAGAGACGAATGTTACTTGGATAAAGCAAAGCAATTTGACAGATGTTCTTCAAATCCAGATCTCACCACAACTCACACAATCCATAACTTGAAATAAGAAAAGCTATACCATTAAAATTTTAAAATCACTGACAACTAGCATTCCTTGGCAAACGTCCATGCTGCTGACCATTTGTTGCAAAGTTTCTGCCTATGCAGAAGTGTAAATTCCCAGAACTTTACAAGAGGATCAAGAATTCAAAGCTAAATAACATATTTTATGTATCTTTAGGCCATGTATGGGGATATTTATGAGCTAGATACATGCTAAGACAGTTCAGCACATTCTCTGTTTTCTAAAAGTGATAGAACTTCAAAATTCAAATCCACAAAGAAAAACAATTTTCCTCCAGGCCCTTTCATATCTTTGTGGACTCATATCTCTGCTGGACTCTTTCCAGAAGTTCCCTGTATTTTTTGTACTGGGGAGCCCAGAACTGGACACAATACTCCAGGTGAGGCCTCCAAATCTCTTCTAGGAATAAAGAATAGTAAATTATAAATAATAGCCTACAGCTAGCTAAGTAACATCACCAGCACTCTCCTGCAGACATCAGTGGCTTCTCAATGAAACTACTACTTACTTCAACTTTTTGTATCTTTTTTTTTTATTATTATCTATCTTTTATAAAATTGAATGTACATTTAGATTAAATATGTACAAGTGCATTACACAGTAAAAGCTCAAGTAGGCTAAGTGTATTCTCCACAGGAAACCTTTTAGCCATATACAGGTTTATCGTCTCACCTAGTAAAATCTCATGGGGGGAAAAAATAAGAAAAACCTGATCTATCTAGTTAGTTTTCTGACTGCTCTTCTTTTTGGCAAATATACATCCATTCTTTCCAGCAGAGAGTGGGTTATACAAAAAGAATACGTAAAGAAATGCAATTATGAAAAGCAAAAAAGAATTGAAATCATAGCTGTAAAAAAGCCATTTGAAATAAAAGTCTATCATCTAAGAGAGATTGCACCTTAACTCCACTTACTCTACATTCCTAATCTTTAGATATATTTGAGATACACATTTCTGACTGTGTATCAGAGTACGTAGTAATGTTCAAGAGTCACTGAGACACTAACAGCAAATCAATTTTACCTAAGATGAAACGTCATCAAGAAAACCACACCAAGGAGTCACCTTCATTTGCAAGCCATCCTCAGCTATCAACGCTCATATTCATTATACAAAGGAAAATACAGTATTAAAAATGTATTTGAATTATAGTTACTTTGAGCAAAACGTGAATAGGCACAGGTCAGATTCACATGTCCCAAGCATTATACTAGTGACCAAAAAGAAAACAAACAAAAAAACCAACCAAATAATTTCTTAAATCTCTTAAATGAGATCAGTGAAGTGCGTTTCTATTGCCTGTTAGCAAAACTTGTTACAAAATGTCACTCATAACTCATTGTGCAGCTAAGCTGCAGCATAGCTTTAGTGGTGGCTCTCCAGTGTGATTCTACAGAACCAGAGACCTCAGATTTTACTTCGCTGCATATCTTAGTTTCCATCATAATATAGTGAGAAGTCAAAATAACACAACCTTCAACGCAGCTGCTTTGATAAAACTGTCAATGCAGCATATGTACTGCTTTGCAGATATTCTTACAAAGTCAGAGATGTTGTTAATGTGCTCAAATTCACACATAACAGTCCAGAAATTATGGACTGACAAGATTTCATGTTTGTGAAATTGCACCCATTCACATTAACTCTATATTTGACATACATCTGAATGCTGCTGTGAAACTTTCACATTGCTGCACAGTTTGCCTTAAGAATATTTTCAAAATTTGACAAAGTTTCTGGGACTTATAATTCTTCAAATCCTGTCTATGTGGATCACATAAATTTTATCATGTAGAGGTAGTTTCTAACAGCTTCAAATTAATGTAACCTTACAAAATATTCCTGAAATCAGTGTTGCAGACCCTATTCTTTAGGGCGAACTCAACAGGCAACAGGAATTGTACAACAAAGGGGAATTAAATCCTGAGTTCAGTACAAAGAGAACTAAAAGATCATTTTTTTCCTTTCTAAACTCTGAGATTTGCATACAAGTAATCACTTGGAGAAGATCTTCCAGAAAACCATTCTCGAATTCTCTAGCATATAAGGTCTGAAATAATATGGTTTAAAAGAACCTGTCTAATTTGTCTTCCAAATTTTTTGTTCACTCTCACTCTGGTTTCATAAATAGCTTTTTTCCCTAGTGACAAAGAAGTTAGTCTATCTTCCTCTATAATCACACTAACCACAGGGGCTGGAAGGGACCTCTAAAGATGATCCAGTCCAATCCCTTGCAAAGCAGACTCCTTAGGCCAGGTTGCACAGGTAGGCATCTAGGCAGGTCCTGAATGTCTCCAGAGAAGGAGACTTCAGAACCTCTCTGGGCAGCCCATCCCAGTGCTCTGTCACCCTTACTGTGAAGTTCTTACGCACATTTGCGTGGAACTTCCTATGCTTGTTTATGGCCATTTTCCCTTGTCCTATTACCGCACACCACTGAAGAGTCCTGCATCCTTTGCCTCCCACACCTTGGATATGTATAAACATTGACCAGATCCTCTCTTAGTCTTCTTTTCTCAAGGCTGAACACAGGTTCAGGTTGCCCAGCCTTTCCTCATAAGAGAGGTGCTCCAGGCATTTTTAGCATACCTTCAAGTAAAGAAGTGAGCAGAATCTTCCCCAAGCGTCCCTAACTTGTAATTGAAATTTATTTCTAAAGCCTCAAAGAACTTCCATAGATTTCCTTCAGTAGAAATTTGGGATAGATGTTGTAAGCTGAGCACTGGCTGCCAGAACTAGTGAACAGTTACAGAATTATCACATATTTCACTGAACAGTTTAGAGAAGTTTAGCTGACAATACAGTTTCTCTTGCTTGACGACCAGGGGGTGGGGGCAAGGAAACAAGAGGCTGCATCTGTCCTCAAATTCAGAAGTGTGAGCATCTTAGATGAAAGTCAGAGCACCTGAAATATATTTCAGCAGGAGGCTGAATTCACACTGTATTACAGTATACCTGATTTAGGTATTTACCACGTGCATGAGCTGAGAAAAGTTCCTATTTCACACTAGTGATTTCTGCAGCTCTCATGCCCATGCAGCAGGCTTCACGCTGGTGAAATGTAACGAAAAGTCTAATAACTAAAGTGCACTGCTTGTCAAACACTATATAGCTGGTCTAGTCTGTCACCAGTCACAGTAATCCAGTGATCTGACAGGATGTCATACCCTTGACAAAAACAGAGAGAAACGAAGAATCTCTTGGCGTTTATACATCACTTGAGTAGCAAAATGTACTTTTCTATAATGGAATTGTACCCATGTTATCAGTCACAAACTTAGAAATATTTGTCCTTTAGATGGATGCACAGAAAACAGTTTATTTTAAACAGCCATTATGATTAATACTTAAGATACTTGAATCTAGAACTTAACAAACCCATGAGAAAAAGTAAGTCACACATAAGGGAGCACCCACTGTAGGGGAGGTGCTCCAGCCCTCTGTCTTCAGCTGTTTGCTGCCACAGGAATGAAACATCAGATCCACTGGATCTACAGACAGAAATGGGAATTGCATCTCAGGCAAAGATAAATATTTGACAACTTCTGTAGTGCTGTGAACTGACTGTTACAGGTCATGCTGGTGATTACTGGAAGAATAATAGTTGGTTAGATACATCACTGTCTGGGTCTTATTTCTGAGCCTTGATATATATGAGATATATCACTGAATATATACAATTTATATACAATTATACATTATTAATTATTATACAATATACAATTTAGTTCATAACACTATATATCTGAAATAAATTTAAAATTGCATTCAATTACTTTGGCAGACTGGACTCAATCCATTACTGTAAGGATAAAGCATTTAGAAAAAGGAAACATGGCCAAAACAGACCAGAAATATTTTTTCAGATTTGTATGCATAGGCTTTTTATTTTGCTTTTAAACATAGAAAATACAGACAATGAGAAGAATAGGTAGGAATAAAGGGTGTCATACACAACAGAAAGTTCCTCTTTAAAGACTTATTCTGTTACATAATTCCTATTTTTATGCCAAAATAACCAGCTGTAAATACAACAAAAAGGGAGCTCATAATCAGAAGCATGAAGATATTTTCAAACAGAGGGCTGCCACTCTTTTTCCTTTTTTTTCTCTCTCTCTTTTTTTTTTTTTTTATACCAACAACAAGTGCTTTATTTTATCTGGATGTACACGTTCAGTATGCCAACTGGGCTGAAGTAATACAGCAATTAAAAGATATTTCACTTACCACGGGAAAACTATTTGCTTTCAGGTGCCATGTCAGAAAGAGATGGGTAATAAGTGAGAAGTGAATACCAACCTTGCCAGACTTATTTTTCCAAAGCAATGAAGATTTTCCTTAAGGCAAGTATGGAGTTGAGCTAGGACCTTAGGAATCTGCATAATCATTTCCCAGCAGGTAACACACTATAGAGTACAGTATTATTGGAAAATACTTAATATAAAAGTTAATTTTGCTGGAGTCTCTGAAGAGCAAGTCACAGCAAAGATATATGAGGTGTCACTATCCATAGACGCATTACATATCTATAAGTGAAATGAGGAAACATATATAAGTATTTGTACATATTTATATACTATATACGTGTGTGTGCATAACATGAGGAAAGTGAAGCAGTGCAACAAGCAGTCCTTTCCTAAGGAAAAGGCCAAGAGGTAAAAAACAACAAGCCCCAAGAAAATCTAAAGAAAAGCCTCAGCACATTTTTTCACACCATCACATTTGATTAGCAGTGCGAACAACTGCATGTAGAGAAAAGGCTGAATGTGGAAATCAATATTCTCAGTCAAAACAGTGCGGAGAAACTATCAGGCTTACAGAATGCAGCTGAAGTACTGTATATTAATTCAGACATGCTGCTGTCAGTGTCCAGTGGCACTGAAAACAAGGATTGACTTGTTTTCCTCAGCGCTGTCAAGACTTTACCTACCACTACTGTGGATTTTTGGGAAATATTCTTGCAGCATATCTTTTAGTAACTCTGAAAAAGTCAGCTTTCCAGTAACTCACAATGAGAAACAGAATAATTCATTGGAATATATAATAAATATTGCTTATAACAAAGCATTCTACTTATCCTGCCTGTAAGCCTGTAGTATAAATTTCCTAATATTTCGTTAATACAGACCACAAATTATATCATCAGCATCCTCTTCAAAAAGCAAATCCAGTTGCCACATGATTAATTTATTCAAGATGCCAGATGGAACTTTCTATTCAATTTGCTTTCAGAGCAGTATCCTGACATTATATACTGCCTGGCACTTGTCAGCTCAACTCTCATGAGAATCTCATGTGATTTCACAGAACTCCCAATGATTTCATATATGTAAGTCTCAAGGATCAATTTAAATACAGCTACAAACATACTCAACGTATCTAGAAAGATTCACGTCTCTTCAACTGCAGAAAATGACCCCTCCTCCCCACCCCTCCCCCAAAAAAGGACAGTTTAACTATTTGAATTAACCTTTTCTGTCCTCAAAAGCTGAAAAAAACACTGCTTACAACACAAAAGTGATGTTATTTTATAAAGCTCTATTCTTTTTCTTTCCCTCTTCCATTTTTTAAAGCCTTTACCTTTACCAATTAAACTGTTACTTATGTAACATGCTGTACAATTATTCACTCCCATTGAGGCACCCATATCATCAAACCAGCTCCTCTTTTCTAACGACTGCTGCTGGGTATTTCACCCACTGCAAATCTAACTTGGACAACTCTGGTTAAGTCAGGAACATGCTATTACAATGGTATTTTGGAAAGAAAAGCAGGGTTCCCAATGAATTGAAAAACTACTCCAGTTTCAGTAGCATCAGGATACAGGTTGAAAGAGACTTTTTTGTTTGTTTCTGGTTTTGTTTTTAAACATTGGTCTAATAATGGTTGCCTTTTGAGTTTGTTGTGCATACTCTCATTGCTACTGAAGAAGAACAAACAAATTTTCATCTCTTGCCTACTCACTCCACTCCTCTTTTTTTTTTTCACCCTACCAATATTTTGAAATAATACAGCAGTCAAGAAGGGTAACGGTAGGAAGTTAAATGAAACAAAGTATAGAAGGCCTTTTCTCCTTAATTCTGCAAATGAACCATTTTGCACTGTATCAGATGAAAAAGTTGATTATGCTATAAGGCAATGTTATAAAACAGCTTCTATTATCATACTCAGCTACGGAGAGCAATTCTGGCTACGTTCTTTCCCTAGGCTTATTTGACCCTTCCTTGTTTTTGTGCTTGGCATCATTTTGATTTGTTCAGTAACAGTGCTCTCCTCTCTCATATTGAGAGGCCTGGATACAATGCCCTGCCTCCATTCCTGTCCTGAGAAAACATAGTTTGGCAATACTGGGGAACAAGAGATTCTCCAAGCCTTGGCACTCTTAAATAACTGTAAATTGTAAATACAATCCCAGTTGTTCCTACATGATAGCAGCCATTTTTTCATGCTCATCTTTTTGAGTCATGAGATGTCAGTGTTATACAACAGAACTTCCCAGGTTATTCAACAAGACCTGGACAGACTGGAGAGTTGGACAGAGAGGAACCTGATGAAGTTCAGCAACAGCAACTGCACAGTCCTGCACCTGGTGTGCATCAGTACACCTTAGGGGCTGACCTTCTGGATAGGAGCTCTACAAAGAAGGAATTGGGCATCCTCATGGACAACAGATTGGTTGCAAGCCAGCAGTGTGCTCTTTTGGCTAAGAGGGACAATGGGATCCTGGGGTGCACTGAAAAGAACATGGCCAGCAAATGCAGGGGAGTGATTCTTCCCCTCTAATCTGCCCTGGTGAGGCCAAATCTGGAATATTGTGTCTACACACTAATAAGTAGAATTTCTCTGCCATTACTTGCACTGCATTGCCACTCTTTGTTAGCAGTTAACCTGATTTCATAGATTTTTTTTAAAAGAGTACATACATGAAGATACTAGAATTTCCATGTCAGTTCTAAACTATTCAGATAGAACTTCTGAAAGCAGAACAAGGACTAAATTGCTCCAGTAGCAGACATTGTACTCCTCTCGGACTCCCTCAAATGTACAACTGAGTTTTTTCTTACAGGCGATACTGCCGCAAGAAAATGACTGTAAATCAGCACACAACTAAACCGGTGGAATGAGGCTGAAAAATAACAAACTTAGTTCACCAGGCCACAGATTTCAGAACACAGCAAAGCACATGAATAACCTGTGCTCACTACTCTGGCTCAGTCTGCAAGGCTTAGCAAGAAACTGGGCTAGAGTTATATAAACCCTAATTTATGAAGGATTTCAGCCTCATTGTTTGGTTCAGCTAACACAATTACAGAAGCAGCTTTGTCAATACACTGAAAAGATTTACTCTGCTCAAATGTTCCTATTGCATTTAGAATCAGAAGGGAATTAGGACAGAGACAAATTATGCCTCCTGTGTAGAAGTTTCCAATAAAGACACAGAGATGTAGAAGACCGTGTTCACACTAACTCACCAAGGATAAAGAGGAAGTTGACTCTACTAAATTTACAGTAGGAAAAAGAAAAAACATGTTCTTTTTTCCTCCCAAGATCTGTTATTTACTCTGTTGACTGAAATGCAAGAATTATGAAACATAATCTTTCAAAGGTTTTAGTTAAATTTGCTAAGACTAGTGTAACTGGTCATTTACCTTAAGCCACTGAAGTGTTTCAAGTAACCTAACTAATTGATTAAAAAACACAAAGAACAGAAAGGCTGTGGCATTCTTGGCTCTCATTGGTCTGAATGTCTCAGGAGTCATGCAAGCAAAAAGCATGAAAGGAAAAGCCCAAAACTCTCCTGTAAATTATGATGCTAGGTAGCATACCTTTTTACCATGTACATACATAAAGCCCCATGGGATTTTCAAACAAGGTATGTACTCTCTGGCAAAAAACATCTGATCACCACTGAGTAAAGAAAAGAGTGATCACAGCTTTATCCCATGGGACAGGACTTAATAAACTGCAAATACATCCTGGTTTTAGTTGGAATGGAGTTGATTTTTCCTCCATAGTGTCTGGTATGCTGCTACGTTTTGGCTATAATAGAAAAAACACGCTGATCACACACTGATGTTTCGGTTGTTGCTGAGCAGTGTGGTGTAGAGCCACAGACATTTCAGCTTCTCATACTGACCTGCCAGCAAGAGGTCGGGGGGCAAAAAGATGCTGGGAAGGGACCAGGACAGCTGACCTAAACTGGCCAAAGGGATACTCCATGCCAAGTGACATCATGTGAAAAAACTGAAAACCAGGAGGAACTAGCCAGAGTGAGCTGCTGCTTCTCTAGGACTGGCTGGGCATCAGGTGGTGATCAGGGAGCAATTGTATTGTGCATCGTTTGTTTTTTAAATATTTATATATATATAATTATAATTACTACTATTTCTCTCTTCCTCTTTTTCCTGTAAAAAAATCGTTTTCATCTGAACCTAAAAGTTTGACTTTTTTCCCCCAGTTCTTTCCCCCATCCCACTATGAGGGGTGAGTGAGCAAATAGCCGTGCAGTGCTGAGCTACCTGCTGGAATAAACCACAGCAAAATGCCTCCTCAGTTCTCCACCTTCCACTTCTTCAAGGCTCAGTCTGTTTCACAGCAAACAGGTGCTACTGATGGTCTATGCATTTTTACACATCCATGGAAGACACAGATACTACCAACTAACACGCAGCAGTAGTTAGAACAAAAACATTGCTTCATATGAGTACGCCTTTAAATTTCACATCTGCTGCATTCAGATGATTGTCATGCATGCATAGCCACCCGGCATGCCTCTTATTTGGGGCCTAGAATGTGCTCCAGGAACACAGTCAGTCTTAACAAAACATTAGCACATTAATGATGAGTCTCTTGAGTGTTCTTTCTCAATACCTAAGAGACACTTTTCAGTTGTCACTTAAATACTACCATAGCTAAAACTTGATTTCCACTCATGTTCTCCAGTTCTGGTCATAGCACAGTTCTTAATGATTACAAAAAAATCACTTGTAATATACCTAAATCCATCTCCTGTTTAATCATTACATTCCTACATTGTTACTATTATTTTGCAATCTGAACCATATATAATAAGACTTCTAAATCAGAAGACTTAGGGGTATAAATGGCAGAGTAAAATCAAAGCTGAGAAAAGAGCCAGCAATTGACCACAGTAAAGGCACAGCAGTGAGTCCCTGTAGGATACACACAATAATTTAATATTCTTTCACAAGAAAAAGCAAACATCTTACACGTGGGAAGTACAGGCAAAGAGACCGTGGACCTTAAAAACCTACGACAGAACACAGAACTGCCACAAGACTGAATACAGACTCTGTTATCACTTGAAAGGACATCTGAGGCTCTGCTTTTAGATCTTCAAAAGTTTTCAGAGAAAATAAAATATATGGAATTGCCTCATGGTTACTGAGAAAAGTAGACAGGTGTATTAGACAGCTGTAGGAGTATTAGCAAATCCAGAAAGTAAAGAGAGAACAAAAGAAAAAATACATATCGCTTTGAGCCTAAGACAGGTTTGGATTTAACTCGAAGAAAAGGAAGGCTTAGGGCTCTGGGTCAGTGCAACGGAATGCTGTCACTATGCCAAATCAATTATGGAACCAGGAAAGTTGGTGTCTGCTCACACCAAATCATACTAAGCATGCATTTCACCACAGGAATTTTTGGAATTATGTACATACTGATAAAAACATTGTCTGTTACAACTTCATGCAATTTCATGAGTTTGAAAGCTAGTAGAAGACAGCGATCAACTTGAAGAACTAATACGCTTAAAACACAATGAATAAAATTATCTTCCAAGAAGAACAAAGCTCTGACTCCATTTCAAATATGACTGTCTTTGTTCTCAGAAATTTAATTATTTCACTATCATGTGCCTTCCTATGGCCTGCAGTTTTAGACACATAGACACATTCCAGATATAACATGGAGATAATCATCAGCAAAACATACAAACGCTAAAATGGAAGAGAAAGAAGATATATTAAGAGTAAATAAATATGAAAGAAGAGTTGGTAGGACAAAAAAATCATTGGATTAAAAAAATAAAATAGTGAGCTCTTCTTTCAGCATAGGGAAAACACATTTTTCAGAATGTTTGCAATGTAAATGGAGGTAGTAGGACATCAGGAGTCTTGAAGAAATGTTAACAAGTAACAACAAGAAGCATCACTGATGTATAGAAGGAGTCTAAATCTAGGCATCAAATTAGGATATGTGAGCCATTAACCAAGATAAAAGTTCATTTCCAGGAGCCAAGCTTTCCTTTGAAATACTGCAGCCTTTAACACAAGCTACTTCAATTTATTCTCAGAATTTTTAGCTTGAGGACTTACTGATGTCACAGCTTTTTTAAAATAGGTATCTGCACTGCAAAGTAATAATGCCGCTGCAGCATAAACACTTGCCAGCTAAACTGATGGCTCTTCAAAGGTGCCCCTGGACATCAGTCACAGAAGATCTAAATGAATCTGAGTTAAACTGAGTTACACAAATGGGCCACATAAAGAGCCCATATACAGACAGCAACTCCTCTCAGCCTAAAGCTTCAATGCCAGCAAGATTTAGGAAAGCAAATTATATATCACTTCCTACAGTTTGCAAATATTTTTTTATATAAAATAAATACTCAGTAAGAATCTACAAACCATGTCCTAAATGTAATTTATGCATGCATCTTGGTTTGTCAGTCATACTAGTATACAAACACCAGCCAAGCATGCATGTAACATAATGTTGGTGTTTTATAAGCAGTCTTAACAACCATAATGACTTTCCTAAGCTAAATTGAGATGTTAATGTAACATGGTGTTGACTGATACCAATGGCTGAGTTGAGCAATGACAAATATGCATTTTCAATTTTGATACCAAAATACACCAGCTTATGAATCTACAAAGAAGTACACATCCCAAATTAGTACTTTCTACCATAAATACTGAATAATTTGCTGCAAAAAATGTCCCACCTGTTCCGAATTTTCCCTTTATTTCTTTTTTATTTCAATAAATGAATACAAATCATAATATATTTACCATTTTCTTGCTCATCTTTATTTAATACAGCAACATACCAAAGCATTTCATATGACTGCAAATGTCCAGAGTCTTACTTGTAGTTATTGACCATCCTTAATAATCACTGTTAGAAAATTACTTGGAAAACTATGAAAAATAAGACTAGGGCTACTTTGAAAGCAAACATTCCTCTGACTTACCTAACCAAAGCAGAAGGTTAATATTTAAGGTTCTTTCCATTATCCTGCTCAGCTCCACTACAGAGAGAGTAGATGCATATCTATTTTGTCATGAAAACAAACTCCTGCTATGGGAGACCACAGTCACTTATTCGCCTGTTTTAATTTGTTTAAATGATGGTTGAGTTACGTATTTATCTGTAATCATCTTTTGCTCCCAGGCATATCAGGGTTCAAAAGGAATGCTGGATAATGTGAAAAAATATCTAGCTGTTTTAAAATACAGCATTTTAGAAACCTGAGTTATTGTAATTAATAACTGCATACAGTATTTTTTAAAAAAGAATACGCAGTAAAAAAGCATATGCAGTATAAACTCCTAATTAAACAAATTAATGTTGCTATACCATCACTAGTATTTTATATGGTTCAGATACAGCAGTCAAAAATATCCACGGTAGGAATATAAGAACACCACCAAAAAAAAATCTACAAAGCAAGTTCTGTGCTTTTAATAGGCTGCCAATGCCAACAGCTTGCCTTCTGTAACATGGAATTAGCTTCACAAACACAAGCAGAAGATTAGTTGCTCTATCATTAATCTGATACCCTACAGAAGCTTTCTCTGTGTACAAGCTGGTAACAAGCTAACAATGTTGCTTAAAAAAAAAAAAAAAAAAAAAAAAAAAAAAAAAAAAGAGGAAACTGCTATCAGTTAATATAAAACATTTACCAATTTGGAAAATAAAACAGGTGAAGACTCAAGTTACATCTCAACAAAATAGAACTTCACCATTTAGAGAAGCTCTCAGTTAGCTAGTAATCTAATAAGTCCAAGTAAGAAAACTTCCTGGCTTAGTTCAAAACGTGCATTTCAAGGCAAGGTTCTCCAAATAAAGCAAAGGGAGAGGGTGAGAGGCAATGGAATGTCAGATGACACAACAAAGCATAAATCACTTCTTTAAATAGTTTAGCAATGCCCAGATACATGCAGAAAGTTTAGAAAGCAACAGAAAAACAAGCCCACTTCAGCACGATTATGGTTCCACAACATAAGATAGCTCAAAGGTAGAGAGAGAGTGGTGACAGCAATTAAGTGCATCGACCTCAGAGCCCAGAGACTTGGATTCGATTCACAGCACTTTTAGACATCCCCAGGCATATGCCACCCACATCCATACGTCTGTGCTCCCTATGAGAAAAACAGCAATAAGCAGTGTATTCCTGTTTCAGGAGAATAAATACATTAGCATGAGAATAAATACATTAGCAATACATAAAGCAACTAAACACATCCAGGACTAGTTTTGCACATACGTAGCTCCTCTTTCCCTTCCTGCACTTTCAAATAGTAGGTTTTCTTCTAAAAGTAGCTTTTGAATAGATGTTGTCCCTCTAAAAACAGAGCTCAATTCTTTACTGTCCTTATTGCAAACATCACTTCAATTCATTTTGGTATTTTCACTACAGCAAAACACAGCACAAATACACCAACACCTATTTCTGCAATAGCTCAGGCAGCCAGAGAACCAGAGCTGTTCTTGGTGTGTTTGCTACTCCCAAACAGCCCTTGGTCTCTCAGAATGGGATACATCTTCTCTTCCATTGTTCCCATTAAAAGCACAGCTGCTTCCCAGCAGTCCAGGACCGTTACTGCTTCAAGCAAATCTGCTCTTCAAATTTATGGGCCCCGTATTTCTCAGGCTGACTTCAACTCTACACAGCAAGTATTACATGAACATTTTCAGAAGCCAAACTTACAGACGTTTCCTGACACAGCCACTACAAAGCCTGATACACGATACCTTTTTCAGCTACCATTTTTAAATGTAAAGTGAAAACACACATTCAAAGAACCACTGCTGAGTGGTGCAGTTGATAAGGCGGAATGCCATTCAGAGGGACCTGAAAGATGGGCCCAGGTGAACCTAGTGCAAAGTGCAAGGTTTTGCACTTGCGCTGGAGAAATCTCAGGCATCTATACAAACTGGAAGGCGCAGTACTTGAAAGCAGCCCTGCAATGAAGGACCTGGGGGTCCTGATGAACGAAAAGCTTAACATGAGCAAACAGCGTGTTCTTGCAGCTCAGAAAGCAAACAGTATCCTGGGCTCCATCAGAAGAGGGGTGGCCAGCAGGGACAGGGAGGTGATTGTCCCTCTCTACTCTGCTCTTGTGAGGCCCCATCGGGAGTACTGTGTCCAGGTCTGGAGCCTCCAGTACAAGAAAGACAGAGAGCTGTTGGAGAGGGTCCAGAGGAGAGTGACAAAGATGATCAGGAGACTGGAGCACCTCCCCTACGAAGACAGGCTGAGGGAGCTGGGCTTGTTCAGCCTGGAGAAAAGAAGGCTGCGGGGTGACCTCATTGCAGCCTTTCAATACCTAAAGGGAGCCTACAAACAGGAGGGGAATCAACTCTTTGAAAGGGTTGATAACTGCAGGACAAGGGGAAATGGTTTTAAGTTGAGGGAGGGAAAATTTAGGTTGGACATCAGGGGGAAGTTCTTTACTATGAGAGTGGTGAGGTGCTGGAACAGGCTGCCCAGTGAGGTTGTGGATGCCCCGTCCATCCATGGAGGTGTTCAAGGCCAGATTAGATGGGGCCCTGGCCAGCCTGGTCTAGTATTAAATGTGGAGGTTGGTGGCCCTGCATGTGGCAGGGAGGTTGGAGATTCATGATCCTTGAGGTTCCTTCCAACTCTGGCCATTCTGTGATATTTCATCAAAGAAATCACTGAGCTTTGTTTTGGGCCACTGTTTCCAGATTATTTTTTTTTCCATAGAATCTATCCATATCTTCCACAGGCAAAATCTGAATTTTATTAGGAAGACTTAGCAGAAGAAACCAATCCCCAAACTTCAGATCAACAGCTGAACTTAAGGCTGTTATGCTGTTTTTCACTGAATAAAAATTTCAAATTAATTTGAATGAAGAACCACTGAAATGTTTGGAACTACAGCTGTCAGCAGATACTTCCATTTAATGATGGTCTAGCCATAGTTATTTCATTAAGTCTCCTCATTTATAGACTATCCTGGCCAAATTAAGGGAACTTTTAGAAAAGTATTGTTTATATTAAAAAGATGGAGTGCACACAAAGCACAAAGTAATGATGCACTACACTTCCTGTTCACCATAGATTTTATGCAAATTAACATTTCAAATTTGTTCCCCAAGGCCAGGGAGGACATGTGCTCTACTTTAGAGCATGTTTAGGTGAGATTCAGAGTTTGATTTTGATACTGTAAAAATTTAAGTTAGACTACAGCTGAGAAAAATCTCTCACTGAGAGCTCGATTAAGCTTTAATCACGGCAACCCTAAATAGAAATGTGGTCTTGATGCTAATAAAAGCTGCATTAGGGGAGGATGGTCACACCACAGGCTCCATTTTTCCACACTCTCAGTCCACACAACCGAGGAGGAGTTGGGCTCGACTGCTTCCAGGAGGGTCTCACCTGATGCAGATAGATGCACAGAGAGAGCACTCACAACTTGGAAAAAATTAAAACACAAGTGCCATCCCAATCTCCTACCTCATTCATGCACTTGTCTCTCTCTACTGGAAAGTGATAAACATGGAAGGACTAAACATTCAGTCTTCATTACAGTAAGATTTGAAATACCAAGGAATTAAATGCAGCACTTACTCTGACACACAACAGCAGCAAAATGAATCCCAATCAGGAAAAGTTACAGGGCTTGCTTGATTTTGTTGGCAATCATTCAGTAAAACTGGTCACGGATTAGATGTTCTGTGACCAAGATGCTGGAACAATCATTTAGCTCATGAGAAGGAAAAAGGGAAATAGACTGTAACAAAGACACACACACACAAAAAGAGGCAAAATCCTTTATTTTACTGTTAATCTCTTCTTTCTCCTCAGACCTCCAAACGTGATCTAAGTACAAAACACAAATACCTTAAATCTCATTTTATTGCAGAGTTGATGTTAATAAAGACAAGAAACTCAGAGGACAGCAGATTTCTGTCATCTCTGAAATAATTTATACTTTTTTTTAAACTGAAGTAAGAATAAAGCAGCAGTGAAGCATTTTACCTCTTCAAATTATAAACAAGCCCAAGAAAATGATCAATTTCTGATACCTTTTTTTCCCCAAAATAAACGCTGTTTCAACTATACGTGAAGCATTCTGCACATTTTTTCTTTATATTTGTCCATACTAATTTACTTTTCCCTTCCTACTTCTCCAGTAGAATTTGACACATCTCTTCCTTTCAAAATTACAGAAGCATATTTTACAGCAAGCACCAAATTACTCTCATTCAGCTTGTCTCACTTTTCTGGCCTCAGGACAGACATGCTCAGCAACTTCTATGATTCTTCTAAGAAAAATTCCCATCAGGAATAAAAGTGATGCCAACTGTAGACAGCTTTAGGGAAGTTATGCAAGTTATTTATGCATTTAAACTCCTGGTATATACAATATTATTGATAATAGAGTGTTACAGTTTAGGGACTTCTACAGCACTGCTTTTGTCTCTGCAGAATCTAGGTGGTATAAAACCTGAGTCTTTGTCACAGTATTTCTCAAAAAACACATATTAAAACACATGTGAATAATGTTTTGAATATCAAGTGTCAGTACCACCCAGTGAAAACTAGAACTACTACATTCACTAATGTTATCCAACCTAAACAAGTTAGTCCCTTTAATTTTTCCCTTAATTTAGTCTGTGATTCCCAGCTGAAATATAATTATTTACCAAGCATTTAAACTTAAGAGAATTTCACTCTGTTGGCTTTAGAGTAGGCTTATGGGACAATAGTAATTTTATGTGGTGATGATCAGAAATAAGAGGATTTGTTTACTGACTGAGATGAAATTGAATGTATGGTGATAAATGTAGAGATTAAATTTTAGGGGACTCCAAACAGAGCTCCACTGTACAATTCTTTTTTTTTTTTTTTCTTCCATTAATTATTCAGAGATGCCAGGTAGGACAGAATAATGTTGGCGTTAATCTACTTGTGAGTGAATATCAATATATGGTATACATGAACAGGAAGTCAGTACAATTCAAAGCTCAATCTACCAACACAGCGCAGAGAAATAATGATGTTGGCCTACTCTAGAATACAACCACACTTTCACAGCTGTTAAACACAACACAATGTTTTAATCTGAGTTTACGCACAAGAAAAAGCACAGAATAATTCAATTCCTGCATTTCAAAGTAGAAATACTGGAAAAACACAGGCAGCAGCCTAATAGAACAATCACCTTAGGCAACAGGTGACCAGAAAGGTCTAGTACTTTCTACAGAACGTGAACAGAATCGGTCAGAGATCATGAAAGAAAAGCAGCTCTTCAGCAAGGGAAAACATTCAACAGCTCAGCTCCTACAATCAAAGACCGAACTTGAACATCTTCACTGACATCTCAGATGGATGCAGGATAACACGCTCCTAACTGCAGAGCCTTACCTGTGTGTTGATGATTGATCACATCTCAACACTGCATGCTGAGTTCAGCCAGTGTCTTCTTAATATTTAAACAACCTCTACCTGTGCTAGAAATAATTTCTTCCAGATTACCTGTGTGCTCATTTATCAGTTAGAACACCATTTACAAAATCAAATCCAAACAAACCTGCCTGTTCCCTGTGTTGCCCTTGATACTAAGGCTGCACTTCTTTTCAAAACTGAATTATGGAAATTTAAGTTTATTTCATTTGTTCTGAATGTTTGTAAATAAGATATGATTAGATTCAATATAAAATAAATTATTTCTTAGATTTCTTGTTTTATTTTTATTATTTTTTAACTCTGAAAAATGGAATTCAGACTGTTCTAAAACCAAACTAAAAACATCCTCATTCTCTCTGAGTGTACAATTTCCACTGGAGATGGCAGTGGTACTTGGATTAAAAAAACTTGCAAGATCTGACTAAGAAAATCAGGTACTGGGAAAAACACAAGGAAAAGACAGGGTTCAAAGAAAACTGCCTTTGAAAAGTCCTCAGCATTACTAAACAAAGGCCTGAGGTTGTAGTTACCAGTCTCAACATTACTGTGCATACAGATTTCACTGATTTGCACTCTGTGTTAGGCAGACACTAAGGGGACTTTTGTTATAATTTGAGCCCAGTTTTCATTTTGTGCCAATTAATGCCAGTTGTGTTAACAAGAATAATGGCAACACTTCACAAGAAAAAAAACAAAACTAAACTAAATTTTCCTTGACATTTAAACAGTCAGGCTTTTTCCTTCCTTGAATTTATTAATAATGATCCAATAGAAGTAGTAACATCTCTCTTTGACTTATTTCCTTTGAAAAAAAACTTACTTCCCAAGTCCATTCAGCAAAACAGTTGGATCTGATTTTTCAGTTTGCCAAAACAGCAAAACCAAAATAAAATCATCTTCTAAGATAATTCATACCTCCTTACAGGTGATTGTGTGCTGCTTAATTAAGTTAGGGACCTCAAAATGGCAGCTGCTACAGTCCAACACTGCCCAATTATGGAAGCTTACACTGCAGCAGCAAGAGAATATCAACGTACAGCAATCAGAGGGAAAGGAAATGAAAGCCATGATTTTACTTTGTCTGTGGGGACATTCATTACAGTTTACTTCAATTTTGAAACTCAGAAATTGTTCATGCTTAGGTATTGCCGGGATAAAAATCTCAAGGCCTTATCATCCATGAATATGTCTGCACCTTGACAGCTAGCTCACAGAACTTAAAGAAAGGATGAAGGATGAAAGGAAAAGTGTAAAAGACATTAATCTAGAGAAAAACCCACTAGACAAGGTCAGTACATCGATCACTGTCTGTCTATGGTGAGAAATTCAATAAAGCCAGAGGATAGATTTTTGCAAATCCCCCAATGTTTGTAAAATCTTTCATTTCAATAACAATGTATTTGTTATAACAATTTTATGGTTATAATAATGTAAAATACTTTGTAATGAAGTCTCACACACCTGCAGCTGCCAGTCTTGAAATAACCAAAGCAGTTTGCTGATTTTAAACAGCATCAAAATTTGGTGATTTTACAAGGTTTTAATTAAACAGCTCCAATTGTGCGCATTCATTTCTTAACACAAAATACTTGTTTATATCACGATATTCTCAGAAGTCTGCATCATATTTGGGAACATGTTTATTCTCTCATGTATGGCTATACCTCTGTAGGGTTGCTGTTCTTCCTTAATGTCATAGGCAAAGAGAAGAGCTTGTTTCTGGACTCAACATGCCAAAAGCCCCATATCTTTTTTCCACAGAGCTTGGAATAAGCTTTAAACAAAACAAACCAAGAAACTTAGTAATACTTTTTCATCAAAAGCGAAGTTTTAACAACACAGGTCATCCTTAGCAATCACAATTCCAAAAAGAGTACATTGCTGTATCTTCTAGGAACAGGCAACCCAACAGAGAAGAAGAAAAAGGTTTTTTTGTTTTTTGTTTTTTTAAAAAAGGTCCAGTGTCCTAATATAGATGCACAGTTACTGCACACACAAATTTTTCTCTCTAACTCCTACTAGCAGGCAGAAAACCTCAATTGGATCAATTGGGTAACAAATAAGAAAAGCTAGAATTTAATAATCTGACCTAATCAACAAAACTTTTGAAATTAAATGAGGTCACAATGCCACGTATACTCCATCTGCCCCTGAAAAACAGGCAGACTTTGTTCTCTATGGGACTGGTTACAAATCTCTTGGATGGCCTTAATTTCACACCAGCAAACAAAGTTACGTAGATGGTGGTGGCGATTTATTTCTTCCAGTTAATGCATTTAATACTGTTAAAAGTTTAACACCTTGAATTGAAATAATTCAGTACTGAAGAAGTCCTGGGGAAAAAAAATGGATGCCAAAGGCTGCATGCTCCCAAACTTTCAGATTAAAACTTAGGCAGCTTTAGGACAAATATGCTGTGGCCACATATGATGTGCTCACAGAAGACTAAAACTCCATTTGAATCAATTCCTTCTGTGACATCCATAAGGTAGATCTTATTAAATAGTAAATGAATCCTATGACAAGAAAGAGTTATTTTATGTTGATATCATATTATTTTAACCTTACAGTTTACCCATTCCAAATTAGTATCCTGTATAAGCAGCAACTGTTTGTATACAAGCAGTTAAGTAGATGGAACCAAACAGCTTTACACTGCCCATATGCCTCCAAGAATACATCCACTTAACCTGAAAGCATTCAGTGCGCAAGAAACTTGTCTTTCTGATTTTGCTTTCATATTTTTTTCCCCTTGAATCTTCCCAATTTCAAATGGAGCCATTCTAGAATGAAATATAATGAATAACATAAATCTGAGACAGAAAAACTTTAGAAGGGATCTTCAGGGAAATAAAAAAGACAAAAGAAATATTAATAAAAAGGTACTGAGATGAGACTTTTCTGACCTTCAGACTCTCTCATTCTATAAACATATCAAAATTTGTAATATGACATGGCCAAGCAGGTAACAAGCTGTGACAACCAACTGGCAGCCGTGCAAAATATTATGCCATTCTAAAGCACAGGTCTTATATCGTCCTATCATTATTGGCCCAGCTCATTATATAGTTTCATTTTCATATTAAAAATTCATATAGACCTAAAGAACTTCACTAAATCTGGTCCTCCTAAATTTCAGGCTCACACTGTCATTTCTGGAACCACCTTTCTCAGATTTCATTGACTTTAAAGGCCTTCTTATAACCTGACAAACAGGAGCCCAAACTAGCAGGCTGGCCTGCTGGTACAGCATGCTGCTGGATAGATAGAGATGGTGCCCATTAGGAAGGCTGCCTACTGAGGAGCAAGTCTAGTCAGCCCAGGCACACAGCAGCACAACACAGTCACTTCCCCTGGTATCAGCACTAGCACAACTAGCCCAGGTGCCCTGATGATCACTGCATGCTGCAGACAGTCCACAATCTCTGGAAGCAGGTATTAACTGACTGTCTTTCTGAATGCTTCAAATAATGAGGCCGGATCTAGTTCAATTTACCACCACTGAGATGACTGCAGTATAAAATCCTGATAATTAAAACAGCAGATTGATTTATACCCAGCAAAATGTATTATTAACTATGTAGACTAAAATTTATTTTTCACTTGATCTCAAGAAAGTTGGAGACTATATAAAGAATTTTTAACTATGCTAATTACAGAATATTGGCTGCTTCTATTTCATCTCTGTTTCATGGGTTTTTCCCTTCCTTAAAACAATAGGTACATTAAAATGCTAGCATATGCCACTGGCTTGAGGAACAGCTGTCTCTTTAATCCTCAATGGTTAAGAAATGACACACTTAACACTATGGCTTATCAGAGGTTGGTTCACACTTCAACCTTTCTGTGCCAGTTTGGACTTAAGATGAAGACTTTGAAGATCAAAAATTTCCATAATCTTTACATTACAAATTCTTTCTAAGAGGCAGCATTTAAATGCTTTCTTTTTCCTTCCATTTTTGTATTTTTTCCTGTTTTAATTGACAAACCATTTAGGATCTGTGAAAGTCATGAGAGCAGTAGCTCTAGAAACTCTGGTCCAATTAAGCTGTTTTCAGAGTGATTTCCTTTTTCTCTCCTGATTATATAAACAGATGATGGCAACCACCCAAATTGCATTAAGGGTACACGTAACAGCCAAAATCTGCTTCCCACTGAAGTCAAGGGTCTTGATCCCTTCTGTTTTATATTTTTACTTTTCCCACACTGCCGGAGAAGGGAAATGCTTTAACCTCATACATATATCCTTTCCTGCAAAAGTGATCTTGTTGGTAAGGGAAGTGGACTTCAGCTCTATGCCACAAAGCAGAAACTCACACTGGAAATGCAGCAGGACGCACTGCTGCTGTCCCTGCCCATAGATTTCCTGTTCTTCATAACTTCTGCAATCACAGAATGCCACACGAAAACCTCCCGTCCATTCCATTATTAGTTCTTTATAGTACAATTTTGAGGGCAGGGTTTTCTTGGGTTGTTTATTTTGGTTTTGTTTTATTTTTTTAAGGTTTTGTGTGTGGGGGGGGGGTTATAGCTTTTAATTATTATTTTTACTATTTTTTCAGATACGCCATAACCTAACAGTAAGTTTATAACAGAATCATGCTGAGTTGACCCCAAGGTTAACATAATACACCTGTTAAAACCAAATTTTCAACTACCTTCTTGCATTAATTTGGGAGCTGCCAAACTGTTGCCACTCTACTTGACAGCTCCTTAGGTTTCGAAGGATTACACCCACCACAAAGCTCTTTTGCACCTAACTATTTACAAAACACACAGCAAGCAGCACCACAACAGCTTTAGGATTCAGAAAACTACATGAAAAATTTGTGCCACGTGCCTGATGTATCATTTCTTTGATGCTTCCAAGAAATCTGTACAAAATAAATAAACCCAATTTACTACTCCATTAGAACCAGCAGCCTGAAGAAGCTAGAATCAAAGCATTTCTGTAAACTACATTTTAGCACTCATAATGGCTTATTGCTCAAAATTCCCAAATGACAACAGAAAACACTTACTATAGTTCTTATATGAATTAAAATATTCAATCTGCACAGAAACATGTTGTTTGCTTGATTTATGTATTATTTTCTGGTCTAGAATCTGCAACATTATTACAGTGTGTATATGCTACTGTAAGTCTAATGCTTAAGAGGGATTTATTTAATCAGTCTTAGCGTTCCAAGTAGAAAGCTCATTACAATGAAGACAATTAACTACTAGTGAAATGGTGGATTAATATAGACGCAACTACAATACACAGCCATTCTGTCAAAGCACTTATACATACACTTTGTAGGACAAGTACAAATTAAAGGCAGAGAAGGGATTTTACAGTGAAAGAAATCTTTACAAGTTTCAGTAAATTTCTTATTATTTTCCCTTCGTCAGAGGTAATTTTCTCATATGCTTGTCTACGTGGAAAAAAAAAAGTATTGTTTTACAAAAATATAAGAGAAAAAAATAGAAATACATAATGAAAGTTTTCTCAGAACATAGCACAGGAAGACTTCAACAGTAGCCCATGTTTCCTATCTTGCAAGGGAGAGGCTTGTTCTCTCATATTTTCATGTCTACCATCAACAATAATAATCAAGCTAAAACACTGATACAAACATCTTGGGACTATATATATTTTAACACTAGCCAACCTAAAAAAGCTACAAAAGTTAAAGCCCAAAATGTTGGTTAGTTAGAAAAATCAACACCAACAACTTCATTTGCTTGCTAAAAGATGCAGTGTAAGACTTGCCAGCCTTCGTTACATAACTAGCTCCACTGATTTCAAAAGATTTAGACTAATGAAGCTTTAAAGAAGGATTCACCTCATCTAATTGTAAGCACGCAGAAGATATCTGCAAGTGAGATAGTCATCTTAAGATCCTTTTGCAATAAGCGTCAACATGCAAGTGCTCAACCTCAGCTCTGTGTATAGTTTAAAGAGAGAAGCAGGTGTTTTTTACAGACAAATCTAGACTTACATAGGGTTGAGCTAATTTTCTATCTTTACAGGGAGTCGTGACACGAATGTTAAGTCAGCTGGATCCTTCTGCCACTTTCCATAATGCTCACATAAAGAGAATGGAAGTGAAAAAGAGTGCTGTGTAGAATTCGCTCCAAAATAATTAATACAATGTACAGACTTTTTCCTTTCTTTTCTTCTGTGAACCAAAATAACTTTGGGTAGGAAGAAGGATAAGCAGAACTCACTCTACAAATATGGACAACTATTTTAAAAGTATTCACTTTGGGCTTTTCTTAGCTGAACAAATTTTGTTGTTCTTCACAAGAGTGCCTCTAAGGAACTGATTTCAAACCAGAAATGTTCAAATTATCAAGCAAGGAAATTAGTTATTCAAGATAAATTAACTACATGTTAGTGAGACCCACATTTTTCCAACCTGCTAACAAAAAAACATATATAAATGAATTTGAAGTAGTTAAGATTAAAGGAAGTGTATATTTGGAAGTTACTCTTTTGGAGTTTCCTTTCCTTAGTTTCTTGTTGGTTTTTGTTTGTTTGTTTTGTAAACAACAAATAAGGTTTTGTAATTCTCTTGACCTTTCCCATCTTATATCCTTTCAAGCAAAATCCAGCCACACAGAGCAATGTTCAGCAGACTTGTATAATGTATTAGCATATCACTCCCAAGAACTTTAGCACTGAGTTAAGTTTCAGTCTCACAGAAACCTGCAGAAAAAAAAAATTTCCAGTACCAGGACTTCCTGATTTCCTTATTTCTTCTCACTAGACAACATCATCTAATGTAGAAATATAATTTTAATTTAACATTTGTATAGAACACTAAATCAGGGTAACCCTGATGGATGCAAGCAATAAAATGCAAGTAACTAAATGCATGCCATGCCCAGAAAACTGTTTGTAACTTGGGAACAGTTATATGAAAGAATGACTTCATTCAGGCAGAAGAAATTCAGTTTCCAAAAGCCGTCTGGAAAGGCCCTGGGCAACTTGCTGTAGGTGACCCAGCTTGAGCATAGAGTTTGGACCAGATGACCTCTGGAGATCCTTTCCAATCATCAACCATTCTGTGATTCTGTAGTTAAAAAGTCAGCTCCAGGTTAAATGTAACCCATATCTGGCCTTCACTAAGTCAAAGGCTTGAGATGAGAAACTCTTAGCAAAGTTTATAGATTTATGCTGTTTGAGGTTTTTTTGTTGTTGTTTTGTTTTGTTGTTTTTTTTATGTGTGTGTGTGTTTTTGTTTTAACTTTTCTTTGAGTTGTCAATGACTTAACCTCCAGCAAAATTTCAAAAGGTAGCATAGTAAGACTACTGACTTGATTCAGTAAATGTACTAGAAAGAAAGAAAGAAAGCTCCTGGTATTTTTCTCCATTTTGTTGTAGAAATACATTTCCTCTTAGTTGCACAAGTAAACAAACATGTAGAAACACCACACTGGAATTTTCTCTGAAGATGACTGTTTCATAAAAATATTTTGAACATTTACCTAGGACTTTTTTTACACAAAAGGATTAGCACATTTTTCCAAGCAGAAGAGGTAACATTTGCCCTTTCCATCTTAGCTGGCACTCAATGATAAGCTGAAGTCATCAATTCCACTGTCAAAAGAAATTTAAACTATGTTTTATATACACATTAATTTTCTTATTTTTCCATGATTGAGAAAGAAAATATTAAACATTCATTCGTAATTGCTCTCGTTTAATCCAGTAGGCAGCTCAGCACTACAGTCATTCTTTCATTCTCCCTCTCAAAAAGATAGGGGAGAGAATCAGAAAAAGAAAAAAAAAGTAAAACCCATGAGATGAGATAAAGAAAGTTTAATAGGTCAGAAAGAGAAGGAAAAATAATAACAGTGATGAAAGAATATACAAAACAACTGATGCACAATGCAATTGCTCACTGCCTGCCAACTCCCTGAGCAGTAGCAGCCACCTCTGGCCAACTTCCCCCAGGTTTTACAGTTCAGCATGACACCATATGGTATGGAATAGTTCTTTGGTTAGCCTGAGTGAGCTGGCCCAGATCTATCACAACTCCTTTTGCACCCTCAGCCTTCTCACTGGCTGGACTGTATGAGAAGCTGAAATATCTTTGGCTCTGTATAAGCACTGTTCAGTAATAACTAAAACGTTGGTGTGTTATCAAGATTATCTTTCTCCTATACCCAAACCACAGCACCAGCCACTATGAAGGAAGTTAACCCTATCTCAGCTGAGACCGGGAAAATAATAATCTGAAATATATAGAATAAATTACCCAGCTTTTTCTGTAGTCATAAAAACTCAACAGTCAACATTCCACCTGTAGCTTTCCAAAAAGTACTCAAGAAACGGTCTGCAGGCTGGTCTGGAAAAACAACATAGGCAAAGTGAAATTTGTTTCTGTTAAACACATAGTGGAGCACATTACATCAATCTCACTCATGCTGATTATTTCCATACAGATCTAATCAGTAGAGCGACAGGATTAAGAAGAATCTCAGAAAGAGTCAAGTACTATGCAATTCAAAGAAAACATAATGAAAAGAATTTTAAAAAGGCACTCCAAAAGATACTGATGACCCTAACCCAGCATCCTGGAAGTCACAACACAGAAAATTTATCCTCTGTAAGGAAGGAAGGAAGTCAATGTTGAAGAGATTACTTAGTCACTTTTTGTGAAACAACATCATACCTCTTAAATGAGAATGGCACATGACATCTACAGATATCCTCTGCATTTACACTATGTTTTCTACTGAGAACAATCTTTGTGGAAAGCAGATCAGTATACAGCAAAGCCCTACCAGTTCAAATGTAAAGAGCACCAAACCCTCCAATAGTTTGGTGTAAGATCTGAGCAGCGACAACATTCAAATAGGCACCATAAAGGATTTTCATTCACAAAATACATCAGAAAAAAAAAAAAAAGGTTTGAAAGCTTTCATATTTAGAATCATTTTATAAAATGTGTGAAGCTTTGCCTCACGTCTAGAGAGTTCGAATAGACTATGGCTACAGATAAACACCCAAGTTTTTGCCACAGTTGCAGGGAAAAGCATAGTAAATAGAATGTATCACTGGATTATTTTTTTTCCTCCACAGTCTCCATTCGGCTTAACTCTTTGTTATAACAGAAGAACTCAATTTAGGGGTAATTAAGTAGAGTCTGCTTGAACTGCTTGTTAATCTGCTTTCTCAGGTTACTGATACAGAAGACCCTCATTCTAAGCCACATTACCTTTTTACTGCAATGCTATTTTAAGTGGACCTCCAACAGTGAGTGCATATATATATATATATACACATATATACATATATATATATACACATATATACATATGTATACATATATACATATATGTATACATATATGTATATATATATATATATGTGTGTGTGCTTTTTACTTCTAGTAGGGAGTTGTGCGTGATGCAGAATACATTTCCCAGATCAGAAAAATCAAATGTGTGAAACTAGATGCTTATATTCTGGAGTGTGACTATGGAAGGTTCTATACTGAGGAAGAAATGACTATACGGAATGAGAAATTTCCAAACTCCCTTCTCAATGAAGCCCACTTGTTCAACTCCCCAAAGACGTAAAATTCCATGCAGGTTTGTAATAGACATCTTCGATTTGGAAATATTTTTGGTGTAAACCCGCAGAACAAAGAGCTGAAACCCAGGAAGTTGTTTGTAATTTAATGTGTACAATAAAGTCAGCTGAAGAGTCAGCAAGCTGCCTGAGTCATTCCACTAGAAGGAAAACATTCAAGGAACAGAGGCCATTAAAACAAGCTTAATGGCATTAAGATATTAACAGAGTAAATGGAACCCAGCCTCTCTGTAAGTTTTACTGCAGTTCTGAGTAAACACCATCTTAATCAGATAAAGGAATAAAGGTCAGTGTTTCAAGGGTGCTAGAAGCAGCATGAGAAAGGGAAAAGTTCTTGCTTTTAAGCTTATGTTAAGAAATTTCTGCAAGACGTATTTATAATTAAACATTAAGATCAGACACTTCTTATAAAATTGGCAAAGATGGGAACTGCAGAATCACGGCCTGAACCTCCGATTGACTGCCTTGCGGTAAGAAATGAGTCAGCCCTGGAAGCACAGGTGAAGGCAATTCACCTGTGCCACCAGAAGGGGTGGAGCCTGGCTGCACCTCTCCTAGACCCATTTAAGAGTTGACTACCAATGGGGAAAGATCTCTCTTGGATATTGCTCCTTTTGGAGTCTTTTCAATGAGCCTAAGAAAAGGGTAAGCTTTCCATCTGTTCTCCTTTAGTGTGGTAACCTGTTTAGTCTAACCTAGTTGTATGTTTCTTAACTATAACATCCATATATTCATTGATTATACAACAGGTTTTGGAGATTGTGTGTTCACACACAAGAATTTCTATTTACACTCCTCAAGTCTGTCATTATCATATCAGATTAATACTAACATTCTTCCCAAATTGCAGTTTCTTAGAGTGCTAGAAGCCTAAAGTCATTTATAAAATATTCCAAGCTGTCTACAGTAATTCTCCTTATTGTTCCTCCAGTCAAAGATTTAACAACTATTGTATTTTGGTGAACTACTTTTAAAAATTTTAATGAATGACAAATCTTAAAAGAAAAACAATTGCTGTCAGTTATAAAGTATCTAGAGAATTCTTAGCAACCCGTGAATTAAATGTATTCCACTGCAACAAGCAGCAACTTACCCTAAAGAACAAGAATTCTTGCTCACATATAATACTACTACAGTTGTTAAGATCTGCTCATTTTACCGTGAATTTTTGTAATTCATTTGAAGAATTGGTAAGGCCTCACCTCAAGTACTGTGTTTAGTTTGGGGCATCTCAGTACAGAAAGGACATGGAGGTGCTGGAGCAGGTCCAAAGAAGGGCAACAAAACTTGTGAAGGGCTTGGAGAATATGGCCTATGAAGAGAGACTGAAGGAATTGGGGATGTTCAATCTGGGGAAAAGGGGAGACCTTATTGCTCTCTTCCAATATCTGAAAGGTGCTTACAGCAACAGTGGGGTTGGTCTCTTCTCACTCATGACAGCACAAGGGGAAATGGCCTCAAGTTGTGCCAGGGTAAGTTTAGGTTGGATATCAGGAAACACATCGTTACAGAAAGGGTTGTTAAGCACTGGAATGGACTCCCCAAGGAGGTGGTTGAGTCACCATCCCTGAATATGTCTAAAAACTGTTTGGATGTGGTGCTCAGGGACATGATTTAGTGGAGGGTACTTAAAGTTAGGGTAGTATGGTTAGGTCATGGTTGGACTCAATGATCTTCAAGGTACGTTCTAACCTAATAATTCCATGGCCTCCTAACAAGCTAGAACTTTTCCTATAGCACTAAATTAAAGTACAGGAAATACTAGAAAGTATATGCTTTAGAAAGCAACCATACAATAATAAGTAGAATAAGAGAAGATTTTTTTTTTTTTTAGACTCTTCAGTCACCATCAAGACAATTCACATCTCTACAGCTTCCTAGATGAACTTTTGCTAATGAAATGTGAACTAGCAGATTTGAAAACACCAGAAACTGATGGCATATCAGTTTCCCCCTACTATGCCACATTCTGCAACTTGTTTCTTCTGAACAGCTGCTCTCCAAAAGAAATGTAGTGCCTTTCTTGTAAATCCTTATTTCTTATTTTAAAATGTAAGAATTGTCCAATACAAAAAAAAAAAACAAAACACAAGAGAGTAACCTCATCCAACATAGTAACAGCAAAAAAAAACACTACAATGTCAGTCTCAATGAACACCCTCAGTGCTTATACACAGAATCATCATGAGGTCAATTAGCAGTTTACCAGAACGCTTAGCCTATAATTTGATGCTGAACAAGAGGAGACAAACAAATTATCTGCCAAAGAAAAGTGCTAATAGACACAAGGAAATAATTTCTATTATGAAAGGAAAAATAATCACTTATTAAAGATATAACAACACATCTTCCTGCTCCAAGTGTTGTTTCAACAACTCTCTTCACTATAAAGGTCTCCAAATATGATAAAGGTCTCCAAATATGGTCAGGTTTCTGTGTTTTGTTTCATAAAAATATTAATACATGGACTAGTTATGTATCTCAAACACAATTTGCTACAAAAATGTAATGATTGATTGGATTTGACAAGCCTCCTTCTAGAACAGTAAACACTGAAGCTTTTGTTTGGGGATATTAATCAGTTCAGCAAGCCAAATGTGTCACCTGTGCCAGAATGAAAGAAAAATCATCCCCACCTATTGGCAGAAGAACACCAGTAAGGAGGGAGAGCCATTAATTATAAGTATTAATCCTGCTATTCAGAGAGGCAGACTTCCACCAGACGCTCATTTTCCTGGATCTGATCATCCTGTTAGCAATAATAGGTCTGCTCCAACTTCTCTGAATTTCTAGACTGAAAACTTGAATGGCTTTCTGCAAACTAAATACTGCAAATCCAGAAAATCTTATCTTCCTCCAGTCATGTCCAGGAGCCCATATTTACATCTTAAAATACTGTGCAAAGAGGATGCAGATTTCACTGAAAACACCTGTATTTGCTATAATGCTAGCCTTAAGCTGAGAATAATTAGAAAACACGGGTGTGAGGCAATAACGCATCAAACTTTTTTAACTGCAGTTTGGCCAGGAGCAAGTATTATTTGTGGTCTTAACCACCCCTGAGCAAAGGAAGGTAAGAACATTACCTGAATACCTGTTCTAAAGTTCAGGTTCTGGTAGAATCACAACTGATTATGCAAAAATCAACTGAGAAATTTAAGTGGTGAAGTAGTGATGTGAAGACAAAACAACGTCCTTAGCTGAAAAAGTCTCATCTGTTCTGAGAGGGTAAGGATACATAATAAGACAATATGAAGATAATTGAATGGTGAAAGAAATGACTCCCAAAGAATCCAAACACTAAAATTTTTATCTATGATATGTCTAGGACCACAACATGAGGATTTACAAGCCACACATAATATAGTAGTTCATTCTTTTCAAGTGATACACCCGGACATTCCTACAGCTATACAAATGTTTTTAAAAATATTCTGCAGACCACTGACCAGGGATCTAAAGATTCTTTTCCTGAACAAGCTGAGGTTTCAAACCTGCTAAATAAGCATATACATTTTAACATAACTATAAATACTCACAAGGACTTCACAACACTTTCTACATAGTGATTCTCATCATTTTCCAATCTTATCTTCTGTTTAAGAAAACCCATCTCCTTCCACACTGTGTGCATACGTGCTATATATGTATACACTAAAGTGCTCTAGCCTGATTACTAAATACCAGTGTGACCATAAAATTGTAGATCTTCATTGTCACAGGAAATTCTGAAACTGGGATAAAGAGATGCCCAGCTCAGAAAACATTATTCACAATAAATGAATATAAGAAGATAGCAAAACACATCTCTTTCATTATTGCTGCTGCTAATTTTGCTGTGTCCCAGTTTTTCAGCCATCTGCAATCAGAATTCAGTTTAGCTCTTAAAAGGCAAATGCACTGCAGTACCAACTATGAAGTTTAGTCTCACTAGGAGAATGAATAGTCCCTTTTCTGCATAGCAGTTCTTTTCAAGAAGCTTAGAAAAGATACTAGGACATGTCAGTTAGCACAAATGAGTCCAAGAACCAATGACAGTTTCCTTGCAAACTTGCCTCTGTGGTTAAGTGAGCTCCTTTGAAGACTTCACAATGTCTAGGAAGTTATGGGGAGTGAGGAGCAGGGGGTCTTCTCCATATACATATTCTGGTTGCTAATAATAATAAATGCAACTTTTCAAGTGGCACAAGGAGAGAACCATAGGGATATAATTTTTTCCAAGATTTTTGACTTCTCATCAACTTAACTATTAGTTTCCAAAGTTACCAGAAAGGTAGACTTATGAAAGGAACACAGTTTTCTTAATCAGTTTCAGAAGTAAAAGACAGAAGGAAGGGAATCAACTTTTCACAGGTGACCCAATCTAGTGGTTGGTATTCCTACCCCTGACAGAGAATCAGATGGTCTTTAAGGTCCTCTCCAACCTATGCCATTCCATGATTGTATGAAAGATGATGACATTACCAAGCAGATAGTTGATTTTTCCTTTTAATATCAATCTTACTATTAATGATTTTAAGCAATTATATATGTAAGCAAATTTTATTGTATGAATTCCTCAATTTTGTATTAGTTTTCCCATTATTTGAAGTTCTCATAGTAGGAGTAGCAACACGTCATGACAGTATAGCACATTTACAACTTTCAAAGATTAAAAAGTTATATCTACACTCGGCAAGCAAACAAGTAGTGGATGTGAATTTGGGCAGGCACGCGCCCAAATGACATAACAGAATTATAACATGCTGCTGGCAGAGGTATTTAAATTGGTCCTAGAAGGCAAAAATATTTAGCACAATGTTCTAGAGAAACACAAGGCTGAGTTAGCATGGTAAATTTAACCACTAGTGAGTCACAGTTCAGGTAGCTGCTGAGACAGAAGGAAGTAAACAGTCTGGCTAACTGTAGGCCAACTGATAGCCAGCAACTTCAGAGAAGAAAAGCCCACCTTAGGTGACAGGGAAATTGCATCTCTCTTTTTTGGATCAACACTTCAAATTCTGAATGGGTTAGCCAGAGACAAACCAAATACCCTTCTATAAACAGCAAATTTGTCATTGTGTTACTAAATAGTAGAAGAGCTCTACAATCTAGTATTCTGTGAAATCACAATTGTCCAAGGAAATGTCAACAACCTAAGAATGATTTTTTAAATTTTGTTTAATTTCTTGAAGTGTAATTATATGCGAATATATTTACATGCACGTCTGCACACACATATGCATATAAGCTGCACGGAGGAAAAACTAACAGCTGAATGAACACGAGCCAGCTGTGCTCCCAGGTAGGCAAGAAGGCCAATGGCATCCTGGCTTTTATTAGAAGTAGTGTTGTCAGCAGGGAGGTGATCATTCCTACATACTCAGCACTGGTGAGGCTGCACCTTGAGTGCTATGTGTAGTTTTGAGCCTCTCACTACAATAAAGACATTGAGACCCTGGAGTGTGTCCAAAAAAAAAAACAGAAGAGCAAGGAAGCTGATGAAGAGTGTGGAGCACAAGACTTCTGAGGAAACTGGGATTGTTCAGTCTGGAGGAGGCCCAGAAGAGACCTTATCACTTCCTACAGTTACCTCAAAGGAGGCTGTAGTGAGGTGGGCATTGGCCTCTTTTCCTGGGTAACTAGCAATAGGACTAGAGGTAATGGTCTTAAGTCACACCAGGAGGGTTTAGAATGTATATTAAGCACAACTTCTCAGAAAGAGTGGTGAGGTGTTGGAACAGGCTGCCCAGGGAGGTGGAAGAGTCACTGTACCTGTCAGTGTTCGGGAAAAGAGTCAATGTCACACCAAGTGACATGATTTAGTGGCCATGATGGTGGCAGGTTGATGGTTGAACTAGGTGAATGTAGTGGTCTTTTCAACCTTAAATGATTCTATGAGTCAATTAGATAGGAAAGAAAAGTACTGAAAATGGTATAACCACCCAGTCTCTCTCATCTGAATTTTAACACCAGGATTGCACATGGAAAAATTCCAAGGTATGCCTTAAGCAATTTAAGGGATTAATCTTTCTGTGTGTGTGTAAAGATAACGTGCACTAAAGGAAATTCAGTAAGCGAGGCCTCAAAGTGACTTGAAGAAAAAAAAATCAAATAGTATCTAAGTGACCTATGGAAATGGGATTTATAGGCTTTTGAAAAATATTATACTAAAAGCCTGCTTCTCTGACAGCTGTGAGTTTTGTCATCATTTCTAATTTGCAAGGTTTTTTACTTACACTGTCTGTTATTTGACTACACCTTTCTGTGTCAGGCAAAAGACTGTATTAAAACATGTCACGACAATCAGGAGCTCATTTAAAACATAAATTAATTCATGAAGTTGTATACACCAAACAACTGGGAAAACAACTTTCAGTCAGACCTTGAAGTATTCATTGAAGAGGATGTCTATGAAGAGCTTAAGGACTGAGTGAGGTATTCAAAGAATAGCATTCTTCAAGAAGCAGAAAGAAAGATTGCTGGATAAACAAGCTGCTTTCACACTTCTGGAAAGCAAGTTACAGGAAAAGCATAAAGAAACTAACCTTGCCTTCAAATAAAGAAATGGGAGATTAGAATTGTAATTATAACAATTAATATTGCAAACTCCAAATCCAACTTGCACAAGTGGGGAGAACTATATGCATACAATCCAGACAAATTTATTTGACAATATCAAAATAAAATGAACTGGTTCATTTATGCATAAATGAGTCCATCATCCTTAATGCTGTGTAGGGAAAATGGACAACTGTCGTTCACTGGCACATAAAGTGTGGCTCCAATGAACCTGCATCTATCCTTTCATTTTCTCCCATTTTAGAATACTAGGAGCTTCCAGGTTAAGCAGCACCCAGCTCTACATGGCAAAGAATAACAGAATACAAAGGAGCAGATATTTGTTACGTTATGTTACTTCAGAGTTCAGATATTTTTTCTGGAAGAGACTGTACCAAAAAAGAGCCTGTGTAGGTATACAGCCTGCTTATCCTTGTGAACAGAACAGAGATTTCATTATTTTGGATTTCTCTGATTTGAAAGCAATCATTATAAATAAAGAAAATATGTAGAAAAAATAAAATTAAATTGCGCACAAGATTCACAGAAAGATGTTCTATAAAAAGTCAATACTATGAAAAGGTCATTGTTCAGGTTCCTCTGATGCGATCCTTCAACACCACAGAAGTCTGCCATCACATGCAAGGTGTAACCACTACTTCTAAGTTCTGGTAAATAAAGTGGGCAAAGATGGTGGGGGAAATTGAATCTTCATTCCCACTTAAGCTTTTTGATGTTACGAGCTGTCATCAAGATTTGGCTTATTATAGTTTTAATACATCTTTCTGACAGCCATTTAGACATTTTTCAAAATCTCTGTCCTGGTTTCTGCTGGAATAGAGTTGATTTTTTTCTTCACAGTGTCTGGCATTAGGAAAAAAACAATGCCAATAATACAGCAATATTTTTAGTTATTGCCGAGAAGGGCATGGGGACAAGCTGGGCATCACTTGTTTGGAGTAATTAATTATCATAACTAATATCCTTTTTTCCTTTCCTGTCTTAGAAAATAGTTTTTATCTCACAAGTTCTATTTCACTGTTTTCAGATTCTTTCCCTCATCTCACTGGGTGTGGGGGGAACAAATGAATGACCATGTGGTGCTGAGCTACCCTGCCAGTGAAACCATAATGATCTCCTTGTTTAATCTTCCCTGCAAAGAGATAGGCAGTATAGAAACTCCAATGCATTTGGATGAAACATCCAATGACTGAACTTATCCTTTCCTAATCCTTCTACATACAGGTTCCCCACATCCAAAAACTGAAAATGAAAACTCTTAACAAAGTCTGGAAAAACAAAAAAAAAACTAAGAAATCACTGTATTTATACAGGTGCACAATTCAGTGAACATAAACACCCTGCAAGAGGGAGCTTTGGTTTATTTTTTTCTTAAGAAAGAACAAAAACCTGTAGTTTATTATGCTGAAAACTGGATCTTGAAAATGTATAAAGCAATATACACTTTATATATAATCTCCCACTTTTTTTTTTTAAATCATAGAATCATAGAATCATTCAGGTTGGAAAAGACGTTAAAGATGTAAAGAAACAATACTTACTTTAGTGAAGTGAGCTGGATTTTTCCAGAGTTTACTTTAAACTAAGTGGAAAGGGTATTTTTTTTCCACCTTGCATTGAATTGGCCCTTGTAGGTAAATTGCTTGAATAAGCCCTGCTTGTTGAATGATAATTGAATGAGCCTAGGGAATTTTGCCAGTTCCAGGTGCGTGGGAGTTTGGAGAAAATAACATCTGTTCTCATCAAACAGCAGAAAGGCAAATTACTAGTCATCCTTAATAAATCTGGTGCAGGAACATTAAATAGAGAGTAAAAGAGATATATTAAAAATGATTTTTTTTTAAGCAAAAATGTATTTTTTTATTAACTTAATATAGCAAAGTTATGCTGCTCATCCTACCTTGTCATTTCATCACTTTTTTTTTCCTGATGGACTTTGCACTGTCGCAGCTTGTCATTGTGGTTAAAAGTCTTATTTTGTTTGTGCTATGTTCACTGTCAAAAACAGCCAGACAGTTATGCAGCCATATATTCACACATGCAAGAACAGCCTTGCTAGCATAGACATCCAAGGGTAAGTTTTAAAAATAGATGCAAGGCAGAGAGCACACTGCTGAGTATTTGTCACTGTCTGCAATTGACACTCTATTTTATATAACCCATATAATAATTATATTACCTTTTATACTTGTAGATACTTAAAGTCTTCCTTCTCATCTCCTTATTTATACTTCAGCCCCAGTTGTACATATGGAGCTGCTCTTTTTGTATCACCATAGGCATGAGCAAGTAAGATCCAACCTTTCTGGCCAAGCTGGCCTCTAGATAGCCAGGGCAGAATTCTGAGGCTCTGGTTATTTGTTTGTTTTTTTTTTTTTTTTAGGAAATTACTATTTAAAAATGAACAAAAATCAGTTCCACACAGATCATCCCTCTAACTTTGAAGCCTCACAATATCTCAAATGTATGAATTACTGTGGCATGGCGATGACAATCATTTACATTAGCTCAGTAGAAAGAACTTAGAGCAAGAATTTCAGGTACATTCATAATAACTGATAACTCAGTCCAGGATGCCTCTGTTGTGTGAAAATAATGTGATTAAAAAAAAAAAAAAAAAGAAAAAAAAAAGTTTTGTCTTCCTCAGTAGCTGGTTTTAAACATATGGGAAAAATCTTAAGACACAACAGTCCCTACCAGGATTTGAATTTTCTCTCCCATTATATGAAGACTTCACATGAAAGCTTCAGCGTAGCCACTCATCGCTAAGGAAGACAATAAAGCATGATTTTAAAAAAAATCATTGGTAAGTATGAGATTTATTCATTGTAGTTTAAAGACTGTGCCAGTTTTGTATCTACCACCTACTACATTATCAGAATTTGAACTGGGGGGGAGGAGGGGTGGGAATGAGGCCTACTCTAACTACATTTCAGTCCATAGAACTAGTGACTGTGATCAGTGTTTCACCACTGATTGCAACGCAATAATCGGGGCTAAATGCCTGATTAGGCATCAATCCCTGTATTACCCATACAGGTGGAAAACACACAACCACATGTAACAGAGTTTGTAAAGAAACTTTTATACTGTACAGTCTGGACCCTGTGTGCTTTTTTTGCTGAGTGTGAATGACTCCTTCCCTACCTTACAAAGACAATAATGGTTTTGTCCAGGAACAGACAACTTTTACAACACTATCAGAAGCTTTCATTTTCCTCTTCATTTCAAAACAGAGGTAAGAACATCTTTGTTCTTACAAAACAAACAATCTTTGAAATATATTTAGACTAAACTTTGGTTTTTGTTAATTTTCGGGAACGCTGCCAGTCTCTTTTTAGTAGACCGTTCACCGCTTAATGACTCTATGCAAGGCAGAAAAGCTTTAATCAATAGAATAAAAAAAAAAGTTGAGAAATTACATGCAACTTTACAAAAGGCAAAGTCATTTCCTGCATATTGTCAAGCAGACAAAAACACGTTGACATATTGTTACTGCGAGCAGCCAAAGAATTGTTTCAAACATTACAACTATATTACATTTCCTTTTCGGTGTTCTCAACTCTCCCTGCTTCCTCACAACAAGGATTTTTCCTCTTTCATAAGTGTACAACATCTCCATGAGTTATTTCTTAATTATGAGAAGAGAATCCAAGGCTGAATGATTTAAAATCTGCTCTCAAGAGCAAGAACTTACAATGTAAGAAGCTCTTACCTTTGCTTACTTCTTGAAATAAGAAATCAATAAATATGGTTCTCAGTTCACTCTACGACCCTGCATTCCACAGCAGTCAATCATCCTGCAACAGGCCTCTGCTAATAAGTAGTGCAACACAGAGGATTTGTTCTATCCGTCAGCTAATTACGCAGTTACTGCAGAGAAGAGTAACAACGGAAAACCTGACTCTAACACACTTCAGGCAACATCTCTATCCTTTGCTTTCCCAGACTACAGAAGTCTGTTCACATTGCCACTGCACTGAGAAACTCTGCAAACACGCTCCCACTTTCTCTAATTAAGTTCTTGTTTCGGTAGCTCTATTACCACTTACAGACTCCTCCGTGTCAGCTCAAGACAGTGGTGAAGATCCTTCCCACCTTTAACAAAGAACACCCAGACCCCGTGTGGCCTCCTCCACCATCCACACATTTATAGACAGACATAGCAATAACATATATGTCAAACATTTGTGTATATATCTCCATATTTTCTTACATGCATTCTTTTCTCTCAAATGCAAAGATAGAATTATGAAGGTGCTTTTTAACTATTTACTTGCCAGAAATCAGTTGTATTCATTTACGTTATGAAGAAATTCTTTACCATGAGGGTGGTGATGCACTGGAACAGATTGCCCAGAGAGGCTGTGGATGCTTCTCCCTGGAGGCCAGGCTGGATGGGGCTGTTTACAACCTGGTCTAGTGGGAGGTGTCCCTGCCTACAGGAGGGGGTTGGAACAAGATGATCTTTAATGTCCCTTCCAAAGCAAACCATTCTATGAGCCTTTGTTGATAGATTTGTTTTCACATGAAATATAACACGGTATTACCAAGATGAAAACGTATGCATCCTAAAAGCATTCCTGTTCAAAAGCTTGCACTTACAGAAATTAAAGTTACGACTAAGAATGATCTATCAAAATACAAGTCTTTGGTCACCATTTTGCCAACATTTTTTCTAGTCTTGCTTCTTTAAGTGCATATGTTCATTTAGTCTTTCTGGCATTACAAACAGCTTTATACATGTATTTCGAATTTGCTTTATTTTTTAATTTTGGGGGGTAAGAGGAGGTGGAGTGGATCGTTTTTCAAGCTCAAGAATTTGAAATTTAATTTGAACTTACACAGCTTTACAACCATGATAAAATATTAGTTAAATACAAGCTTAAAATCTGTTACATGCCAGTTTAAAGATATCGTAATCCTTTATGGCTGACATCATGTTGTAAAGTCAGGGTGCTAACTACTGCCTCTTGAAAGACAAGAATATCAAAACAATACCTGATAGTAACATGGGAAATCAATAATGATACAATTTTCATGCCAAAAGCAGTATCTTGCTAATGAAATCCTGACCACATACAGTCTGAATATTTTTTACTTAAAGAGACTACACATACTTCAGATTTAAAAGTCTGTTTTAAAATATCTACATAAGTTGCACCAAATGAATTTAAGACTTGTATCTGTGAATCGCTGGTTTTGAAGACAAAAAGAAAGTCAAAGGCTCTTAGAACAGAATCAGAAGTGCCACATTGTTCCTTCCCACTCCACAGAAACTCAATGTCTTGCTTCAGCAGATTCAATAACATTAGTGGAAGCTACTGAGTTTCTATTTAACAGTAGTTTCATATTAAGTAAAAGGGTATAGAACATTCATAGTCTTATGTAGCCTTTAGCTTCTGTACTTTTCTCCTCCTCAACCCCTCCCATCCTTCAAAATATTGCACATGAAGTAAATACGCCTAATAAGAAATACCACAGAAATGACAGCATATTCTACTCTACTCTCTACTCTCCCCACCCTTCATGAACTGCTTAAAACACTCCTGTCAGCACAAGTTGAAGGGGGAAATGCTGTTATTGCAATCACACATGTGGCATGTTCATGCAACAGACAGATGGTTAAATTAAAAATACCTTTGAGAAAAACAGATAGAACACCACCTTCAGAGCTACGCTGTGCGCCCTTTTGCAAGTCCTATATATCCTGAACACACAGAAATCCTGAAAGGTGTTTTCTCTATCCGTAGCTATTGCCATTATAATTCTGTAACGGATAGGTACAAACTCACTGACTGCTCTGCTGGAAGAGTTTATCTGACAGCTTTTTACCTTCAGCATTCCAAACCATCTTGCAAAGCCTTTGGCAAGTCATGACTTGATGCAGAAAGAAGCGCTTCAAAGGAATGTGAATCCACCATGAAAGTGGGACCAGTAATTCAATGCATTAGTTGGATGATTCATGAAACAGATCTCTAAGTAGATCCAGGTAACAGACACAGCTCTTTTTTCGGTCTAAAAATCTGTATTATCTTCCTGAAGTCAAGTCCACAATTGCCTTCTATCTATGAATATTATCCGCATTAACTATGAAGAAAAAAAAAACACCTAGAAATACTCTCACTTTTTCTTACATTGTTCAGAAAGCTGCTTATAGAAATCCTCTTTTCTCAGAGATCACCTGTGACAGCTCCAATAAAAGAAAAATCCAAACATTCACATTTAAAACATGGGAGGAAATTTAGACAAGAGAAAAAAAAAAGCTATAATAGGATTTTCATACTCTGTCCCACATTACTAACACAAAGTCACTGAGAACACAGATTTCCAAATGAACCAAGCAGAGGATTATACAATTATGTGCTATTTTAGGTATGCTTATTATAACGTACATGCTGGAAAAGATATTTGCCTCATACTTCAGAGCTCACATCAAACTCAAATTAATATCAGCCAGGCCCAGACCTACAGCAGGAGAGCAGACATGGCGGCTGCCCAACAGTGCCGCAGTTGGGAGCGGGGTTCACATGCTCTCCCTGAGCTACTACAAGTGGGACAAGAGAAGTCCTTTTGTTTGAGTCATTAAAGCAACTCAGGCAGTGATTCAAACCTGTCACCAATTATCTGAATAAATCTGCCATCTTAGTTCTCTATATTCATCTTCTCTGCCTAGCTCCTGCTGACTTTCATCCACAGAGACTAGAATCTCTTCAAGGTGAGCGTTCCACTACACCTTTGTGCACAGTGCTGACTGCAAGACGGCTGAGATATCAACCATCTGCCACAGTGCTATTGTAATAGAAATAATATGTTAAGTTTCACATAATTTCAGTAGAGGAAATAAAGACAAAGTCTGGCATTATAAAGGCTGAGAATTTCAAGGCAGCAACTTGGGCCTTCCATCTCCATATTTCAAAGAAAGCAAATAGAATATTCTCATTTCTTTATTTTAAAAGCCAAATAGAGGAGGCACTGAAGAGCTATAACAATTATAGATGTGGATTTGGCTCCTAAATATTTGCCTGAAGAAACTCAGGATATCATGTCATAAATAGCATTTGTTAGAAAACATCGGTTAAGCAGAGAAAATTTATGAAGAAAACAGAAAAAAATGCTACTGCACAGAGAACACGTCTGCCCAGCAGAACTTACAACTGTACACAGAATAGCAGCATGAAGACAAAGCACTAAGTTTCAGGTAACTGCCAATTTCAGTGTCATCCACACCATCCAACCACACAGCCTGTTAATGAGCTATTTCTTAAGACCTCAGAAAAGAAGCCCAAAAGTTGCTAAAGAGGGACCGTGGAGGTAGCAGTGGAATACCAAGGGCAGCACAGAAAGATTCCTCAAAAGGTGACGGAAGTGATACTGGTCTCTGTCCACAACATAGCTTTGTGGACAAAACAAGGAAGACTAGAAAACTATTTTAAATGCAAACCAGTAAGGGAAAGGAAAGGAAAAAACAGTCTATTAGACAAAAGAATTTCAGTGAAGGCATTACAAGATACAAACTGATTTTTCACTTCTGCATTAGAACAAAATTTCATTTCATTAGAAGTGGGTTTGTCTGTTATAGGTCAGTAAATTACTTCACCTATTCTCAGTAGTCACACAGTATCTGCTCCAAACTAGAGAGCAATCTGAAAACATCACAGCACTCTGCACGAGGTCCAGTCTCTGAGCCAAGCACATCTAACAACATAATCTTATCACTGTTAACCACCTAGAGATGATTCATACGCTGCTACATCCTGTCATACTCCACACGTTAACAGTTGAATAACAAATTCTTGGATCATTCTAATGGCAACTGAAGATTTTCTGGCATCCTTGAGAAAGTAGCCCAGCCATTTTCACAACTGCCACAGCTGTCTCAACATCTGAAACAGTATTCACTTTTTAAAACCCTAGTATTTTCTTTATGTACCCCACTTCAGACAGTTCAGATGGACAGCAAGCACGTATTTACAGTATAAAGTCTACAATAAGAGCTTTCCTCAAACAAAAATTAAACTGTGTCCTTGACAATGACAGAAGTAATAATAGATAGGGAGGCAACAACTTCATCCTCTTGGATGCAGAAACAATGAATACCTATTGTATAGATGTAGCAGTCTTTTCCTGAGCTAGTGAGCAAGAACACTTGCATCGCATCCTATGGCTGCCTCAACTCCAGGCTCCTTAAAGCAAAGACTTGAAAGAGTCTTCAGCCTGCATAGAAGTCACCTCCATCCACTCTCTTTGCATGTCCTTGCATGCAACAACAGCAAATCAGCAGATCAGAAGTAACCCCAGGCCACAGTATGCCCAAGTGGTAGAATGATTATTACAGTAGAATCTTAAATCAAGTAGCGCCTTGACAAGAGTGTGATACTAGGGCCAAGCTCATTTTCACATAGGTCTTGCTTTACATTTCTTTGTACACGTGTTTATCTATATTTTGGTCACACAGACAAAATCATTCATTAGTACTAAAAAGAGAGTAACATTCTAAGAGAAACACAGAACAGCTAAGTCTCCATCTCAGCACTGCTGCAGGCTTCTTGTGTCAACTGGAGCAACATTCCCTTAAGTGATACCTACCCAACATAAATGAAACACTGAGCTGAGTCCAGAGCCTCAAGCAGAATAGCTATCAGCATCTCTGCACAGCCCATAAATCATCTGCTCAAAGACCATGGTACAACCCAATCATCACTAAAGCTGTGCCATTATGCAGAGATAACAAACATCTACAAAAATAAATAGTTTCAGACTGAAAAGGGAAAGCTGTCCAGCTTAGCAATAGGAGAACTTTCGGAGCGCACAGAAATCATAGTTTCCAATCTCTGTTCCTGTTATATATTTATAATAAAATATATATTAGCTTTTTGTGAAGATTTTCTTTTCCCTCTCCACCTACAAAGTTACAGCATATCCTAACTTGGTAGCCATAAAAAATATGATTTTTTTTTCTTGGCTCAAAAAGCACAATTAAAAAAAGAAAAGAAAGGGTAGTAGTAATACTAAATTATCAGGTTGCAGTCAGTATAACCAATGTCATTAACTCTTGAGTATATTGTCCCTCAACTACTTGAGTCTCCAATAATGCCTGAAGTGAGTCACTCTTCTACCTGAAAACACTACATTAAAGTCTTATTTAGTACATCCATTCTGAATAATGAAAAGACATTGAAGTTAAATTCAAATTAATCTGCACTGGCATGCAACAATCTAGAATGACTTGGAAAGTCATGGCCCAAGGAGAAAAATTAATGAGATTAATCCTGCACGTCTTACATATCCAAGTAGTTCCTTCTTCTGCGATTAGTTACATTGGGACAGTAAGTCTCTTTGCTGGTATATATACGATAAATATAGGGTCCTCCATAGTGGAGCAAGAGCCACGTTCCTAAAGTTACTTACTGTCTACTGCTGATTTGTTTCCCAGAATAAATACACCACACCAAACAACAAAAATGCCTAGATGATTTTGTGTTTGAGGGAGGGTTTGTGTTTTACTATTAACAATTCCCAAAAGGAAACTACCATGAAAATAAGAGATAAGGTGCAATCCAGCAAATCAAAACAAGTCTGACTTCATTGAATCAACATATCTAGCCATGCTGCAAAGGAGAGCCGTGACCAAGCAGATGTTTGAGACCAATAAATAAATAAAAAGCAGACATTGAATATGATATTAACTTACCCAAACCTTTAGATGGCTGAAATTAAAAGTCTGGGTTGATTGAGTTCCCAAATTCAATATTTCCTTTCTGAAACAACTCCTTCTATTCTAACACTTGTCCAAGAGACAGGGAATGAGTCACACCCTGGAGATCTCTGCCTTCCCAACTGACCATAAGAGAGTGATTAGGACAACTAACAATAGCTGAAATAAATTCACTGAGCAAACCACTCTAAGCAGCAGGCTGAGAAATAACCCGTGCCTCCTCTGTTATGAAATTTCCCAAGTAAGTGCACACAGTCGTTGACATGCCATTTATTTATGACAACAGATGCTGCAGAAGGCTCAAAGACGAGGAATGAAGTTCCTAGTAAAAAACAGATGTCTTAGTACCCACCTATTGGTCTTAACTATGAATTCAACTGGTCCAGAGATAAACCATGTATTCGCAATGCAACTTCAACTTAGATCTACTATTAACTGCATGTAATTCACAATTCTCTTTAGATTCCTCGAGTGGTGAAAACATTGATTTCATAGATTTCATAGTCCAAATTTTTAAAAATAATGCTGAAATGTATACATCTTCTGATAAAAACTAGAAACCTGAAAAACATAAAATGACACTGCATAAGACAAACAAGAGAGCAGGCATGAGGTATCTGCTGAACCATAGCACAGCTTTCCAAGAAAAATGTTCAACTCATCATCTGTGACAGCCTAAAGCTAGGGTGCAGAAAACATTTATTACCACCTTATTGTTAGTGTTGTTCCTCTTGTCCTTGTTAAAAAATAAGCATCTGATCAAGAGCATCCCTCCTGTTCACACGATCTTCCAAATGCACACACAACTTAGGGAAGTTTCTTCGTTGACAGAGCCAATACGTGAGGCATTATTAAGATGAATTATGTGTTTTGATCTGTCTGAAGCACTCTTACATTGAATAGGATGGGTATTCAGAGTTTTCTGAAACAGAACGTTCCTTGTGAACTTGACAAAATATACTGTTATCAAATTAAATTAAGAAAAACTGATTTCAAGTCTTAGGTTGGAAAGACAGACATTTCATTTAAGACAATGTTCATTAATTCAGTCTTTTATAGTATTCTTTCTGGTAATAGAGCTTGACAATTACAGGTGGTATACTTGCCGCATTCCTTTGTTAGACACAGTAAAGACTGCATTGTGCACAAAACTACTCACCTGACCTCTTCCTCATTTTCCTTTGCACACACACTCATCTCAAAAAACACTGCCTTGTTTGCAAACTCAAAAGGCACTGGAAACAAAGTTTCCCTCAGCGGGTTGCTTGCTAGCATAAAATGTAGACCCCGGCTACAAGGAAAAACCATTGTAAGTACTGATTGAGTAGCATTCAGACAGAATTAACAACACAATCAGTACAACACATTGCCATAGAAAAATATGCAAGACATCATCACTGTAAGATGGTGAAGATAAGATGGTAAAGCGATTTGACCAAAATTATCTTGTAAACTGGGCTAGACCAAGCAAAGAATCCAAAATTCCCAGGCTTAAACAACAGTTCCAGCATCATCTTCCACTCCATGAAGTACTTCTTTCTGCGGTCTGTATTGCCTATCTAGACTGCAGTGCCACCAATCCTGCCCTCTAGAGCTTAGCATTGAAGTCAGTATACAAATGCGTGACTCCTGCACAGCACGCTCACAGGCTACACAACAGAAATCAATACATAAGGAGGAATGAAAGTACCATAAAGGCAGAGAAAACACAGTTAGCAGCACATGCTCTTATTTTATTAGAAGCACCAAGAAAACATCCACAGAGAAATGATTACCCTTAAACACGTGCAGAAGTGGGGATACACATTGCTATAAGACGTGCAATATAGCAGTTCCACCCAATTTCCCATCTTGGCCATACCAGTACCAGCATCTCCCTCTCCATTCTGACCTTTCCGAATATGAGGCACACATATGAGTCGTGGCATTTTGTCACCATGTAAATGTCTTAAAATATACTTACTTATATGTCTTAAAGACTATTTGCTTTAAAAATTGTTTTATATGTAGCCACTTCTTATTCCTTCTCATTTTCGGGACAGATGATACAATATCCTAAGACTGTAATTTATGTGCTACAAGATTTCCCAGGTGCCATCTAATTAAACAATTCAATCAGAAAAACAAATCAAAAATTAATATTAAAATAACCTCATGTGCAAAATGCTGCAGTTAGAGCTTCCTTGTATTTGCAGGATATCCCAAAAAACGTGATTCTATTATCCTTGCTAATTCTGTGCCTGTTCAGCACTGCAGAACATCTGAGCTATTAACACCTTCCTCCAACATCATAAATAAATAAATAAATAGATAGATAGATAAAAGTGGTACAGGCAAAACCTTTACAGCAAATTACAGCTAGTTTGCATTGTCTAATTCAGAAACATCGTAACAGCTGATTTACACAATTTATGGCAGTGAGTCCCAAACTTGTAATTTCTTACAAGTTTCTGTCAAGCTGATGTGTTTGAAGTACTTCTTCCAATGACTTGAGTGAATTTTGCAACATCACCCAGAAGTCAGAGCATCTCACAACACTAAAGCAAAACCCAATTAAGTTAACATCCTATTCGGCTATCTCCAGCAGATAAATTTCTTGTGAACCTCAGACACTATGATTTGCAAAAGTACAAGCACAGGAAGTCAGCCAAGGGATAACAAACAGATATGTTTATTTAGTTTTAGAAGTGTTTTCAATACGGTAGGAGAACTTTGTAAACTCCACCCCTCCCCCCTGCCCCCAACTATTCTCTCCTACTTATTACCAAGCTGTTCACTGACATATTTTTAGAAGATTCTCTTCAACATTCATGCAAACGTTTAAGGGAAATATTTCCTGGTTTGTTTTTTACATAGACAGAGAAAGTTACTAATCATGTTTATGCTCTATTCCAACGCTACACCCTCTCCTGATTTAAGTATCCCTTTCTCTAACACTCTGAGAAGAATCACTGTTCCAAGTGACACGCTGATATGGAGACTGTGATTTTCCTTGAAATAAAGCTATCAGAGCTTCGCAACAACAAAACAAAATTATTCTCTAACTCTATATGGAAAGCCAATGAATTTTCTCTATATAACCATAGAAAAAACTGCTGCCTTCATACATGCTTCCACAGTGCACTCCACTGGCACACACACAAATTTTTTTTTTATTTTTTTATTAATTTTTAAAATTAACTTCAGGATTCAAGGAAAAAAAACTTAAAGGACTGCATGAGAGAAAATTAAACTTGCAGGTACTGCTATAAACTCATCCTACCTCATCCTACTCCCCCTTCCACCCCCCCCCCCCCCCCCCCCCCCCCACCCCCCCCCAGGAATGTTATTGTTTTTTAGTGTTTTTCTGTTGATGTCTCTTCTTTTTTGTTTAGTAATTTACCAATAATTGTAGGACTATCTGAGAAATGAAGGCGCAGGCAACGTGATGTATCACATTTTAAGAAGTGCATTAATACAATTCGCAGCATTAAGCAGAAGCCCTGCTCACATGGGAATAGCCAGCCTGCCCGCTCCACCCTTCTCAAGGCTGCCAGAAAACCAGCTGGCCAAAGCAGCCTGGAGGCAGGTGAACTTTTGTGCACTGGTGTCAGGTATCCTTTACCGCGTGGTTTGCTTCTGCCTTGGCGGATTTAGGAGGGATTTGAACCTTCAGGGAAGGTTCTGCAGAAATGTAAAAAGACGGTCCCTCTGGAGCTCTCATTCACCCTCCACCCTTCTTACTTTCCAACACGCTCAGCAGGCAGGGCGACTGGACAACACCACGCCGACGATACAGTACCTAAAGATCGCCCAGCAAAGTCATGTAAAACCCCAAAGCTCTCAGGAAATCATCATCTCCCCACCACTTGCCTACCTCAACTCGTCTCCCAAAGCTCGCTTTAAAAGGAGATCAAATTAAAAAGGCATTCCACAAACGACAGACCGTCCCAGTTAAAACCCCGAGCGGCCCCAGGCACTACAGCAGCACCAGTGGAAAACCCCGAGCGCAGCCGGACACACGCACACCCTCCGCACGGATTAGCTCTCAGGCTCACACGGGAGGAGAATAAGAACCGCATTCGCATTTTGGCAAAGAAAAATACCAACTGCAGAGCGATGACAGCAAGACGCGAAGATGCTCCCCCTGCACCTCGCGCCCGCTCCCAACGGGGCGAAGGGGCTGGCAGCCCCGGGCGGGGCGGCAGTGCGGGCCGTATCCCCGCGCCGGGCACCGCCGGGCATTCCCACACACGGCGCAGCCTCCGCGGAGCCCCGGTCGCTTCCGGGCAGAGGAGCGGTTCCCCTCCGCTCGCCGCGCGACCGCCTCGCCTCGCAAACACAAACGCTGCCCGAACGTGGCGGGAGGGGATGGGAGACCGAGCACAGAAAACAACGGGGTGGGGAGAGGGGGAAAGCAAAGCGGGGATTAAGAGTAAGGCGGTACCTTGTATGTGCTGCTTGATGACATTTTCCAAATGGTCCAGCCTTTCTATAATCCGTAAAGTGTCCTCCTTGCCTTCCTCTAACTTTTTTTCTGAGATCGGCTCTTGCACTTTCACATAAACACTGGCGATGTAGTTGGTGACCCAGCCCACGTACAGCAGGCAGACGATGTTAGTCATTCCACTCAAAATCACGCAAGTGGACACTAAAGTTTTGGTTTTCCTGGTGCACACCATCCTGAGATCCCTCCATATAGCTCCAAAAATCCTGCGATCCAAAAAAAAAATAATAATAAAAATAAAAAAAATCAACCGCGATGAAAACAAATCCTTTCCCCCTTTCCCCGAAACGGTGACCACTCAGAAGTCAGTAAATTTCCACGCCAAAAGTTCTCCGATCCACAGAAGAAAAATATCTGTCGCCTACCTAGGAGGAGAGGTGGGGGCGGGGAGGGCTGATAATTAGAATCCAGGATTTTAGCACACGAAAATAGCCGAAACTTTGCGCTAGCAGCATCGGCGGCAGAGAGCAGGGCGTGCCGACCGCCCGGCTGCCGCCGCTCCCTCAGGCACCGATTCCCACCGCGAGCATCACGGCCGCGAGCAGCCAAGTGCCCAAGTGTTGCAAACTTTGTTCCCTCCGCCGCCGCTTCCCATCGCGACCGGCCGCAGCTCCAGAATCAGACCAGGGAAGCGGCTCGCCGAAGAGCGGGGCTTGCTCGGCCGCGGATTGACGGCCCCTTCCTCCAATAAGGAGCCCGCTCCGCCACGGCGGCCGCTGCCATCGCTGTATGGCCGCCGGGGAGCCGCGCGGGGCGGGGTTACAGCGGGGCCCACCTGCTCCCCGCACAGGCACACACGCACATGCACACACATGCACACGCATGCACGCACATACACGCACACACGGGCGGTGGGGCCCCTCCGCCGTTGCCGCAAACTACGGAGAGAGGGCGTGGACGGCTGCCGTCGCGCTATTTCGGGAGCCGCCTGCAAAGGAGTCGGTGGTCTAGATGGGAAACAGCGGGCAGCTCCCGTTTTGCTGCTAGGTGCGGGCTGTGCCGCTTGCCTAGCGAAAGCAGCCGGTATCATTAAGATATATGCTCACACAGTCATCCATTTGCCCGGAGGCGGCGAAACTGTAGGAATTCCTTTGGCTCATCTGAGCTATTGGTTCCACAGTTCCAGCCAGCCAGCGACCACCCAGCTGTTAGAACAGCTTTGCCTTTGATCCGCCTGCTGTCTGTTCCTCCCACCCCACGCGGGGCTTATATTATTAATAGCCCGCTACTGCCTGCATCCGCAGCAGCGAGCCTCACCACTTCCACAAGAACACACTCCATCATAGCACATCCTGTCCAGAATTTGCTTGGGGACTGGGGACAGTACCAGTAAGTAAGTCCCAATTTACTTCAGTATATTCATGCTTCTCCGCCCCACGTCTTACATTTACTACTTTTTGAAGTATGCCAGAAGAGGGGGGAAAAAAAATTCCTCTCAATGTGAAATCATGCTGGTTGGAGTGAAGGTATATGGCAGTCAAATATTTTCCATTCCTATTAAATAAGGACTCCTGCAGCAAGAAGGAGACTGTTTTCTAATACTGCAGGACTCACTGCTATGAAGCAAACATTAGCTTCCACATCCAGCAATATCCCAAATGTACCTTTCAATATTTCATCAGAAATAAAAGTAGATGACTTAGGTTTGGGGTTGCCATTTTTAAGCAAACAGTGAGACCCAGTATTCAAGAGAGAAGGCAAACAACTGTCCTGCCAAAAGGCAGAATGACCTCTTCCTTTCCATCAGTTGGTACTCCATAGAAACAGTAAGAACTACGGATACTCAAACACATACAAAAGCCCGTGGAAGCTGCGGTACACTCTGCCAATGAAGGCCAAAAAAACAGTTTCCTCAGTCTTCTAAGCCTCTGTGAAAACTAACTGAAATGTGGGCCAAATTACAAACATTTCCCAGCGAAATGCTAAGGGAGGCTAGCATGACAAAACTCCTTTGAAAATTAGATAATATAACTTAAGGCGTTTGAATGTGAAGTAGTATACATCCACATGGTAAGGAAAAATATTTAAGAAATACAGAAAAGGTTGCAAGACAAACAAGTCAGTGAACATTTTTAAGCTTTATAAAAGGCTACATGTTGTCAGAATACACTAATTCAGCTCCATCACATAAGTTAATTGTTCTGCTTGATCTGTGATTAACGTTTTTCTGTAGCATCGTTTATTTCCCTGTTTCCTATCTTTATACTTCAGTGTTACAGCTCCACATCTGGTAGCAAACCAAGAGCAGTTAAAGCACATCGCTGAAGTCTTCAGCAGTGTTATCTACACTTGCTTTAATCTGTGTCAATTCTGCCTGCAGTCACAAAATAAGAAGTTCTTCAGCCATGGCAATTTAGACAGAATCCAGGACTTAGCCTTGAACTTCCCAATGTAAGGCAAAACTTCTCTAAAACCACTCCAATTAAAGGACAAGTAATAACCATTAACAAGTTATATTTTGCAGAGAGGTTTATAAAATGTTAACAAACAACTAGCTGCTTTTACAAACAAACGTGAGTGGTATTTGTTACTAATGACTGTTAGCAAATCTGTAGGTGACATCAAGGTTTCAAAAAAGATGCTAACTGTGTCTCGCAGCGTAATTGGTTGCATATAACAGCACATAACAAATTAACACTGAATCATACTAACTATTAATAGTTCATTAGGTCTTTGCCTCCCAATGGTGTTCTGATCATGTTTAAAACATAGTTTCATTTATAGCTACGTTCTCCCATTACCAAAGCCGGACTCCTCAAAAGCAGAACAGTCACTTCCTATCTCCTCATGTGAGCCTACATTTTGCTGCAGCTAATGTTACAACTCCATTTGACTTTGTAGCAAACCCTCCGCATGTTTTGTTAAAAATATATTTAAAATACAGTGTTTTTCAACTATACGGTTTTTGTACTGGTGTCTTCACAGGTTTGTTTTTGCTTGGCTTTTTATTTGGTGGGATTTCCAGGGGGTTTTTTCTTTGTTGTTATATTTACATAAACTCAGATATATCTAAGAGTCTGCCGTTGAGAGAACAGTCTTTTTTGTAATTTTGATTTATTGTGTAGTATCACAATCCAGAATTTGTGCAAGGCCTTGTATAAATATACAGACAGACCACTTTTTTATCTAATGCCCTCAATAGAAGAAAAGATGTGCTGCCAGCCTCAACAGTAGTCAGGGAGAAAATGACAAGTGGATTAGAACATTTAATTATGAGGAAAGCAGAAGGTCTAAGAGTTAAGTTAAGGTTAAATGTTAGTGCTGTTTTTGAAATGTCTATTTCATGTCCTGATATTGATCTGCTATGCCATGCTATGCCAATTATGTCACTGTTGTTTCACTTGAGATAGTGAAAAAAAATAATTTCTTATTATTTGTATACGTCACAGGCTTCAACATGAATTGTCCCCTACCTCGTGACTATAATAACACCATTTCAACCAGTGCTAAAGAAATATTAGCCTCATAACCTGGGAAAAAAGAAAAAAAAAAAAAGAAAGAAAAAAAAAAGAAAGCAAGACAAAGAAAAAAAGAAATACAACCACCACTTACTGCAATTTAAAGCACTCTGTAAATAAAATATATTCATTAGTATAGTATATCTTAGCTGGCATAATAGCTCAGGGAATGAAAATGGAAAGAAAGATATGCTTAGGAGCTACACTTTTGTTGGTGGACTTCGACACAGGCTAAAGCACTTTTAGTGCTAAGAGGGTCTTTGAATAAAGCAATAGTGAAGCATCACAACCAACATTATTTACATCCTGTCTTACAAAATCAGGTTTCTTGCACCTTGTTACAAATCAACAGAAAAGCTCGATTTTTAGAAATATTTTGACTGCATTCTATTCAGATTCTTTGCCAAAGTTCAATTTGTGAAGATATATTCAATTCAGTTTATGGAGATGTAATATTTGTTATCTAGTCTGAGTAGATGTTCCTGCACTATTCCTTCCCATTCCCCCAGAATGATCACACCTCCCATTAGGAAAGATGGTAGAAAATTCCAAAGGCACTCAAGAAGTTACACTGCTTTTTGCACTGTGGACTAAAGTGACCAAAGCATGAGTTATCCTGAGCAGGAAGCGATGCTGTTTTGAAACTGTGATGTCCAGGTCTGCATGCACATGAATCAAAGCCTATCTAGCTCTTGAGCACAGATCTGCCCCTTCTGCAGATGAGCTCTTTCAAACACTTCAAGCTAAGAAGCTGTTTATTAGATGGTGCTTTCTGTAATTTGTAGGCAAAGGCCATGAGCTCAGCCCCATATAAATGATCTGGTAATTTTTGGTATATGTTGTACCTAGTCATCTCTCTCACTAAGTTTAAACCAATCTTAGAACTTATTTTAAATTATTTTAAATTTAACTTATTTTAAGTTATAAAAAGACACGTGGGCATCACAGAGATGCCTCTGCATGTTATAGAGGTGAGTTTTGAAGTAATGAATCTGTTGTATGGACATTGTAGGGGAGAAAAAAAGAAAAAAAGAAAAAAAAGCTGAATGGATGAAAAGTGAGGTGGAGGAAGACAAGGTAAAAATTACTTTTTCTTTGTTATTCTGGGACACATTATTACAATCTTTGTTCTTTTGCCCCACCCCCACCCCCCTTCCTCTTTTTTTTTTTTCCCCTTGCTTTTTAGAATCCATGCTTGGTCTCCTTATTTTCTGCTATTCCCTGTCAACATTCCCCTCCTTCATTTGAAAATTAATAAGTTTACATTTGTTTTGTTACATATTGCTCCTTGCAACATAATTACGAGCCATCAATTTCTTCAGGTTACTCAGGACTTAATATTTTTCACTGCTTCGCCAAGACTACTCAGCAAAGGATCAACTACAATGACATTCAACCTCATATGGCAAAACTGTAGCCTCCCAAGGAGAAAAGGTAATGAGCTATCAAGAGCGAGAAACTGGTACACGTCTTCCTCTCCTTTTTCACCAGATTCACTCCTTTCTCATCATTCTTATACCGTTGCTATAAAAACTATGTCAGTAGGTTTTGTTTCAGATAGCATTTTCCATTCTCAGTGTTTGCCGGGCTTATATTGTCCATTTGTCCTTCCAAAATGGATTACATGACAGCCCAGACTGTTGCATTATTTCGTATGCTTTCTATCTTGTTCTCAGCTCTTTCCTTGCAATTCCAACCCATGTTTCTGTTTGAATGTCACCAAGCTTCAAGTTAGCCTTCTCAGAGAACTAGTCACAAAGACCTTTTGCTTCATGAAAAACTCAGTAATAAACAAGGTGTAGACGTGGATGTCTTTCTAGGTGTAGGTTCCCTCACATGCTGGTATTTCATCAACTAGTCACTCAGGGTCATGACTTCTGCAACCATGTGCGTTAGCTTTAGAACATAATACAATAAATGATTTGGTATAATATTTTCATGCTTTTCTGGTCATGTCTGCATATGTTTACAAACACAGACCTACTCAGAACTATTTATTTTTTAAAAAACAATCTAACTAACATTTGTTCCTATTCTCTGTTCATTCTGTCTTAACTAATCTTTAATGAGCAAATGGAGCTCTTCCTTATTCGTAGTATCAAAAACCTTCAGAGAACAAACTCATAGGAAGGCTCTGTAGCCCAACAACCACCGAAATCCAATGTCAACTGTTTTACCATTACTTGAAGTTTCTGAAAATTTCAGTAAATAGCGGAGTATGACTTCTTTTTTTCAATTACTCATAAAAAGACCTACTAATCTAGACAGAATTTAGAAGAAACAATCACTCTTCATCCTAAAGAAAAAGGATTTTCACCTTGGAAAGATTTCTGTTTGTTTCTGGAAGCTTAGATATTCATTTTGTTTCAGAAGAATAGCATTCAGTAGCTTTACAAGAGAATCCTAGGTAATATAAATCACTATTGAGTGATTCTGAGGGATAGAATCTCAGAAGCAACTAACTCTGTGTTGCTTTTGCTTGGTTGGTTTTGTGTTGTGTGGTTGTTGGTTGTTTTTTTTTTTCCAAATTCATGTCCAAGTATGTAATTCCACTGAAATATGGATTCTACACTTCAAGACTACTGATACAGTTTCCTAGATAACATATTATTTCGTCAGGTATTGCAGACACAGCCTAAGCAAATTAACAATTTAAATCTATATAAATAGAAAACATTAGGTTGTTTGTTTTGTTTTTTTTTTTTTTTAATTAAGTAGCAGAAAAAGACTTCAGTTTTGGGAGATGTGGGGATTTTTTTGTTTGTTTTTATAAAAAATTTGACCATGCCCAGGCACAAACTCTTCTCTGTGAGCTATTCACTGCCTACAAAATAAAGCAAAATCCTGTACCAAAAATCACACAAATAATAAAACTCCTTGTATCGCTTTTAAATGAAACTTGCTCCACAACAAGTAGTGTTTCAGTTCATTTTGGTACTAGAACAACTTTTACAATATGAGAAGACATGGAAGTTTGATAAGACCTGGAATGTCACACTGGTCTGGGCTGCAAGAACATCTAATAATATATTAATATTTCCAACAGACTTGTTCTTCTGTTTCATAAAGAGAGACAACTACAAAAGTTATCTAAATGAGCCAAGAGGAAACCTGCAGAGGAAAAAATGGATTGAGGCCAAAACTTATTAAACTTATTTCAACAGTCAGTACAGTACCAGCCGCTGTACAGCTCACTTGGTATATGATTCAGAAATTAATAGTCTTTAGTATTTAATGTGGCATTCCTGATTTTAGAACTGCAAAAGAAAATAACAAAAATAAACCTTTAATTTTTGAAAATAAAAAGCACTGATTAAAAAAAAAAAAAAACAAAAAAACCCCAACAACAAAAAACCCTAAGAATCTTAGGCACAGTTCCAGTCAGATCTTTTCCTTACTAAATAACAATATCCCAGATGGTATATATTTGAGTCATACTTGTGCACTCTTATGATTTGCAACAGCCACATTCCATGCATTTTTTTTCCTATGTGGAATACGTATGTTCTATGGCCTTTGGAATAACAAATCAAGCTCACCTCTCTCACAACTATTCAGTAGCACTAAAGTATGGAATTTGAACATGGCAGTAACGTTCATTTTTAAGGAAGTCCCTTATCTCAGAATGTCATGCTAGTATACACTTACAACAAACACATCCTCTACCAGAAGGTCAGAAAATGACCAATGATGATACAGAACAGTTGGCTTCCACATAACCATTGGGTCAGTGTGCTTGTATCAGATAAAGATTTAAAGTTCACAGTTTACATTTTCAGAATTTCTGATCAAAGCAGTAAAAAGGATCATTAACCTATCTGTGAGGCAGTGTTGTTATGGGAGAACAGACTGACATGTATACTGTGGTGGAAGGCAGTTTACACCTTAGTCATCTCACCTGGCTGCCTAGCTTGGCACTGAAGTGACAGGATACATCTATTGGGAAACTCCTGATGTCTACTGTGACTTCTTCAGTTGATTCTGAGTGGCTATATTGTTATGAGAGTAGTTATAAATCAGCTCCTTGTCCAATACACAACAAGAAAATAAACCTTGTTTAAATTAATTGAACTCCAGCTGCAGAACAAAATGTATTTAACTTTATAGGATTTCCTGACACAGAAACAGTGAAAGAGTTTTACATTGAACTTATATGAAAGGTATTGTATTTCCAGTTTAAAAAGACGAATATAAATCACGTGACATCTCGTGTCTTGATTTAGGATACCCATAAAAATGGCTTAGATCTATTTAAGATTGCTTGGAAGTAAATATTTCAGGTATTTTCTAAAGGCTTGGGTTTTCATATAATGTGGCAGTATTTTTTTTTATTTTTGTTTTGGATTTTAAAAGGTTGGAAGAGGAACTACAGCTTCAAATGTCTATCTGTCCTCCAGAGTTGTAAACTTGTTCTTGGATTAGTTTCTCTCCAAAATATTTCATAGATTCTTTCCTCATAGCGGGCACATTTGTTAACAATAAAGTAATATAGCTCTCTTATTTCATGGTAAGAATATCAAGTAGCACAGTAGTAATACAGCAGTAAGTACAGAACATTAAAAATACCACTTAATGAGAAAGGAACTAGAAGCTAGCATGACTTATAGTCCAATTAAATGTTGATTGATAACCAAAGCACTGTAATTAAAATGCCTTTTCCCACCATATGCATGTTTTCTATGGAAAAGCCCAGAAGAAACAACCCAGCAAGGTAAAAGTTTTACAGTCAGATTTTGAGACTGATAGTTTCTCTCTTGGTCAAAATTGTTCCAAGGAAGAAATGAACATTTCTCAATCAGGTGCTCATTGTATTTGTGCTGTGTGTTGCCTAAAGTTAATGACTTTAAAGGGATGATGTCGCTATTTTAGTCATACTGGGAGTTCTTATTTTTTTTAAACCAATTTCAATAAATGAACATCTTCTCAACAGCACACATCCATTAATGTGAAATGTTTTCTGTTCCCTATTGTCTAATGTAATACTACTACCTAGCCTTTGATCAACAAAGTGATTTTTTGTCTTGCTGTGACAATAGTAATGATAAAATTTTGATCTCAGCTGAGATGCATGCTATTCTGTTGCATATGCCCACACATCAGAGGAGAAAGAGGATTCTTTCTTCTTTCTGCTGGATTGATGCATGTTGCCTCATTTAAGCAAAACAAAAATAATGAAGCACTGCTGGTGTGGTACAGGTTTTTCTAGGCTCTTTTACCAGACACAAAGAACTGGAAAATGTTTTAATGAAGGAAGCTTGCAAGTTTCTTTTACTATTCCTTTTGTGCTTGTCACAGCTGTTAAGATATTTTGTTTTAAGGAATATTATAAAAAAAAAAAAAAAAAAAGAGGAAGAACCATGAATACTCTGCTTTCTCCAGGAGAACTACCTTTTTTCCAGAGTTTCCTGAGGGACTTAGCACTTAAATACCCTTACATCTTCTAGGGTAGTATAACTTCTATGCTTTAGCCCTGTAAAAAGCCTAACAATTGAACTCAGAAGAACACTGAGATATTACAGCACAATGTCACTTTGACATTTTCAGGAAAACGTGACCATTCTAAGTTATACGTATTGTGGAAAGAGCATTGTCTCTGTAAGTTCTTCTTATTGCCACAAAATGACTTAGCAATATTTTACCAATAGATTATTACAAAACACTAAAATTACCATATTACTGTATGCTGAGTGATTTAAGTATGATCTGATTGTAAGAATGGAACAGAATGCACTTACTGGTGTATAAGTGGGTCGGATGAGATAAATGAACAGTAATAAACTGCTATTCAGGTTCTGAATAGCAAACATAAGGCAAAAGAGTAAACTGGTGGTAAATCTGAAGTTATGGCTACCTTTTTTTCCTTCAATCAGAAATGGAAGTTGCAGCTACTATTGCTCTTAACAGCAGGCCATGAGCTCTGCAGCCTGGCATCACATAGTTCTGCGGATACTTTACAGAAATATTATTTGACTAATGAGTTATCCTCAGAACATAGCATTCTAATGAAATAATTCTTGGCATGGGGCTAGTTTAAGAGAAAACTGGTGGAAATTGCTTGTTTTCGGAAGAAAAAATGGACAGTGAGTTAGATGCTTCTCTTCAGCAGCTCCAACAGTTCTTCCCTTCAGAGAATAAATAAAGCAGGCATACATTGTGTCTTGTGCCACTGGATAAACACATAGTATTAAATGTAAAGTATATCTGCACCTTGTTTTTCACTCTCTTGCAGGTTGAGCTGTTTTTCTGCCTTCTCTAATAATCCTCTACCTTCTGTCTGCCATTTGCTTTTTCGTTCCACTGCTAGCACATAAAATATTATCTGTGTGGACTGTTTACCGTGCACCGGAATGTGAATCTTCATTCTATACTGTCCTGTTCCTTGGGGACTTCACTTGAGAAAGCCAGATAATGGGAGGAGGAGGAAGGACTATCATTGGGAAGTTACTGGTACTTTACTTTTCCTTGGCAATAACGGCTCACCAAGAATTTATACTAATTCCCAGTGTTTGAAATAAAGGAACTGAGGTGCTTAGCTGATAGAGACTCATGTCTTTTATGGCTTCAACAGAGCTTCGCTGATTTATTTCAGCTAATGTTCTGTGCCCTTCTCACTACTGTGTTGAAAAAAGTTGTTGTGGTTAGCAGTGCTTTATGATAGTGCTTAACCTGAGTGCCTGCTGTGAAGGTAGCACAACAGTTCTGGCCTATGTTTATCGCTAATACAGTCATATCTCACCATGAGTTTTATGTTAAAGGTAAATAAAATGTGTTTTAGCACAATGGTTTTTGTAGACGTTGCACATAATGCCTAAAGACATATGTCAGATGTATTGTTCTAGTTGATGAAGATTTCAACTTTTCAGCTTATTTAGTCAGAATATTTTTGGCAAGAAGCTGATGGAATATAATCATACCCAGAAAAGACTCAAACAAAATCCATGTTGTTAAGCTGTAGTTGAAAATGCACAACTCTAACTGCTAAGGAGAAAGAGACCTGGTATGCTTAAACAGATGGCACCTTGCCCTTAAGCCCCTGTTGTCTTGTTGCTTTTTTGAAACTCAGGTTAGCTACAACTAACAGCACCCTGTAAAGTATCTGTCATCTGAGTGGCTAAAAAAATAATTAAATACTCTCCAAGACTTTGTCATAAGTAGTAGACCAAGTTCTTAGATTTTGAATACAATCAGTTTATTTGCTCTGACAAACTGAGGAAGCAGACTAGCATCTCATACGTGGGCAATTTTGAAACAACTCAAAATAGATTCTTCTAAAACTATTAAACAACTTCTAGCTGTTGACATACATTTCTTGATACCATCTCCTGATTAATATTACAGATGTAGTACATAAACTTATACTTCAGAGTATATTTTGCTCATGAAAGTTCCATGATTAACTCATTCTACTGCTGCATTCATTCTTAAAATCTGCAGTTTTTGATATCTGATTAACAGGAAAGATTACAGTAGTTACTTGAGCTCTCACCTTCTATTCTAAACAGCCAGAAGTGTTTTTCTGGAAATTTTCTATAGGACAGAAAGGAATTTGGAAGGAACTGTTCCAGCATGTATAAAGAAAACTCTGTAATACGCAGAAGGGTAAACTGAGGCACTTATGCAGGGAAATTCACCTGCTTGCTTTTCTAGAAAATCCTGTTGTATTGTTGGTTGGTGGCGAATTATTCCACAACTGGTGTTAGCAGAGGCAAGTAAACATTCACACGCTTTTCTGCATTGAGCCTCTAAAAATTGGGTGGTTTTTTTTCTTTCTTTTTAAGTTATTAGTGTACAGACTACTTAATATTGGCAAAGGAATAAATAGACAGGCTTTTGTTGTTGTTGTTTGTTTTTGTTTTTGACATCCAGAATGAATTTGGCAAAGGACAGTAGCCATAATGACAGTGTGAGTCCTGTTTAGTTTTGAAATTGTCTAGGGAAGACAGCACAAGGAAGGGTGAAATCATTTGAGCACATAAAAATAAGTGAATAAAAATGCATTCTCACAATGCTACAGTTAAAAAAATAGACTGAACATTTTTGTGATGTGTGATAGTATAGTTTTAAAGAAAAGCTGAGTTACTGGAGTGGTAGGTATCTGTTAACAAAATGTATTTTGTTGCTCTTACTTGGGCTAGAGAAGCTGCAAACTGTGTCTCTGTGTTGTGCTGATAAAAAGTAAAACTGTAAAATAATATATGAATAATGTTCTAACTTGCAACAAGTGTAACTCAGTGGGCTCAGAATTAACTGTATCTAAAGCCAGTTTCCAGGTGGCAAATCTTCCAGATTATGTAGCAGCATTTTATTTCTGCCTGTTGTACCGTCAGCCTTCATCCAGCATTCTCCCTTGCTTCAAGTAACTCAAACACTTCAATGTGCCCCCTAGAGAATCTGCACAGTTAGGGCAGTATTTCCAGCTGTGTCATAACTTTTCCCTCTACAGTTCTCATGCTTTTTGGTTTCATTTCAGGCTTTCACACTTACATCAGCAGTCTGATCTTTTTCATATAATCCATACCTCAATTAAACTGTTGCTCGATTTCCTCATGTTACAAGTATCAAGTTATTTTTTATATATTATTTATTTATTTATTTAGGACTAGCTTACCATTATTTAAACTCCCATGCATATGGTAGCTCTCTATGAAAGTTAATTCAGGTTATGCTTCCAGGTTGCTTAGATTTGTTAAATTCTGTTGCTAGTGCCCACTTGGTTTTGATTATCTTAGGAACTGAGAACTTGTTGATTTGCAGAGGCCATTCAGAGATTTGGTCAAGCCTAGGTCCCTTGGTCCTCTCTTCATTTACACAAATAACTCTCACTTATGTTCTCTCCCTTCCCCCCTCCCCCTATTATTGCAGGCTTTGTGAGTAGATAGTTATTTCTTCAGCCAGTGTTCAAAGGCTGTTTCTCCTTTGGTACATGGGAACTCTCTGCTGCTAATTGTGCCAGAAATGATACAGAGTAAAAGACCTGATTTTTTTTCAGAAAGACACAGATGTTTTTACAGTAGATGCTAAGATTTTGATCTAAGTCTGCTACACACAACCACTGAAATCTATAGAAATATTCATGCTTCCACAGTTTCAACATGTTGAAGCATTACCTGTAGCCTGCATTGAGCTTTGTTATGCCTGTCCTGTGTCAAACAACAAGATGTATTAAGCTGTAGTTCTGCAAAAACACAACAATTATTTCTTATCTGGTCTCAAAAGACCGTTTTAAGTGTTATTTAGCGCTTTAAGATCAGAGGAAATGGAACACCATGAAAGTGTACATTATGTCAAGATTCAGTTCAAATTGGAACATTCAGAACAGGGTGTTGAAGATTGCTTGAAATGTACTTGAATCTTCCAGTGAATTGTTTGGGCAGGGCTAGAAACTTCTTGCCTTGAATATATTGGGTGAGAGGAAAAAAAGGCAAGGAGTGTTAAGGATTATTTATTTAGTGGAGGGAGAGAGAGTTTCACTATAGCAAGAATGGAATGTTGGGAATGGATGTTGGGAAAACCCTATCAGATGCCACTATTATTGATCTCAGCAAAGTTTCACACTGCCACGAACAACTTACTCTCTGCGATATTTATTATACATCAATGCCACTCGGTAGGTTCATTTCAAAACATTCTGCAGCAGCAGAGAAAGGGTAAAACTCTTTGGTCACTGTATTTGCTGACAGAGCCTTGTTAATCAAACTGGACGGTGCCAATCTTAAGCAAAGGGATCTTTTCCCCACTGTGTTTGTAGGGTGTCCGAACACTTCAGGGTTAACCAAAAGTTTAATAAGGCATTATCCAAATATCTCTTGAACACTGGCAAGCATGAGGCAATAATTATCTTTCTCTGAAGCCAGTTCCAATGTTTGAACATCCTCACAGTAATGAAATTTTTCCCTCATGTCCACCCTGAACATACTTTTTACACTGGGTAACCCAGAACTGCACCCAACTTCACACCAATGCTAAACACAGTGGGAGAATCACCTTCTCTGACCAGCTAGCTATTCTGTGTTTAATGCATCCCAAACTACTATTTGCCTTCTTGGCTGCCAGAACTCACTGCTGGCTAACGCTGAGCCTGTTCTTGACCAGTACCCCCACATCCCTTACTGCTGGGCTGCTCTCCACCACTTGTTTCCCAGTCTGTGCCTGTGTCCAGCATTACTCCATCCCAACTGCAGCACCAGCCCTTGTTGAATTTCATGCCATATCTTATCACTCTATCAATCTATATCCCACTGCAAAATCCCTCATTTCATCCCATCCTTCAGAAAGTCAACAGTAGTTTTCAGTTTAGTATTTGTCAGCAAGTTTGCTTAGGATACATTCCACTTCTGCATCCAGATCATTGACAAAAAATATTGAATCAAACTGGCCCTGGAACTGAGCCCTGGGGAACGTTGCTAGTAAGACTGGCCACCAGCCAGAGGTTACCCCATTCATGATATGACACTGAGCCCTGCCACTGAGCCAGTTCATCACTCAGCATAGCATGGACATGCTCAACTCACAGTTAAGCAATTAAACCAGAAAGAAACTGTGAGGGGCAAGTATCAAAGGCATTACTAAAATCCAGAAAAAATTAATCTAACTCCTTCCCTTAATCAGCTAAGCAGGTGACCTATCACAGAAGATCAAATTACTAAGGCAGTACTTGTCATTCATTAACCTGTGTTGACTACTCCTGATAATAGCTTTTTTCTTTCAATGGCTTTCAGTGGAACCCAGGATAATATTCTCCTTAATTTCTCCAAGTACTGAGGTTTAAAAACCTGCATTTTCCTAGGTTTTCTCTCATGCTCCTTTTGGAGACTGGATTAACACTGGCTAGTTTTCAGTCAGCTGGGACCTTCTCCGAATTTCACAGCTTGTTGAGACAGGTCCATGTAATGCCCACTAAGTGTAATACCATGGAGTAAATACTAGCAGGCTCCACGGACTTACAGATGTGAAATTAAGTCCTTACAATTTCACAGTCCACAGAAGCAATGTCACTGCTCCCCCCGTCACAGGCAGCCCAAGATATATCAATACTAAAAATGGAGGTAAAAAGTCACTAAATGCCTTTTCCTCATCCACATTCATAGGCAGCCATCTTCATCAGCTATCAATCCAGTGATGTGCTTAAACCCCCTCTTGCTGTTGGCATACTTGAAAAAGCTTTTTATGTTGTTGCCTGACCACCAAAACAGCCAGTATCAACTCAAGTTGAGCTTTAGCTTTTCTTGTTTCCTTCCCGCAGATGCAAATGGCAGGTCTGTAATCTCCCTGTGAATCCTAGCATTGTTTCCAGAGATCATATATTTTGTTCTGCAGAAGAAAGTTCTAGCATCTAAAATCTTATCTGAAATTGTAGAACTGGCAAATAAATTGTGAACAGAGTCTGTTTTCAGATTTCTTTCAAAAACTAACAATTTATTTTAAAGTCTTTTATCTCCTCCCATTCCTTCTCTTTGACCATTCCCTGCCTCTCCCCAGTAAGTATTCCCTAAAGTTTTTAGAGTTTTAATGAGTTCCAGCTAGGCAGCTAAACCAGATAAAACCCAACCAGCAATTACTACACCAATTTGGAGGTAAATTAAAAAAAGAAAAAGAAAAACCTTCAAACTCTGCAACCACAACTTGCTATTTTTTATTCATGAAATATGACTCTGACATTGCTATGAATGCTTTCTTGTGTCATTGGCAATAGAAATCTAGAACCCCTACTGAAATTTTGTTAGATACCATTGCAAAAAGGTGCTTTCTTCTGTTTCTGTATGATAAGTATCTAGCAGAGCTAAAAGAGAACACAGATGGAGGCTAAAGGCTTACCACCATTAATTCATGCATCACTGCTGTGGGCTTTACTGAGCATTTCATTAGACTACTTTCTTTCCAGTAGATTAACACAATGAATCTACATCAGAGACCAATAATTCCATTTACTACTTGAAGCTGGCTGGGTTGGAACAGGAAAGATTTGACAAAATTAAATTGGAGGGTGTATATTTACACAGTGTTTTCTATTACTGAAGAATGACTGAAGGAGTGCCATTCATTAAAGGAACATGTTGGACTGTAAATGTTATTATGTCTATTCAAGTCATCAGGAAACTAAGGTTACACCTTTGTCTTTCACTGGTTACAAGAAAAGTCTTAATCTTATAGCATTATCTTCCCCAGAGGACAGTTTTCAACACCCACGTGTAAACATTAAATCTGTGTACACTGGCTGTAAATATTGCTTCTTTTCTCTCCTAGTTGCAGTTGGAAATACAAAGTTGTCTTCAGACTAGCAGAATTGTTTGACAGAGAATTTCAATATTGTTAAATCTGAGACTGCCCTGAAGCACCAAAAAGCTAATTTAATACAATGTCCTCTTTCAGACCAAGCTTCCAGTGATTCAGTTTAAAACAATGACTCTTACTTTTTTACATATTACATTTACTTTGTGACAGTAAGGTACATATTTTGGGTCAATTACTTGCCCCCAAACAAAGAATAAGGAGTTGCAAAACTTGCAGTGAATTTGATCAACAAGAGAAGCATATAATTACATCCAAGTTGAATACTAAATACAACCATACTTCTAATTTTGTAAGCTATGCATTCAGGAAAAAAACTATTCATTGTCATGAAGAATGCGCATTTTGACTGCCTATGTTTCTGTGCAGAATAGGTTCAAAGGATATAAAGGATCCAGCTCTTTGTTCCTTTAATTAATATTAGGTTCATAGTAAGAGCTGACCCTAACCTTCAATCATCATAGCTCAACTTAGTCTTCTTAGCTTGTCACAGGAATTCTACTCTTCTTATTTAAAATAAATAGAAGAATGAACATGTCAATCAGTTATCATGCAAGTTAGACTTTTCTCAGTACTGACTTTAAGACACCCCTTCCTCTTTCTTCCAAAGACATTTTTGACAGATATCATAAGCAAAACGGACCATAAGTCTCTAATCTTATACTGCCCTTTTTACTACATTGTGAAGTCACTATTGTATGAAATGACATGTAATAACAAGTAAAAAATGCTGAGGAATTTTTCCAAAGAAAAAATTCCCTTTCGTGCAAGGAGTGACTTCTGTAGCTTAAGTACACATGTTCATCACACATCCTCAGAGCACTGAAAAAAGTCATCAGTGCAGATGACTCGTTATTTCGTGTACCATGCGTATGCATGTACATTCACATACATTATTCCAGCATTGCTGTTGCCAGAGCATACAGGAAAGGTTAATCCATTGCAGAGCACTGGCTCTGTCCCAGATACAACAGGGACAGGTTGTTTTATGCTTACAGCTTACAACAAAGCGAACATTTTCAGATGCCATTTCTGAACATGCAAAGTTTGATTATCTGTTTGGCACAATTTAACATGAGTCTCTGAAAGACACTATCTTTCAGAATTATTAATGTTTCAGATGTTGGCTTTTCACTATTGCATATGTACTTCTAAACAGAAAATGAAGAAACCAAAAGTAATAATGAAGTTCATTTAAATCCTGTTTATTTAAAGTAGCTGGTGATGATTGAGTGAATATTGTGAATGGCTTTGTTGGAGTTTCAAACGGTTGGCAAGAACCGTCCTTCTTTTAAGAAAGCTCATAAATTCCTAAAAGTGCATGGTATATACTATGTTTGGAAATTCTCACAGTATAGACAAATGCTTTTAATGCAGCTAAGCCCATTCTCAATAGTATGGCCTAAAGCTCCTGTCATCAAAAGTCCAAATGCCTTCCAGAAAAGGGAAAATTCCCTGAAAGCCTTGGGTTCCTAGCTTCCTAGGAGCTTGCACCTAAAAGCAATATTTGCAGCTGGATACAGCATCAGAACAACTGTTGTCAGCTTAGGATTCTATAAAACAAAACACACAAACATACTTCTACAAAGTCCTTTAAACACCTACCTTACCAGCAATAATGAAGAACATTTTGTTAATCCAATTCTGTTAATAAATCTAAAGACATCTAGTACTAACAAGCAAGATTTAGAGTTAGTTTTCATTGTTGAAGCTGCCTCAGAAAAACTGGCTTACAAAAAACATTTGGTACTTAGCCTCCAAAAGAAATGAAAATCCCACCTCAGTTGAACTCAGGATGGCATTAATCACCTGAGTACAGTACAGGTGATACAGAAGTCCTCTTAAACAGATGAGCATACTCACTGCTTATGCTGACGAGTGCTCTTGCCAGTAGTTTTTATCACTTTGTTACCATATAGCATATGCTATAATAGCATTATGCTATATGATTGTGCACATTTTATACATGTCAGTGGTTTATGGGCTCATCTGACCCAATTCTGTGACTAGCAGGATGGAGGGACCTGTGGGTCTGTGCCTCTGGAAAGGGAAAAATCAAGGGATAAAGAGATGGTCCCTAAAAATAACAGCGGCAACAATCTGAGGAGAAAGAAACTAATTTACCAAATCAGATATCGGAATGTAAGATAACACACTATACCAAATATAATACAGTATAAATAGAATTGAAGCTAATAAATCAAATATAATGAGAAAGAGTCCAAAAAACAAAGGCCTTACACTAATGCTGAAGCCAGACATGCAGTCAGGACAAGCACTAGGGAGGAGAGCCCGATAATCAAAAAGGGGAAAAGAGACATCAGGTGACCTTGCCAGGGATTTTATCTCCTCTGTGAATGCAAAGTCTTCTTAGGTATGTAGTTGTTGTTCTCTTCTGGGACAGTTATCTGGACCTGGAGCGTTAACTCTTTAACTCCCAGTGCACTACGTCATGCTATGATGTGGAATACCAATAACCAAAAATCATAAAACTGTAACAATAAAACTCATCCCAAGAAAAACATAGCAATGCAATGGGAACTTTGTGCAAGAGAACACAGATCTTTGGAGATAAACAGGTGCCTCAATCACCCAAATCTCCAATGTCCGATGAATCAAAACTTCAGACATTGCCCATAAGCACATCTCATATTCCAAAAGTAGAATTAAGTTTTTCCCTACTGGCATCCAGTGGCCAGATAAACACAGACAGCTGCTTCTTGTCATGAAGAGGATAGTACCACAGCAGTCTTCTTCAGACAGGCACATAGAAACAGTGCAAAACCTAGCCTAGAAAACCTAGAATTACTGGGCTAAAATGCGATCGCTATGTTCCATAGAGAGCTTAGTCAGTGATAAAGTGGAAAGGATGATTCAAAGTTTTAAAAGCCAAATAAGCAAAATACACCACAAATCTCAATTAAAAGAGACAGATGCTTGCCTTGCTAAGAATCAGGTAAGATCTTCCTAAGCCTAAAAGCAGAGTCTTAATGTTCCACAAGCTGTTAGGAGGTACACTGTACCCCGCTAGGTTTGATAATATAGGCACCATAATGAGGTTGATGTGATAATTAGAAACTCAGTCAACATCCCATTTTTTCTAGATAATTTCTTGACCTAATATAGCACCTGACCTACCTGCACATCACCTTTTGGCTGGACAGCACCTCCCAGTGGAATCCTACAACAACCAAAAGCTGCTTGCAGAAAACCATAACACAGTGCATGTGTTGTAATAGATTTTAATATGTGCAGCAATTCCCTGAATAGGCAGGAACTTTGTGGAAATCATATGAATATTCACACGCTGCATGTACATGATCTGTGTCCTTTAGCTTCACTGTGTGCACACAAGGAGGAGCAATCTCCTATGTACGTGGTGCTGCAATAAAGTAATGTCAGCTTTCTAACCTGTCATTCAAATTGGTGAGTTGCATTCCTGGATTTCAGAATTCTTTAGAACTGTTTCTTACTGTGACTATCTCAAAGAATCATCCTGCCACATAGTACTGGAACTTCGCAGAGAAAGTTTCAGGTAAGTTTGAACTCCTACAAAGATAACCACATCCAACAGTTATGACATCAAAATGCTCCCCCTTCCTCACCTCTCACTTCCTTACGTCCACTTGATCCTTGCCTCCTGCCCCAAACTGCTAAGCTGGAATACCTGGGTTTTGAGACTATGATACAGCAATAACTGAAGTCTATACATGCAGTTTGCTATAGAGAACAGAAGGTATGCCTAAGGTATATTTTACAATTTAAGAATGAAACAGTGTCATTTCTTCCATGATTTTCCGAGCATGCTCGAAAAGTCTCAGGAGAGGACTTTGCCTTCAAAAACAGCAAATGAAGAAGTCATTACTTTATATAATTAAATGGCAATTACACATTGACAAGCAAGACGATGGCATTTCATTGATGGTTTTAAACTAAACAAAGACAGAAACCCGAAGAATTTCCCCATTATTGTTTTAGCGCTGAATGCAGAACTCATTTATTGACAGGCATTTTCTCTAATAAATATTAAATATGATAAATATCACCTCTTCAAGTTACCGAAAGCTGGCTTTTCTGTCACTTGTAGATCAATTGATTGGCAGGTAGGTGGTCAGAAAAAGGGTATGAAATCTGACTGACAGATCATACTCTTAAAGCCAGATCAAATTGATCTGACTAACATAGATCAAACTCTTCAAAAAAAAATAACAGAAGCACTTTGATATATCTTTTCTCCATCTAGAACCATCTCTTAAAGAAAGTTACTGAGTTACATCATTGCTGCCTCCCTGGTAAAGCATATTTTAATTATTATGCAAGTCACAGAAGTCTATTTTAAGATTATTTGCTTTTATTACAGTACATACAGAGGAGGCTCTCTCCTGACATTTAAATAATGGGTCTACATCTAGCAGGTTTGTTTTCCTTCCAGAATGTTAATAACTTCCTGAAAAATAATTAGGAAAATTTGAGTAGAATGAGCTAGAGTTACGCTGATAGCCACGTGTACTGTTAGCAGAGCCCAAGGACAATATCATACTAAAAAAATAAAAGAAAAAATTGTAACTGTAGTAGACTAAGCAAGTCAAAACAGAACGTCTGCACGTCTCATTTTCAGGTTAGCACATAGCCTCCAAGCTGTTTCTTCTTGGACTAATGTGAATATTCTTAGAATTTAAGCATCCTTGGTAACATCCAGCACACCAACTAGAATCCAGCTTCTGGAACAAGGGAAATGACTGCAACTTCTTGGAGGAATATAGTAACTATCAGACTGATACTCCTTCAGACATGCAGATAAAAGGATCTTACTGTAGGCGACTAATACATATTCTTCAGAATGCTAGAAGCAAGGATTATCAGTAGCATCTATGTCTCTTGTACTCCTCTCCCTACAGGCATTTTTCTGGCAAGCACCTCAGTGAAGAGATCCCATCTGGAGAAACGTTTCAAGAAGCAAGCAATAGATATATCCCACATCCTGACAGAGCAAGCCTGAATGTTACCAGTTAGCTGGGAGGTTTCTTGTTAAAAACAAAAGCCACTGCACAATCCTTTTGCAAATTCTCTGCAACTGGATGGCTCATGCTGACAAAAATGCTGCAGAACAATTATCTAAGCATAAGGGAATAGACCAGTTTTATATGAATTCAAGCCAATTTTCTGAGATTCATTTCAAATAATCTCACGTTCAGTTTTATGACAACCTATGACCTCCAGGCCTTGCATCAGCAGGTAGTTCAAGCAGGCTAAGTAAGGAGTATTAAAAAATAAAAATAAAAGCCATAAACTACTTGATTCTTTTTCTAGCTCAGAGTTTTGGCCACTTGCCCATTAAGCTCTCAATTATTTTAAGTCATTCAGTTAGATTAATAAGAAGGTATTTTTATTGCTAAGATAAAAACGCGGTGTTTAAGTGCCAGCTTACAGTGTTAGGAAGGACAATGTCAGCAATATGCTGAAAGATGAAACATTAGAATTCAACATCTGCTGCCTTCTGAATGCAATCAAGATGACCTTATCAAAGCCCAAAGACATGAAACTGAGCAGATGTCACACTCACAAGAATATATGAGGTCAAAAACAGAGAAGGACTTGATCAAATATGTACCAGTGGCCAAATGGAGATGGATCCTTCCTTCAAGGCAAGAATACTATACACGTGGTAGCAATCAACAGCAGCAGCACTGGCATCACAGATAGCAGTCAGGTTACTCAGAACTTTGGCAACAGCAGGGAATCCTGGAGTTCTTCTGTGCTCAGTATTTTGTATCATTGCAGTGGGGCTAAAATCTGCAGACACCTTGCATTCTGTAGACCTACTTACTTTTCTCATCTTTGAGCTGCCTACCCTTGCAAGACAAACTTTGTGCCTTTTTACAATTTCTGCCTCTGCTTTTTGTACCAGATTTCAAGTGATTCAAAGGTGCATAACAATACCTCAACGTCACACATTTGTTCTCTGCCAGCGGCAGCATGGAGTTCTCTGCAAGCTTAGGCACACCTTAGCTGTTAAGTGTAACAACAGGATCCTAAAATCAGCCTCCTTTCAGAGATACTCAGCTCTTTCAAGATGTAGCATTTGACTGCTTCGAGTCATGACTTGCATGATTTGACCACTGTTTTGTGCTATTTCACAGGTATGTATTATCTCATAATCATGAAAGCACTCCCATATTTTAAGGAGATAAATGAATGTCACTAAATTAAAACATTTCAGTGCTCAAACAAAGGCAAAGTCATAATTATTTAGGTAAGACAAGAACTCTGCAAAGTTCTTAAGCTTTACGAAGTTCCATGGTTTTGTTTAGCTAAAGCCAAGAACTAACAACCTGAACACTCTCTATTTTTAACAACCATAAGGTATTAGCTGAAATCAATCATGAATATTGTGGGTACATTCTTTAAGGAATCATTAACTGACACAACTGCAGATGAAACTGTTACTCAGACAACTTGCTCTGGCTATGCAAAGCACACAGGCACCTATAAAGGGGCCTATTTTAAGAATATTTCTATAGTGTATTACAATAAAATGTGTGGATTTAAGAACACACACACAAAAAAAATCCTTTGTCATGCTAATGTGTGATGCATATAATATTCCTAGCATAGTTTATGTCACTTGCCTACAGAAGAGATTATAGTCTTCATAAAAAACGTGAAAAAAGCTTAATTTGACAAATGCAGGTATTTGTATTATTTAAGAGAACCATTACTGCTTTCATTACTAAAAACTGTTCCAAGATTTTTGAAATTAGAAGCACCTCTCCACCTTGGAAAGTCTAAGTCAAATCCATGGTTTCACATTTGCAGTTCCATTTATTCATACCTGCAATTTTGCTGATGTTGCAAGGTCATAGGTGTTATAGCCATATTACAGCCACCTTATTTGCTACTCTCATGCAAAGAGCACATCCTTGAAAAATACATCACAAAAATAATGCCACGGAGATACATTTAAAATCAACAGAAACAAAGAATGCGGACACAGACAAGTGAATTGATACTATGAAAATTTAACATTGGATTTTATTTTTATTATTATTATTTTTTTAATGATTGCTATCATCTGCATACTGCACAGAATCACAGACTCAATGAGATGGCAGGGATCACTAGTCTCTAGGACCATCCATTCCAGCTCTTGCTCAAGCAGGGGCAGGAACACCTAGAGCCAGCTGCCCAGTACCATATCCAAGTGGCTTTTGAACATCTCCAAGGCAGGATACTCAACAATCTCTCAAGAGGTGTCACCCGATCAGTGAAGAAGTGCTTCCTGATGTTTAGACAGAGCTTTTTGTGTTCCAGTTTGCCCCCACTGACTCTTACTCTTGCACCACTGACAAGAGCTTAGTTCTGTCCTCTTTGCATCCTCCCTTCAGATATTTATACACATTGCTAAAATCCCCCTTGAGCCTCCTGTTCTCCATGTTGAACAGTCCCAGTTCTTTCAGTCTCAGATAAAGGCCCTTTATTGTAGCCCTACACTGGACTCTTTCTGGCATGTCTACATCTCTCTTGTGTTGAGGGGGCGGAACTGGACACAGTACTTCAGGTGCAGCCTCATCGGTGCTAAGAAGAAGGATGACCCTGCTTGGTCTGCTGGCAATACTTTATCTAATGCAGTCAAGAGTGCCATTACTTTTCATACTAGCAAGAGCACTCATGAAAAATAACATACCTCTGTAACGAAGTGTAATAGACTGAACAATGCTCTCTTAAACCACCAAGAAGCAGCTATACTGTATATTATACCATCATATGCTCAGTTTTTCACCTACAAAGTCAAATTACACAGACCAAATCTTACCTTAGAGCAGTAGATGCTATCTTCAGCAGTAAAACAGCTACATTTTTATTTTAGAATCTTAATTACAAGAAGATACAAACCTAACTTACAGTATTTTTCACTGTTTTTGGTAGTGCTGTAGGTCATAGCAGAAGCTCATAAAACAGCAGGTACATAATATAGAGGCCTGAACAGTAATCCAAGCTAACAACAGTTGATCAAGCATGATTATATGTTACTGCAGAAGCAAGCATTTAAATTACTCTAAAAAGCCCCACTCTTCATCTGAGAACACACTTCAGTTTCTTCCTTCCAATCAGAACTTTAAATAGGTTCTTCTTTCCAAGTATTACAAGTTTAAGTCACACCCACCCATGTTTTCATTACCGATTTAGTGCTAGGAAAACCATGGAATAAGAAGGGTTATTAGATCTTCCAGAACAGTCAAAACAAAGGGAAAGAAAGTGACTTTTAAACTATGGTAGACTCCTCTTAGCCAATCCATAAAGTGATGGACATCACAAGTGATCTACTAATCAGAAATAGTAAATTATCATTTCAGTTTTACTTTCCATTCAGTTTTACATTCTGGATATTGTTCTCTATGTCTTTATCGTTACTATTTGTTTCAAATGTCTACCATACACCTACAAGAAAAACGTATTACAAAACACAAATCTCAAAGGCTCATTCAAGCAATTATCACTTTTTAAAAATGGGTATGGCAGAAGAGATCTCCAACCATAACAGAGCTAAAACCTGGTACAAATTACAACACATTTTTCTTTGAGTTTGTTTATAAAAACTGGAGCAATAGATACAAAACTTTTCAGTGCCCTGTTTTCATGCAGAATTTCAGTACCAAAATAAACTCTATGTCAAATCTGCTGTTTGGACATTATCAATTAACACTTCCTTTGATGTCACTGACAACCCAAATAACTAATACTGAAACAGTGAGGAGGCAGGAGGGGGAGGGGAGTGGGAAGGGGTGAAAAAACACTCCTCCTTCTGCTTTGCTGTTTACACTTACACATCATGAATTTCTCAAGAGAATATAAAGAGAATCAATGAAAGGCATCTGCAACATGGGAATCCAGCATCCCTGCCCCGATGTACCCAGGTCCCAGCTTCCCAACCTTCTTCCAGAGGTGCTGGATTTAAACTTGTATTTACCGAGGTGCATATGATGCATCTTTAAAACATTTACAATAAGTGCCTTTATCGTTACCTAAGGAGGAGTTTTTAAGCATAGCTACAGTTACCAAAGGTAGAATAAAGTAAAACAATTTGTGTTCTCAGTTAAAGTTGCTAGGGAAACCTAAAAGGGTGTGTAAATATCATGTTACAGTAGATAAAGGTATATAAATAAGCAGGGACAGGGGTATGAAAAAAGCAATACAACATAGAAAAGGTGCTTAAAAGAGAAAAGAAAAAAAGCTCGCTTTAAGAGTTAGGATTTCTAACCTTAATATTCTAATCCATGCTTTCAAACAACTGCTTTGTCTCCCCACTAAGAAAAGCAGCTCTTCACCTACTGCTAAAGAGATCCCAAAGATATGTTAATTTTCCCCTAATTTTTAATCTATTCTAGCACCATAGTTGTCTTATCCAATTTTTCCCAAAGACTGATGCAGTTGCAAGCATTTTTCTGCAGCCCATAATAATGACAAAGATCAACTCATGCTTTGCCCTGTTATTAGGTTCTGTTATGGTAGTGGATATTATATTGCTTTAAGTTTTGAAATGCTTCTGAATTTTGATAAAGCCATTAATCACAACATGACTATGTTAGTCCATACTGCAGGGCTGTCCATGACAGTGCTAAGAATAGCTGATCTTTAATAATTATTCCTCCTTGCTTAAAACTTACCTGTACAGATTTTCTCTGCTCAGATAGTAGCTTTTTTCTTAAAAATATGGGAAATGAGGAGCAAAGTGAAAGTTTTCAGCAAAATCTCGAAGAGTCAGAATAGGGCTGACCTTATGATCTCCTCAGCACCTCATTATTTTCTAACCGATTTCATATCCTAGCGAGTTCAGTGGCAGTTGAAAATATTCAACATCTGGCAATGCTTGGACTTAAATGATGCAAGACACTTGAAAAATTCACAGATGAGACACAATATAAGTAGCTCTGGATTCCTCACCCCTCTCTATGGTTGCCTGACACCGTAAACCTTCTGCTGACTGCAAGTACTAGCTATTCTTTGCATTTACTAAGCAAAAGGCTTCTTTGTAAATAGCTTCCAAAAGGTCATCATCACCCACAGAAATCAACTTACCCAAAGGAACAGGTTTGCAGCATTTGGCAAGCTGCTTTTGTTTCACATTCCCATCTTCAGTTACCTCCCAAAGTTTTCAACTTTTGTATTTTGGTCACTATTCCAACCAGATACTAGATACCATAGGGAGGTAGATCTCAAAAGTCATGTACTTGAGTACTATTTTATTTTGCACCTCACCACCCACAAAGTTCACATGAAAGCCTATATGTACATCTATATACAAAGCACAGATACTGGGCTACGAATGACCTGAAGCATTCTAAAACTCTCAGGAAATGAGAACGTAGTGTTGGGAATTAGAAGCAAAGGCTGAATCCATTTCCTTCTTCCAGGCAAATTTCGCATACTTTGCAACAGAACTATTATTTTAGACACCCAAAGAACAGAGATTACTTATCCCTGGATAAAGAGCACTCAGCATTTCAGAGGATTAAAGCACAGTAGGGGTTAACTGCAGCGTACAAGAGCATACAGGGGCCACAGAGATAACTGGAGGGCTGCAGCATTTCTCCCTTGAAGATAAGCTGTGTGAATTGGGCTTGTTCAACCTGTAGAAGAGAAGGCTCTGGGAAGTGGCCTTCCAGTACTAGGAAGAAGCCTATAAATAGGAGGAAGTGCAACTTTTTACACAGGCAGGAAGTGCTAGGATGAAGGAGAATGGTTTTTGCACTAAAGGAGGAGAGATTCAGATTAGATATTAGGAGGAGTTTTTTCACTCAGAAGGTGGTGAGACACTGCAACATGTTGCCCAGAGAAGCTGTGTACAGTCCATCCCTGGAGACATTCAAGGCCAGGTTGCATGGGACTCTGGGTAGCCTGAGTTGTTGGGTGGAAACCCTGCCCATGGCAGAGGGTTGAAACCAGATGGTATTTAAGGTCCTTTCCATCCTAAGCCATCCTATGATTCTATGAAATAAAGTTACAGTTGATCTTTCTGAGTGTCAAACAGGCTGCTTGACAAGTACCATGTCAGCAACAGGCTCACAGCAAGACCAAAATTGTACAATTGATGTCCATAATTTATCACAAGCATGTAACAGTCAAGTTCAGTGCTCTTTCACTGAGTAAGTACCACAGCTGTGCTCAGAAACAGGTAATATAATCTCCCAAGTTTATTTAAACTCTATTAGTTGTGTCATATTTGATCTTTAAAGTCTTTTCCAACTTGAGCAATTCTATGATTCTATGATTTGTTTTTTCTTCAAGGAGCCCCTTAGTAAGAGTTCATTTTGTGAATCTCCAGCTAGCCAGCTCTGGATACGCAGGAGGGAGGAAACATTTTTGTTTTGCTTCATCATACAATCAAGCCTAGTATTAAATTGTTTTTTCACTATTAGTAACATTCATACAATTTAACTAGTGGTTAACCAATATGACAGTTCAAACATAGATCCTTCTCTGGCTCTCTTATGGGTGCAATTCTGCTCTCAGGCAGCCCTGAATATATTAGCTGCTGTGATTGGAAACAAGATGAGGTCTTCTGCCCGTAACAGAGTCAAAGCATGTCCTTCCTGCACCATTTCAGTAAGCAATCTCTCAGGCAAGCATAAGCAGAATTATGATTGACTCAATTTACAATAAGGGTAGGTGAGAAAAGATAGGTGACAGAAGTTGCTTGAACCAAGCTGCCAGGGGACCAGGCATCAGATGTTGAGTAACAGCTCTGACCCAACACCCCTACTCCTTGTGTGGAACATCTGTACAAGCATTACAACCTAAGCCCATATTTAAAAGGTCAGAATAACATTAAAGCCAACACTAAAATGTTATCTGCCTATCTCCCAGAAATATAGGAAAAGATTAAAGTAGCTTAAAACACAGAGAAGATCCAATCCTTGATAACTGCTCAGTTAACCAAAATCAAGAGGTGCTCCATATTGTTATACCTCTGGAATGCGAGCTTTGCTAAGGAATCGTACTATTTGGAAATCTGCCCACTAGTTATGCAGTTCATGCTTTCATAACAGCAACAACAGCTAAAAAGACAGAAAAAGAAAACAGTAAATATATATTTTTATCTAGAGCAACATGTTTATAACAGCAAAGTACTCTTCCTACAAGTCACATCACTGAAAGCTACACAGAATCAAGCAGAGACAACCATGACTGATCTTCCTCTCACTTCCCTTTCTGAATAATAAAATGTTCTTTTTCTATGTTATTTAGAACTGTTTCTTAAATTTGAAAAAAAAGAGAAAGATAAGAACAGATCACTGAAGCCTTTTTGGTTCTGAGACTCTACCTCAAAGTACCCACGCAATCTATGAATAAACTAACAGGCTCATAAAGTGACAGAACATACGAGTCCTGAAACATGCTCCTGTAAATATAAGCTAAAATTAGAGAAATAGCATATGGCCAATCATGGCACTACTGAAAATCCATCAGCTTGTTTTTAAAAGGTTGGGTTAATTTTTAAACTAAGATTTTTGAGTTGGGATAATTTCTCTACAGCAGACAAGAAAATCGGTTCAAACACAACCATCCAGATTACTTCTAAAAATTGACTGTGCACTATTAGTTGCACTTTTTTCTTGGCTTTGTCTTCACTTTAGAAGTCTGTTTTCAGTACTCCTCTGATAGTCATAACTACATTCTCAGTACACACCAGTTTCTCCTGCAAGGCAGGAAAAAAAACCTCTTCACATCCCCCTTCCTCTCCAGCACATTCACCCAGTGCAGTATTTGGTTTCATTTCAAGCATCACAAATTCCTAACCTCATAGTGCTGTCCGTCCCTACATTTGAAAGCAAAATCCTTCATAATGATCTAATGCAGAATATTAACTTGCATTTTAGGCCACATCTACATTAATAAGAGAATAAGGACAGGAATAAAGCTAGTATAGCTATCTTATTTTTAGTACCCTTGACAGAAGCTGAATTCAGTCAATTCCTTGTAGGCTTCCTGCTTAGGAAGAACAACTCATTTCACAGAATTATCTCATTTAAACTGCTCACTACGATTTCTTTCTCTTTATCATGATAAAGTGGTGGGATTTTTGTTTGTTTTTTGTTTTGTTTTATTTTGGGGTGTTTTTGTTGTTGTTTTGTTGTTTTGGTTTTTTTTGAGAGAGAGAGAGAAGGAAACAAATAGCCATCCATACCCACTTTTCTCCTCTCTCAAGCCCGTTAAAGAATTTCAAGGAAGCAGAACAGTTCATTTCTCTCTAGAAAACACTTTTTCACAAAGACTATTTTCAGATAAACTCAAGATGTCCCAAAAAACCACTGTAGGCAGGTTGATATTATCATCCTGTTTTTGTATAAAGACAAAGACAACACATAAAAGCTTTGCTTTAAGGTTGTGATCAAGTGCACACCACTACTGTTAGAAACTGAAATGCTTATGTCGTTCATCTCTTCAAAAAAACCCTGCTTAAATAGGCCTTCTGCTTACGACCTTAAGGCAAAGCAGAATTATGAACAGAAACCAAATCTAAAGTCCCAGACTAGAAAATGCCGAATCTTGATTTTGACAGAGACCACGTTCTCACAAGTCGCAAAAACACTGCTTTAAACATTTAGAGACGAACGAAGATAGAAATGCAGCGCTGAGCTGCCGCAGGCGCTTCCCCGCATCCCCCAGGGCGGCCACCTGCCGCACCGAGCAGCGCCGCTCGGACGGAGCGGTCCCAATGAAGCCGTCCCGCACAGCTCCGGACTCCCGGAGCCCGGCAGGATGCTCCCAGCCTTCAAGGCAGCCAAGAAGGCCCGGGAAGGTACAATAACCACAAAGCAACTCCCACGTACAGAAAAAAGCCTCCCCCTCTCTTTCGTCACTCAGAGAATCCCGCAGCCCGCACCACCTACCAGCCACAATTCCAGGTCGCGCAGTTGCTTCCTCTCCTACGGGTCAAAAAGTCCCTTCCGGAGCTTCTGATAAAAGGATACCTCATTTATTTATTTCTTTACTTATTTTCCCATCAGCCACAAATCTTTCGGGAACAACAAAAAAAAAAGAATGAAGGAGAGATCTCTCCTCACGAGCTGCCTTGCGGAGGCAACTGGGTGATTCGAAGCCCAGCTGTGCTCCCCGCAAACGGCCGTCACCTGTGCGAGGCTCCAGTAAGGCCAGCGCTGCACTGATCCAACCCGGGCACAACCCCTTGTGACCCCCCCGTGACCTTAACGGGCTGCTTCGTTTGCTAACACCCGGACACAGGTGATGGATGTACGGCGCCTTAAGGCCTTCAGCTGCTAATTGTTGCAGCGCTGGTGCTTTCCATCGCGGTCTGTGCGTTCTGAGAAGGCTTTAACAATTGTGAAAGATCGCTTTTAAACGCTCTCAAACAGGAAAAAGATGCACCGGGGAACTTGAAACAACAGTAAACCTAAGACCTATTTCACGGCACAAAAGATCTCATGAGAAGGGGAGAAAGGTTTTCAATTGTGAGAAGTAATGACAGGGAGAGATGCCACTGCGACCACCGCTGAAAGAAATTTAAGGAAGAATGAGAAAATGGAAGAAGCTGGGTTTTGGGCAGCATTTCACTCGCAGGGCTCCATCCGAGTGGATCGATACGGTACTTATTGTCAGCACAGCCTGTGACTTACAGCTGCTGCTGTTACAATGGATATCTCCAATACTATGTTTTGATCTTTCCTTTTAAATTAAAATTGGTGTGCAAAGACTGTATTCTTTGGAAGAGTTGGAAACAGGGACGTAAACACTGCAGTGCTATTTGTCTCCAACACATCAATTGTGAACGAGGACCCTTTGGGCAGGGAACTTCATCATGTTCTGGAGGCCAGCACTAGCCTCAGTCCCAACCTACCTCCAACACAGTTCCACTCCCATGCTTTCAGTGCCAGCACATTTGCCCATTAACCTGCCATTTATTTGTTTGTTTGTTTATTTGGTTTGGGAAGGTGGTTGAATTTCACCATTATGTGATAGAAATGATAGAAAAAGCAGATGGAAGAAGAGTGGAAACTGGATAAATACACCTATATTTAAACAGTAGCACAGAAGCTGGTTGTGAAACTGCACTTTCTCATTCATGCAAAGTAGGAAATAATTTGTTAAGGCAGCTGATGCCTCTCACCAGCCTACCTAACGCGGCTGGGAATAAAACTAGCAGTTTCAAACACTCAAGCCAATCTTTGAGAAACCTATCTGTTGAGGAATGGTTTTGTCAGAGGTGGTCTGCACAGCACTGAGAAAGGCACTTGCCTATCAACCAAACAAAAAACACTGATGATCCTTTGGGCCAGAAAGCAAAAATGACCTCACTGCTTAGAAACTGGAGGATTTCTTACTTCAAACAGAGATTACAGAAAATTTGCAACAGAATATTCTTGATCTGACTTTATAATATACTCTCCTGAGAGATTCAGATTCTGTCTCCAAATGCAATAGGTGAGTGAAGAGAGCCTCTCCTGATGCTAAGCAAGTGAAACAAACTTGTGCTAATGAGTACACACTGTGTGTTACCAGCTTGCTTGTATTTTCAAGGCAGCTGCACAATGGAATAGAAAAATGCACAATTTGTAGAGGGTGGGAAAGCTTTGTTTTGGATGAAGTGATATGATGTTCAAGACATTCAAAGTAGCTTTTCACATAAACAGTGTCTGAAATGTAGTGAATTCTGATCTTCACTGAGTTAGGTGGTGACTACAGTCTCACAGGGAAAGTTCTTACCAGCAGCCTCTAAGTGCATGAAGCTGTTCTCTCAGTTACTCAATTTTCTCCTCTTTTGCCCATCCTCAAGGTTAATCTCTTCCTCTTTACTATATTACAATTCTCTTGTATGGTAACAATGTTTCCCAGCTGTATGTCAATAGCAAGTTTCATTACCAAATTCTTCGTTATTGCACAAATGTCATTAGTGAAAATTTCACATACACTTCACCCCAGTAAAATCCCTTGTAAGATCTCTAGTTGCAAACTCCCTCTAGCCTGATAATTCCACTTAAAATGCATATTTCCCCTTCCTACTATGTCATCCATCTGAAATCCCAAATTGTCATTATAATATCCTGTGTATTATGTATCTAAGCACAGAATTAATAATGCATTATGACACTACAGTGAGAGACACTTGCAGAAAGATTTTGCCAAATGCAGCAAGTCTATCCTAATGTAGCATTTAAACAGGAAAAAAATTATGACCTAATAAAATATTTGAACTGTATCAGAATCAGACAATACAAGATAAACTGACCTCAATGCAGAGGTCTGAGTAAAAGCAACAGAGTAAAATCACAGAGAAAGTGATTGCAGCAACAACAGATAGTGAAATAGTTGTCATATTAATTTATGAGGATATAGTAAAGGAAAATTATTGGATTTTTTCACAAAGTAGATATGTCTATGTAACACATTAAAATACAATAGTTAACATGAATCAATGAGTTAGTCATCTGCATTAATCAAAAATAATGTTTCATTATTAACCAAAATCAAGCAAAAGTCCTTCTTAGACATGCATGCCCACTAGTTAGCACAACTACTCACAGGTTTGGTCAGCTGAGGGAAGGAACATTTTTGGTCCAGTCACTGCCTGAGTCTTGGAAACGATGTTCATGCAAGTTCTCACCACCAGGATGAGTCACAGACCTGGGTTATCTGAGACCCCGAAGCACAACATGAGTAAGACTTCATCACTTACTGCATGATAAAATCATTCAAAGCTCAAAATACATCAGATTTAACAGCTACTACAAGGATGCAAGGGAGACTGAGTTCTTGATGCTGTATCCTGATACTGTTAGACCAGGATCTTCTTCCTCCCATCTTCCATGCTTCCCTCTCCACATTGTTCACTCCTTGGATATTCCCAGTCACAATGAATAACTAACTTCCCTTCTCCAGTCAAGAATTCTATCATGTAAATCTTGGCATCAGGCCTTATTTGTGGCTTCTTGTACCACATCACCTTATTTTCCCTTATATTTCCATCGCTCTATTCATAACAGTTTTAAAAACTGTATTAATAGAGAGTTATATTAATAAAACACAGTTGTGTTGTTTTCACAGAGTCAGATTTTCTTTCTAGAGTGTTTTTTAAAAGGTATCCGGCATGTTTACTTGGATCATCTTTGTAATGCAAGAGTACTGATGTTTCTGCATAAGTTTTACCGACCATGAAGAAAGTAGCAGAGGCAAGTTCATGTTCATCAGTTTAACATAGATACACTCACAGTACTGGGGTCAGCTGGCTGCTCAGTCTGCCAAATTCTCAGTGTGAGTGGTGGCCAATCAGCACAGTGCCTGCCCTGGGATTACCCCCAGCATATAGCAGCAAGATGTCTGCTAATCCCTCATAGTACTGTGGCCATATATGTAACAGCAGGAGACAACAAAGCATCGTGTATCAGCAAAGTCATTTGCAGGAAGCAAGGAGAGTTGTTTACAGCTACAGAGCAGTTTCTCACAAATGGGTTTCTTCTAGCTACATGCAGAAAACCAGAGCCTGTTTACTTGTATTCCCAAACTAATAGCCTTTTCTCGTGGGCTAGTTGCCTGTTTAGGCTGTGATCTGTATTTTTCCACACAATCTCATCCCAAAAACACTGTGCTGGATGAAATAGTAAGTAATTGCATAGATCAGACATAAATGTATGCAAAATATGTATGGGAAGCTTTATTTAATTTGCTATGCTGTATATTATATATATATACACACTCATATGCATCTGAGTAAAAGAAAAAATACACAAATCACTATTCCATAACAAAGAAAATTAGTAAAACATTATGAAGTAGAAAGAATACAGTATCATATCAAACTAGGATTTTTGAAATACTTGTTTATAAACTACTAGAAAATAATTTACAAGGATATGAAAAGTGTAGCCAATAATGAATTGGAAAATGCCAGATTAAGCTTGTTGCATATTCATTACAGTGTACATCTTTATTGCATGCACATACTCTATTTCTTCTACATCATCCATTTTTACTTGGGTCTAAGACAGATTGCACTCTTACAGAGCTGCTATCCAGTATTTGGCTTTGTTCTTATTTGCTCACTGGACAAAAGCCAGTACTGTACTCAGCATGTATTTTTTCCAGTATTGCTTTAAAGGAGAAGTATTGGACATCAGTGGCTATAAATCTTCTTCCCTCTCTCCTTACATGCAAATATCCTCCTAACAAAGATAGGACACATCTGTCCCATGCAGTACAGCATAACAGTTAACTCCACCATTCCAGTGACTTGAACGCAAATACAACCCTTGCTGCCCATACAAGAGGATAAAGTAAATGCAAACACCTCTACAGCACCATAGCCCTATTAAGCCCTGAATGCCCAGCACAATAGGAGCTGACATGTCTTCCTGATTGCAGTGCTGAACATAGCTGAGATCTCCCCATTGCACTGCACTGATATGGAGAAAGGTGATGGGTGCTTGGCTTTGAGACTCATTACTATGGGGAGAAAGAGATCTACAGAAGAAATCATGCCTTAAGCTCTATGACCATTCACCAATTTGGATACCACTGACACCTCAAAGCAAAACATTTCAGACAATAGCATGGAACTTCTTGCTTAAATGTCTGAAAACCAACAGTAAATTACAGCATCTACGACATCCAACAGAAGGAATAAATTAGCCTTTTCTTATTTGCAGTGTTGAACAGTAGGACCACTAGGATTTTAACTCAATCAGGCATGGAAAGGAATGATGACAGACATTCTGTCACATCTACATTGGTGATATATGCATTTTATATACTCAGTCATTAGAAATGCTTGAGTTTGTTTTTTAAAAAAGTAGGGTATGGAATGCTGTGTACATGCTTAATATATTTTTAAAAATTATTAGTTTATATTAATACATGTTAATTGACTAATATATTAATAAGATCCTAAATAGCAATTAGTATATTTGCATGCATTACTCCATTACTATCATGAATACTTTAATTTACAAGTATAATATAGTCTGAAAATAACTACTACAAATGAAAGGCTGTATTCTGTATATGCTAAGAGAACTAAAGGTCAGTCCTAGCATCCAGAAGATCCTGTTTACTAATTCATACAGTGTTTCACAGGCATAGTATAAGGACAATAGTAGCTTTTTGGCTTCTTGGTATTCTGCAGTGGTGGAGAGCTTATTGGATTTTTCTCTCTCATCTGTCATGCTCTAAGGGTTTCTTGATCATTAATGATCAATAGATCAGTTTAGACGAGAATGATAATTCAGAAAATTGAAAAATATATGTTTTCCCTTGATGGGCCTATATATTAGAAATAAATGAGTCCAATGTTTAACCTACTCCTGTGTAATAGATGCAGTGTCTGAAGAGCACATTTTGGAATTTCAATGCTAGCTTTGGCAATAACTGAGCACATATTTGGTTTGTTCATGGTTTTATTCAAACGTTTTACAGATATGACTCCTTTAAATGTATTGACTTTACTAAGATCCTGATTTCTATTTAGACCTTTTAACTTCATTGTTTATTTAGTTACCAAAGCAGCCTCTGCAGTTAGGAAGGTAAATACATTCTCTCCTCAGTATTGTGTGAGCTTGTAAGTTCAGAACAGACAAGAACACAAGGGCCTTTATCATCCATATACATATGAAGCTACAATCTCTGCCTTATGCTCACTAACCCTCTTGCCCATCTTCTATGCCTCCCTTATGCATGGGAAAGAAAAAGGCATGGAGTCGGCAAGTAACAGCTTAGGAGGCCAGATGACCCAGTGAGTGTAGGAAGAACAAATCCCCACATGAGAAAACACCCAACTAAGGAACTGTTTTTCTTCATTTTTTTCACAGACATCTTGCTCCTGCATAAGCCACAGATGTCTCATACATATATGGACTCTGTCTCTACCCATCTTTCTTTCCAGCTACTTTGCAACCTCCTACGTATGGAAGACTTCGAAAATTCCTTTGCCATCTGGTCTACACACCACCTCATCTTTCCTCACCACCTGCTATTTGCTCCATTGTCTGACCTGATTCTAGACAGAAATGTCATTATTTTTTTCCTACTGATTCCTGAAAATATGAATTTTCTCGTTTTAGACTAAAGAAAACAAGATAGACAAAAGTTACTATGGGCGAGACTGTATGGCAGGTGCAAGTTCCTGATACAGTAACTGCAGTCACCTTGAACCATTCCAGATGACTCAAAGGGTAAGTGGGAAGCTCTACTTTCTCTTATTTCTCATGTTTCTCCATTTCTAATGGAGATCTTTTCCCAAACAGTTTATCTATGTGCCAATCTCAATCTTTATTTTCAAATTTACCACCTATTGAGAGGTGGAAGTCAGACTCATGGACTATCATTCCCAGCATCCTTTCGAGAGACATTTTTGTGGATAGGACTTACTTTGGCAATTTTGGCAATATTTTTGTTATATTTAAATAACTAGACCATGAATGTGAGCATTCTTTTCAAGGTACTCCTCAAATTCTTTTTCTTAGCTTTCTTAATTTCCTGGTTACATTTTTTCCTGATATGAGTTATGGACTTTCCTTTTCTCTTCCAAAGGACAGATTTATAAATGCCAGTCCTTTCTACATGACAATCACCTTAATTTTATATTGAGCTATAAGGTTTTTATTAGGTCGCTTTTTTTCCCTCTTCCTTCCTGCCCCCACTCAAATTTCAGCAAGGAGTTTGTTTTGACTTCTTATATAATTTTTTTGAGAAGTATCTAGGCTACCTCTAGGCTTCTTGCTTTTAACTCCTCCTTTAATGCTTTTTCTTCCCTTTGACCTGTTGCCTCGTTAGTATGCTTATCCATTTCTTTAAGTTGAATGCTTGTGTTTTGGATTTATTTTGTTTAGACTCTCCTACTGCAATGTTAAACCTAATTGTATTTTAATGTATATTACAGATCAGCTCTCTCAACCATTTTTTGAGCCAGCCCTGTGCACTAATCAGGACCAAAGCTGTAACAGCATCTTTTCTTCTGGAACTGAAAACTAGTTGTTCTGGGAAGCTGTTATTTACTACCTCCAGAAATTTACTGTCTGCCACAGATAAGGCAATTCTGTGAGATTCTGTGGGTAACTGAAACACTCACTATTACTACTTGTCCTCAATTTGCAGGTCTCTATGTTTACTTAACATCGCTGATCCTATATCTACATCCTGATTGGGGTTAGGTTAATAACACCTCATTTTTATTATCAGTGTGATACTTCCACCTACAGGGTTTTCATGCTGTTTTCTCTTTTTCCAGCAATAACTTTATTCTGGTTGTTTTCACTTCAGACTCCATAAAAAATTCCACTTCACCTCCTGCACATCTTACCCTGCAAGTTTATGTAAAGTTGATAGCCTGAGAACATCGCATCCACCACCTGCCTTCTTTCTGCAATGTATCTCAGCTGCCCATTTGTCAGACTTGTATGAAGCCATCATTCCAGTTCTCCCATCTCAGTTCTCAGGCTGCTGCCACTGGCAGAGAACTGTAAGTTTTGCCTTTGGTCTGTTGCCAAGTAGATTGGACACACTGTCAAATGACATCAAGAGTCTGATTTGCTTTCTCGCTCATTGATGTTATGCTGTTTTCTTCCCAGCCTTTTCAGCAGCACTCTGACCATTACCTGTGCCTATTTCAAAGATCACCACTGTCTGACCTTGGTGCTCCTCTACATGTCATCTGCCTCTGTTTTTAGCATGTTTCAAGTTTTTAGGGCCAGCAGCCTGTTCTTTTCTAATCAAGGTTTCAAACCTGCTTTCCTGTTCCTCTTCTACTGAAACGTTTCCTAGTTCCTAGCACGCGTGCATCTCTTATACTAATACCTAAACTAAACAATTTCTGAACATTACATTACTTTCCATTCATGAACAATAATTGATCAGTATCTTCAAAGAACTTTAAAAGCAGACCTGACTGCTACCACAGCCCAGAATTTCTCAATGTTAATAACCTTTCAAAAGATTTGAACTGGCAGCTGCCAGATTATTAGCAGGCAACTGAAGTATCCTATCTATCGACAAGCAGTAACAGCACCAACACTGCAGCAGAAGTTCTTCCCATATAACTCTATTTCCATCATGCCTAGGAATATATTCCAACAGGAAAAAGGGATTGTAATTAGTCCCATAAAGGCTCATCCATGCCAAGCTGATGCAAATAATAATTCAGAGAAGAATGGATGTAGGACAGAAATTCAGGGCAAAAATTAGATAAATACCAATTAAAAAAAAAAAAAATCATGGCCCTTCACCCTCACCTTATGATAGGCAAATATACTCCAGCACATGTGTAGAAGGTGTAATCCAGGTAGTATAAAAACAAGCATTCCAGAAATGGTTCCATAAGACAAGAGCAGATATATTTTACCTGCTGCAGAGCTGTGTTCTCATTTGCATCCTCACTTCTGAAATTCCAGGCACTTTAAGAAGACAGAGGAATCACTATTAAACCTGTAGATAAACACAAGGAATGAGTAAACTCAAATTCCAGATTTACACAATTTGTGGTTTGGACTATGTTGCTACATAAAAAAAGGATTTCCATAGCAGTCAAATCAGTGAAAACAGGCATAAGAATACAAAGCTATAGAAAGAGTTCTGAAAGATGGCAAAAGCAGAGAAATGCCATAAAACCTGTATCACTTGTGGGCAAGGCAATGCTATCAGCTAAGAATCTGAATGAGAAAAGGGTAAACAAAGCACTAATTGCCCTGTATGGTATGACAAGCACATCACTAGTTACAGGATTACATCACAAGTTTCCTGCCAACAAGAACTATGATATTTATAACTCTGAAAGCAAGTTTGTATCTTGCATTCATGAGCCAAGGATAATTAGATAAAGTTTTGCAAGAAGAGAACTCAATTGTTTAAGAGATTAGGTCATTGGGATTGATTGCATGCAATTTGACAGTGTATTTGAAAAGTGACATTTTTCAGGCTAATAACTGCCAGCAGGGCTGGGAGTTTTAAGCAATGGTAAATCCAAAGCCTACTGATCAGTTTTAGCATGCTCATTGTGCAGAAAAAAAGAAAAAGAAAAAAAACTTATTGATCCATATAATTAAAATCATAATCTGTGCCCCTTAACCTCTTGCACAAGTATTTGATGGAATGAAGTATTTTGGTGAGCGTCACCATTCACCTGTATGGGCAGCATGTGTTCTTTGACTTCAGCATCATATATATATATATTTATACTATATATACATATCTATATATATATTCATACTGATTCAAAGAATGAAACCAATGTCTTGAGGAATTTCATGAGTTGAAAGTTTCAGTGAAGTTATCAGTCCTGCAACATCTATTCTAGTGAAAATAAACAACTGACTCTCTCAAAATTAAGTCTTTCCAACCAGGTTTAGCAGTCGCACATATCCACTGAAGTCTGCATGCTGTTTGTTCTGAAACTGATCATGACATCAGAAACATTGATAATTGATATACTAGACATTTTCACCTATTTCTTCCTCAAGTCTTTCTTCACTGAGAAGTTTCTTCTGCCACACTGACTCGGTTTTCGAGGCCAGTGAAACACCCCACCCACCTCCTCAGCATTTTTCAGATTGCCAGTCTGCAGAGCAGAGTATTTCACACATAATCTAATGCCAGTACAAAGGGAAAAAAAGAATGGAGTGGTGAAGGCTAAATTCTCTATTTTCATCATCTGCGCAGTGAAGGGTCTGCACCACCTAAAATTTTCAGAGTATTTCTATCTGTCTATTTCCAATAAAAAGACCTCAGTTTCTGAGTTCCTACCTCTGGAAATAACATCTCCAGCCCTATCAGGAAAGTGAAAGATTTTGTTTTAATAGCACCAAAGATGGCAAAAGATGCATCCCATACAGGTCTTCACACAGCATGTACCAATTCTAAAGACTGCTCTCTGTTTACGTCTTCCTTCAGTACCACTGGTAATGCAGTTGCAAAGGCACATCAGCATCCAGCAGACTATTTAAAATTAGCAGAATAGGGTTTCTTATGTTTGATCTCCAGTGAAAAGAAACAGGTATATAATTCACTGCAAGATGTGAAGAGAGCCAGCATAGGACAGTCAGTAAGAGACCAGCCAAGTGAAGAATAGAAAAGGGTTTAAAAACAACACTCTCTAAAGAAACAATTTCATGTTTGAAATGAGACACTCCAAATTCAAAATAATTTGGAATATTACCACAGAGTACAAATTATTCACAACTAGCTACTGAAAACTTGACAAACGTTTATCTATGCTCCTGATTTTCAAAAGCATGAGAATCTCACTGCTGTTCCTGAAAGTTTTTCCCTAAGTAAGGACTAGAAGACTGAATTGGATAGTGGAAATCAAGTGAAGTCTGTTGTCATGGTTTTACGTTTTTTGGTTTCTCCTGTAACTGATCAGATTTGACTTGGGAGTTCTTCCCTTTGGCCTGAACCTCGGCTCGGAAACTCTCTCTCTCCAGAACAGTATTATATAGGGTGCGGTAAGCACAAGCCAAACCCCAAATAAGTTGTGCCTCCTTAGATTTATGTAAGCCGCACTGTCCCTGACTCAAATACTGGCTTAGTTTCTCAGGGTCCCATAGGTGTTCAAGAGTGAAATCCCATGACATTGCGGGCCCCCATGCTTCTAAGATTTTTCCTAAACCTGTCCATACCCCTTGCCAGTCAGCATTCTCTGGTTTTGGAGGAGACTCCTTCTGTTTACTACGCCTATAGTGGACCACATTCAGGTAAACTGATACGAGCAGGGCTACGCTCATCAACATGAGCAGGGTTGGGCCCACATATATGAGCGTTAACTGACTATCCAAAAAATGTCTGACAAACTGAGAGGAAGAATTGGAAGAATTGGAAGTTGGTCCGAACATCGTGTAGTTTGTAAAATTGGCCATTCCATCTGGGAAGTAAATGTCAGAATTCATATCATACCACATTGCACATAGGTACCAATATAGGTACAATACAGGTGTCTCTATCCATGCCCTTACCCAGTTATATATGGACACCATTGTCCAACCAAAAGATATGACATTGATGAGTGGCCAGAAGGTCGTGAGTAACATTATAGCTTTGAATACCTTACGCAGCGCCCCCACAAAAAAGAATGGATTCATTGCTGGTGTCTGCTAAAAAGGGGTTAATTAATTGAAACTACCAAGAAGAAGGGAATAAAAAAACAAGAGGCACTACCCAGACCAAGCAGTGCTCAAAGTTTACAAATATCCCAGAATACTGGCAGTACGCCTGGTCTTTCAAGGTCAAGTTTTCCAGCACAAAAACCTGAACTACTGATAATGCTCCTAACAAAGCTCTCTGAGAGCAGAGAAGGAGATTTGTTCTAAAAGCTAAAAAAAACTATGCCCGCATTCTCCACCAAAATTTGTCGCGGGTTAAGCAAGATCTACCTGTGCCCGTGACAGGGGGGCAGCTGGCCCAAAAGGGCCGCTGGCCCAAAAAGGGAAGGGGAAAAGGGAATGGGAAAAGAAAACAGCGGCAGCGATCTAAGGAGGAAAACTTATTTTACTAACTATGATATTGGAAATGCAAAATAACACAATATAATAAGATCTAATTGAAATTGAGACTAATAAATCAAAAAGATAGGAGAGAGAGTTCCCGAGACCAAGTCAAACCTGAAAAGTTTGGGATGGCTGGGAAAACGCTGCCTCCAGGAGCCCACTGACAAGCAGTAAGTGAAGGTTCCCCCCCCCCGGAAGGGTCAGATCCCATGACTTCCGTCACGTACAGAGATAGGTACATGGAGCTGGAGTATTAACACTTTAGTTCCAGTGTACTACATGATGTGTTGATGTGGAATACTAAAAACCAAAAAACGTAAAACCATGACATTCCACCCCTTATTCTACATCACTACATCATGCTCAATATATATATATACATATATGCAAACAAAATGATTAAAAGTGCATTACACACAGACAAGTCTATATACATATACATAGAATTACTGGCTGCACTCCCCTAGCATCAAGTTTCCTTGTGGTACACATTGAACATCCCCGTTTCTTTGCATTACCCACCAAGTGGAACCTGGTCCCTGGGCAAAAACAGTACCACGGAGAGGTTTGCCCTTTCCAGAAACTGGAAGAACCCAAACCGTTTTACCCAACATGTTTTTTACATGTACAACAGGGACTTTATCTCCCTCTACAGTATGTAGGGAGCTGGATTGGGAAGGACCGTCACGATTGATAGATCCTCTGGTATTGACTAACCAAGTGGCTTCCGCCAAATGCTTCTCCCAGTGCTTAAATGTTCCACCACCCATTGCTTTCAGCATAGTTTTTAACAATCCATTCCACCGTTCAATTTTACCAGAGGCTGGTGCATGGTAGGGAATATGGTAAATCCACTCAATGCCATGATCTTTGGCCCAAGTATTCACAAGAGAATTCTTGAAATGAGTCCCGTTATCTGACTCAATTCTTTCTGGGGTGCCATGTCGCCACAGGACTTGTTTCTCAAGACCCAGTATGGTGTTTCGGGCGGTAGCATGGGGTACTGCATATGTTTCAAGCCACCCCGTGGTTGCCTCCACCATGGTAAGCACATAACACTTACCACTGCGAGATCGTGGCAAGGTGATATAATCAACCTGCCATGCCTCCCCATATTTGTACTTTTGCCATCGCCCTTCCTCCCAGAGTGGTTTCATCCTCTTGGCTTTGTTTAATTATGGCACACGTTTCACAGTCGTGAATAACCTGTGAAATAGCACCCATAGTTAAGTCCACCCCTCGGTCTCTAGCCCACTTATATGTTGCATCTCTCCCTTGGTGGCCCGAGGTCTCGTGGGCCCACCGAGCTAGAAATAATTCACCCTTGTTCTGCCAGTCCAAGTCTATTTGAGCCACCTCAATTTTGGCAGCTTGGTCCACCTGATGGTTATTTTGCTGTTCTTCAGTAGCCCGATTCTTGGGCACATGAGCATCTACATGGCGTACTTTCACGACCAAATTCTTTATCCGGGTAGCAATATCTTTCCACAGTTCAGCAGCCCAAATAGGTTTACCCCTTCTTTGCCAGTTATTTTGTTCCCACTGATGTAACCACCCCCACAGAGCATTTGCCACCATCCACGAGTCAGTGTAAAGGTAAAGTATTGGCCACCTCTCCCGTTCAGCAACATCTAAGGCCAGTTGGACAGCCTTTACCTCTGCAAATTGGCTCGATTCTCCTTTGCCTTCAGTGGCCTCTGCAACTTGCCGTGTGGGGCTCCACACAGCAGATTTCCATCTGCGATGCTTTCCCACAACACGACATGATCCATCTGTAAACAGGGCATATTTTTTTTCATTTTCTGGTAATTCATTGTATGGTGGGGCCTCTTTAGCTCGTGATACTTCTTCTCCTGGTGATGTTCCAAACTTTTTACCTTCAGGCCAGTCCATGATGACCTCTAGGATTCCTGGACGGCTGAGATTCCCCATCCGTGCTCGTTGTGTAATCAACGCAATCCACTTACTCCAAGTGGCGTCAGTTGCATGATGAGTGGAGGGAACCTTTTCTTTGAACATCCAGTTCAGCACTGGCAGTCGAGGTGCCAGAAGGAGCTGTGTTTCAGTACCGACTACTTCAGAAGCAGCCCGAAGCCCCTCATATGCAGCTAAGATCTCCTTTTCAGTTGGAGTGTAGCCCTCTTCTGACCCCTTATATGCTCTACTCCAAAATCCCAGGGGTCGGCCTCGGGTCTCTCCTGAGGCTCTCTGCCACAAACTCCACGTGGGACCTTTCTCTCCAGCAGCAGTGTAGAGGATGTTCTTTATACCCTGTCCAAATATGGAACGCTTCACGAATTTGCGTGTCATCCTTGCGCAGGGGCCATGCTAATCTTCTCTGTATCGTTCCAATTTTAGTATATGTGCTGCCGAAGCGACATCTGTAAGTAAGTACAGGCAGTATAAAACATCAGTTTATTGCACTCAGAATTAAGCTTTCCTTTTTGAGGTGTGTGTGTTTTTTTTTTCTCTTCCATCATTCATCAGTGTACATCCAGAATACATTTTCAATCTCTTAATTTTTTTCTTGATTCTACTTTCACGTAGACTCCATCCCAATGTTTCAATGGCTGCCTAGGTAAGGAAATTGCAGACACTAATTTCACTGGCTACAAGCACTATTCTGTGTTTCATAACCTACAAAACTGGCATAACCCAGTCTACCAGGAGACCAAGAGATATTCCTGCCTGCTTTCTGCAGCTGCTGAAAATGACACTTAACTGAAGATGTATGTTTGTGTGACAAAACAGTGGCAATGCCAGAGGCAAATATTAGAGAAGTGAATTATGACAAATGAAAGGACCAATAACAAATGAAAATAATTATGTCACTTGTACTCATTTGTTCTCTTCCCAGTGCTATTGCAAGTGTTACACTGAATTTCTCACTTCCTTTTTTTAAATCCTGTGTTGGCACAGAAGTATTAATCCTGACCTTACGATAAGTGATGAAACACAAGATTAACTTAGTTATACATGTGAAACCCTGCTGACTGTGTGCATGTTTCTTCTCTACATACTGGTTTTGCGTTCCCTTTCCAAAATGCTCAGCCAGGTCTCCCATCAGGTCACCCATGCAAACGAATAACTTTAGTAAAGCCCAGACAAATACATCACTCTAAGAGGCAATAAGCAACAGTAAGCTGTTGTTGACAAAACCAGTAGATCAAAAAATAACATTTAACACCATTGAAGTTCTCTGTACTGCCTAAGGAAAAGATTTCTAACTCTAGAATAGATAGCACAACATATATGATTATTTTTGCTTAACTATGCAAATTTACTGTTGTGAACAGGGGTATCTGCTTGTTTGTTTAGCTTAAGTTAATGTGAAGGGGCCTCTCCTTTTCTGCACTGTCCACTGTTAGAAAGCAAGTTCCAACAAGAGCCTTGCTTTCCCACTGTCACCCCTCTTAACTTCAGACCTTGACAATGTTCTTGTGCAGTTCATAAGACATGGAAGTTTGGGCAATATAGTCATCAACTTTATTCAAATTACCTCACCGCTGTCGTGGGTGGCAGTGTGTTTGCAAAGCAAGTGCCAAACTGCCTCCCCTCACACAAGTGATTGATTTATCAATTTAATGAGTTGTACACTGAGAAAAATGTTGCTGAACCAGTAACTGAACTACAAAGAACATGAACAAGCTCTGATGCAGAATTGAAAACGTAAGTACTTGTGAAATACAGCATGTGTTACATTTTCCTTCCTGTCAGCAGCCCACTGAGAACCTGACCACTACGATTTCCAGCTCCATGATGCAGTACTTCAATTCTAGTGATGGAGCCTTGAAACATTAACATCGGGTGCCCTTGCTTTTGTCTGTTAGGAGCACCCACATAGTTTTTGTTACATTTTGTTCAATTTTAAACAGAAAGGAGCCAGTACAAAGAAGATAAACACAGTTACAGTTCATTAGAACAAGAAAGAATACCTCAGCCATATAGCTAAAATGAAATTCTTTGCACATCCAGGAGACCCCAATGGATAATTACTTCATGCTTCTATATTTACTGGAATTCAGAAAGTTACCAATATCTTTAACTGTTTGAACAAGACATAAAGCGCTGTTAATATATTTAATTCTCCTACATTTCCCCGAAGATTCTTGAAACACTTTTCTTCCTCCCTCTACATACATCATTGTCATATAAAATTCCTTTTCCTCTTTACAAGGCTCTGTTTCTGGCACATCATGCCATTTCTGTCTAGACTTTCTCCTTCAATCTTCCCATCTTTGCAAATTTAACAAGACATTGCTAGTTGATTCCTCTGTGCTGTATAATAGAGAAAGCAAGCTACATTGGAAAGGCATATATGTTATCTAGCAGCCTCCAGCAGAAAATTGCCAGCTACATGCAGGCTTGAACCTGTATACACCTGTAAGATTAGTACAGATTTTCAAGGCATAAATTGTTATTCGTGTGAATAATTATGTTTTGGTAAAATAGGTTTCTCAGTAAAATCTCACTACTTCATCCACTAGGTAAGCATCTCAGATTTTATTTTTTTAAGAATTATTAGAAATGGATATCTTGAAAACAGAAGTTGGGACAAGGAGGGTTTCAGTTTAGACCAGTACAATGTTCAGTGTCTGGAAATATTTGCTTGGATTTGATGCATTTTTGTTGCTGTTGTTCCACATTTGCTTAAACATAGAAGCAAATATGTTTTTAATTAAAAATTATAGTTGGTTTTTACTGAAATGCGGGCAAGGGGGGTTTCAACACCAACATATCTATTAAAATGTTGATTTTTTTGTTTTTCTGATTGCAATTTATTTTATCATCTAAAAAGTTTAGCCTTTATTTGAAATGAAAAAAGCACTTAGCTGAACGATTTCCAACTATTTCTAGGTCTGGAAGACTGGATCTGCATTTCAGCTTTCACTAAATACTGACAACTGTAGCAAGGAAAAGACGAAATGCTCACTGAGATCCCTCAATTATCTCAGCCACCAGTGAAGTCTCTGTAGGCCTTCAAGTCCTTTCTTAGGAGCTGTGACTTCAGAAAGAAAGAAGGCAAGTAATACTGATCTGCCTCAGAAGAACTTGATTTGACTGCCAAATAAAATCAAGAAATCTCCAAAATGCAAGAGCTTGCCAAAGGCTGCCTTCAAAGCCAGCAGTCTTCTATATTGAAAAGCCATACGCTAGGATGGCTATGAGTGCTCGAGTCATTGACAGGGAAATGCTTCTGACTTCTGAAACTCTAGGAGCATATGCATGTTCAATGTCTATTGGATTAAGTATGTTAAATGTTTAATGTGCATTGAATGTTAGTGAAGAAGCAAACAACTGAAATTTTACACCTTGTCTATTTCCCTTGCTATTCCTTTCTCTGCTAGAATTAAATCAGAAGGGTGTGCCCTCAGCCTTCTTTCTCTAGGAAACCATCAGTGGCTTAGTGGATTGGTTTCAGCCCGGTTCTGTGACTAGTGGGGCAGAAGGACCATGAATCTGCACCTCCAGGAAGGGAAACAGGGGACCCCAAAATAAATAAAAACAGCAACAACACACTGAGGAGAAACAAACTAAATTACTAAATATGGTATCAGAAAACAAAATAACACACTATAAATACAATATTAAAGCAAATTAAATCAAATATAATGAGAGAGAGTGTCTGAACACAGAAAGGCCTTACTCCAAAGCTGAAGTGAGATGCACAGTGGGGTTGAGCTGTAGAGTCGAGAGAGCCAAAACAGAATGGAGGTCAGATGACCTGTGAAGACCTTACATCCCCTCTCTGAATGCAAAGTCCTCTGGGGAATGTAGTTCTTCTCTTCTGGATAGGTACCAGAACTGGAGCATTAACTCTTTAACTCCCAGTGCACTACATGGTGTTGTGATGTGGAATACCAATAACAGAAATCATAAAAGTATGACATTCCATATTCCACATCACTACATCATGCTTAATATTCACAAACAATAATTAACAAGCATTAAACACATGCACACACATATATACACATGGAATTACTGACAGCACTCCCTCAACATCAAATTCCATTGTACTACACAATGAACACCCCTATCTTTCTGCATCACCCACCAAGTCCCTGAGCAAAAACAGTTCCACAGATAGGTTTGCCCTTTCCAGAAGGACCAAAACCGCTTTTCCCAACACACTCTCACATGTACTACAGGGACCTTACCTCCCTTTACAGTATGTAGGGAGTTGGACTGGACAGGACCATTGCAATTGATTAATCCTGGGGTGTTGACCAAGCAGTTGGCTTTTGCTGAATGCTTCTCCCAATGCTTAAATGTTCCACCACCCATTGCTTTCAACATGTTTTTTTAACAGCCCACTGCATTGTTCAGTTTTACCAGAAGCTCATGCAAGATAGGGGATATGATAAAATGATAAACCCACTCAATGCCATGATCTCTGTGCCAAGTATTAGCAAGAGAATTTTTGAAACAAGTCCCACTATCTTACTCAACTCTTTCTAAAGTGCCATTTGCCAGAGGACTTGTTTCTCAAGACCTAATATGGTGTTTTGGGTGGCAGCATGGGGTACTGCACATATTTCAAGCCACCCAGTGTTTGCTTTATATCATGGAAAGCACATACACTTAACCATTGTAAGACTGTGGCAAGGTTATATAATCAACCTGCCATGCTTCCCCATATTTATACTTTTGCCATCACCCTTTCCCCCAAAGAGGTTTCATCCTCTTGGCTTGTTTAATTGGGGCGCATGTGCTGCAGTCACAAATAACATGTGCAATAGCATCCATAGTTAAGTCCACCACTCAGTCTCTAGCCCATTTGTATGTTGCATCTCTTCCTTGATGGCCTGAGGTCTCACGGGCCCACCGTGCTAGGAACAATTCCTTTTCATTGTCAGGCCAAATCTATTTGAGCCACTTTAATTCTGGCAGCTCGATCTACCCAATGGTTATTTTGTTATTCTTCAGTAGCCCAACTCTTGGGCACATGAGCATGTACATGATGCACCTTTACAACCATATTCTTTGTTTGGGCAGCAATATCTTTCCACAGTTCAGCAGCCCAAATAGTTTGCCACCCCCATAAGGCATTTACCACCAACCCATGAGTCAGTATAAAAATAAATATAAACAGTGGCCACCTCTCCCGTTCACAAATAACTAAGGCCAGTTGGACAGCCTTTACCTCTGCAAATTGGCTTGTTTCTCCTATACCTTCAGTGGCCTCTGGAACTTGTTGCCTGGATTTCCACATGACAGATTTCCATCTGTGATGCTGCCTAACAATATGACATGATCCATCTGTGAACAGAGCATATCTATTTCTTTTTCTCAGGCATCAGATTGTCTTTGAAGGGGTATTTTTCTCTTCCTGCTAACAGCATCCACTTCCAGAGAGAGTACATTCTGGCAAGAACTAATATGTCTGTCAATGGCAGAGTCCATAGCAATGCTACCCAGTTGGTGGGCTTCTCTACTATCTAGTGATACACTGTTAGCCCATTGTCCCAACATCAAAGTGACCAGGTGACAATAGGTTCATTTGAGTGGCATGAAAAATATTTTCTCAGACTTCGAATTCCATTCATTTTCAGAGATCAATCAGTACTGGTAACGATGTTTTGCTCATCTCCAGCTCTTTCAGGACTTGTTACCCTCCTAGACACTGCTGACAGAGATCTTCTCAAGCGCCCCTCCCCTATACTCGGGGGTGCTTCAACCTTGTCTTGGAACCATTCCTCTGGACCTTTATCTTTCTCTTACTGTGTCTGCTTCCTCCACTTTCTCCTCCTCTTTCTTCTGTTCTACGTGAGTTGACATCTGTTTCTCCTTTTGTCCTTTTACTAGGGCAACCGACAGCAATCAATTCTGGTTCCTCGTGTGGTTGAGCAGGATGGTCAGCTACGAAGTTCTCACTCTTCAACTCAGCTTGGAGTCTGCCTTATTGAGATGGGAGTCTAGCTCAGACTGGAAGGAGTCTTGAAGATTCTCTCTCAGCTTGAGAGAGGGAGATCTTTCCCTTTGGCTTGGGGACCTTCTTTCTCAGCTTGGAGACACTCCTGCCAGGTTTTGCAATTATCTTTCTTGTTTCTCAGCTAGGATATCTCTTCCTGGACCCGGGGATTCTCTCTCTCAGTTCTAACTCTCTCCCGGAAACTTCCTTTTCAATTTGGAGACACTCTCACTTATTTTGTACCATCTCCCAGAGACCCTCCCTTTCAGCCCAGGGACTCTCCCTTTTGGTTTGAAAACACTCTTTTTGAGATTGGAAACTCTCAATTTCAGAAAGGCCTAATATCCATTTAGGCTCTCAGGATCTTGCAGGAGTTTAGGAGTAAAGTTCCAAGACACTGAGGATGTCGATCTCTCTAAAGTCTCTCCCAAGCCTCCCTACACTCCCTGTCACTCAGTATACCTGGTGTTGGGGAAGACTTCCACAAAATACTATAAATTCAGATACTGATTGAAATAAGTAAAATGATGAACAGTACACTCAGGGACATTAACAATGTGATCAGATGAGTATTCAAAAAAATGCATAAATGATTCAAAGGAGAGACTGGGAGCCTGTTTAAAAAAGCTACAAGTTCCGTAAAATTAGCAGTTCCTTCTGAAAACAGCTTCAAAAGGGAAAGCAGAATCTTTTTTTTTTCCCTCTTTACAGGAGCAAGATGGCAAAGTTTGCAGATATCCCAGAGCACTGGCAGTCTGCCTGGACTTTCAAGGTCAAGTTTTGCAGTACAGCAACTGATAAGTTTCTAATGAAGTTCTCAGAAGGCAGAGAGAGAGATCTGTCCTAAAAGCTAAAAAGCAGCTTTTGCCCGCATTCTTCACCAAGAGAAATTCATTTTTATACAGTGAAGATAAATATGATCAACTTCAATGACAAGACTACATCCCGTGAAATTAAACTTGTTTACATTCTTCAGCCTTTTAAATTACTGTTGCAACCTGAGACAGCAAATGTTCTACCAAGCAGAGCTACCAAACAAAAGGAACACGTGCCCTAGCTTTGCAGTCTGCATATGCCTTATGGCCTTGTTTATTGCTGACTCACAGGCCACATGCTACTTGGAAGCAGTATTTCAATGTAGCTGGCATCAGCTTCTCTAGTTTCTCATGCTTTTGTCTCAAGAACGTGATTAAAAGTAATTACTCAGTGAACCTGAAAGAGAAGTGCAGCCTAGAACAAATTTACTGTAAGTTTAGCAGTTTTTCAGAAAAGTGTCACTTTCCTGAATCAACTTACACACTAGCCAGACCATTAAAAACTTAGGATCTTATTTCAGCTTGAGAAGAATCAAACTTACTGAGCCAAGTCAATAAATAACGTTGTCCTGTATGGTCAATAAATAACCAATTTAGTTCCTTTCCAAATCCATTATAAGTCATCATGCAGACATCAAGTACTTTTATAACTGATAGCTAATGGTGACATAATAATACATTTATGACAGTTAATGATTCCTGTTATGCTAGTAAATGGACTAGCATGGTTCATCATCATCATTGCTTACAATCTTCGTATGAACAAAAAGGGAGGCTTTCAGGGAGTTTTCATCTGTCTCTTAAAGCCTTCAGATCCTCCACACACAGTGACATCCTTCAAGCCATTTGTTTCGCAGTTTGAGTTGGATAAGAAATCATTTCCATTCCAAATGAGGTTTCTGAGACAGAAATGGACCAGAAGAAAATAACTTCTGAAACCCCATTGTGTTCCATGGACTTTAGCTGAGGTTTTCTCCTATGATCTTGATTACAGGCTTCATTAGCACTAGCTTAACACTTTGTTTCTCAGAACGCCTTCACGGAGCTGGGAAACAGCTATGGCACAGCATACTTGAGCTACATCCCCACCTCACCCTGTGCTTTTTTGCTTACACTATCTCATGTCAGAGCTGCAAGTAGGGTGAGCATGAGCAATTATTTTAGTTATCTTCTCCAGTCTTTGAAAAACAGCCACAGGCAAGGATATTTCTTAAGCTATTTCCACTTTGGCTTTAGGTACTGTTTACATCAGAGCTGGTAATTTGTATCCAAACTTCTTATTTTTTAGAGAATCTCATTTCTCTCCTACTGCTTGCTACAATTTCTATAAAAGTGCTTATAAACCCTCCCCACTTAAGCTTCTCTTCATACATCAAAGTGGAAAACATGAAAAATCAAGTCACAGAATTTTGTGGCAATTTAACACCCAATGTAAAGAACCTAGATGGATTATTTTTGTTCACTGCTCCTGATAGTTTGAGCTGTACGCACCTGAAGCAGATGACTTCACATCATCAATGCAGAACATCAGCAATATCCTGGATGCATGATGCTCAAGCCACAAGTGGCTGCTGCTGCAAGCAAGCCAAGTGACTCACCATCCTGCTGCTGCCTTGTAGAATTACCCTGTGTGATTGTGAAGGGAATTATCATGTTTTTACTGACAAGGCATACAGAAGATATGAGAAAGAGACAATACTGCATCAGTGTCAATAGCAATAGAAATGACTTGTTTAATCTGCCAGTAGCCTGAGGTAAAGAATGTCACTGAAAGCTTATCTTCATAATATTGCTTTTGCAGGCAAAGCCTTGTCAGACGACAGTCTCATTTGTGGTTTCATATCTCTATCCTATCACTGCAGAAAAGTTTTATTAAAAGTAACTGACGGTATCACTCTCTTCCTTGTCATCATCTTAGCCCGAGTCCCCATCTGTTAGAAACAGAACGAAATCATCCATCTTGGGATGGCTTTTTTTCCTGAAGAAAAAAGCTGTACCTATTCAGACCCTGCTTGACTAGGTTCTAGCCAGGAGCTGCAGCAGGAGATCAAGCACAGACCTGCTCTGCGGCCACTGCTCCAGGCTTCTCTCTGCATCCCCACTCGTCGCATGACCCAGCAATTTACTGTTTACAGGCAGAGGCACAGTCCATCTACAGGTACCAGCTGGCAGTGTGCTCCCTGGACACCCAGGCAATTGCCCAGATGGATTTCTATATGGGCCTGGGCCATACCAATCATGTGTTTCCTCTCACCCCCAATCATATATTTCTTCTCATCCTCACAGGCTTGAAATGCAAGAATGAGCCAAGTTTAAGAAATTCAATGGGAAGAGATATCTCTTGGTGTTCCTTCCTGTCTCGGAAGGCAAGTTGCAGAAAATGCTCCCTGCCCCTTCTGTGTTTTTTTTTCCAGTTGAAACTGGAATGGAATTTTGGCATCATTATCTCTGTAGTCAGTGTCATTAGTATAGAGCAGCAAAGGAGCTTTCCTAGGGCAAGACAGGATATGCAGTCACTACTTAAGCTAAGTTGGTTTTTGAGCTAAACACTGCTAAGCTGAACTAATTTTGGTAGTTCTGCATGTGTGAACAATGCTGACTAAGCTGAAACCGAACAAGCCCTCATTTTATAGACCTTATTTATTAGAAGCTACCTTTTCATAAATTAGCACTATTTAAACATCAGAAAATTAAATAAAAACCAGTCACATTAGGAAAGCACTAGTAAAGAAAGCAGCTGAATAAGAATTGCAAGCAGTGCATGATGAAAAGGGTCTCCTCCATAACTACATCTTCTGTCATGTAATATTAAGGTGGTGACTTATGAGTCTAGCAAGTATTTTAAATAAATTTTTGTTTGAAAAATAATGCTTCTTAAAGATAATTCCAGAGTTCCCCACCAGAAATGTGCTCATAAGCTGAATTGATTTCTGTTGAATTCAACAAATAGTCATCAGTCCCTCAAAATGCTTTCCTCCCAGAGAATCAAGCAAACAAGGAAACTTGACATAACTCTAAAATTTATATGCTGAAAATATGTATTAGAAATTCAAACAAATCCCAAGATGCTTTATATCATAAAGTCTGCTTTCAGCTATTGCAGATCATTGGCTCTGCTTAACCAGAAAAATTGTTTTACAGGTTTATAACTCAGCTATAAAAAAACATGCTCTAGGCTAAGGCTCAGTATAGAAAGGTCTCAGCTAATTTTATCATTATAATTTTAATCTACTTTGTTTAGTTATGTGAAATAGTATGCATTAAAAAAAAAAAAAATCCACCATATGATTTTACTAGTGCCAGGGGGTGATTTATACTCTGTAATTGCAAGGAAAATAAATTTAATTCTGATTTTGAGACAGCAAATGCTCTAACCATATGATTTACATGGTTAAGTCTTTAGATTTTTAAGATATGTTATAACATTTTTTGAACATTTATCACTTACTGTGAACTTTACATCCTACAGAAAGATTCAACATAATGAATGCATTATCATTACATACTGGGAAATCTGTAACAAAGTGCTCCAATCAATCTCAGGATGTTAACAACTAAGAGTTCTTCAAGACCTAGAAAACAGCCAGCTGAAATTGTTCAGTCTGCTTGTTTCTGCCAATGCAAAGTGAAGAGGTTATTTGGTCTTAATAATACAAATGCATTTATAGACCAAGCCCATATATCTAGTTAAAAAAGGCATGTCAAGACCAAGATGTATGCTTAGAGACAAAGGGAATGATACTTATAGATAAAATGCCAACTTTCTGCGAAGGCTAAGTAACTTGAAGCAACTTGTTTGTCTTCCAAGTCATGATTTTGTTCTTCATAAACAGGCTTACCCAAAGCTTGCACAGAAGTGAAATACTTGACAGGGGAAATAATATTGAAGGATCTCCAGACAGTATTACAAGTCAAACTAGACAACTTTAACAGCCCCTGGTGACCTCAAAGTCTATAGAAGTATTAAGAACTGGAAAGCATAAACAGAGAAACAACTTTGAGAAAAGTGCTTTACATACAGATCTACGTTCAGAAAGAAACCATGCAACACTGGAAGAATTAGAATCAGCTCCTGAGATTCAATCTAGTACTGTGCATAAAGTCCCACCTTTACAAACAAACGCCATTTTTTTCTCTCTCTCAGGTAACCACTTTCAAAAGTATTTTGCTGAAATGGGAAGGAGGTGGTCAAACTAAATCACCTGCAATCGTCCTATGAATTTTGTTTGGGGAAGGCAGGAACGAACTGAATTTTCTGGCACTCAGTTTAGCGATCATTACTGAAGTCAGATTTGTGACAGGCAAAGTTCAGCAACTTGAGCTCAGTTCTACATTTAACTATTTGACTCAGAAAAGCTTAATAGCTGTAAAAAGCCACACAAAATACAGAATTAAGTTATGTGAAACTACTGCAAAAATACCGCTTCATTTGTTTGTTTGTTTCTAACAACTGCAGAAGGGATATAGCTTAGAAAAGTAGGCATGCTTTTCCCCCTTGTCTCGTCTTTTTGAGGCCAAGTGAGCATAATTACTGTCTGCTGCTACTTTTCCAGCCAGGGTGAAGCTATACCAATGTTTTCAACCAACCCTGAGGATACCATGCAGCTCACTGTGCATGATCATCATTTAAACATTCACTGAAAGTACAGAATGGCAATACTGTTCTGTGAATCAGCAGTGGAATGCTTATGTTCTCTTAAACCAGCAACATTTTGAACATCTACCTTTGCCTAAATAGTGACCAATAGTTCTCATCAGGCCAGCTCAGAGAAGCAAATCAATCATCTTCAGGAAATCTGGACGGACAGTTCAAGACCCAGATGACAACTGTGATTTCAGGGTCTTTGGGCAGAGGGTTCACTTTCCAACTCACTTAAAATGCTGGTCAAGTTTTGCAGATTCATATTTGGAACTTCATCCACAGAGAGGAATGCCAGGTGATACTGATCAAAATTCCCCAACATGATTAAAGAAACTCATCTCCAGAGAAAGGAGGAAGAGAAAACATTCCTCATTTGTTTTACTCCTCATTTCTGTTGTTTCTGTACATCATATCAGGGCCATGTTTTAAACCACACTGTTCTTAAGCCTTTTTCTGCTCAGTGAGGTAGATTTAATTTTAATCATTAGGATGAAGTTGCGGTTAAGATAATGCTCAGTTCCACCATAGGTGAGAAGTATTTTTCCAATTCTCATTCAGAGGGCATTTTGCAGAGCTGCTACTCCCTTCATAACAGGGCTGAAATAACAGTGCATGGACTAAAAAAACTCTCTCTGCTTGGTATTAAGCAAAATTGAATTATTCCTGAATTTCATCTGCAATGGAATGCAAATACAGGCTCTAATTGTACTAATATGAACAGATGCACACAAATATTTACAAATGAGTCATAGGAGAGGCTCGAGTACCTAGGAGATAGTAATGGTGTATCTAATTTTGGAAGTGCTAGATGATTTGTATCTCTTCTTTCAATGCCAATGGAAATTAATGAAAGTTAACGCCATGTGTGTAAGTGGTTCCTGGCAGTTTTGACCTTAAAAAGAAAGAAACAGGATTTACTGCTTCACTGCAAGAGCATCTCACAACAGTACACTTCTGACTTTCAGACTTACCAAGATTTACTGGAATGTCCCAGCCAATACAGTAATATTTTAACACCCAGAAGAAGCAAATTTTTTCTAAAAACACCCTCACCTGCATTATCTTTTGTTTTGTTTTACAAATAATTTCCAAGACCTTTTTCTGCCTTCTAAATCACATTAACAAACATGATGTAAATTTGTAGTTTTTCCTCATACGATTCATTAGGATTACACTCTGCAAATCTTATACTAAGGCCTTTTCAGTTGTGCATGTAGTACAAATACAAATGTGAAGCAAATGTGAACTGCCCAATACTAATGTACAGTGCAGTAATAACTCTTGCAGAACTAATTTAAGCACTTGTCCAATAATTTTCTTCCTTTTCAGTTCACTTGTCTACAGCTGCAGCTCAGGTGAGTTTTAGTAAGACATCTCTGTATCATAAATTTATCATATTTTGAAGAATTATGTTCTGTTCACATCACACTTCTCCCATCCTGAGCAGTTACAGGTTAATAGTATTTCAGGCACAGTTCTTACAAACCTTAACCTTGTAACTAAGCACTTACATTGTAGGCACAGCCAAACAACTTTTTTTTGCAATCAAGTACTTTGAAGTATTGCTATGGCTTTAAAATGTGAGAATAATGGTTAAAAATAAGTACTGGAGACAGCCCACTTGTAAAGTGGAACAGTGGCTATCTCCACAGACCTAAAGGGCATATGTAAACAGAAAAGACAAAGCTTTTATTTGAAAAAATCAGCTACTGTACATGCATCGGCATACCGGATGCTGATTTTCTTTTACAATCAATACAAATAAATTAGGGTAAGACTAGATAAGTGATTCAAGATATCAAAACAGACTTCTCAGTGGCTTTCCACTCCTTCCTTCCCCCCACCCAAACCCCCCCTTCCCCCATCCCCACAACTATTGTCCTAGCTTTCCTCACTTTTTCTCTGAACTATTTTGGACCTGGAGACTAAGAGATGATTTCCCTCCTGCTTTTTTTTTTTTTTTCTCCATAGGCAGCCATGATGGGAAGTGGATAGATTAAAAAGTGACATTCCTCTTTTCCGTCTGCCCATATTTTCCCATTTTCTCATTTTGGTTCCTCAAACAATTGGACAGTTATAATCAAACTCAATACATCGGACTCTACCCCAAATGTTTTTTCCAGTGCTATTTACTGACCATACTCTGTGATCAAACAGAAAGTTATTCATACATTTTCTGGGGAGAAAATCTGTTGTTAGAAACAAAACATTACTTAATGTCTTGCTTTGGCACTGCACTACTGGAAGTTTTTCTGCCTTCATAATATATCACTGCTATGTTTTATTTATAATAGAATTTGTTTCAAAGATCAATGATTAAGATTTGCTGTAGGCTAAAGAATCATGAATTTTCAGACCCCTCCCAACTAGCATTTTCAAGGTATTATGTACACAAAATTTTATTAAAAAGCAACTTGAACATAGTTTGAACATTACAGAAATCTCCTGTTCAGTTACACAGAAAACAACACATTGCATATTTCTGTGTGTCTGAATTTGCCTCCAGTTACTGTCAAACTTCACTTTTCTTCCAGTCAAATATGTCCTCACAGCCAAACCTGACAGAACTCCCAGTACAGCATGCAGCCTCTGGACTTCTAAGCCAGCAGGAGGTCTCTCAGTGACTTGAATATACTTTAAACAGCACCTTATAAAAGGCTGCTGAAAGGTAACTTTTCTTTTCCTAGTGAATTACAAAGGAATTTTTTGTTAAGCATCATTTCTTTAAAACAGACACATATCCAACTTCAGAAAGGCAGGAAGTCTAAAGGAATTCAGTGGTAACACTACATTCAGAATCCAATTTAAGCACTTTCCCAAAAAGGCAGGCTCAGAGGTACCCTGTTCATATTTGTAGAAGTTACTTGGATGTCCCTGCAAAGTTATGATCTAAAAGAGTTAAACACCAAGTGTCCTCTCTCTTTTATTTTCCCTTAAGGCTGCATCCTTTCTGATGCCACCATCAACATCAGTGGCAGTTATGCAAAACAGTCTGTTTTGAAGATCTTCTGTTAGTGTCCTCCTGTATCATTTTCTAAGTCTATAAAAAACAGCTGATGCAGGTTCGGCAAAACTATTTTATATTGGTAAAAGACACTTATTCAGCAAAAGATAAGGTGTAACATGAAAAGAAAAAAAATCTTAGGATTAAGAAAAATTTTGAATGCTAATTGTCTTAAGATAATTTTTGAGGGATGATAATATGTCCAAGTTCCAAAACTGTGGAGTTATTCCCAAAGCACACCATGTTGAAAGTACAGCAAAATACTACAGAGACACTTAAAGTTTTAGAAGCAGAATGCTAGACAACAGTCACTACACTGGCTTTTGGATGTTAATAATTCATTGTTAAGTGGTTCTGTAGATATTTACTTAATTCATCTCACCATTTCTGTAGAAAAACTGCAGGATAATGGATCCAATATCTGCTTCTGGAGCTTAATTCTAAGAGCTAAGAATACACTGGCTTCTAATCAGCAAAATGTATAAGCAGCATGGTTTTAACTCTGCCACAGAAGCCTAATCTTTTGCATAATCAGATCAAAAGCCGACCATCTGAGTCAGCTTTGTTCAAGGAGTTACAATAATTATAATATTTTGAACAATCTTTAGGTATTTCTAAGAAATAGGAAGAAAGTTTACTGTTTTTTTTTTTCCCCCACTAGTATTTGTTCATCCTTGCATTATAAAAAGACATCTAGTGCACTGTGACCCCTAGAATGAAGTCACTTTTATAACAATACTTCCAGAATGGAACAAATAATATTGTTTAATAATATCCACTATCTAATAAATAATAGTTAAATTAGTATTAAGTAATATCCAAGTGACAGAAAAACATTATTGAGAACTCTGATTTGATCCATTTGTTAAAGACCAAAATCTGTTTCCCTTAGATAGGATTGGGTACTGTTATCTTTTCTGATATGCATCTCTGAGTACAGGCTGTCAGAGAAACTGTGTGTACTGTCAGGCTGAATTACTTCTTCAAACATTAGTGATGTTTGAGGTAGCAACTTCAGTAGTTCACAGTCAGATACGCAGATACTTAGATACTTAAACAGGAGAATAACATTTTCAAGATACTATTTAGTCTAAGCTAGAATATAATTGAATTATATTTAACCCTGAATTTGAGCCCATAAGAGTAAGTTACTGAAATTTTCACAATCTGCTTCACCTTCCATAACATGACGCTAGGGAACAGATCTGCCTCCCTCCTTGTCCCACGAAATCAATCGGCATGTAGAAGCTACTTAAAGTGCAGACCACATAACTATTTGGCTACTCTTCACTTCTTTCCTTCATTTTAAAAAAAAAAAAAAAAAAAAAAAAAAAAGAAAGCACAAACAAGCAAACAGAAACCAACACCAGCTATAGCCCACAATGATAATACTCGTTTTTTCTTTTTTTTTTTTTTAATGAGAAAGCGGAATACAAGGCAGCTGCCAGCCTCTGAACAACAGAAGAAAAGAGGATACTACAGAAAAAGAAAAAATAATTCAGGAATAAAAGTGAAGATATAAATTATGAAAAGTAAGCTAAAACTCTGTGTTCTGCTTTTATGAAAGACTGTGCTCTGTTTTAAAAATAGAGTAGTTTTTGCTGAATGTTTAGTTATCTGTAGATTGTTAAAAAATAATTCCAGACCATCTGGTGCCTATTCTGTAACTTGATCTGGAAACCTCTAGTTCAAAAACAATCCCTGCAGGAAGGCACAAACACAGATACCACAATCTCATCAGCAAATTTCTGGTATATCATTCAGACAAAAATATGCCACCTTACCTCCTGGGAAATCAGAGATAAAAAGAAGGAAAAGCAAATCTTCCAGTGAAATACCAAAATACTAGAAACAATGGGAGAAGGAAGGTAACATTTCTGAAGAAATCAATGTGAAAAGAGAAAGGTTTAGTTAGATAAAAATCTTAAAGAACAGCTATAGCTTCTAAACATTAACAGTTACAGTTTTTCAATCATGTCAGATAAAAACCAAATAATGAATTTAAACCTGAATTTTAGAAAGAAGCTTAAGATAAGACTCAAAATACTGGAAGAGAAACTGAAGCTCCCATCACACGGGAAAAAGAGCATCATAAGCCTCACAGGTGTCATAACATAACTTGGAATGATGCCACAGTTAATAGCTATAAAGTACACTGATTTTAAAGACAAGGTTAAAAATAGTTTTAACCAGAATGAAACAAAAAGCCAAGTCTTAGCACAGATTTTCGCAGTCAAGATTAATACAAAGAGAACTGAAATCATTTTAGGGCTTAGTCAAAAAGCTGTTGATCAAATTCAAATCTTTCCCTCTGCTTCTATACCTGGAATGGAAGAATTAGCAAGATATATCTTAGAACCAAAACCACAATTCAAGTATGAGATCAGAACTACAGCCCTTGTTGCAGTATGTCCAAGGGTAACCAGAAAATAATGTCCTTGAAATTGTATGAACAGCACTTGTTAAGCAGTTGGCATACAATCTGCAAGAGATCTTTGCGGCCAAGAATCCTTTCTGGAGTATATTTTCTAACTTTTAACTAAAGCTGTACTCCAGGAATCTAAATAACAAGGACTGAAAGCACTAGTGAGATTATTTTTGCATTGGATATGGTTTCTGGGGGGAAAAAAAAGTAGATGACAATGTCCTGTGTGATATCCGGTCATCAAATTGGAAAAAATGAGTTTAATGGATAGGCCACTCACTGGATAAGAAATTAGTTGGATGGTTGCACTCAGAGATTTACAGTCAATGGCTCAATGTCTAAGTGGAGTTCAGTGAAAAGTAGCCTTCCTCAGGATCAGCTCTGGGACCAGTGCTATTCAACATCTTTCTAGGAGACATGGACAGTGGAGTCAAGTGCACCCTCAGCAAGCTTCATATGTCACCAATCTGAGTGGTGCAGTTGATACTCCAGAGGGAAGGGATGCCATCCACAGAGACCTGGACAGGCTTGAGAGGTGGACCCATGCCAACCTCATGAAGTTCAACAAGGCCAAGTGCAAGGTCCCACACCTGGGTTGGGGCAATACCAAGCACAGATACAGATTAGGCAGAGAATGACTTGAAAGCAATTCTGAGAAAAAGGATTTGGGATGTTGGTTGATGAAAGACTCAACATGAGCTGGCAATATATACTTACAGCCCAGAAAGCCAAGTGCAGCCTGGATTGCATCAAGAGAAATGTGACCAGCAGGTCAAGGGAGGTGATTCTGGCCCTCTACTCTGCTCTTGTGAGACACTACCTGGAGTATTGCATCCAGTTCTGGGGCCCCCAGCACAAGAAAGACAAGGAACTATTGAAGTAGGTTCAAAGGGGGGCCACAAAGATGATAAGAGGGCTGGAGTACCTCTGCTACAAGGACAGACAGAAGGTTGGGATTTCGAACCTAGAGAAGGCTCCAGTACCTGAAAGGGGCCTACAGGAAAGCTGGGGAGGGACTTTTTATAAGGACAGGTAGCAACAGGACAAGAGAAAATGATTTTAAACTGGAAGAGGGTAGATTTAGACTAGATATTAGGAAGAAATTCTTTACTATGAGGGTGGCGAGACACTGGCACAATGAGACACTGGTTGTCCCGTGAGGCTGTGGATGCCCCCTCCCTGGAAGCATTCAAGGCCAGGCTGGATGGGGCTTTGAGCAAACTGGTCTAGTAAGAGGTGTACCTGCCTACAGCAGAGGGGTTGGAACTAGATGAACTTAAGGGTCCCTTCCAAACCAAACCATTCTATTAA